>CM052540.1:161501254-161533875 GCA_028533065.1 Trachops cirrhosus
GAGAGAGATTTCTAGAAGCAGCAAGAGATCGTTACCTACAAAGGAGTTCCCATCAGACTGTCAGCTGATTTCTCAAGGGAGACCTTGCAGGCAAGAAGGGGCTGGAAAGAAGTATTCCAAGTCATGAAAGGCAAGGACCTACATCCAAGATTGCTCTATCCAGCAAAGCTTTCATTTAGAATGGAAGAGGGGGTAAAGTGCTTCTCAAGTTAAAGGAGTTCATCATCACCAAGCCCTTTAGTATATGAAATGTTAAAGGGATTTATCTAAGAAAAAGAAGATAAAAAATATGAACAGTAAAATGACAGCAAACTCACAATTATTAACAACCACTCCTAAAACAAAAACAAAAGCAAACTAAGCAAACAACTAGAAAGGAACAGAACCACAGAAATGGAGATCACATGGAGGGTTAGCAACAGGGGAGTGGGAGGAGGAGAGAGGGGGAAAAGGTACAGAGAATAAGGAGCATAGATAATAGGTAGAAAATAGAAAGGGGGAGGGTAAGAATAGTATGGGAAATGTAGAAGCTAAAGAACTTACATGTACAACCCATGGACATGAACTAAAGTGGGGGAATGTGGGTGGGAGGAGGTGTGCAGGGCGAAGGGGAGTGAAGGGGGGAAAATGGGACAACTGTAATAGAATAGTCAATAAAACACATTTAAAAAAAAACAACGAGCTGTTGCCTCACACCTGTTGAAATGGCTGTCACCAACAAACCAACAAGTAACAAGTGCCAATGAGGATGTGGAGAAAAGGGAACTCGTGCACTGTTGGTGGAGTGTAAATTGATGCAGCCACCGTGGAAAACAGTATGGAGTTTCCTCAGAAAATTAAAAACAGAGCTGCTCTACAATCCAGCAATCCCACTTTGGGGTAGATCCCCGCAGGAAATAAAATCAGTGTGGCGAAGAGATGTCTGCACCCCCATTTTCACTGCAGCGTTCCTCTTGGTAGCCGAGATATGGAAGCAGCCTGAGTCTGTCCACTGGTGGATAAAGAACATGTGTTTGCAAGAGAATATTATTCAGCCTTGAAAAGAAGGAAATCTTTCTCCTTTTGCAGCAACATGGATGGACCTCAAAGTTAAGTGAAGTGAGTCAGACAGAACAAACTGCATGACCTCTTCTGCATGGAATATTGAAAGCTTGAGCAGAAGAAAAGGGTAGAACAGGGGTTATCAGAGGCGGGAGTAGGGGAAATAGGGCGATGCTGGTCAGGGGTGCAGAGCTGCTTTGTGTAGGATGAACAAGTCTAGGGGGCTGATGGACAGTTGGATAACTCTAGGTGATAATACTGTATTAAATTGGGAAGTTTGCTAAAAGACTAGATTCCAGGGTCACTCATTACAAAAAATAGCAGCAGAATATATGTTAGCCAGCTTGACCATGCAGTGACTTCACTATGTGTATATCAAATCATTAAATTATACAAATGTTTACATAAAAAAAGACTATTGTGCATTCAGTGTGTTGCCTCACTAGTCATTGGGGTTGTGTTTTATTGTAAGGAAACTACTGAGGGTTCCCTCTTTTTAAAAAGTCACTGCTAATGGGTTATATCATGCTGTAGGGTAGGCTGTGGAGATACCAGCCAGGTCACTTTGAGTAAGATACTTAACCTTTCCATGTTAGTTACTTATTGCTGCATTATAAGTTACCCCACAGTGTAGCACCTTAAAACAACAAACACTGTCTGTAGCTTCTGCGGGTCAGGAATCCCAGCAGAGCAGAGCTGGGTGTGTCTGACTTGGGTCCCGTGAGGTTGCACTCAGGCTGTGGACCAGCGCTGTGCTCACCTGCGTAGGCTTGATGGGTAGGTATCCTCTGCAGGCTCACTCAAGGGCCGGGCTCCGCTCCGTGCCACGTGGGCTCTCCTTAGGCTGCCAGAGTCCTCACGACGTGTCTGGTCATCAGAGAGCCAGAGTGCCGGGGGAAGGCCATCCTTGTAGCCTCCTCTCCAAGGTGTTGTCACCTCTGCATATTGTGTTGGGTAGGAGCTGGTCATCTGGCCAGGGGGCCACTGCACGAGGCTGGGAGCACCCCTGGGACATTGCAGCCGCTGCCTGCTACACCTATGCATCGGTCATTCATTTGTAAAATGAGAGTGGTGGTAGCCACAGGATTGCTGGGAGACAAGTATCTGAAAATGCCTGTTACTTATTGTCTGTATTTTATAAGAAACTGCTTGATCAGAGATCCCACACAGAGCTGCACTTTTAGAAAAAATGAAAAACAGTGAAAGGATATTGGCACCCTCTGGCATTTAAACTCACGGTGTATCCGCTCACAAATGCCTCTTACGCCCAGAAAGGGCTGGAGCCCTGCAAGCCTGGACCATCGTCACCATGCAGAACACTGCTCCTGTGCGACAGAGTCAACCCCTTGGGACACGGCGTAGCCTGTCAATGTGAAAACAAAGGACCATGACACTTGGGGTTTGGTGCAGATGAGCAGGTAGCACCCCTTCATTTTCTACTGCCGAGTTTGGGCCCCAGATGTCAGCTTTGTAGGCCAGTGTAGGCCTACAAAGTGGTGCAGGCCAGTGTAGAAGGCGTGCACAGAAGCAAGGCCGTGGTAGACACCTGCTCCTTTGCCTCTGCGTGCTGTCTGACTGACCCAGTCCCACAGGGCGGCCACAGGACAGGGGCAGCTGAGAGGCCCTGTCTGGGCCAGTGATTCACAGCCGTCTGCAGCCCCAGAGCCCCACTCAGCACCCCCTCATGACCCCGCCCAGGGGAGGAGGAGTGGTCAGTGGAGCAGTCAGGAGACTTGCTGTGGGTCAGCCCACCCAGCGAGTGAGGAGCTTGGAGAGACGAGCTGGGTGTGGCTGGCAGGTGCTGCTTCCCACGGAGAAGTCACTCCTGAAGGACCCACTGCTGAGCCTGGTTTATTCCCTGTGTGACAGCAGTGGTTCCTGTGTAGATTGTGTTGTGTGCACAGGCGGTTGTTTCCCAAGGTCCTGGTGCCCAGAAGACTGGAGACTGAGGCCTGTCCCCGAGCCCCTTGGGCGTGGCTCGAGTAGAAGGGCTATGCAGTGTCTGAGTGCGGTCAGCCCATCTACGGCTGGCTGCACGCACCTCGGGTGAGACTCATCAGGGCCTGGGCCCAGCCCTGCCCTTTGGGAACTCGCCGCATTCTCGGGAGACATGTAACCCTCAGACGTAACTGGCCGCACAGAGGCCCCTGCATGGCCCAGTGAGAAGGCTGTGTGAGCAGGTGGGGGTGGGAGGTGATGAGCACAGCAGTTTCCTGGTAACAAGGGCTCCTGTCCCCTGGAGATGCTCACTGCCCAGTGGAAGTTGCTCGGAGTGCCTGGCCCTGCTGCTGGGGATGTGCCTGTTGGGTCTCTGTGGCTGATGGTTGAGCCATGGGGATCCTCTGGGTCCCTGCTCCAGGCAGCAGGCAGCTTTGATCACCCCTGTGCCACCAGGAACCCCATGGCTCAGCATGGCCCTTGGGAGGCACTAAAAGAGCCTTAGGCAGAGGCTGCTGTGTTTCCCGCTCTGATAGTGAACTTGGTCCCCCTTCCCTCCTTAATGTCCCATCAGTGAGCTAGACGATTCCTTCACTCTCTGAGAATAGAAAGGAGCCCACGCCACAGCACCCACCTATGATAGAGGAGGCTGGTGGTCCCTGTGTGCTCACAGATTAAGGAGCATGAAGGTGATGGGGCTCCTGCAGGGAGGCTACCTGCCCAGGTGGACCACAAAGGCCTGGGATCTGCCTCGTGTTCTTGCTGTGGCAACCATGGGGCTTCCTGGAGGAGGCAGGACTTGAGCAACCCCTGCATCTGTTCCGGTCAGCACCAGGCCTGTGGTGTCTGCTGCAGCACACTCCTCACTAGAGGACAGGGGAAGACTGGTCCCCCTTGTGAATCGGGTTACCCCCTCTGTCCTCCCTGAAGGACACTGCACTGCTCTCAGCCTGGCCAGCCCGCTGACAGGGGAAATGTGCATGCTAGCAGTTGTGTGCCACATAATGACATTTCAGCCAGTGCCAGACTGCACATGACAACAATCCCATACAATTAAAATGAGGTGGAAAATTCCTATTGTCTAGCGATGCCGTAGCCTTCCTGACATTGTAATGCAAAGGTTGTAAAAATCACCAAAGCTGTGGTTGAGGTGGGAAAGAGCTTTAACCCAGGTGTGGATGAGGAGGACACTGAGGAGCCCTAGAGGCGACCCTGAGGACTCCACTAATGAGGAGTTGTTGGAACAGGAAGAGGAACTCATAGCCAAAGACGAGGCAAGAGAAAGGAAAATGCAGGAAAAGCCAAAGAAGAACGCCCAGGAAAATTCACAGGAGAGAGTTTAGAAGCTTTTGCAGACCTCAACAATCTCCTCAGAAGGTTGGAAAACATGGCCCTCAATACCAAGCCAAGAGCTTTTCATTAATAGAGAGGAATGCTATGGCACATTGTCTCTTACAAGCAAATTATAGTGAGAAAAAGAAACTGGGCAAACCATGGACATATTTCCTGAGAGAGTGACACGTCCTCCAGGAGAACCTCGGGTAGGTCCTTCAGATGTCCCAGGAGAAGCCTTGTTGTCACGGGAGATGGCGGCTCCGTGCCTGTTACCGCCCCTGAAGACCTTCCAGTGGGACAAGATGCTGAGGTGGGCAACAGATATGGTGCATCTGACCCTGTGTGGGCCTGATGTGTGTGTTTGTGTTTCAGTTTTTAACAGAAAAGTTTAAAAAGTTAAAACAATTGGGGAAAAGCTTATAGAATAAGAATATAGAGAAAGAATATATACAACTGCACAGTCAGTATATTTGTGTTTTAAGCTAAGTGTTACTACAAAACAGTGAAAAAGTTAAAAATAATTAAAGTTTATAAAGTAAAATTATAGTAATTATGGTTAATACGTTGTTGAAGAAAAAATATTTTTCATAAGTCAGCATCGCCTAATTTATAAGTGCACAGCGATGCCCTAGGCTTTCACATGAACTCACCACTCACTCACTGACGCCCCGAGCGACTTCAGTCCCGTGGACCCTGCTCATGGTAAGTGCCCTACACACACGTACCATTTATTTTTATCTCTTATATTGTATTTGTACCGGACTTCTTCTGTCTTTAGGTGTGTTTAGATACGCAAATACTTACCAAGTGTTCCAGCTGCCTGCACCACTCGGTACAGGAACGTGCAGCACAGGCGTGCAGCCAGGGAGCAACAGGCGGCCCCCGCAGCCTCGGTGTGCAGTGGGCTGTGCCGTCCAGGTCTGCGTGCCGGCCTCTGAGGTGCCCGGAGAGCAGCACGATCGCCCGGCGGTGCATTTCTCAGAATGTGCCTTCGTCATTAAGCAACATGTGACTGGACTGCTTTTCACATGGAGATTCAGCAGTTCTGATATGTAAAAGAAAAATAATAGCTATCGTCGTTTCAGAGGGTTTCATTTAATTTTCTCTCTGCATTTTGCTGAATTTGGTTTGTCCTTTCTAAGTGTATTGTTCTGTGTCCTTAGGATGACTTGAGACAACATTTAGACAAATCTCTGGAAGAAAATAGTAGCTTAAAGGCTCTTTTGTCCAGCATGAAAAAAGAAGTAAAAAATGCAGAGGCTTCAGCTGCGTTAAATGTGCAAATTGGTGGTGAGTTTGTGGTTTGGTACCACTACTGGGGGAAATATGAGTGCTCAAACACTCATGGAGATGGCATTTTAAATTATGCACAGAATTCAGAACCAGCAAACACTGTAAAAGGAGTGTTGGAGCTCACATCCTGGTCACTCTGGAGCTGTTTTGGCCCACGAGTGGCGTGCACACTTGCCCGTGGCACACTCGGGTGTGTGTGGAAGGAGAGCTGGGTCTGAGGTGGAGGCACCTTTGTCATGGGCCCTGTCACATCCTCACTGCCCGGTTCTTTGACTCCTTGGGAGCTCAGGGATCATCCCCGGGCTGCGGAGCTGGGGACTGTGGTGCCAGCCTGTCTGCCCTTGACGTGCGCCGGGCAGTTGTCCTTCTGCCCAGCCTCATCTGTCCCCAGCAGGCGCAGCGGTCCTCCTCCTCCTCGAGCACTGCACCTCCCAGACCCGGATCGCATTCTGTCCCTCTCCTCGCTCGGATGTCACAGGGTCCGGCACAAATAACACCCCCCCCTTTTTTTTATTACAATCATAAGCACATACTTCTGTAACATAACACTGTCACACTCGGTCACATCATATCCTATGACATTTTAGGTGAAATGTTCAAATTGCTGTACATCTCGTGCAAAACATTCACACACCAGACCCTGTATTTTGTCATTTTACAAACATACACTGGTATTTCAGGTGCCGATCCCGGGCTTTAGAATTAGGAGGTGTCGGTGGTGTCTGTTTTCCATGGGGACCTTCTCTGGAGAAATGGGGTGTCTTGAAGTGTTTCATTTCGTAAATGTTTCACGGCCTATGGCCTCTGCCCCAAGGACTTACTGTGGCCTCTGCCACATGAACGCAGCCACGGGGAGTTGCCTTGGTCTGTCCTTGCCCAGTGTCTTTACTGGGCTAGTTTACTGAGTGTAGGAGTTGTTTACAATCTTTTCTTTTTTTAATTTTTAATTTAAAAACTTTCCCCTTTTTACCTTCTGGGGTTTTTTTGTTTGTTTCAGTTTTTTCTTTTTTTGAGATGTCATGTTCACGTTCACTGCTCTCGAGTCCCTTCCAGTTCAGCTGTCATTGTGCGTTCCTGCCTGAGTTCAGCGTCTCCTTGCTGGCATTCTCTGGTCCTGGCTCCGGTTTGTTCTGAAGCGGTTGTGGGTTGGTCTGTTCTGGGCGCAGCTTTGGTGGTCTGAAGGGCTGCTGCTGTGCTCGTCCAGTGACTCGTGTGGGGCTCGCCCTCGGTACATCTCTACTGTTCCTTTCACGTGGAATTTGTTCCCCTGAATTTCTGGAAGGAGCAGGTTCTCTAACTCCTCAGATAAATATGGGGGCCTCCTTTGGCCCTGTCCCCTCCCCAGTTCAACCTGGGCCCCTCACCAGCTGTTTCTCTGCAGAATGGCTCTGTTCTAGAAGGGACCAGGTGGGTCTGCCTCAAGGGGTCATGGGTTGCTCCAGCCCCTTCGGACCACAAAGGACTCCCCCAGGTTCACCTCATTAGAGGATGCTGAACCTGCCTCAGGCCAGTCCTGGTTCCCTGGTTGGCCTGCAAGGGTTTCCCATGAAAACGGGCCCCTTGGGGGTGCCCCCGCCCTCAGGTGTGTCCGCTGCCCCACTGCTGCATGTGGCACCTGCACGTGTGGATACCGTGCAGGCCGGGGCTGTCTTGTGTTTGGGGTCTCGAGGCTCCCTTTTCACCAGGTGCTACAATGTGGTCTGTGGGGTTCTGGTCTTGTCACCTTGTGCCTGCCGGTGTCGACCTCTGTGGGGTTCGCGCTGACCCGTCCACCACTGCCCTCTTCCCAGAAGCTCAGCAGATTCTGAGTAGGTTTCTTACCTGAGTGCGGAAGGGGACCCCTCGGTCCCTGGGGCAGTGGTTGTGAGAGGGCCTGCTGTCAGTGTCGGCATCCCTCTGCCGTTACCTTCCCGTGCTGGCTTCCCCATTGTCTCTGGCGCTGTACGGTTTTGCAGTGGCGTGTCTACATGTGGAGTTATTTACATCCTGGTGTTGGATTTAGGAGCCATTAAATAGTATATTTCTTGACCCCTCCTCCCGGTCCCTTGAGAAGAAAACCCAGAGAGAGGCAACAGTCGTATAGATGGAATGCAGACACAACCTCTGTCACTGATGGATATGGGACCAGAGGGCACCTCAGAGACCTGTGGCCACCATGGGCTTCCAGCCACTTCCAGTCACTTCTCAAAGCGGCAGGCTCTCCGCTTGGCAGAGCTTGCTGCTCTGCGGAAGGGATATCCTCAGGCCTCTCCTGCCAGCACGCAGGCCCAAAGGAGGGGTCACCCACCTGCTACCAGGCCCACCTCTGTCACTCCCCTGCCCCCCTCACAGGGGTGTGGCTCTGTGAGGATAGCCAGAAGGCGAAGTCCCTAAGCTCCAACCCCAAGGAGGGAGCCAGAACTGGGCTCTGGGGTAGAAACACCCAGACGCGTACAGTGGGGCCTTTTTTGTTCACCCCATCTTTGAGTTGCTTACAAAAATTGACCTTTGCTGAGCTACATGCATATTCTTTCTCTTGTGTCCTGGGTCAAATTTAAACTCAAGAATTGTTTTAGTTTTCCAAATGTATAAATGAATTTCACTAAATAATGCTTATTTTCTTTTTCAGGGCTTCAAACCAACGTGAAGAGGCTCTCTGGTGAGATCGTGGAGTTGAAGCAGCACCTGGAGCACTACGACAAGGTCCAGGAGCTCACGCAGATGCTGCAGGAGAGCCACAGGTGCCGCGCTGGGTGGGGAGGGGCGAGGCCTGGGGGCAGCGCAGGAGCAGCCGCTGCTGGTGTCTGGCATTCTGGGCCCAAGTGTGTCGCTGCACTGCTGTGGCACTTCCATTAGCTTCCCTTTCTTAACAAAACACGATTCCCTGCCTGGGGCAGTGTTCTGTGAGGTGTGACTGAGAGATGAGGGGCACGTGAGTGACCATGAGTGATGTCGTGGGCCGATGGTCCCTGAGAGGTGGGACTGAGCTGAGACTAGATGGGAGAGCAGAAGGAGGGAAATGAGACACAGGCACGGTGCAGGGAAGTGGCAGGCGTGCAAGGTCACTCCCTGGAGCCAGACAGGTCCGTCTGTGGCATGTTACAGGGTGTTAGCTCCGTGGGGTTAGTGTGGACCAGGCAGGGGTGCAGAGGCCCTAAGTGCAGCGGAGTGGGGTTCACACAGACTTGTCCACTCTGAGCCTCTGCCTGGTTAGTGGCTGTTTCAGTGGTCCAGGCAAATGGGGCCCCCACCTGCACCCTGTGGTTTGCAGTGGGGGGACCTTTGTGGAGAAAATGGCCCTCCTTTTGCCCATTTCTTAAGATGACACAAATGTGCTTGAGTTGTTGCTGACTGGGTAAGCAGGGCAATTTGGCAAAATATAACACCACTTTCTTTCTGAAATCCCCTCTATAATTAAAAATAGTTAATATTAAAAATCAGCACTTTTCTGTTGTACTGTTACAATGTCACGACTTTTAAAAAGGACCTTTATATTTGACTGGGAATTAAAAATCAGTGTTTGGGTCTTTTCTCGAGTTAGAACATAGGCTGTGACAGCCTTCTCAATAAACCCTGCGTGGCTGGAGCATGGAGGGACCCAGCTCTTCATGCTGAGTCACGGATCCGTTTCACTGGCACTAGGCAATGCCTGCAGGGTGGCATGACGGCTGAGGGGTTGAGTCAGACACAGCCCCACCCAGTCTGCAGGCAAGGGGCAGATGGCGGCTGCCAGGAGGGAGCAGGAGGGGGCAGGTGTGCAGGTCTGGGCATGGCTGGAACGTGTGGGGTCAACAGGCAGGCCTGGCCAGGTGAGGGAGGATGCTGCTGGAGAAGACAGCAGCAGAGCCGGGACGTGACTGCCCTGTGTTCTCCCCAGTTCCCTGGTCAGCACCAACGAGCACCTCCTGCAAGAGCTGGGCCAGGTGCGGGCTCAGCACAGGGCCGAGGTGGAGCAGCTGCACTGGAGCTACAAGGAGCTCAAGAAGACCATGGCGCTGTTCCCGCTCAGCAGCGCCCGCCACGGGAGCTGCTCCTAAACCTGACCTTCCAAGTTGTGAGGCGTGCACTCGTTTGTTCTTTACCTGGTGTACTTGTTGGTGAAAGTCGTCTCTTCTGTTTGCAGTTACCTTGTGAGTTCTGAGATGTAGTCAGGGCCCACAGCTCAGTTTTCTAAAGACATTCTAAAAAGACAGGATTTATCCAAGCTGACAAAACATGTTGACATATTTTAAGACAAACAGATCATTAATTTTCCTCAAATATCTTAAGATAAAGGAAATTCAATGTTTTTTGCTTAATGTGAAAGAACTATGCATGGTGATTAAAGAAAATAATTTCTTATGTAAAAAACAATTCTTATTTAATAAATGAATACATTGTTCTAAAAAGTGGCTCTTTATAAATTATCATTGAATTCTTTCATACAACAAGCTATGCACCATGGTTGGTGAGTAGAAACAAGTAAGTTCCAGGATTTAATAAAAGTAACATTTATAGTGTGGGAAACATTTTAAAAAATGTTGTTTTATATTAACATCCTACAGTAAAAATATCTACCCAAGCTCTGGCTCTCTTTTGCTTACAGTGTTTTTCTGAAAATTATGTTATAACAGGGTATAAAATTAGATTTATTTTTTAGTTTGAGAACTTCATCTTATGGAACACCCACTTTCTTTGGTAAAATAATTTTTTAGAACAATGTTTAGTTGAGGAAGAAGAACCGGCCTGTGAGAAGATGCTGTGTAGCTGTGCGTGCCGGGACTCTGTCACGGGGACGTGGTGGGGCATTGGGTCCCCTCTGAGAGGAAGGGGGGCTCTGGGCTCTGGGTGTCTGGTCCCGGTTGTGTTCAACAGCCCCAGTTTCTGTAAAATAGCTGGGAAGTGTGTTATACCAAGTGTAATTTTTGTGTGGGGGTGGGATTTCTGTCTTCAGATCATTTTAAAAACTTAGACGATTTAGTAAGTTCATAGAGAATAATCACCATGTTGTTACTTATGATGCTCTTGTTAGGATTTTATTGAACTTCTTGGACCTGTGAGTTCATATTTTTTTTTTCAAAATTGGAAAAGTTTTGGCTGCCATTTCTTCAGATTTTTTATTTGACCCGATCGATACCTGTCTCTCTCCCCCGCCCTCTCCTCCTGGGACTCTGGCTGCACACGTGAGGCCACTCAGCCTCGTCTCCTCAGGCCACTACCCTGGTCTTTCCCACTGGCCTTCTCGCGGTGCTTTAGCTGCGGTCAGTTCTGCCGCCCTGTTGCGAAGTTCACAGAGCTTCTGCCTTATCTGCTGTGAAGCCTGTACAGTGGTTTTTAATTTCAGAAAGAATATTTTTTTAGTTCTAAAATTCTTTTTTAAGGTTTTATTTCCCACTAAGCTTATGTTTCATTTAACTCCTTAACCATACTCTTCATAGCTTCACTGCAGATAATTTCAAATTGTTTCCCAAGTGGTTCTGCCAATACTCCTATTAGTAGTATAGGAGAATCTCTGTTGGTCGGTGTTTTCAGCACGGATTTCCAAAGTTTTTAGTATCTCCACTCCAGAGGTGTGCTGTGTGCCTCCTGCGGTTCTGATTTGCTTCTTCCCAGTTCTCAAGGGAGTCGAGCGCCTGTCTGTGTGTTACCAGCCACCCGGACTCCCTTTTCGTCAAGGGTTTTTCCCTGTTTTCCTATTGGATAGTCTGTTTACTATTTATCTGCAGGAATTATTTATAATTCTGGACAGTAATGCTTTTTGGTTTACATTTGCTAATAGCTTGTTGTCTTCGCTTTGTAATGGTGTCTTTTGATGAAGAGAAATTCTAATCTTTGGTATGGTCCAATTTATCAGTATTTTTTATTATGCTTCAATAGTTTTAGTTACTAATTTTTAGAAGTCTTTCTCTGTTTGTTCTGCTGTGTTATCTTCCAAAAGACTTTACAGTTTTGTCTACCTGGAACTGATTTTTGTGCATGTTGTGAAGGTTAAAGACACAATTTCATTGTTTTCATGTCTGAGTCCAATTACCCAGCATCGTCATTGACAAGACTTCTTGGGCGTAAATGGTGTGTTTGTCTGAGCCTCTGGTCTCCCCACGGGCCTCCCTGTGCACCTCTGTGCACGTCCACACTTTGCACACTATGACCTTCTGTCCGAAGTACAAGATGTTTGGGCAGTTTTTGAAACCTTTGCATTTTTTAAATTTTAGAATTAGCTGGTTAAGTTGGGATCTTGTTTGAGATTGCATTGTTTGGTCTGGAAAGAATTGACATACAGGTAATATTGAGTTCATTATAGTTTTATCATTTTCTCTATAAGAGTTTTATGAGTCATTTGTTATATTTATTCCTAAGTGCCTCTTATTTTGTGATGACATTTCTAAAAGATATTTTTAAAATTTGTTTGGATTGCCCTGGCTGGTGTGGCTCAGTGGATTGAGTGCTGGCCTGCGAACCAAAGAGTCACCAGTTCATTTCCCAGTCAGGGCACATGCCTGGGTCAAGGGCCAGGCTCCCGGTGCAGGGCATCCAAGAGGCAACCACACATTGATGTTTCTCTCCCTCTGGTCTCCCTCCCTTCCCTTCTGTCTAAAAAAAATATAAAAGAGATGAGGAGAAAGCATTTAATTTTTTAAAAATTGTTTGGATTTCTTCTTCTAATTATTTGTTGCTGTTAAATGGAAATACAGTTGAGTTTTGTATATTTTATGCCCAACAATCTTGTTAAAGTCTTAATTTTAATAATTTACCTGTAGTTATTTCAGCTTTTCTAGATGCGTAGTGATGTTACCTACGAGTAACAGGTTTTCTGTTTTTCTTTTCCATTCCTTTACTCTGGGTTTTTACTCTGTTTTTTTCCTTTTTGTTTTCTTTTTGTTTTTGCTTTTCCGTGCTGACTAGTATTTCTAGTACAATACTGATTAGACATGGTAATAGAGTGGGCTCCTTAGACATGGTAATCTTGTTCTAAAAAAATAAACAAAAGGAGAGCTTTCACCATTTCACCACTAAACTTTGATAGGTTTTTTTTTGTAGATGGCCTTTATCAGGTTAAAGAGGTTCCTTCCTATTATGGATTTGCTAAGAATTTTTCATCATGAATAGATAAATTTTATCAGATACTTTTCTGCAACTTTTACTGAGGTGACCATATGATTTCTCTCCTTTTTTGTTAATGTGGTTAATTGTAATAATTTGTTAATGTACAAATCACCCTAAATTTCGAGATAAGCACAATTTAGTCACGATGGGTTTTCCTTTACAGATATATAGTTGTATTTGGTTTGTTAATGTTTTGTTTAGGATTTTATTTCTACGTACACCAGTTAATGTCTCACTTTGGGCAATTATGTAAATTCTCTGTTCCTCAATTTCCTCATTTGTAAAATGGGGTAGCACTGGTTGCACAGGTTAAATGATTTATTACAAATAAAGTCCTAGGACAGTGTGTGACACACAGTAAGCATGACGTAGTTGCGTGGTGGGCCACTCCCGCCCCTCAGTGACCTTGCGAGCTCTGTCACCAGATCAGGAAGCCTGTCTCTCTTCTGTTGATTAAAAGGACAGGAAGTCCTCTGCTTGACTGCAGTTGGACTTCTTGTGAGTGAGAAATAACTTTTGTTGTGAGCAGCCACTGTGATTTGGGGCGTTTTCCACCATGATTGGCAGTTACTTACCTTAAATCATAGGACTGTGCAGGCTGTCCATTTCTTCTTGAGTTAGTTTTCATAAGTTAGCATCTCCAGGAATTTGTTCAGTTGCTTAATTTTCAAAATTTTTGCCATAACACTCACTCAGTCTTTTAATAGCATTTTAATAGCTTCAGCATTTGTGTCCCTGTGGCGGAAACATGGGGGCAGTTGTGTCCCTCCAAGTAAGACCTTGCTGTGCATGTAAGAGACGACCGCCATCTGCTCGTGGTCTCCGGCTCTGCCTCAGCTTTCGTCTGTGGGCCCAAGCCTGTGACCCAGCAGGTGGGGTACCGCGGCCTGGCCCTTCTGCCACGGGGATTGTCTCCAACAGACCGCCTCTAGAGACCCTGCTGGGCTGGCAAGACTTCCTCAAGTCTGCCTCGTGGCCTGGAGGGCTCCCTTCTCCTGCGCCCTCCCAGCGACATGCTGACTGCTCAGCACCTGCTTCTCAGGCCCAACTGCCCCGCCCTCGGTCCTCCCTCTCACTGGTTTTTGAACTTAGTCTCTTCATTAATCCACCAGATGTTCATCAAGTTGACCGGCCCTGTCAAAGAACGAGCCTTGTTCTTCATTTCCTTCTCTTTCTTTTCATTTTGTTTCTATTTTTAGCCACATTGAAATTAATGATGCATTTGGCTTAAAAATAGTATTTTATCGATGTTTCCATTCTGTGTTTCTTTCTCTTGCTTTACCCTCTAATGGAATTGATATATTTTAGTTGGAGCCCGCTGTATCATTTTGTGCTGTTCAATTTCTTCTGTCATTTTTTCACTGGCCACTGTTGCTGTTTTAGATTTTTTATCATTTAGCATTTCACCTCTCCTAGGTTGGAAGCTGTGCAGTGTTTCTGGTGTATTGCTGTTACATGTTAATGTTTACTTAATCAGCCCTTCTGTCCCTCTGCTATCATAAGCAGCCATGAGCTCGTAACTTCCCCTACACCCTTCCAGCTCACATGTGATGCTTTTCAGTCATTTTTATGAAGTGTTGTTAACTCCACAAAAAGTACTTATATAGTCCCTATGTTATTGGTAGTTATTTACTATTTGTTCTTTGCTTCACTTTCTTTCCTTACAGCTCAGACATTCCCTCTGCAATCACTTTCCTTCTGCGTTAAGAATTCCTGTTCTTGTCCACTGGTGAGAGTTTCCCTGGGACAGTCTAAAAATGCCTCTATTTTACTTCTGAAAACTGTTCTCTGGACTAGGGTTTCAGGTTGGCCGTCATTTGATGACGGGATCCGTGCTGGGGCTGCTGTGTTGTTTGTAATGCAGTTTGTGTCTTGTCCCCCTGGACCTAGACCCCCACGGGACTGCACCAGAACTAGACCCGGCCTGCGACGGAGCAGGAGGTTGGTCCACCTCCGCTCCACAGGGTCGGGTCGGCGGCTGCCAGTCTAAGTGAAGAAGTGAAGGCTCCCGGAGGGGACTGGAGGCTCTCCGCCCGGGGAGCTGTGGCGCTGCACTGCCCCCACGGCCCCGCCCGTGTGACTGCCAGTCCAGACAGTGCACTTACTCTCCAGAGGTCCACGATTTAACACTTTATTTATCACTTTTGACACACAATGTTAATAACAGCGAACACATGAGGAGCGATGTGCAGACAGACATGAGCTGTTTCACTAAAGGTTTACAGGCCAGGCCTTGATGGTGACCTGACAGGTGACTGAACCTCGCACTCCACCGGAGGGAGAGCAGGCCCCCAACCCCGCGGACGTCCCTGCTGAGTGCAGTGTAGACTTTCCGAGTCGGAACACCCATGACATTGACATCACTGTACCCATCACTCTGATAAAGTGGTACACTCAGTACTCCCTAACATGAATGAGACGGTGTAAAAATATATTGCATGTATATATAAATTTATTTCCCTTTCCTGAAAAAACTTAGTACAAACTAGTAGTATATGATCCCTTTCAAGTTTCTTTTAAGTTGTGTGGGTTTCCTTTGTTTGGCTTGGTTTGGTTTTTCAAAGTCTAGAGGAGAGAGAGTTAACCGAAGCATCTCCAGCACAGCGACCCCGGCCCAGCACCCCACCACCCTGGCCACGCACCCCACGTGCCCACAGACGAAGGCCAGGCCCCTGAACCACCAGATTTCACAAAGCGTTTAGTGGTAAATCAGTGAAAGGAAACTCTTCAGGGTCATTGTTTTATGGACATTCTATCCTATTGATAATTTCACAGTACAGCTAAATTGTCAACCTGTACTATATTGAACAGGTGACAACAGGGTGTCCCAGTGTGGCGTATGCCGCAGGACAGGGAAGTAGCCAGCTTGTGTATAAGTACCCAGGAGGAAATGATCCCAGGGGAGCCCTCGAGGGCCAGATGGTGAAGATTTCAGGCTTTGTGGGCCATGGTGTCTGTCAACTCCCCACCGCCAGTGTCGCTGCAAGAGCCGCCAGGGACAGCACATAAGCAGGGCGTGGCCTGTGCCATTAAAACTTGATTCACAGAAACAGGCGATTGTACTGGCTCAGGGTGTCAGGAAGGTGAGCCTCCGCCTGCTGTTCCAGTCGCTTTGTCCACTGAAAGAGTCAGGTGGCCCCGTGGCCTTCCTGGACCTCGTCCACTGGGACTTGGAGGCCAAGAGCATGCATGGGCAGCTAGCGATGCCAGCGAAATGCATCTGCAGGCCTTTCCCCAGCGGACGGCACCCGCTCCAATTTTCATCTGTCTCAAAACTCAAGCCCGAGAATATTAAAGATGTAAAAATACTCCAGTATAAATATATATCTTGCTATAATACTTTAAACTTATGTAATTTTGAACTTCAATTTTGGTAAAGTTAACTCTGTTCCTGACCACTGCCTAGTTGAGTTAAATAGAAATAAATAAGTATTCTGGTATGATCACTGTTTTCAAGCGTGCTCCTTCTACTGTTCTCTCCTGGTGTTCAGACACCATCAGCACTGTCCCCCCTCAGAACGCGTCCTGCCTCCTGGGGTACCTGCTGTGCAGTTTCTTTTGTTCACAGATAGACGTCTAATTTGTACTTAACCATGGTTAGTAGGAGCTGACGGGCATTGCATAAACACATGCAGCACAGACACACACTCTGCCTACGTGTTCACGATATTCAGAACCTGATGGAGGGACATGCACGTGTGTGTTTTGTGCGGTGAAGTTGGAGGCCAGGCTCGTGGAAGTTCAGAGGCTACACACAGATGCAATGAAGCATTCACCAGATGATTTTAAATGGACAGAATGGTGACTCCTAAGTCCTCGTGACTTAATTTTACCCCGTCTTCCTCCTTCTCTGACAGAAAGGGGAGGGGAGGTTCTCAGAGCTATACTTTGAGTGGACAGAGGTGCGTCCTGGCCTATGTGTATATGTTTGACGAAGCTGAGGGATGGGCAGGGGAGCAGGGACACCGCAAAACCTCTGTGGCCAGCGGGACCAGGCTCCTGGACCTGGCATGTGTGGGAGTGGGGCCCAGGGCACGGCGGTCTCCCTTGAGTCCAGCTGGACTGGGATGGGGAGGGCCACCAAGGGAGAGCAGCTATGTGCACTTGATTTCATTCATAAAACCCGAAAAGAAGCTGCTGCTATCAGGATCAGCAGAGCATTTTGAAATTTTCCGCAGAAGTGGACCAGTAGTTTCTTATGAAGTAGCTTACCTCCACCAGCCTGAGGTGGGCAGTGCTGGTGCTCCGCAGGCCGGGGCCTGCCTCACAGGTAGATGGGGGAGCTCCGGTTCTGGGGTGGCTGCCATGGGAGAAAGCTGCTAACTGTGGGTGCTGTGGCAGGGCACTCATACTGTTTCTTTTGCTTAGACCTCACTTTCCCAGCATGCTCCTGGCAGTTGTGCCCTCAACTGGGGTCGGAACCTTTGTGTGGTGGCCCTTCTTGCCTGAAGACAATCTGTGGGACAGGAGACCATGTCCTGGTGTCGGGCACCTCTCTCCAGGGTCCAGTGGGCACGGAGGGGCTGAGAAGGGCTTACATCCACGGCAGGTCCAGGTGACATCTCCCTATGGGTTGTGGCATGGGGACCCTGTTCCTCTGCCCTCACCAGCATGCACGCTGTACTACAGCATGCTGTAGTAGCTGACCTGCTAGATTCCAGTGTCTAGGAAAATGGGGACTGGGCTCTTCAATGAGCAGGAGAAAAGCAGCCTCAGACCAAAGGACCCACAGCTCCTGGTAGTGGGTGTTGCTCCGAGGCAGCGCCTCCAGGCCCGGGAGAAGCCCCATTCTGTGGCCACTAGTGAAAACCCCACGGGCGCTGGAACTAGGGCTGTGATTGGCTTGTTGTCAGAAAGCACTTTGCTTGTTCAGTTGTCTTCTGATGGGTTTCCCACAGGTTACTCTTGCCTTTGGGTTTCACATGAAGGTCCAGCCTGGTGCAGGAGAGGGAGGCACGGGGTGGGGGTCTAGCATCCTGTCTGCCTTTGCCCCAGTCCTTCGTCCTCAGTTTCCCCACCATGCAGTGGCCTAGCCAGGCAGCTTAGGATCCCTAAATTAGAAACTTTGCAGACAATAGTGAGATTAGCCTTGGAAGTGATGGAGCCTGCGCTCCCTCGTCTCCTAGGTTCCAATGCCACATGCTGCGAGCCCCCAGAACCTCAGAAAGAAACTGCCTGCAGAGGTCACCTCCGTCTGTGAGTTGAGGTCACCCTGGGTGGCGAGGGGAGGTTGGTGTGCGAGGAGCCTGGTAGAGACACAGTTGCTTCAGAGGGGCAGTGTCAGCTGGGAGCGCTGGCCCTGAGCCAGCGTTGGGGTCCTTCCCTGGCCCCAGTGGTGACCAGCGAGTGTGCCACAGCAGTGCCGGTCCGTGTTTCAACCGCCTGTGCTAGGCCAGGCCATGCGTCCAGGAAAGGGCTGCAGAGCAAGACAGTGGCTGTGGCAGCCGGGCTCCAGGAAGCATTTTCCTGAGGCTGTCGTGGGCCTTTCCAAGGACCAGTTCCAGGACCACGTGGTCCACCAGGTCACAGGCCATGCTGTGGTTGTGTTTATGCAAATGGAGTGTCGCCTCGTGGCTAGCATGAAAGCAAATGCTGTGGGCCTCGGGGTGGGGCCCTCCCTGGCCTGGTTTTGTCGTGAGGTTTCCTACACTTTGGGGTTGGGAGAGCCCAGAAATGTGGAAATTAACTTCAGAGGCTGGAGCTGCAGAGATTTGTGCTGCACTGAGCGAAGAGAAAGTAGCCATGTCGACCTGCAGCCTTGAGGCCCCGATTTCAGGGGGACGGGCAGAAGGGGACTGTCACACACCTGCCTGCGGGGGGGTCTTGGGGCCAACGGGGTCTTGCAACCGGGAGATGCAGGGATGGAGGGGAGAGGTCACAGAAACAGGGTATTCTGAATCTTCCCTGACCCGTTCTGAGAATAAACACAGTCACTTTTTCTTCTTTTCTTTAAAAAGCAAAACAAAATGACCCATCCTTGGTTTCCATTGTAAGAACATATAACTTCACACTTCAAATCACTTTCCTTTGGTCTACCGAGGAGCATTCTTTCACTGGCTCACTTTCTTTTGTACACCAGCCTTTGCTTGCATGACTGTCCTTAGCACAGACCTGGTCCATAGGCGTGTGTAAGCGTGTGTGTGAGTGGATGTGTGTGCATGAGCATGTGTGCCTGTGAGTGCATGAGTGTGTGTGCATGAGCATGTGTAAGCATGTATGTCCATGACTGCATGAGTGTGTGTGTGCATGAGCGTGTATACACGTGCAAGCATGCACTTGTGTGTTGCACACCTGCACGGAGCCCTCGCAGACGCTGCTATGTCCTGTTGGAGGTTTGCTTCATCTCGCTGGTGCTGCTGGTTAGTGCGTTAGTGCGTGTTGCCCGCGTGGCTCCTGGGAGGGTCTGCCGGTCAGGAGGTTAGCACCACCTCTGACAGGGTCTGGGCCACCTGCTCCTTTAAAACACTCCTTTCGCCTGCAAATCAGGTGGCCTGTGTGATCTGGTCCTGGAGACACTTTGGAAATGACCATTTGTTGACTTCCCAACATGGGCCGAGGCAGGTGCATTAGAGAAAGGTCAGTGAGTTCAGGGGCCACACCTGGGGTAGGAGAGGAGTACACCGGGGGCCCCAGGCAGGAGAGAGGCCTGGGAGTCACCCACAGCCACCCCACCCCGGCGTCTTGAGTTCTGCCCCAGTGAGCCCAGGAATGTAAAGAAGTGTGAGGTGATGTGGGGCCAGAAACAGAGGAAGGCCCTGTCCCTGGGGACTGGTTACTTGCCCCCCTGCACCTTCTGGTCGTAGGTGCCTGCGTGCTTGTAGCCTGGCACATAGCCCGACTCATCCACCAGGTCCACGCGGCCGGCTTTGCCCTTGCCCCTGCCAGACGGGTCGAAGCGCTCCTTGTGGGAGCCTGTGAACTTGGTCGTGTCTGTGAGCCGCGACACGGTGGGCGAGGAGATGGCTTTCTGCAGGAAAGCGGGGAGAGGGGTTAACTGCAGCTCAACCACAGGAAAAAGAATGGGTGTGGCAAGGGGAGCTGGAGAGGGGAGACTTCAACCAAAGGGGCCAAGCCCATGCACAGGGGATGCTAAAGGCTCCTGGAATCCACTTTGGGCTCTCAGTCTGGGGAGACGGCCTGGGTCAGCCCACACCCAGGGAATGAAGGCTCCCACCCCATCTTTAGGCCACTGCCATCAGTTCCCTAAATGTCACGGCCCTGCTTCCCAAGGGGCTGGCCCACCCTCTGCACTCACCGTCACCCCTGAGATGATGGGGGACTTGCCCTCGATGAGCTTGTGCACCTCTTGGACGGCCTCCTCGCTGCTCTTGTCCTTGAATCTCTTCTTGGAGAGCTCCTCCAGTGCCTCCTTGAACTGCTCGAACGTGATGGTCCGGCAGGACTTCCCTCTGCAGGGAGAGAGGACTCAGGGGCACTGGCCACTCACCTTGTTAGGCTGGGACCCAGGGACCTGATGATGCTGGGGGATCCCAGCACTGCCAGGGGACCCACTGATATTGAGGAACCTCAGCACTGCCTGGGAACCTGCTGACATTGGGGGCCCCGGCCCTGCCTGCAGACCCCACCCCACCTTCCCGCACCAGAAGGCAAGTCTGACATTAAAACACAGAGCACGCCCCTCCCCTGCAGTGTTTACACCCAACAGTCAGTCACCATCGGCAACAGCAGCAAATATAAATTGTGGAAAAAAGCTTAAAGGAAGCACATCCTTTATGAACAACTGGACATTAAAACAAAGCCGTTGTCTGGTTCTAAATGGGATGTGTGTGGCCTCCAGACAGGGAAGGACTTTCAGAGAAAAGTTAACGTGAGAAGCCCACTGGATTTGAACCACGAGGAAGAGGTTCTGGGGCCACTGGAGGTGGTCTGTGTCGTGGTTGCCACACAGGGGTGAGAGGGAGGCCCCTCCCCAGGCCACCCGACAAGGTGGGCCCGGGGCCTGCACGTCAGGCCCACCGCCTGGGTCCCCCCGCGGTCCCCTGCCCAAAAGCTGCTGGGGCCTGACCAGTGCTGGGCCAGGGGAGCAGACACGGTGGGCCACGGGGCTGGGCAGGGGGCTCCGTCCAGACGCTCTGGTGACAGCACAGAGTTCCCCAGGGGAGGTCCGTCATGCAGTTCCAACAGGCTCTAACCTGGCTCTCCAGCTTTTGTGATTTTAACTAAAAACATTTTTGCCGTTTTCACCAGATCTTCCCCAGGTCAAAATGGCAAAAATGTTTTCAACAAAAGAGCAAAGGCTATTCAGTGGAGGGAGGATCATCTTTGCAACAGATGGGGCTGGGACAACCGGACACCCACGTGTGAAGTCGTGGCTGGGTCTGCGCCGTAGTTACCACAAAGTTACTACAAAACCTAAAACCATAAAACTTCTGAAAGAACCTAGGGGAAAATATTTATGACCTTAGGTTAGACAAAGTCATCTTGGAAGTGATACCAGAAAACAGCCCATTAAAAAAAAGAAGATTTGGACTTTAAAATTTTTTAAACCATTTTCTTCAAAAGACACTGTAATGCAAAGACAAGTGACAGACTGGGAGAGAAGTCTCACAAGACACATCTGACAAAAGACTGTAGTGGAAATAATGCATATGAAGAACTCCGAAAAAACGAGAAAAACCAACCCAAAGAACCGGACAGAATGTCTGAAGCAGACACTTGGCCGCAGACCTGTGGGTGGCAACCGAGCTCGTGGGGAGACTGCACGCTGTCAGTTCCCAGGGAGACGCCGCAGTCCCCCGGGACGGCCCAAGTGACCAGATGAGCGTGACAACACCCCCAGTGCTGGGAAGACGCAGGGCCGCTGGGGCTTAGACACAGCTGGTGGGGACGCAACATGGCGTCCACTGTGGAAGGCAGTTCGGCATTTCCTTAAAGGTCACACCTACAGCATGACCCTGAGACCCCACATTTAGGTTCTCACTCAAGAGAAATGAAAACTTGAGCTCACAGCTCTCGCCGCTCTACTCGCAGTTCCGCTTGTCCTCACCAAAACCCAGGAACATCCGCAGCAGGCACAGCCTGCTGTGCCTCCCTCACACGTTGCACATGCGTCTGAACACACATGACACGCTGTCTGACGAGTCGCAGCCAGGAGAGAGCCGATTAAATCTCTGTTTAATTGAAGTTGGGGCGCCCAACCTCAGCCCTCTGGGAGGCCATTCGGAAGGAGGGATGGGGAGCAGGGTCCCCCAGAGACGTTCAGAGCCATCTGTCCCAAGGGCATTTGTACTGATAGCCACAGGGCAGGGGCTGGGTGATATGCTGGACCACGGCTTCATTACACCCAGTGTTTGGTGGTGGCTTCTGTCCCTCGAGGCTCTGAGGGACACTCACAAATGCACCGGAGTCCACGGGCACTGAGGCCATTCTGGGCAGTTGCCCTCAGCCTGGGGTGCCTGGAATGATGTAGACACAGCCTCTTTTCTTCCCCTCGACCCTACTGGGTGGGTAACCTCCAGGCCCCGGAGGAGGCCTGTTTGTCCTGGGCTGTCACAGGCGCTCCTGTCTCCTATTCACTGCCTGCCCAGGCTGGCATGTGGACACCAGGCCTGACGGCTGGCCCAGTGGCGGCCGCTAGAACATGCAGCCCTCTCTGGGCACTGCGGCGCCAGGCGCCACCAGTGTGAGTCACTTAGGCCAGGGGTGGGGAGATGGCCCGCAGAGGCTCCTGTCAAAGGGCGAAGTCAGATTGGGGTGGATGCCCAGGCCCACGGCCCTGACTTGCCCACTCCACCTGGCCGAGCCGGGTGTCCCCCAGTGTCCCCATTGTGACCAATGGGTGGGTCTCCCCAGGGGACCCGGTTCCCTGCTGCGGAGAGAGTCCCCGGCGACTTCTAGAGTGACAATGCCAGCCCTTCCCCGGAGACATGATCGCATTACGCTGCTCTCCACACACAGACTGAGCCTGTTCTCGAGTGCACACAACAGCGGTGTCCCCACACCGAGCCCCCCCGCCCCGTCCCCACCAGCACCCCGCTCAGAAGGCTGTTGTTCTGCTGGAAGGCCAGCCCAGCAGTGACAGGGTCACCGCTCACACAAGGCCCCTGCGTCCCCGGGGCCTCCAGGCCCAACTTAGGGCAGGCAGGGAGGTGGCTGGGCCAGCTGCTCCTGAAGGTCACCCAGGGACACCAGAGGCCAGCCGAGCCTTTCAAGGACAGACCCAGACCTGTGTGCCTGCAGGGCCAACACTACAAAGGCTCCCAGGATGGAGCACTGTGACCTGTGCCCCCCACCCCCAGTCCCCTCCTTGCCAGCACCTTCGTGAATCAGAGCAAACTGCACACTCCCGGGACCCCCTTGCTGAGAGGCGGCTCCCAGCCTACTGGACCCACTGGCAGGGAGGGTGGGCAGGGGTGATTGGGGGGAGAAGAAGGAGTCTCAGAGAAAGTGCTAGTTCTCCCAGGCTCCCCTGACCAGCAGCAGCTGGGACCCAGTGATCTATCCAGAAGGCACTGATGAGGGTCAGAGGGCCAGAAGCCTTGGTGAGATTCCCATCATCCCCTGGGCCAGTAGGGATGTGGGAGCTCCTGAAGGAGCATGTCTGGTGGGGACACTCCTCTGGGGGAGTCCTGCCTGGAGGGTTTCTTGCTGTGCTTGCAGAGGGCTCACCTGGCAGACACTCGCTGTCACCCCTGCCCAGAGCCACCCACTGTGCTGAGCAGCCCCGCCTGCCTGGGCCCCAGCGAGCACAGAGCCAGCAGTGCAGACCTGGCTGCAGTGGATGACACTTGTTGACAGCCACTCAGTCGCAGGTCTAGTTGCTGATGGCCATGACCTGCCCGAAGGGGCAGCTGTGATTCCTCCCCACCCCCCCATGCACATGCAGTTACTTCCCATAAGTAGGAAAAGCTGCCCTTAACGTTCCTCCTGACTCTAACTTGGTGTTTGCCCAGTGCAGGGCTGGGGTGGCACGGACTCGGGGACAGGGGTGCTTGGGGCAGGACTCATCTGGGAGGGGCAGAGCCCAAGAGACAGGGTGGAAGCCATTAGACGCCCTGCACTGCCGCTGGTGCTCACAACAAGGCCCCACAGAGAAGCACTCCCCACCACGGCCACCCCGACTCTGGAAGACCCTCAGTGTGAAGCGGAAAGCACAGAGGGGGACTGGGTACACCTCTTTCTCTCTTGCCCTCTCATGCCCCACCCTCACCATCATCCTGGAGGGAGGGGCCGCCCTCCCCTTCAAGGAGTGTGTGCGTGTCAGCCCTCAGGCCCAGGAGCAAAGCAGGGCTAGGGGAGCCTCGGGGCCCTGAGCAAACATTATCACGAGCCCCAGCCACCCACTGTGACACCGGTGGTGTTTTTCAGGCGTCACATCACACTCAGAGCTCTGCTCACTCCACCAGCCCCTCATGGCACCCCCACCCCACCACTGCACTCTGCTGGTGCTCCCACTACAGGCTCAGCCTGCTCTGGGTGCCAGATAGACACGGATGGCATCTGGGCTCCAGGCCCGTGCTTCTGTGCTGGGCTTCTGCGGCTCACACCCCTGGCTCAGGCACCCCTGCGTCAGACAATTCCCACATGTCCTGGCTGTGACCAGAGCATGTGTGGCAAGAACGGAGCAGCTTTCCAGGTCTTCTGTGACAGGGAGCCCCACCCACCTGCTCCCTCCTAACGTGGGACGCAGACGCCAGACTCGAGGGCTGCAGAGCTGTCTCCCTGCCCCGGTGTCACAGAACACAGGCTGTTATCTCTGAGAGCACGCAGCACCCACAAGACAGGTGCGTGCATGGGCCACGAGAGGCTGCAACAGCGACCCCTGCCCTCCTCTGCCCCCTTGGTCCGGCCTCTCCCCTGCAGGGCGGGGCCCAGTGCCTGACCTGCACATGCAGGCAGAATGGAAGGGGACATTGCTGTCCACGGCCCCCAAGTGGTCTATTGGGGTGACACTCCTGCTTGTGCACACAAGGTCCTGATTAATTAATATTCCAGACTGACTACTGTCTGTCCTTTGGGGCGTGGAGGATGCTGGAGTCTTTGTTTAGGTAACAATAGTCTTCAGTCAAGACTTGGTATAGAGCTGCAAGAAATTTGTTTAAAATTTAACACATAGTAACATCAAAACAAACAGGCACTGCCATGGCGACAGGATCTAAACAAAGGCTGCAGATACCCTGGCTGGCGTCACCGCCTGGAGCCCTGGCAACCGCCCCCAAACAGAAATTGCTGCTCTTCTCCACCAACTCAGCAACTTTGAGGTTCCACGCCCGTCCTGCAGGATCCTACAACCCTGCCCAGGGCACTGTCCACCTTGCCCATCAGAGGGACAAGGGTGTGAATCCCTCCTACTATAATCCTGTGGTGTCCAGCAAACCACCCAGGCAAGGGGGCCCTGCGGCCACTGCAGGCTGGTCTTCACTGTGTAGTGACCACAGGCCATCACTGGGCTGCAGCCGCAGCTAGCCATTCCCCCATTCCATGTTCCCTACAGTGAGCTGGGGCAGAGACACTGGGGGTCCCCTGGGCTCTGCAGTGAGGATCCCACCTATACGAGGGAGCTGGGGCCATACCTCAGCCCCTTAGGGTCTGGGCAGCTGATGTCCTTCCTCCCAGGACAGGCATGGGGAGCAAACGGGGTCCTTTCTGGTGCCTGCTCACTCCTGTGATGCCAGCACCCCCCATGTGGGCATTGGGGTGCACGTTCCTCCTATACACAGGGTCTCCAGGCCTGCCCAGGGCACTTGTCCTGAATGAGTCACCACCACACTTGCCACCTCCCCTGCTGCAAGGCTGTGGGCAGCCTAAGTTCTACCTGTGTGCACATGCATGTGTGCATATGTGTATGGTGAGCTCGTGCATGTGTGCATATATGTGTGTAGGCATGTCTGTGTAAGTGTGTGCGGGTACGCATGCCTGCATGCAGTAGCTTAAAGGCAACTTACTGCAGAAGGAACCAGGAGGGAGGAAATGAATTGCTCCCACCTGCCAACACTTTGCATGCAGGGCCAGTGCCGAGGGTGTGGGCCCTGTGCACTCCCTGGAGGGCTGACCTGCCCTGGACACACCACGGATCTCGCCTCCCCCAGCCCTTCTGCAACATTCCCCAACAGACACGGCTCTTGGGGTTCCTTTGCTCCTGCATCTGCCCTCTGTCTCTCCTGGACACACTGGGGTTACAAAGGCCAACACTAAAGACCTGCAGGACCTGCCCAGGGAAGAGATTGAAGGGACCCTACTGGGCCTTATACCAGTCCCTGCTCTAGCTCCTGCTCCTCCTCCTCCTCACCTGTGCCCACTTCCTCTTCTTCCTCTCCACCGGTGCCCACCTTCTTCTCACCTATACCCCGCCTCCTGCTCCTCCTCATCTGCATCCCCCTCCTCCTTCAGCTCCTGTCCCCACAGCCGAGGCCTTGAGGAGGCACAGGCACAAAGGAGACAGAGAGTCTACCAGGAGCCCGTGTCCTGTGCTCTTGTGTCGGGGGCTCCAGCCTGACTGTCGTAAACCTGAAATGGTTCTACCTCTTCAGGTGAGACTGGAAAGGCTGAGTCCCTCCCACCTGGCGAGTGCCTGCCTCCTGTGCCCCATGACTAGGTCCAGATGATTGACCCCCAGGGGCACTTGTGGGGACACCTCCACCCTGCCCCAGCCAGACCACCCGTGCACCTCCCGCTGGGTGGAGTGAGCCAACCCCCAGAGAGCAGTGATGGCTGCCTGTCCACCGCAGGTGACTGGCAGGATGGTGTGACTGGCTGGGGAGTTGGGGAGACCGCACTATGATGAAGCCACACCAAACTGTTTCCACAAGCAAAGTGGTGACATGAAGTCCCAGGCTCTGGGGCGCAAAGAAAAAAGAAAACTGTTCACTGCCTCTGTACTTAGAGGATGAGTAGATGGAGGGAGGAGCCAGGCCATTGACAGGGAGGGCATGGGGACACCTGAGATGAAAGATGGCAAGGTCACAGCATCACACAACTGCAGGGTCACGTCGACCACGATGGACACGGTGCAGAGATGAGCTGAAATAAAGCCATTTCCCAGCAACAAGCACGACCTGGACAGCAACGGCTGGACGTTTGGTGGCCTTGGGGGATGCCGTTAATTCTCTCACGTGTGGCTGAGGGTTGAGGAGGCCAGGAGAATGTCCTCCCGCTTCAGAGATGCCCAGCTGAATGGGACAGGGTGTGCTCCCAGTATCCAGGGGGCAGGACATGTGCAGGAGCACGAGCTCACGCGCAGCCACACTCACACGCACAGCACCGTGACTTCACAGGTGCGCGGAGCAGACACGTGCGTGCCCCCGGGTGCACGTGCACACAGAGGGAGCACAGGAGCGCACCGCCCAAGGTCCCCCAAAGCAAAGGGGCAGCGGGCAGGGGCAGGCAAGATGCAGGTCACACCTCAGGGACAGGCTTCACAGTGCTGCCTGTCATGCTCAGCCCACAGTGGGCCAGGAATTCTGCCACCGGGACCCCCCACACTTCCGAGGGCAGGGCAGTGTATCCCCTGCCCCATCCCGCTCCCTGCTCACCCCAAGGCAGCCTATTCTGGTTCCAATTTCTGGACATATGATTCTGGAAAGGGAAGGATCTCGAAGCATCACACCACCTCACAGCCCGCTAAGACACAAAACCCACCAGCGGACCCTGGACGTGAGGCCTGGCTGACCACAGGCCTCTGGGAAGCTGACTCTGCGGCGAGAGAGCCCCGGCGCACTTACTTGATTTTGCTGAACACAATGTCCACGTCGGTGACAGTCACGTTCTTCCCGTCGATCACCTGGCAATCCTTGCACAGTTTCGACCAGTTCTTGCCGTGCATCTCCTTCCCGGTGGCCCTGGTGTCCCCGTGCACCGCAAACCGCCGGAAGGCCTCCTCCAGGGCACTGAGCTCTGGGGCCGTGGCGGCTGCCCCCTCGTTGGCACCTTCTGATTCCAGTGACAGCCTCTTAGCCGCCTTGTCCTTTGCAGGGTCTCCTGGGGACTTGGGGGGTGTCTTGTTGGCGGCCTTGGCAGGCTTGGCCTTGCTGTCGGCCATGTTTCTGGCGGAGGAAGGGGAGAGGAAAGGGGTTATTCTGTTTCTGTAGGGCCACTGCCCAAGGCCCTTCCAGCCGCCTGTTCACAGGACAGGAGGCTGGCAAGCACCCACGATGTGGCAGGGCCCCTGGGGCCCCTCAGAGCCGAGCCCAGGCATGAGAGGGTAGAACCCTGGCCCAGGTGGCCACAGCAGGATGGTGAGCATTTGTCTTGCACACGGCACTCGGCACTGCCCCTCACACCAGCACACGGCACTCGGCACTGCCCCTCACACCAGCACCCTGCCAGCTGTTGGTAGGTTAAGGGCTTCTCCCTGAATAGTCAAAGCCATCAGCAATGGCGGGGCCACAGGTGATGTACCCAACCCAGCCACCTGGAGGCTCAGGGCCCTCTCGTATCCCTGTCACTCCTCCATCACAGTCTCCTCTCTGGGCCACACCTGCTGGGTAACTCCCCAGAAAGACGCTCTTCCAGGGGTCCAGGGAGTGATTCCATCTTCAGGGAGGATGGTATCCAGAATTGGTTGCTACCCTCACATCGGAGCTGAACTTGCTGCACTCGATCAAGTGGGAGAGGGAGACCATGGGGCGTCTGCCCAGGAACCTTGAGGGCCGACTGCGGCTGTGTCCCAGGGGCAGGGTGGGGGTGCCACGTGCACTGGGGGGAGGTCGCCACTGGGGGCCCCATGTGGCGAGCTCAGGGAGCCTGCCCCAGCCTGCCCAGGAGTCTCTGCCCCTGTGAGGCGCCTGATCCCCAGAGCTGGGCTGGGTCCCTGGGGGCTCAGAAGCCAGGAGCCTGTGCTGCCTCCGGCAGGTTTCAGGAGCACAGAACGCCAACACCTCCCCAAGTCTACAGCCACGCAGCCTCCCACTGCCTCACTGCTGGTGGCCAGGGCGAGACCCTGAGATGCGCAGCCCCAGGGTCAGATCGCCGTGGGTCCCTCAGAAGCAGCTTCCTAGAGCAGTGCAGCTCTGGAGCTCACCTCTGTCTCTGCCTCGCTGAGAACAGATGCCACCAGGGGCCCAACGAGGGGACAGAACTCAGGACCCACTGGCACACAACAAAATCCAGGTGACAGTCTGTGCCATGAATAGCGAGCTTGCTCACAACTCTGCTGTGTCCTGAAAACCCCTTCAAATCTGCGTTCTCAGTGCTGGTTAGACAGAGGAAGATGGGCGACCCGGCATCGTGGGGGGTCCTGGTGGCCCTGCTGAACCTACAAGTTCCCAACAAGTAGAAGTCAAATGCTGTCGATCATTGGACTGAATGTCCTCAGGGCCTCACGGACCAGGGTCCCACCCTGTCCTCATCCTCTGTGATGGCGCAAAAAGTACAGCTGCCTCTGCAGGGAATCCTGGACACCCAACGCAGGGCACAGCCGGCTCTGGGCGTGAATGAGAGTTGGATCCGCACTTCCGGCTTCCTGCAGGGTGCAGGTGTGGAGCAGGGAGTGCTGTCTCTCCAAGAGATCCAGCACCAAGGTGAGGAGGAGTCAGGTGTCAGCAGAATCGCTTTCAGGTTTATTCCTGACACCATTTCTTTGTCTGAAACAGGAGCTTCTTCCAGGATTGGCTGAGTGTGTTTACATGGCATCTCTTCAGCCCTCGGGGCCCAGGAAGGAAAAGTGGCTAAGAAATGACTAGAAGCACGAGCCAACTTGGGGGAATATGCATGTCTGTTCAACTTGGTCAAGGAGAAAGAAACCTCTTACGATGCTTCCAACTCAGTGCAGGTTCCATGGCCCAGGAAACATCATCTCGTGAGAGGAAAACCCGCCCAAGAGACATCAGGGATGGCTGTTCAGGGTGTCGGAACTATGGGTCATTCTTCTTGTGCTTTTCTGTGTTTTGCGGATTTCCTAGAAGCACTATTTTATAGCAAGGACCTGGGTGGGGGAGGCCAGGGCTCCTCCCCAAGGAGCTGAGTGAGCCCCGCCATGCCGGGAGGTCTGCCTCCACAGTCAAGGACTGAATAAGACGTGAAAGAGTTCTGTTGTCATGAGCTTTACCTTCCAACTGAACACAGGCAATAAACAAGTAAACAAACAGGGAAATGGGATGGCTTCAGGAAGTAACAGGTGCACCAAGGAGAAATTAAGGCAGGTAGGATGGCAGTGAGTGTCAATCTAGACAGGTTGGAGGGGAAGCGTGAGGGGATCCCGCAGCCACACAAAGGCACTGGCATGTGCGCTGCTCTGCATGCAGCGTCTGCACCAATGTTGCCCCGAATCCCACGGGACTGGAAACCCCCATGTTGGTGAGCGGGTAGAAGGGGAAAGGGCAGAGAAAATGTGGTCAGGCTGCATCGGTCTCTGTCTGCTGTCCTGGGCACTGGGAGAAAAGGGACCGTGCTGTAAATGTTGTGAAGAAAAGCCGTTCCAACTGGGACTTCTACACACACACCATGGCCCCAAGGGGTGAGGAGCTGAAGATGGCTACAGACAGACGAGCTCGGTGGCTCTGCCACACTTTTCAAGCAGGTTGTGTATGGCAGCGTGGCAGGAATCCTCCGCTAACCTTGGAGAGAGTGCAGGAGGCCTGGAGTCCGCAGGCAGCCCTGGAAGGGGAACCCGGGGAGAAGGCTCGGGAAGAGCGGACAGACAGGGCCATGGAGGCCGGGAAAAGTCCAGGAAGGGAACAGGAGACCTGCGAGCAGAAGCCCTCTAAACTCAACCCTGGGGGCGGCTGGCCCAGGGTCTTTCTCTAGCAGGCAGCTGGCAGCTTCAGCCTTGGACGTTTCCTGCTGGAGCCGTGGGCTCCAGCGGCAGGCCTCTCCTGTCAGCGCCGTTCCAGGGCTGTTTCTGGGTGTGTTCATGGGTTTTCACTTAGGGTCTGTTCGCAGACATGTTCGAGGTGATGGCAGAGAGGAGCGCCCTGAGTAATGACCGAGGTGGGAGGTGGGTGGAGCAGGGCATCCCCTCCCTGCACCCCTCCGTCCTTGCCAAACAGTCTGTGACCTTGAAGCTGCAGAGGTGACACAGCCACAAGACCCAGAACACAGCTCTCTGTTCTGAGTTTCCACTTTATTTTACTATGAACATGCATTATCATAATAAAATATTTCTAACAAAAATAACAGAAAGAGTTAGACCCCACATGCACATAGAGGAAGATCTCCAAGACTACTGATTGTTGTGTGGAGAAGCAGGACATGGAATAGTAGAAATCGTGCACCTCACTCTGGGAAAACAGACAATGGGAACAAGAGAGATGGGTCGGCACTGCCAGGAAGACTGTGGGCGGCTGGGGCCGAGGGGAGGGGTCACGTGCTTCTGTTATTTGAATTGCTGCAATAAGTCCATGCGCTAGTCCCATAAGGATATAATAACAATAAATTTAATTTAGAAGAAGCCAAGGGCTCCAGCAGAGGTATGCTGGAACACAGCGGTGCCCAGAGAGGCCCTCTGTACAACAACGACGGCCTGCACGTGGGGCCTCCCTCCCAGCGCCAGCCTCTAGCCCCCGACCCGCCTCGCTTCCCTCCCCCGAAAGAGGCTGTGGTTCCACGCCTCTTTCCTGCCGTCATGGTTTCTGGGGGTGCAGTGAGGCCCCCAGGGTGGCCTTCAATACTCATTCCCAGCTGTGCCACCTTCTTTCCACCATGACAAAAAATAAAGTCACTTAGAAGAATAGCATGCCAGGAAGTCAAAATGCTGACCCACCAAATGCAGCATTCTCTGGGGTGTGGCCTGTATTCTCAGGTGTATACTGTTTCCACAGTAAATCGTGACCTCTACACCCCCAGGTGCGTGCTCTGCATCTCCAGGTGTGTTCCCTGTGCCCTCAGGTGTATGCCCTGCATCCCCAGCAGAGCTGATCCCTCCCTGGCCAAGATTCCCCATATAGGGCACAGGTCAGCATACAGTAGGAGTGGAGACTGATCAGGTACGATCAGGCGTCACTCCAACTGGCTGCAGACATGGCAGCCTGGATGCCCAGCAGGCTGTCCCTGTTCCCTCAATGTAAGGATTTTCAGCAGCTCAGGAAAGTCCCAGTGAGTGAAGTTCTCATTTATTTCATGGTCCAGGACCTCTGACTCCGTGTGAAAACCCAGTCTATCTCCTGACTCTCTTCCATCTGCTTCCCTGGAAAGACCCCTGACTCTGTGATATGTGTCTATGCTTGCGGCTGGGAGGGTACAGAGGGAGGAGGAGGAATGTACAGAGAGGTAGGGAGGCAGGGAAACAGGGAGGTGGCACTGCCTCCCTAGCCAGGAGCTGGGCTCCGTTGGGACCCTTCTTCTGCTGGCCTCAGGGGTCCTTGGGCAAGAGAATGAGAACTGTGTCCTTCGCCCTGCCAAGGCCAAGGCCCTCAGTGGCTCTGGGCTCCCACCGTGTCAAGCAGGACGAGGGAAGGCAGGGAGAGCAGGACGTGAATGGAGGGAGCACATCCAGTTCCATGTGAGCCATTAGCCTCTGCCAGGTCCTGCCTGAGGCAGGGCAGGCACTGCCCTAGAGGGTCAGGAGGAAACTGATAAAGCACTCACTCTGGCTGTGGAGACAGACTATGTTACCGGATTTGCATTTTCAAAGGAGGGCTTGGAGAGGGCAGGGCAGTCAAAAGGTGGAATTACAGACCAGAGTGGCTAGAGATACAGGGGCAGGTACCTGGGAAACTGTCAAACAAAAGCCACTGGTCAAGTGACCTCATCCAAACTTGGGGACACCTGCCCCTCAAGTGTCCAGGGACTACCCCACCAGTGGGTAGGGGCTGTCTCTGATATCACGTGGTCTTCCTGGCCCATCACCCCCTCACAGGCTATAGATGCTCCAACGATGGGCCATGACAGGGCTCTGCTTCCAGAACAAACAGGGTCGAATTTCAGAATGACTCTTCCTGGAAACCTGCTTAAGACTTGACAGCCTGAGGCAAAACCTAGGACAGACCCCAGCAGGTGGCAGTCACAATTGCCACATGACATCTGCACACAGTGCCCCAACCAGGAGGAATCAAAAT
>CM052540.1:161533975-161661500 GCA_028533065.1 Trachops cirrhosus
CTGTGAACAAGGCCAGATGTGTCTGTGAACAGGGTCAGGTGTGTCTGTGAACAGGGTCAGGTGTGTCTGTGAACAAGGCCAGATGTGTCTGTGAACAGGGTCAGGTGTGTCTGTGAACAGGGTCAGGTGTGTCTGTGAACAGGGTCAGGTGTGTCTGTGAACAAGGCCAGATGTGTCTGTGAACAGGGTCAGGTGTGTCTGTGAACAAGGCCAGGTGTGTCTGTGAACAAGGCCAAGTGTGTGTGAGCAGGGCCAGGAGTCTGTGAGCAGGGCCAGGTGTGTCTGTGAACAAGGCCAGGTGTGTCTGCCAGGAGTCTGTGAGCAGGGCCAGGTGTGTCTGTGAGCAGGGCCATGTGCCTGTGAGCCGGGGCAGGTGTGGTGTTAAAGACAGCAATGGCAACTGTGTGCTCTCTAGGTTCCCCTTCCCGGACAGGAGGTGGCTGTGCCCTGAATGGAAAGATGGGTGTGTGCTTTCTCAGGTGTCAATCACCTTCACTCTTGAGCTCCTCCAAGCACATGCTCAGCAACTCATTCCTAATGCCCCATCAGCTCCCTTGTCCTGTGCCCAGTCTATGCCCTCACTGCTGGCACTTCCTGAGATCGGACCTGGCCGGTGGGGCTGACCATCTTGCCTCTGGTAACCAGCTGCCCTCCAGCTCCCAAGGCCCTTCATGGCCTGTGACTCTCTCCTACCTACCCTGCATGCTCTGGTGCCACTGTCTGTGGCATGCTGGCTATTACTAAGCTGGCTGACACTGTCCTCCCCCGGTGGGTGCTGGGGGCACCACAGTGACTGAGCCTTGCCTGAGTGACAGCCCACGGACAAGCAGCACTGACACTGGGGTGGGCAGCCAGAGACAGCGTGCAGAGTGGACAGCGTGCAGAGTGGGCAGCGGGCAGAGTGGACAGCGTGCAGCAGCAGGATGCATGGGGCTGGGACTTGGGACCTGCTGCAGGGTTCTAGAGCTCACCCATGACCATCCACCCCGCCTCAGACTCTCATTGCCCTCCCTGGGGGCTGTGCCAGACCCCCTGCTGGCTCCTTCGCCTGGGGAACCCCTGCTTCAGAGCAGCAGCACCGACAGCCTCCCTGGGAGCCCCTGGGAAAGGCTGGGCCCCACCAGCCTCTCCTGCCCAGCAGTGTCCTCTGCCCACCAGCCTGCTCTGTGTGCTGCCCTCAGACGCTCATGGGAGGACCCACAGAGAGAGGCCCTGTGGCCCATGGCCCCTTCCCAAGAGGATGCCCACAGCAGGCAGCCACTTGGGGCCCCCAGCTCTGCCAAACTGCTGGAAATGCAGCCCTCACCCTTGAGGGGTACATAACCCCGCCTCCCACCCCTGAGCAGTCTGGGCCCACAGCATGCGGTGGACAGAAGACACCCGTGTGCTAGTGGTCAAGGACCCACTCTTTGGAGAAACATTCTGCAACTAGGACTGCCTGGATTCCACCACCAACACGAGAGGAGCATTCCTTGCCAAATAACCGGGTGGAGGTGACTGGCTCTGGTGACTTAACTCCAGAACCTTCTGGTGTGAGTGTGGTTATGCAGAAACCCCTGCGGGAGAATTCCCCTTTTAAAGAGAAGAGGACCCTCATGGTTCAGATGCCTGTGGGTCTGGACGGAAAGCCACACCGGCTGAGCTTCCGAGGAGCCGCTGGGCCTCCACTGCAGCTGCTCCCGGCAGTGGCTCTGCCGTCTACATGCAGGGTTTTGCTTGAGTTCTTGTCCTCAGCCTCTTCCTCTAAAGGCACCGCACCAATCCCCTCAGGTGGGCTGGAGTCCCCTGGGACGCATGTGTCGCAAGCTGGATTGGGAAACGGGCAGGCAGGCCCCCCTGTGCTCTGTAGGAATGGGGTGCGTCTCCTGGGCTGGGGACAAATGCCAACACAGGCCCTGAAGGTGGAAAGGGCTCCCAGGAGAGTGGGCATCAGAAGGACGTCACCGAGGCTCCTGGAGCTCCTGCCGGGCATCACTGGTCCTTGGCCCCACAGGCTTCTGAGGGTGGGTGTGATGCCACCAGAATCCTCTGAATCTTTACATCCCCTAGGGGTCAGAGGTACTGCCCACCACTAGGGCTGGGAACCAGAGCCCCTGGATGGCCACTGGGCCCACTGATGTGACCCCAAGGCCCAGGGTCTGTGCGAGAACCCTCGCAGGCCCTGGAAATGCGAGCACGCCTGAGGGTCACTTACACTGACCCCTGCTCAGACCTCCGCGGAGTGCCTGACACCTGCAAGGGGTGACCGGCAGCCAGGGAGCAGTTCTGGAAATGAGAGCTGAGCTAAGAGCACCTGAGCGGGGAGGGAGGGGCTCTGGGTACAGGAAGTGCCTTGCCAGACACTGCTGGACCCTCAAAGACAACCAGGAGGCTCCAAACAAAGTGTGCCCAAGGGGAGAAAGAAAGGTGGGGAGAGAGCCTGTGCTCCCTCCCCTCAGAGGTCTCCATGGCAGCCGGGTCCTGGAACCCCAGGCACCAGGGACCAGCAAAGGACCCCTTGGGAATGCTCCGTGGGCTCCCTTAGGGCCTGGTCCCAGGACACTGACCGAGAGGGAAAGAGGATTGGGTGGAGGGCGGATAATGGCAAGAGCCCCCAGGTAAATCCCAAACACAGCTGCCCCAGAGACACCAAGGGAAGCTTAGGCCTGGTCAGATGGTCCAGGGAGAGCCTTCTGCTCACTGAGGCAACCTGCCAGGCTCACATAGGTCCTGACTGCCACCGACCACTGTGACATTTGCCGGGACATTTGGGTATGTGCGTGAGACCCTCAGCGAAGGTAAGGTCAGGGTGGGACAGCAAACTCAAAAGGCCATGGGGGCCTGAAGTTAGGAGGCGGATCATGTCTTCTTGGCTCACCAGAGCCCACTAGAGGCTCAGGCCCCCAGCGTTGAGGTCTAGGAGGCTGGTGCTGCCCCTGGAGAGGGCACAACACCCACCCCCACCCTCCCCACCCCCCACCGTGAACAGCGCAGGGGAACAAATGCCATTAGAAGCCCACGGATCCCCCCAGGACCAGCCCAGCACTGCCACCCACCCCCCTCCCCCACCCCATCCTCAGCTCTTTATTTGAGTCCATTTGAGTACAACGCAGCCCTTTGGCAACTGTTCACATTTTTAATCACAACATGGCCACCCACCCCGTGGCTGCCCTGGACACTCGATGTGAATGACCACTCATCTCATCCAAGAGCAGTCCCAGGCAGCGGGAGCCTCCCAGAGCTGGACAAAGCGGCCTTTTCTGAGTCCACAGGCGCCCGCCAAGAGCACAGGGATGGTCCCTGGGGCCCCAAGTCAGCGTGGAAAGCACCTCCACCACCCCAGCAGCACACTGGCCCTTCACAGTCCAGGTGACGAGTGGCCCCAACAGGCCGAGCTGCCTGGACTAGGGCTGCATGAGCCCGATGCCACTGGTGTCCTATCACGCACACAGCCTTAGGCTGCTGTCCCAGAAAGTCCAGGGGGTTGGAGAAGCCTGAGAACTAAATCACACCCTCCCTGGGCCCTGTTCGCAGGTCAAATGTGATTTCTCCCGAACACAAGAGAAGACAGAGCAGAGAAGGCAAGTTTCCCCAGGCCACCCTGGGACTGTGGCCCATCCTGCCATTGCTGTCCTCATCCTGGGTCCCCAAAGGACCTGGGCAGGACAGAACTGGAAGGGATGGGGACATATTCTATGTTGCTGGAACATACTCCAACAGATGGCCTCACGGGCCAAGAGGCTTTCCAGTCAGGAAGACTGAGGAAGGCAGTTATCCTCCCCTGCCCCCTGGAAGAATTAGTGTCCACAGCAGCGACTTCTCTGGTCACTGTGGAGTTGGCGGTTTCAGGGGGAACCACTTGGCTAGGACCCTTGGCCTCCCAGGAGCCACACTTTGTCCCGGTTCTCACCTCCAGAGCCACCCTGGCTTCTATCAGCATGTTTCCCATGAAATCCAAGAACACAGCCAGCCAGCAGTGGCCAAGGGGAGCAGGTGTGCACAGGGTTAAATGAGGACACTTGTAGAAACTTCTAGTCACTGATTCCCTCACTCAGTCGGGCAGCTCCAGCCCCTTGCCCCACAAGGAACCCGTGAGGGTGGGGGGGTGTCTCATCCTGCAGCCTACCTAGGGGCCAAGAGGGTTCCCTACACAGGGAGCAAGTGTGGTGGGGTGAATGGTGGCCCTGAGTTGGGTGTGTCCTGTCCTCACCCAGAACCTGTGAATGGGACCTTGTTTGGGAAAAGGTTCTTTGTAGATGTGATGAAGCCAAACGTGCTGAGACGAGATCAGCCTGGGTCATCCCGGTGGCCCTGAGTCCAGTGAGAGTGTCCTTATGAGACAGAAGAGGAGAGACACAAACACAGAGGGGAGGCCACATGACAGCAGAGGCAGAGGCTGGAGAGGCTCGGCCATAGCCCAGGGACACCTGGGCACCAGGAGCCGGGAGGGGCAGGAAGGACCCTCTCTTAGAGGCTCTGGAAGGAGTGTGCCCCCGGGGCACCTTGGTCTCCGACTTCTGGCCCCAGAACTGGGAGAGGATGATTTGTGTGTGTTAAGCCACCAGTTAGTGTTCTTTTGTTACAGCAGCTCCAGGACCCTCATACAGGTGAGACCAGAGGGGGAGCATCCCTCACAGAGAAGAGAGTTTGAAAGACCCAGAGGAGGCAATGCCATCAGGTGGTGGCACAGAGAACCCAGGGGCGGCAGCAGCAGAGAGCCTGGTGTGGCAGACTCCAGAGGCCCCTGGAGGTCACCCTAAGCCAGGCTGGCCTCTAAGTAGGGGACTGCCAAATGACACCTGTATTCTAAGATATCCATCTGGCCTCAGGTTGGAGGTATTTGGGCAGAAAAAAAGATGGGTGTGCATTCAAGGAGAGGAAAAGTACTGGGTGAAGCACGTGAGACTTTGACAGGAAACTTGTTAATTCCAGGAAAGGTTAAACTGCATGTGCACATGCTAGGTGGCTGCTTCCGGAAGGCGGCACCACCCCTGCTGGGTGAGCTGGAGGCCAGAGAGGCTCCCTGGTGCTTCTCCTGCTTTGGAGAGGCCCAAGGCTAACCCAACAAGGATGACAACTGAGGGCAGGTCAGAAAGAACTGGGATTCGCTCAGGCCAAAGCGGTGAGGTGACCACAGGAACAAAAGGAATGCGGCCAGAAAGTACGGAGGGCCTGCAGGAAAGGGCCGCTGACCAGGTCACCCGGTTCACAGTGGTCGCACAGTGTGTCGTACCTTCAGTCCTCGAAGGTCTCCTGCCCTGAAAAGCAGTCGATGTGGGAAGAAGCCGACAGAGCACTGTGGTCGGGGAGAAAAACGGGACACTAAGCAGGGCCCACCCTGTGGGTGAGACACAGGAGGAGCCGGGCGCAGGTGTGAAGTGCAGCAAGCGTAAGGAGAAGTGGGCATCACCTGCAAACGCCATCTTCCACCTGGGAGGCCTGCTCAGCACAGAGACAGTGCGTGGGTCTCGGTGTAGGGGTTTTCAGCCGGGCCACCCATCAGAACCGGCCGAGAGCTTTGAAAATGCAGATGCCGCCCGCCCTCCAGCTTGCTGCGGCGGAGGCCCGGCCGGCCACCCACAGGGCAGTCAGGAAGAGTGGACCGTGAGAAACCCATCTTCCTCAACCGCCCACGTGCTAAGAGGAGAGAGAAAAGTAAGCCACCAGGCCCCAGGAAAGAGAGATCCCTGAACAGCTGTTCCCCTGCGGGCACTGGCTGGTGCTGGCAGGGCAGTGGGGAGCTTCTGCGGGCTCAGCACACTGCTTCGCAGCTGTGCCCGCAGGGGACGGGTGCTCGGGAGTGAGGGTGAGCTGGCAGGAGATCGAGTCAGCTCAGCCCCTCAACCCACAACTTGGATCCAGGTGACTCTGCAGTGCTAGTGCCCAAAAATGCCAGCAGGGCACACGTAATAACTATCTGGAGAAAGACTGTCATCAAGACCATAAAATATTTCTAGGAACATATTTCGATTACAATATCTAGTGCACAGTAAACAATAACCAGGCCCAGAAGCGGGGAAAGTGCCAAGAACCTACACAACAGGCAACAGAAGCAGCCTGGAGGTTCCACTTATGGGCACCTGATTGGACACCGAGTGTGAAGGAACCGCGTACGCCAAGAAGAAGGCTGTGCAAAGAAGAAAGGGCGGCATGTGCCATGTGCAGAGGAGAAGAAGGACACAATGGGAAATTCCAGCAAACAACTGGAAATTATAAAAATGTAGATAGCAACTTTGAAAAAGAACACGTTAGAAATCCTAGCAGTAAAAAACACAACAACTAAAAGAAAAAATTACAATAACTGGAATTCAGAGCTCAGTGGATGGGTTTCAATAGCAGAGCAGGTTCAGCACAGCATTAAAAAGAACTCACGAATCGGAAATACCCACGAGAAAACAGCTAAATGTGGTGGAAATGTGTGTGTGTGGGGGTGTACACACACACATATGTACAAAAACAATGGAAACAGTGAAGATAAATGTAAGAATTAATAAATTAAAAAACCACAATACAGAGCACCAACTATATTGATAAATACTGGGGACAGTGATCAAAAAAAGAGAAGGTCAGAACATACAATGTCAGAAATGGAAAATGGGGACACCTTACTATTTCTACAGATACTAAAATATTAAAATATAATAAAAGAATATTATAAACAACTTCACACCAATATGTTTGATAATATAAATTTCTAAAAACACAGATTCTTCAAAACAAAACAAAGAAAGCCACCTTGTTAAAAAGAAACAAAAAATAGATATTGTGATTATTATAAGATTGTTTTTATAACTATTAAGGACTTGAATTCTTATTTAAAACTTTTCACACACACACACACATGCACACACCCCATCATGGATGTCTTTGCCAGCAGATTCTACCTTATACTGAAAAATGAATAGCATCAGTCTTACACAATCCCAGTACCAAAACCTGATAAGGGCGTTACAAGTAAAGAATAATTTATGCCAGTCTCACTTATGAACATAGATGCAAAAATACTAAACAGAATATTAACAAACTGAATCTAATAATAGATAAAAAGAATCAATACCTTAATAATCAAGTCAGGTTTATGCTAGGAATGCAAGGATGGTTTAGAGTTAACATCAATCAATAAAACTCATCACACTAACAGAATAGAGGATAAAAATCATATTATCATCTTAATAAATGCAGGAGAAGCATTTGGCAGAGTTCAGCATCTATTCACCATAAAAATTCTTAGCAAATTAGAATGAAAAGGAAATTCCTTAATTTTATCAAGGGTACCTACCAAAAAACACTGCAAAAATCACACTTAACAACAGTGTTGCTAGCACAAGAGGAGAAAGGAGCCAGTGGGACAGAACAAGCCCCAGTAGACCCAAGCATGTACTGACACAGTCAGTGTAACAAAGGCGGCCCTGCAGGGAGGGGAAAGGGGGGAAAAGAATGTTTTCAGTCAGTGGAGATGGTTGATTGAATAGACACATGGAAAAAAAAAAGAACCCTGGCTCCCGACACCATCAGCTCAGGTTCACAGCAGATTGAAGCGGGGAAGGCAGGGTAATGAGGCTGTGGGAAGATAACACACAAGAGCATCTGATGTCCTCGGGGCAGGGGAAGATTCATTACAGGGGACGCAAGCATCCCTAGGTATTCAAATGGCACCAGGTTAAAATCTAGAACTTCTGTTTATCAAAAAATATTACAGAGTGAAAGGCAAGCCACAGGGAAGGAGGAATCTGTTACTCATTATGAACATGGGCGCAACCCAGAGCCCATGAGGGACCCTGCTCATCAACAAGAGAGAGACAGAAGGCTCTAGGACAACGGCGAGGACTTGGCCTGACATTCAGTGACAGCACACCCAGTGCCCAGCACCGCGGGGATGTGCATAACCCAGAAAGTGCAAATAAACCCCAAGGCAGATACCACCACACCCTCCAGACTGGCTGACGACCAAAAGGGCGGCCATGCCACGTGCTGCAGGGTGAGGAGAGACAGAGAACTGTGGGACACGCGGTTCCAGCTGCCTTGGCAACAGGAACTGCAGCGGGACATCTAGATAACGGAGGGCCTACTCTCCGGTCAGCATTCGACAGAAACGCTTGCATGTGTGCTGCAGAGGGCATTACAGGTAGGCTCTGGCAGCCTTGTTCACAATGGCCAAAAAAGGGAAGTGTCCCCCATGCCCATCGGTCACACAGTGGTAAGTGATGGTGGTGGGCTCCCAGCCTGGCACACATCCACACTGGCCACTCAGGACCACACGGATGAGCTGCTCACACAGCACAGACTGAAATGAGCCAGCACTGCAAGTGTGTGCTCTATGGCTTCCTAGACCTAAAGGTCAAACACAACCACGGTGGTGGCTGGCAAAACCACAGCAAAAGCACATCCCCTTCTCAAGGAACAGGAGAGGACAGCAGCCACCACATCCGGCAGGGAAGGCTGGGCTGGGACAGGAGGCTCAGATGGGTTCTGTGGTCCTCCACTACCACCCTCTCCTTAGCCAGCCCCTAGCACAGGCACAGAGGCTTGCAGCCAACCCAGTGCAGCTGGGACATCCGGCATGAGCAGCACCGAGGGCACAGACAGAAGTGAAGTGGATGTAGCAGAGGTGCCCAAGGACAAGGAAACAGGCATGTGGGGCAGGCTGTGGAGAAGTGCGACCGGGTTTGCAGAGCGGGGACAGTCCCCTGTGAGAGCTCAGTGCACCAAACCGTGGCGCTGAGGGCACCTATAAGAAAAACTGGGTCAGGTTTGGGGGCTCAGGAGGAGGGCTGGCTGGGGCCCAGAATGGGAAGCAGGACTTCACAGGGAAAACTCCAGGAAGATGAGCCCGCTGCAGGCGGGTTTCCTGGGGGGAGACAAGAGTCGCCTATGTGGTAACTCAGGCAGAAAACAAAGATGCTCAAAGAAGAAAGAGCCAGGGTGGAGAAGGCCCCAGCAGAGAAAACCTGACAGCCAGGGTGCTGACTTGGCCCCAGGCACACTCAGATGCCAGGGAGAACAGTGTCTGGACCAGGAGGATATCCAGTGTGGTGCCCGGGCAAGCTACAGGAATCAGGACCAGGGTGCAGTGGGAGGGTGACTGATGAGGGCATCTCTCCCTGGAGGTGGGCCCTGCTGCCAGGAAATGAGAGCAACTGGCCAAGGAGATAAGACCAGGGGAAGAGCAGGGCCAGGAAGGACCAGGTGGGTGCCTGACCATGGGGGCATGAGAAGGACAGGACTCAGAGACTTTCTTTACCATGCAAGCGTGAGCAGGCCTCCGGCGGCTGTCAAAGGCCGAAGGTGAGGGCATGGGAGACCACCGCATCTCCGAAAGAGGCCCCCAGAAGCATCAAGGAAGGGGACACTGTACTTCCCAGCGTCTGCTGCCCTGATGCCTCTCCCACCATGTGGCTCCTCCTCAGGAACCTTGGCACCTCGGTAGCTGCCTCTATCACAGGACGCAGGGGCAGGAAAGCTGCTGACTCCTGAAATCACGGCATAAAGGGTGAGCCTCCTCTCACCTGGCTTTCTCTAGGGACCTGGATCAGGGAGTCCTGAACTAATAGGTGAGGCGAAAGCAAAGGTGGCTCAAAGACAGCCTGAAGCTGGCATTCTGGAAAATCCCACAAGAGACAGAAGAGGCCCTGCTGTAGCAGCCAGCCACCAACCCAGATATGTCACTGAGCAGAGGAACCTATGACAGTCCATTCAGCCTGTGAACCACCTCACCAAGGCTAAGGGAACGGAGACCTCCATCCATGCCAACCCCCGCTGGGTGGCAGATTCATAAGAAAACAGAATGCTGTCACTGTCTTAACTCCTGGTTTGGGGTGGGCTGTAGTACAGCATTAGAAGACCAGAGCAGGGTAGGGGACAGGGAGGGGCTGAGGGTCATCAGAACATGGTGAGGACCATGAGATGTGTATGGTATGTGAAAAACACTTCCTTAGGGGAATGCATGACGCAGGGCTGCAGGCTCCTGGGAGCTCACTCAAGTCAGACATGAGGGGGCATCTGAGTTAACACCGACTCTAGGGCCAGACCTCTGCGTGTGAGACCCACATGCACACCCCACAGTGCAGCTCAACCTGCCGGCCCGGCTCATCACTCTCCAAAGAGATGAGACAGCGGGCATGTGTAAGGCCTAAATGAGGTCACCTAGAGGACGCTGGCTGTTTTGTGACATTCCAGCTAGAGTGAGAGCTCCCCAGGGCGGAGGCCACGCTGGCTCACCTGGCACCTGGCAGGTGCTCAGACATCTGTTGAACAAATGGGTGCAACAGGGTTACAGGATGAGGTCTCGGGAAAAGTGGCCCAGGGCAAGGGAGATCACGTGGAGCTCACACGGGGTGCTCCAGTTATCACGCCAAGAAAATCACACTTGGGACCCCTGGGGACAAGCGGAGACACTGTGCCGCAGGAAAAAAGGACAGAACAGCAAGAAGGGGGTCCGCGGTTTTAAGTTTTAGGCTAAAAAAAAGATAAGGCCCCATCCTTCCCTTTCACAAACCTAATTTAAAGAAGAAAAAGTCGGCATAAACGTGGTCTTATGAGGATGAGCCCACACTTCCCACTGCTGAGAAGCTTCGGTCTCTGAGCATTAGGGGTTGCTTCTGGCATTGCGGTGTGGTGCACGAGTCAGAAACCTGTCATTGTCTTACACTTTGTGAAAGACTTTCTGCATTTCTTCACCAAGGAAGGTCCTGCATTTGGATGTTTAGAGTCAACCACTGTCACACTGAGCTGCTACTACATGCGACTGTGTAGCTAAAGGGGATATGGAAATGAAAAACAGTCTCACCACTGTAAACTCTCATACCAGGAACTGAGATTTGGAGACAGTATGGTGTGTTGCTGTGGGGAGCAGCCCTTCCCCCATATGTGGTTCCTGGGGGCCCCACTGGGTCACAGGCCCTGCTCTCTCTCCTGTGAACCCAGCAAGGCCAATTAAAGCCATTGCCAGGAACTGCCACTTGAAAGCTGCCCAGAAAGCTTCCCAGGAGAGGCTGTGGAGCTGGGATGCCATGGTTAGGGATAGTGTGGGTCATGACACTGTGGTTACATCCCCACCGAAGAGGAAACTACTCTCCCCAGGAGGGGGCCGAACCATGGAGAGGGTGCACACAGGACCTGGAGCCCCAGCTGCAGTGGGCCCCACACAGGCAGTCCCACTCCTTCCTACCCAGTGAACACCTTAAGCAGTAGGATCTTAGTGGATGCCTGTTCTGCCTAGTCCCAGCATCTACCTGGTCCTGGGTTTACAGGCTCAGTGGACTTGGCACCATGCCCAAAGTTCCCTTGGTCTGGAGTGGTTTCCAGACGGGAGCTCAGGGCCCAGATCTCACAGCCTGAGGAGGACCTGACACTTCAAGGTGCAGTGAGGCCCCTTGTCCAAGATCCTCAGACGGCATTGTGCATGCTCCTCCAGCCTCACCAGCACCATCACAAGCTATTTATAGGCCTGGCTTCAAGTCAGCACAGCCTCTCCCCAGGAAGCCTTTAAAAAAAATCTTTCGATTACAGTTTACTTTCAGTATTATTGTGTATTGGTTTCACGTGTACAGCATAGTGGTTAGATAATCACATACTTCACAAAGTGTTCCCCTTGATACTTCCAGTACTTCTCAGCCTCTTCCATGGGGAGCAGCTCCACTGCCCTCCTCTGCTCCCCCCACCCCGGAAGCCATAAGGACATGTCCCTAAGGACAGTTTGGCTGCTCAAAGATTTTTCTTAAACCTCCATCAGTGATGAGTGGTTTTAATTTTCTTCATGGAATTTGAACATTTTCCACCCTTAGCATATGTAACCTTGTACCTAGTTAAAACAGTTATTTTGTTGCAACTTAAAAGGATTCAGGAAGCTCAATCAAACAAGGCAGGGGAGATAAGAATACAATCAGCACAGCTTCCTGTAATCTCCATCACCTCATCAGTCCATACAGGTGGAGAGAAAATGTTTACTATAGCCCTTAAAATTATGGTATCTTCAGATCCTTCTGGAAATCATGAAAGCCAAGGAGCCTTTCGGGAGGAAGCCAAGCATACATAACACTCATGTGGCATGCACTTGCAGAGCTCCAGATCCCAGGAAGTTCACCAGGCACCCATCACCCATCACTGAGCCCTGTGATTCCCACCATGTGATGGGAACAGCGGCTGGTACCAGAGACAGGATCGTGGAATCCAGTTTAAGGCATCAGGAAGCCTTGCGGCCTGTCTCACTTGGCCCGTCACACCCCCCATTTCCTGCCTGTTCCAAGCTCTCCCTCCCCAGCCGAATCACCTCATCCCCGGATGTGATCCCAGTGCACTCAGAGTTCAGGTCAGTGTTTACTGATCACGTCCTAGATGCCAGGGGCTCGTCTGAGCTCTGGGGAGCACCTCCCCCCTTCTCCCACTAGTCCGCCTGAGAGGTTGGCCTTGGGGAGTGCCTGGAGGCAGGCGGTGGCAGCCAAGGGAGCTAGGTCTTTTTATCAGCATCCCCCAGGGACTCCGCAAGTATCCAATAAATGTCAGGGGAATCAGCCAATGAAATGCGCAGGTGGATGACAGCATCGCCGGCTCATCCTAAAAGGTGTCAGATCTCGGAGAACACACAACGCCTATCAAAATAGCAGTCCCAACAGGGAAGCGCGAATAAAATTTTTTCCCACCGCGTCGCAAGGCTTCTGTCCAAAACTGAAACCGCAGAATAAAGGGTTTCTCAGGACCCTCCCCCAAAGGCGGCCACTGCCCCCATAGGTGCGTGGGAAATGCACCCGCAGCCAACCGCTTTATCTTGACTGCGGCTTCTGTGCGATAAGAAAACAGAACGCCCCTCGGGAATCTTGGATTTGTAGACTATAGACCTGACACTTTGCCCTGGACATAATGGTGTCGATTGTGCCGGGCCCCGAAGGGCTGGGACCCTGAGAGGGGCAACGCACTCCTCACGATCACGCTCATTCTGGGCCCTGGGACACAAACGGCCGTTTCGTACTGTTGTAGGACAGTGGCTTCATTTCAAACCCTTTTAGTCCTAATTTCCCGCCCTCTCATGGGCAGCGGCCCCCCCAGGCTCCGGCGTCGATAAACAGAGCTTCTGCAGCCGGACATGAAGGGCGGGGGTGGGGTGGAGAGTTGGGGGTAGGGGGGCGATTCTGCGCAGCCCCTGAAAGAAGGGACTGAAAGGGTACCGAGACGAAGAAAGGCAAAGCGTCTCGCTTGGGGCCCGATTATAAACCTGTCCTTTGCACCGCCAGTCACTCCCTCCCGCGTCCCCCCGGGTCGCCGGACCCGCGCCCGACGCAGCGCCGACCACCTGGCAGCCCCAAGACTAGAGCGCAGGTAGCGGGAGGAACGGGCGGGCCTGGGGCCCTGCGTCCTCGAGGAGTGTCGTCTACGCCGTGCCCCGGGCCCGAGCCCCGCGGCCACTTACCTGGCACGCGCAGGGACTGCAGCGGCGGCGCCTCCGCGACTCGGCCGCGCGCGACCGGGTGCCTGGCGGTGCGCTCGCGCCGCCACCGCCCAGGGCCCCGCCCCAGCCCCGCCCCCACTGGTCCGCTCGCGCCCCCCAGCCCCGCCCCGCTCGACCCCACGGCCCTCAGCCCCCGCGAGCCCCTTGCGCCTAGCGCGTCTCCCGGGCCCCCACCCCAGCCTGCTCCCAGCCCTGCCCCCATTGACCCGTGCTCGCCTCCGGCCCAGCTCAGGCCCCCACCCCAGCCCACCCGTGTGCTCCTTGCGGCCCCGCCCCTGGTCCTTCCCAGCCCGGGGAGCGCGCAGGGCGCTCGGAGGCCGGTCCGAGCGCCGCCTCTGCCTTACAAGGCTGTCTCCGCGCAGGCCCCGAGTCCACCGGCTCTACGAGCAGGGCCGTGGGAACCTCGCGGGGCAATGCCCGTATGGCCGCAGCTGGCCCTCCGGGACCCCAGGGACGGTGGGTCAAGTCTTCGCGTCCCCTCTCCAGATGCGGGCGGACGAGGGTGGCGGCGGAGGGAGGATGAATGGGTGCGCAGACTGGCCTTGCCGGTTGGGGCGGCGGAGAGCGTTGGCCTCTCCGCGGAGACTCTAGGGCCACGAAGGGGACGGGGTGGCGGGAGGCTCAAACTCAACGGAATGTGCGCAGGCCGGGGGAGGGGGCGGGGAGTGGGGCAGCGACCCGACAGTCGGGGGGTACGGAGGTGGAGGTGTGGTGAGGACCTTCCTTCCCTGTGGTGAGCACAGGCAAGGAAGCAGATCCCTTCCCCACGGCCCCTGCCCCGCCTGGCCGGCTCTGCGAAGGGGAGGGGTGGTATCAGCCTTCAACAGAAGGTTGCTGAGCAGAAAGGTTCTGGAGCCAGGATGATGGGGAGGTAGTAGCTTGAGTGCTGAGACTTTAGGTGCAGGGCTCTCCCGAGAGGACCCCTTCCGTGAAGGAAGTCTTCTCAGGCCACTGGAGGGTCAGCCTCTGGAGAGAGGGGTGACTTGAGGTCACTTCCAGCTTCACTGCTATGGTTCCCTTGGAGGTAGCCAAGGAGCTCACCCCAGGTTCTGTTCTCACCCTCCTGGCTGAAGACCCCCCACTCACACACACATCCTCCAGGTGTGTCCCGCTGTCAGCATCTTGCCTGAATCAGAAGTGCCTGAGGCATGAGTCAGCTTGTGGAAGCACAACTTCCAGGCTCACCTCAGATTCCAGGCAGGTGAGGGAGCCTGTAGGCAAAGGCCAGCAGAGGAAGTTGGGGTGTTGAGCCAGAGAAGGGGTACTGGGTGTTGGCTGTTCATCAGACGGAGTGAGAGAAGGTGGTTTCCTGATGCTCAGGGAGCCACAGGCTGCTGCTGCACAGCCCCCACTCCATCCCCACAGTGGTCCCAGGTCCCTCTCACCCACTCTGGTTTCTACTTCCAGTTAAAACTGGCCCAGAGATGAGCTCCTCATGCTCCTTCCTACCCCAGAGACCAGGCAAGTCTGAAAACTTAGAGTTGGAAGAGCAGGGAGAACTCAAGCGTGCCTTCCTGAGCTTCTACTCTCCCCACTCATGGTTGGTTCTATTTAGGTTGAAGCTGGACTGTGCCTACTCTGTGACCACAGAGCCCTAAGCAATGCAAACAAAATAATGAAAAACACTACTAGTATGTTTCCATACTGGTATTAGCCAGGTGATTGTTTAATTCCAGTTTTCAAAACCCGCACAAGTGCTCTGTCGTAAACGCAGTGATTTGGACAATGGTAAAATAGCAGTGGGAGGTGAGCGCCACACTTCAGAAGCAAAAATGTTCAAGGAACAAAAATGTTCAAGTGGGAAGCAGAGGCCAGGCATGGGGAGAAGGAGAGCGGCCTCTCAGAGCCCTGAGTGAGCAGTCAGCACACCTGGCCCAGGCTAAGGGTGGAGACTCAGCCTGGCAGGTGCCACCCCTATGTTCCAGGTCTGATGCTTTGCTTCTGGATTGTCAGTGACTAGAGATGGTGCTGCTGTCTGTGCATTTCCTGGTCATCTGAGAATGAAGGAAGTTTGAGTTCACGGGCGTGCTGTTTTTTAACAGGGAGTCAGCTCAGTCCACACTTAGAAAATCACTTAATAGTAGCATAGGGTCTTCCCAAGCTGGGAAAGTCCCACTTCATGATGGAACTGCATGTTTTATCCAGGGTCGAGAGTCAGAGGGCCCTTCCTGCTGGACACTGCACCCTGGCTCTTGGTCCACTGAGACCTGTCCAGCGTCCATCTACCCTCTCGTTACTAAAACCCCCACTCACAGTTGGCGGGGGGGGGGTGGTCACAGAGGCTTTGCCTGTAAGCTGGAATGATCTGTATTTGTAGGAAGGAGGCTGCTTGTTTCCTGGGGCCCAGGGAACAAAGGACCACACACTGGCAGCTTAAACATCAGAAATCCTCTCAGTTCTGGGGCCGAAAGGGCCTAGTTAATGCGCCAGCAGGCCACTCTCCCTCCAGAGGCTCCAGGTGTCCACCTTCCTGCCTTCTCCAGCTCCTGGTGCTCCAGGGGTCCCTGGGCTTGTGGCTGCGTCACTCCAACCTCTTCTTCTTCACATACCGCCCCCCCCATTTGTCTTCCTCCCTGTGTCTCTTATAACAACATTCTCATTGGATTTAGGGCCACCCGGATAATCTAGGATGACCTCATATCAAGGTCCCTAATTGTATCTGCACGTGAAGTCTCATTCCGAGGTTCTGGTGGACTGTCGCACCTGTCAGATGCTCTTCCTGCATCTGCCTTCGGTGGTTATCTCAGCCCAGCGGCCACAGCAGTCTACCGGTACATGCCTCCAGGTCCCTCACTGCGCACCCTGCTGCCCTGAGTGGCTTTTGTGTCACACAGTTGGAAGCACGAAGGAGCCCCAAGCACCAGGTGGCTCCGGTGGTGGCAGCAACAGGGGAAGAGTCCCACCCAGGCTCCCTGCCAGCCCCCCACTGAAACAGCCTCCCAAGGGCCAAAGATTTAAAATTACCAAGACTGATTTCAAGTTTATTGCCATTACAATTTTTATTATTTCCCATAAAACTTTCTAAAGACTGCTGAAGTTCCTTAACTTAAACTCATAAACTTGTCAACATTATCAATGAACAAGAGTAAAAACACTGTACCAAGTCTGTTCTGGATTCACTTTCTTCCCTGAATAACACAGACATGTTTAGAAAACTGTGTCTTCCAAAATATGACTTCCATGGATCTATTGGAAATAAAAGTAAAAAATTAAAAAAAGAATTGGTGTAAGTAATCCCGTAAGCCACCATACTCCGTGAACAAAAAAGAGCTGCCCTTTGTGTATCAATATCTCGTCACATGGTTTCCCTTCCCTTATTTATTTTTTCGTGGTGCTTCTTGCTTTCACTTAGTTGAGCTACTACTTTATTAAATTCAGTTTCTTTTTGCTACAAAAAAGTATGTTAAGCACAAAAAATAAAAATATAAAGAAATGTTTTAACTTACCTTCTTATAGTCATCTTTCCCATCTTGAATATAATTCTGTTTTTTATGTAACTATGAATATTTTTAACTTTCTCTTTGATTTCATTCATCTGTAGAAAACAGTTATTAAATACACTGGCTGAGAACCAGGGCGTATAAGATTTATATCCAAGGAAATGTATCAAAATAACAAAAACTTAATAGGAGAGCACAGTAAAACACTGGCTTGGAAGTTAGGAGCCTTGGGTTCTAGTTTTTATCACCAGCAAATTTTATCTCAGATAATTGTTTGTCACCTATGGAACTGTGTTAAATAACCTTAACTCTTAACTTCTATTATAGATCAAGAAACAAAATTAAATCCTTATTCTAACAAGGATTTTTAACATCAAATGCTCATACAAATCTGAAAGTATTTTATCATGCTCTTAATTTCATGTGAAATAATAGTGTCCGACATGGTACTCTGAACATAATAATGTTTATATGTTTGGTAAGTAAACATATAAATGAAATCTTAAAAAAATAAAATAAAGTATGGCTTCCAAACTGAGTAAATGCAGAGTTCATTAAAATCACACGTAGCCAAAAAGAGGAACAGCTCTGGTTCCGTCTTGTGGCTCTCGTAGAGAGCGCGGGGCCAGTGCAGCCGAGGGGTCCAAGTGCGGGTCCAGGGCTCCCCTTCTGGGCTCTGGTGTCTGAGGGGTGGGGAGCGGAAGGACCTGGAAGATGTTCACTCCTTTTGAGAGAGAGGATGAGAGGGAGAGAAACATCGATGTGAGATGTTTCTCACATTGATGGGTTGCCTCTCACATGCCCCAATGGGGACAGAACCTGCAACACAGGCATTTGCCCTGACAGGGAATTGAACTGATGACCTTTCAATTTGTGGACCGCAACACCCAACCAACTGAACCATATCAGAACTTCTTTCTTTTACTTTAAATACCTTCTTGTGTCCAGTCCCCTCCCTAAGCTCCAGGCCATTAGGCATCATGGTCAGGGGTGACTCTGGGGGAGTGTCTGCCTCAACCTCATGCACTCATTCAAGGACAAGCCAAGTTCCACGCTGGAGACCAGGGAGAGGTGGTCCTGGTCCATCCCCGAGGGATGCGATGCCCACTCAGCTGAACCACTGGGCCCAGCGCTGAGATGCCTCCTGTTTAGGGTCTAGAAGTTGGTTAGACTGGAGGAGGCACTCATGGTGGGGGCCTGCCGCTCACCCAGCTCCTTCACAGTGATGATGGTGGGGAAGGGCAGCCTCTGGGCCACCTGGCCCTCTAGGAGGCGTCCTGGGAGCTCCAAAATTGGCACACTCTGGCTGCTGCTGTGCAGCAAGTCCAGGAGCAGCAGGTTCCATGGCGGACTCCACAGCCAGGATCAGAATCTCAGAGAAGGGCTCCTGGGTGGGGCACTCAGCCAATGCCAGCCGCTCGGCTCCTGTACAGCAAAAGAAATTCACCAGGAGTACCCACAGGGGAGGAGGCAGAGGGGCTCACCAAACCCTTGGCACCCAGAAATGGAGCCCAGCTCTATTCACAATGGAGACCAAGGCCAGGGTCTCTGGACACTTTGTTGGGAGGTGGGGGCTGGCTCCTAAGGGGAACACCTAGGTTTCCACGCAGAGCCCTTTCAAACTGCTAAATATCTTTTGCAACTTACAGAAAGAGACATAATAGGGAACATACTATGTAGCATTTGTTATACCACCAAAAAGAACAATGTAACAACAAAGTACATTGCAGAGACAGACACACCTGGTTCTCCCACTGATGAGCTTGGGGGTGTGGGTAATCCCCTCACCCCCAAGTGTCAGAACATTCATCGCACATGCGGTAGATGCCGTGACTGCATTGGGTGAAGGATGTGGGCTTGCCTGCCAGTGCATTGGTGCCCTGCCTAATGAGCATGGGGGTTCTGGGGTAGCCAAGCACTTCTGCCAACAGTACGACCTTGTCTGGTAGAGCCGAACAGTCATGCGCCCAGTAATTCCACACCTGGGAGTAGCCCCCTCACACTTACGACAGATGTGCAAGGTTGGGCATGGCAGCACCAGCCTGGCAGCAGAACCCAGGGAACCACCCTGAGGCCTGTCCACAGCTGACAGGGGTTGATGTGGCGTGGAAAGAAACAGCCGCAGAAGCAAAAGCAAATGGACCACAGTGAGAAATGTGGGCAGTCTTGGCAATGTAGTGTGGGGTGGAAAAGGTAATTCCTCAGACGCAAACATTACATACACAGTGCACTTTCTGTAAAATAAAAGTAACCAGTGTAGTGCATGCATTTTTTAGAAATATGTATAATCTAAAAGACTAAATTAAAAGGAAAACACGAGAAGGAAGAACATGGATGAGGTGCAAAGACTTGGAATGGGGGCCACATCAGCAGACCATGTCAAGACCCTGCTCTCTTTTGAATGGTCATCCTGTTATCAAAAACCAATAACTAAGACACGGAGTAAACTTCAAAAGCAGGCTGTGTATGGGTCAGTGATGACTCTGTGCCCCAAACTAGGGCTACAATTAATGCTGCTCTGTGCACCAAGGCCCGAAGCAAGTGTATGGTAGGGGTGTTGCAACCACCGTTTACCGAGCGTCACTAGGAACTGGGCACCAGACAGCAGAGTTCGTGATTCCTCGTTCAGTGTTCTCAGGCATCCCGCTCTGGGAAGTAAGACATTAATACCCCCTTATTTCCTCATGAAGAAATATGATCTCAGGGAAGTTTAAGAAACTTCCTAAAAAAAAAAACTTACTCAAGGTTATATAGCACCAATAACAACTCCACACTAGAGTGTCGCTCAGGTTTGTCTAAATGCTGAAGTCCAAGTGCAGTTTATGGTGTCATTTAGGTTCTAATGGCTCTGCTAAGAGCTGCAGGCTTTGGAGCCAGGCAGAGAAGTGAGCCTGGGGGGCTGTACTGAGAGGAGGTCACAGGTGGGGTAGGGGTGTTGTCAGACTCAGTGAAAGTGGGTGTGCGGTTAAGGGCCAGACTCTGACCTTCCTCGGTCAGGGCTGTCCTAAGTGGAATCAGGGGCAAAGCCTACAGGCGCCCAGCACACACTTCTGAGTAGTCTCTGCTGCCACAGAAGAGAAATTGGGCCCCACTGCCTGAAGGGGATGGGAAGACAAGCCCTGCAGGCTCCCCGTGGCTCCTAAGTCACTCTGGGTGGGCGTGCCCAGGGGGTCTGCGAGGACCTGCTCCCTGCTGCCCTAGGGCAGTCTCGCTTCCCGCCCTCCGCAGGTCTCCGCACTCAGCTGTTAGCAACTCTGTTCTGCCTGAGCCATGGGCCATGGGTGGGTCTGCCTTGTGGCCCACAGCCTGTGGTACCCAGTCCTGCCCAAACATGCCGTCCTGGGCGTCACAGCACTTCTCACTTGCTCGTTTCCTCATTCAATGTGCCTTTGACCCCTACACGTGTCTCACTCACCCACTGACATGCTCTATTTCTTAACCATCAATTACACACACCCCATATTGATTCCCTCTGTTTTCTACATACACGGTTATTCCCCAACATTTTGTCATGAAAACTTGTAAACATACAGAAAAGCAGCAAGTATTATACAGAACACCCGTAAAACACCCACCGCTGAGATCCTATCATTGCTAACATTTTGCCCTATATCCTTCATCATATGACTGTCCACCGTCACGCTGGTGCACGTCAGCGCTGGTGGCAGACAGCAGTACACTTCACCAAAGCACGCAGATGATGCTTCGGTTTTAGCAACAACCATTTTGTACTCCATCTGCTTCCATCACACACTCGCATGCATCCTACAGCTAAGAATATATTTTGTCCCTCGCTTTTTCTTCTGTGCCGCATTCACCTTGGTTGCTATTTCAGTAGTATCCCTGGGACCAGTATACATGCTTAACACAGTCAAACCAGCAACCCAGACCATTGTCCTAACCTCAGTTCCTGGCTGTTAGACCCACCCTACTTGGCTCTCATCCTTGCATCAGAGACTCAGTAACCAGCAGCCCTGGCTTACCTTTATCTTTATAGGTAAAGGTAAAGGTGGGGTGCTCCCTGGGTCGACGGGAATGATGGAGCTCAGAGTTGAGCACCTAGAGAGCCCCTGGAACTCCTCATGGTTCATCTGCTAGGATGGGGCAGAAAAACACACACATCAACAAAGAGGCCCTCGCTGTGGGAGGTGAGCTCACAGAGGCCGCTGACGGCTGCAGAGTGCCCTACAAATGCCTGGTTATTGTGGCTCCCTCTTATCTGCACAGTCTCAGGGACAGGCAGCTCCTGGGAGGTTGAGTGCTTGAGAGTTTGATGTACAATAAACAGGCCCACACCCCATGTGGAAAGGACCCCGCGTGTTTGTCAGTGGGATGGCACGAAGAGATGCTTCAACCCACTGACAGGAAATCAGAACAAGACGCATGATAGATTTTAGCTGAGTGAAACTCCTTTAAGATTAGAGAAGAAGTGGCTTCATATGTGTGACTGATCCTACTGCCTATTCATATTTTCATTTCATTTGGTCAATACAATGGTTTCTATCTACCCATTCAATTTAATATCCCATAACAGATAAACAGACCAGAAGAAAATCTCCCAATAAATTTGTCTGATAACTCCCACTAGAGAAGGACACTTTCTAAAGCACAATTTTTTACAATAAAATAGGCCCGTGATTAACACCCACCTTACTCCACAGGCACTTAGTGGGTGGACTTTTTCCCATTAGCAAAGGCCTTGACCTCTAGGAACTGAGATCCTAACCTGCCACAGGGGCACTGGATGGAAAGTTGTTGAGGTTAGAGAGTAAGAACGCCACATCCACACACTTCAAACGCAGGAAAACGTCTTATCGAACTAGCCTTCTCATTACAAAGGTAGCGTGTGCTCGTCGTACAGTCAGGTAAGTATGGGGGGGAGCAAAAAGTATATAACTGACACGCACGTTGTGAGTACACTTCTTGTTGCTCAGTATTCTATGAGAAGGTGGCTTTCCTGGCTGTATGCTTTAGTCAGAGTATGCTCTTTAAAGTGGATCATGATCTTTATAATGGGCAGCTTCCTGCCTTTGTGAGTAAAGATAAGAAAGTGCACTTTGGGCTGGCCTGTGTGTTAGTGTTCCTGGGCAGAGCTGTCAACGTGGGCACATTTATTTGGCATCTACTTGACTCGGGAATGAGTAAAGGACAAGCCCTACTTTACCAAACCCTATTGTAAACTAAAAGGGCATCCAGATATAGAATGTTGCAGAAAGATAGAAAAGAAATGAGCATCACTTATACTTGTGCAATTAGTTCAAATGTTAGTTACAAAGAATATAGAGAAGGATTATTATAATTTTTCAAGTAGGGTAAGTGTAATCACTTATATGAATGGCTATCAGGGTCAAAAATGTTACCTGAAAAGATTTTATATTCTATTATGTCATCATAATATTTTAAAATATCCCATTATATATGAATTATTTCCCTAAGCAATTTTAGTTAAGACAAGTATATAGCTCTTTTTCAGAAAGATAAAAACACTCCAGTAAGCTTACAAACTTACCCAAGTGCAGGGGAACTTTATTTCCTGTGAGGGCATAAATGGTATTTCATAAAATAGAAAAAGTAGTTGTTGACATTGAGCTTAGTCTTAAACAAATTAAAGTCCATTATTAGTTGATTTTCAGTAACGGTACCTCAGGGGCTCCTGGGTCCAGGAAAAGAATCGCTGGTCGGAGGTCCCAATCCTCCCAATCCTCATGCGATGGCCTGAGTTGGGTTCCCTCCAGTTTTGTACGTTCAAGTCCTAACTCCTACTAACTTAGAATGCAACTGCATTTGAAGAGAGGGTCTTTAAAGAGGTAATGTTTTAACATTAAAGGAGGTCTAGGGTGGACCCTAATCCAGTGTGACTGGTGTCTATGCCGTGAAGAGGTCAGGACGAAAGTCCATATTGAGGGAAGACCATGTGAAGACACGGAGGAGATGGCCAAGGAGAGAGACCTCAGAAGAATCCAACCTTGACTACACCTTGAGCTCAGACCTGCAGCCTCCAGAGCTGAGAGAAAACAATGGTTGCTTAAGCCACCCAGTCTGTGGTACTTTGTCACAGCAGCCCTGGCAAAGTAATAGGCCAAGTTACATGTGCACACTTCCACCTCTCTTTGGAGTGAGGTCGCTAGATGACATGGTGAGCATATATCTGGCTGAAGAAACCGCCCGACTGCTTGTCAAGGTGGCGTCATTTTGCATTCCCGTTTCACCTCCCCACTAGCAACATGTGAGGCTTCCAAGTCCTCTACATCTTAGTCAACACTAGGTACTGTTAATCTTAGCCATTGTAATGGGTGTGCAGTGATATCTTCCTGTGGCTTTAATTTGTGCCTTCCTAATGTATAATGATGTTGAGCATCTTTTCATGTGCCTACTTACCATCTGGAGACCCTCTTCGTGAAGACTTTGTTCAAACCTAAACCTACTGCTAACCCTGAATTTTGATGCAGCCTGATATACCATTTTTCCTTTTCTTCTTTAACTTTAAAATATTATGTCATGTATTTTAACATTATTTCATATATTCTAAATATCATGCAACCATATATAAGACTTTGGAAAATAGATGGGAAAAAACTAAAGATTGCCCAAAGATCAATCATTCTAGTGCATTTTCATGTACTTCCTGTCAATTTTTTCCTATTTATAAGATTTGAATTTTGTTTTATACAGTTGCAAATATGACATACATATACTTTTTAAAGGAAATAAACAAGTTTACTTGGTACTGTGCTAGTTCAGGGACCAGATCATTTAATCTTTATAAAACTTTCACAGGCGGGTAACTTTATTATCCCCATTGTACAGACAAGGGAGCAAGCACAGGTGAACGAGTTTCCCTGCCCAGGTAACTGGGAGAGCGGAGTGGAACCCAGGAAGCCTAGAGTCTATGTTCAGTTTCAGGAGTGCAATCCCTGGGTCATAGTTTATTAGTGGGTGTACCCAAAGGAAAACCTTTTGAAAAGAAAGCTTATGAACTAATGTACATCATAGTGACTGGACTTGACATTTGCTCAAGAGAGTATCTCTGAAGTGTTTTCACCAGAAAAAAAAGAAAGACAAGAAACAGAAAAAGGAAAAAGGCAACTATTGGTATGTAAGACGACGGATGTGTTAATTAGTTTGATTGTGGTGGCCATTTCACAATGTGTACACGTGTCGGTTTTTTCTTTAATAGATAGTGCTTTGGTACCATAACAAAGAAAGGTTTGCCTAATACAAGATCACAAACATTTTCTTACACTATTTCTTCTAGAAGTGGTAAAGTTGTACCTCTTAAATTTAGGCCCATGATCAATTTTGAGTTAATTATGTGAGTGGTTGAAGTAGGGTGTTAAGTCATTTTTATCTCAATATGAATATCTAGTTGTTGTAGCACCATTGGCTGAAATTACTCGCATCTCTCCCCTACTGGATTGCCTTGGCCCTGTTGTCTCAAATTCACTGACCGTAAACGTAAAGGTGTATTTCTGGAGTTCCAATTCTCCTGCATTGATCTATATGTCCCCCCTGGGCCCCCACTATCCTGACCACTGTAGCCTTATGGGGAGCTTAAAGTCAGGTTGTATAGTTCCCCCAGTTTTGTTTTCTTCAAAATTGTATTTAGCTACTCTAGGTATTCTAAATTTCCACAAATATTTTAGGATCAGCTTGTCAATTCCCTTTAAAAAGAGAAGTCTGCTGGGAAATTCAGTGGGGATTGTAGTGAGTCCACAGATCAGTTCAGGGGAAATCGCTCTCTTGACAACACTGACTCCTCCAATCTACCCGCGTGAAATGTCTTTCCGTTGGTTTCGAATGTCTGCACTATCAGCCATGGTTTGTAGCTTTCAGGGTACAGGTTTTGTACTAGTTTTGTTCAATTTACTATTTTTTACATAGTTGCAAATAGGAAACATTATTTTTAGATCCTTCTTTGCTGTATAGAGTAATATGATTAAGTTTTATACACTGATATTATGTCCTACAAACTTGCTTTTTTTTTAATTAGCAAAAGTTAGCATATCTTACACTAAATTCAAGCCAATTTTTAGTCAATCATTTTGAGTACTGGTATCTCAGGGTCTCCTGGGTCCTAGAAAAAGACCTCACTGTGGGGACAGCACCTGTCCTCCCAATTCTTGTGACATGTGCACCTGTGTTTCCTCTTTTTCTAAGAAACCAGGAATGGGGTGGCTGGTTCACATGATAAATACGTTTTTCAGTTTTTAAGAAAATGGCAAACTGCTTTCCAAAGTGGTATGATTTTACCTTGCCACTAGCAATGTGTGGGACTTCCAATTCCCCTTCAGCTTTACTAACACTCGGTACCGCTGGTCTTTTTACTTTAGCTTCTCAAGGTCCTTAGTGGCCCCCTCTGCTGTAATCTGCATCCCCCAGTACCACTGAGGGTGCCCATCTTCCCACCACGTACTTGTTTGCGACCCACAGGCCCACCTGGGCAAACAGTCTGTTCGAATCTTTTGCCCATTTTAAAACCTGGGTCATTTTTCTCATACCTGATTTTTGAAGTTCTTTATATATTCTGGATACAAGTATATGATTTACAAATATTGTGTCTGTGGCTTATATTTTCATTTCATAATGGTGACCTTTGAGCAAGTGTTTGTGGTGTTGATAAGAAGCAGCTCAAGCAAAAGTCCTAGCGCAGTCGGCCCTGCTAATCCTGAGTGGAGTGAGTGTAGAGATGATGTAACACCAACATGTGCACCGCACGCACACACGCACTGCATCGCCCACATAGGACCATACCCACACAGAAGCAAAAGACTGTGACTAAGTGGTCCTAGCCACAAGGCGACCTTGGGCCTTGTCCCAGCTCTGGATAAACAGGAATGATGAAGCACAGGGACATCTGTACCTGTGGCAATCCTTATATTTGATCAGATTCTGGTTTCTTGATGAGGCTTTTGACCTTCGTTGTTTGGGGCTCCATGTCACATGACCAAATGTACTTGTCCTGTTGGACACAAGGAAGGAGAAAGAAGGAAAAGGATAGTTATCAACCCTCCAGTGTGCATACCTGCCCCAGCCCTCCAAGGCTTCACCCAGGAAGTTGGGGACTGGGTCCTAACCCGGAGCACTGGGAAGCTGCCGGACAGCCACTCCAGAGTCCACCTGGCCTCGGGCAGCAGCAGCTCCTCGCCCTTGCCTGAGGCCTGCAGGCCCTCAGGCCTGGAGGGGCCACCACCCTTCCGGTCTCACAGCCAATGAGGTAAACACAGACCTATGGTGAGTGCTGTGCCCCGCATGCTTTTATGAAGCTGACACTGGCTCCAGCACGTGGCAGGAGCCCCCCAGGTTGCTGCAAGAGCATCTGAGATGTGTGTCGGTAGAAAAAGTGTCAGTGAGAATGGGTTCTGTGCCTCTTTCAACCCTGTGCTTCCACGGAGGGGCCGAATTTTCCATTTCTCTTTCCCTAAAAACTAACAAACATGAGAACAGATGGTTTATAATTATTTCTGGAAAGTGAAAAGGGCCACCCACAGAAGCCTATTTGCAGCTTGGGGAGCAGGAGGAAGGGCTGGTTGCCTCATGCACCCCAGTGATACCCTCCGGCTGCTCACCCAAGTTGTGGGGAGCCCCGTGGAGCAGCACCCCATCCCCTACCCCAGGCAGTCTCGACAAGTGCTTCTGTTTCTGTTGCATTTGGGCCTGACTTAGACGGTAGCTCTCCTGATTAACCCCACCTGGCTCATACTGCCTTCTCCTGCATTCCCTCTGAACCTGGGTCACAGTTGGAGGTCATAAACTTGCATTTGTGTATATCCTAGTGGAAACATTCATTCTTTTGCATGGATCTGTACAAATACCATCAAAATCAGCATGTAAAGCATGCCTCCCAGAGCTCACACTCATTCTGAGTAAGTTTCACATAAAAAAATTTAACTCTGACGTAGCGATAAAGTTGAGGAAAACCTCACAGGTTAGGAACTTGGTGGCCAGAGTGCGAAGCACGTGCGTTGAAAAGACGTCCACCCGTCTCCTCTAACGTCAGCTCAGGGCAGGGTGCAGAATCCTGCCCTGGCTCACGGTCAGCCAGATGCCTTCTCCTCCATTTCCCCTGACAGAGGCTTTCCTTCACACCTTCTCTGCGGGCACTCTCCTCATCTGCCGGTCTTCCCAGGAGATCTCATCCTCGCCGCTGTTTTACTCCCCTTACCTTCTGACGACTCATCAGGATATTACTGTCTCAAGCTTCAAAACGGAGCACCCGACTGCTAACAGCTTCCCACTGTCCCTGGTGGTGCCTGTGCACTCCAAACTCTGCAGTGCGGGCTGGTTCTAGCAACACGCAGAGAAGGCGACAGGTCGCCACTTCCACGACTGGGCTAGAGGGGCTGCTTCCATCTTGCTGCCCTCTCTTTGGCCCTCTCTTTTGCTCCACTGCTGTGTTACAGGATGCTCTGTCGTGTGGGAACATCCACGTGACAAGGAACAGGAGGAGACCACTGTCCAACAACTCACCAGGACTGACCCTCCCAACAAGCTGGGGCTGAGTCCCGGGGCAGGGGGCGTCCTCCCCGGTCAGATGGGACCACAGGCCAGCACCGATGGAAGGCTCTCAAAAGATCTGGGTCCTGAGGCCCTAGCTCAGCTGTGCTGGACTCCTGACCCACAGGCTCTGGGAGGTAATGGACATGTGTTGTTTAAGTGGCTGTATTTTACTATAGTATCCCAACCTTTTTCCTGAAAATCTCTTCTTTGATGTCCAACTGCTCTAAGATAGACATGTTCAGTTCTGCACTTGGTGTGCTGCTCCCTCTCAGGGGTCTCCTCCCTCGAGTCCCACTCACAGTGACTGCGGCACCACTGCCCTCCTGGTTGTCTGAGTTAGAATTCCGGAGCTCTGTCCTCCAATCTCCAGTTGGCCCTAACGTCCTGTGGATTTTGACTTCTTGTCCCCTCCCTCATCGCTGTGAACTCGTCATGTATGTCCTGAATGGCCGCCACAGGTTCCAGCCTGGCATGCATGCCCAGCTTGCTACTCCAGGCTGTCTATCGCACACTCTGCTGCTGGGGTGCTGTTTCCAAAATTTGTCCCTGGCCCCATCACCCCAGCACTCTTCCCAGCCCCACCAGTGCGCTCAGAAGCTTTGGGAAGGACCTCGGTGACCTGGGCCTCGGCACTGTTTCTTGCCCTTGTCTGGCTCAGCTGGGGATGTCCTGCATTAGAGCCATTGACACGGCTCCTCCAGGTGCTATCTTCCCTCGGGGGCTGGAGGGCAACCATCGTGACTTCCAAAGGCAGGCTTTGTGGGCTGGGGGAAGTCACGCCCTGCCCTATCCAAGGACAAGATAGGGCACGCCTTGTGCTGCCGTGTGTGAACACAAGAAAGCCACCAGCCCTCCTGCAGCACGTCTGGCTGGTGGACACCCTGTCACTGCATTGAATGAATGTTTTCTTTTTCTTAAAGATTTTATTTTTACAGAGGGGAAGGGAGGGAGAAAGAGAGGGAGAGAAACATCAATGTGTGGTTGCCTCTCACATGCCCTTAACCAGGGACCTAGCCTGCAACCCAGGCATGTGCCCTGACTGGGAATCGAACCGATGACCCTTTGTTTTGCAGGCTGGTGCTCAATCCATTTATCCACACCAGCCAGGGCTGAATGAATGTTTTCATTGGTGGGATTTCTGGTCAGTGTTTTTCTCAATCCCCCTGTTGTATTTTCATGATGTCTTGGTCCTGCCTATGGATCCTATTTCTCTCTTCTGGCTGCTCCAGGGCCTGGGCCCATGACCCCACAGCTGTAGAGGACACAGGGCATGGCCCCCATGCTTGGCTCTCCTCTCCAGGAGCCCCGGAGGTTCGGAGAGACTCCTCGGGGTCATCTTGGTTCTGTTGTCCCAGCAGAAATACCCTCTCACCTGGTGCAAGAGGTGGGTCCCGAGGACAGGGTGATGGTGGGGGTCCAACCAAATGGCTATGCTTGTCATCGTTCTCTCCCCTCAAACATCTACGAAGAATTGTCCCGGCCCTTGATTCCTGTATCTTTCTGTACCACAGCTCTCTCTATCTTTTAACCTGATACCATTCCTCTTCTTCTCTTCTCCTGACTATGCAAGTCATGGCCTCTCCCATGGCTTCTGTTACATATAACTTTAGCCAAATTATGTTCTAAATGATGTTGCTCTCTCTTGCTTTCTCTGCCCTACAGTTGAAGGGACAGGAGGCAACTCAGGACAGATGCCAATGCTCAGGACAGTCCCCACCACTCAGGGCTGGCAATAACCCTGCTCTCACCCCGACCCCGACCCTCAGTCTTTGTTCACAGACTGCCCCTTCCCATCTGCATGCTCCTAACCGAGGAAAGCAGACCTCTCCAGGCTGTGTGCTGGGCACATGCTCTGTCCTGCCAACCCTGCCAGTGGTGTGGGTAGGGTTCCTGGGACTCAGGGTCCCGCTAGGAACACCCAGCTCAGCCTACCCTGTGTCTGCAGCTGTGATCACCAGAGCCTGGCCCACTCTGTCCTCCTCACGGGCAGGGCCACACACCCTCGCCTATTTCCCCCACAGCTGATCGAACCTCAGACCTCAAGGTGGCCAGCCAGCCTTAAGGAGGTGTGTGGAAGGACGGGGAGCCATGCTAGCATGAGGACTGGGGGTCCAGCCCGCCCCTGACCTCATGGGGCTCCTTCCTCTTCTATAGCAGAGGGGGCAGGAGGAACAAGTGCTGCATCGTTCATGCGGGCTCCCCTGCTTGGTGGTGGGAACTCTGGGCACTTGCTGCCCAGCGTAGGTAAGCTGTGGAGCCCCCTCTCTGCAGCTGGGAGGCCACACCACGTGCCAGCAAGGGCCTTCCCTTCCCAGGTTTGGCATGGGTGAGGGGGAGAGTGCTTGTGTTGCTCCTGGAGACCTGCAGCCCTTCAAGGACAGCAGAGCTGACTGACAGCCCTGGTAAACCCCACGGGCTCTGCACCCGGATCACACAGAGGAAATGCCTCCCGTCACGGCTGGATGCCTGCCCCTGGCACAGACCCCAGCCCACATCCTCTGTGCTCGGGGACTGGTGGGCAGAAGGCACAGGGGCCCAAGCCAGCAGGCCAAGGGCGCATCAGCCCACTTTGTGTCCTATGGACAGGGGCTCTGCCTCATCAATCCAGTGAGGGTCTCCAGTGATTTACTTTGGGAAGATGGGCTTGACATAGTATGTCCAGGGACAGCGCCATCCAAACATATTTCATAATCAGGCAGGAGACCAGAGGGACACTGAGTGCTGCTATGCTGGGGGGTGAGACACAACCCCTCATTGCCCGGGGTGCCCCAGCCCTAACCCATGAGGCCCCCAGTCCACAGACTTCCTACTGGGTTCCCCTCTTTCCTCCCCCTCCCTCCTCCCAGCCCCCTCACCAGTAATTCCTGCTCCCAGTGCAGATGTGGAGCCATTTGCAGTCATGGTCAAAGCCGGCGATGCAGTTGTTGCAGGCGCTACAATGTTTGGCTTTTGTGCTTGTGGAGGGAAAAATTTAGGAGCAGCAGCCTGTCAGCAGCCTGTGCAGGTGAGGGACGGGGTCAGAGCCACCTCTGCCTGCGTGCTGGGAGAAACAGGTAGCAGTAGCCCAAGTCAGAGAGGGCCTATGTCCCTGTGGTGTGGCGCCCTCCCTCAGCCACACCTGCCACGTGGTGCCAGGGTTCAAGGCCTGGAGGCCAGGCTAGGTTCCCACCCCGAGCCACTGGGCCTCTCTCACAGGCCACACACTTAGACCCCAGGGTCACTAGAGACCCACAGGTCTGACGAGCCCTGTGACCAGGTGGCAGTAGGGGCTCATCTGAGAATGCCCAAGACAGTGCTGTCCTGTGCCTTGATCCACACCGGGCAGGGAGGTGGGGACTGCGTGTCTGAGGGCCGCGAAGCAGTCAGTGGCATGAAAACAACATCTGCTTCTATGAGGAAGTAGCACCGCAGGGGCCCTCACAATTGGCCAGAGAGTTCAGTTTGGTTGTCCACCGAGTGGGTGCAGGGCCACTGGTGTCGCCTGGCCCTGCACCCCAGCACTCACATGGTGACCTCACACAGAGAGCAATACTGATCCTGTGACATGATGGTGTTGGTTGAAAGGAGGCAGTGGTTGACCGCGGTTGTTCTGGTGTCTAACGCTTGCTTGGGCTAGACCAGTAGAGACAGACACTACATGCAAGATGAGATGAAAAGAGAAAAATCCATCAGTCACTCTGTGCGGGTGGGCTGGTGTCAAGGAACAACTTAGCCCTAGGCCTGGTCGGCACAGCACGGGTATCCTGGCCCTGGCGCTTGGTCAGGAGCTATGGGCCCGGCTAGTGGCAGGGACCGAGGGAGGCCTCTATTGCCCCTGTCCCTCCCTCTAGGAAGGATGAAACAGAGCCTGCTGGAGGGAGGCTTTCAAAAGCAAGCCATGGCTTCACAACAGGCAAGCAGTTGTTCACTAAGGGTGTGGCCCCCACACGCTTCAGTGAGGGAAAGGCCTGTGTGCACAGGTGGGAACCAAGCCACACGCTGAAGGTTGGGGGTGGGGGTTCTTTGGCCAGCCAAGACTGTCTGTGGAAAGCATGGGTGGCATTAGGACTAAAGTATATCACCAAGAAACAAAACAGGGAGGGAGAGAGGGAGGGAGGACTCAAGCAGCCAATGAGCTGTGGGGTGAGTGGGTGCTTTCTCCCTCTCCACCAGGACCCCTTGGGCCTTCTCCAGCTCTCACTCCCTGCAGGGCTCAGAGGTAAAATCAAGCCCTCACATCCCACCTCTCCGCCTCCTCTCCCCTGGGGACCAACACACCATCCCCATGGAAACCAAACAGAAGGGGGCGGAAGCACTAGCGTGGCCTCCCATCAGCCCTGCCCTACTTCCCAGGAACAAGTTCTGTGCCAGGAGGGAAGGAAGGGTTCGGGGTTTATAGGCCCATCTCCAGAAGGACAAGGGCAGCCTGGGCATGGCGGGAAATGCTGCCTGCCTGCAGGTTTTCCTTCTCTGTGGCTGGGAAGGTGTCATCTGACTCACCACCACATGTGAAAGCCTCCAGAGATTTTACAGAAGGGTCAGCAAACAGGGCAGGCTCTGAAAAGAGGTAGGATTATGGCTCCATCCATGGAACCCCTTCTCAGGCTCTGCCTGGTCTGCCACTCTGCCTGCAAGGCCGGTTTCAGCATGTAGATGCCCGGGGGCTCTGGGGCTTGGGTTCATGTGTGCGGTTCTGTCTTGATGAGGGTCCAACCACAAACGTCCACAACGTGCAACAAGCCTGAGTGGAGGCTGGCTCTGGCCAAAGCTGCTCACTCCTCCCTTGTCCTCTGGAATCCTGGCAGTGAGGGCAGACCCAAGCCCTGGGGCCGACCTGGCTAGGGGTGCCCTGAGACAACCTAAGGAGGGCGGGTGAGAGGAACACAGCAGGAGGGTCAGATAGCGAAGCTGGTGCCTGGGCCAGGGGTGGGCCTGAGCCAGGAGGCGCTGGGAAGTGGGGGTGTGGAGATGGCTTAGAACCAGCCATGCTCTGGGGGGTATATGTGGGGGACAGGACTGACCAGACCCCTCAGGTGCTATGTAGGGGACAAGGTGACACCCAGGCCTTTCCCGTGGCCACCAGACCCTGTGGGGCTGGGCATGAGGCCTAAGCCTCCCCTACTCTGCTGTTGAGCAGACTGAGGCCAGGCTCCTATACGGGGTGTGGGGCAGCAGGGCAGGTGGCCAGAGGCTGGGCCAGGCCTCACTGTCACAGCTGGTAATACTAATAAGGTCCTGGCACGCTGGTCCCCTTGCACCTGGTCCCTGAAGCCTGAGGAACACTGTTTGTGTGGTTACTGGGGCAACAGGAGCATGTCCTGAGTGGCAGGACACAGGAGGGTGACAGCCAGCCCAGGACAATGAGACACAGCAGGAAGTGGCGCTGTGGCCCAGGGGCAGCCCCTTCCTCCGCAGAGCAAGAGTGGAGTGGCCTTTGTCGGAAACCAGTGGACAGGGTGGTGGTGTTGGGGGTAGCCAGCAGGGTGGGTGGCTGGGTAGGGTCTCCTCCTGGGCAGCAGGCGAAGCTGGGACCCAAGCCTTTGCCCCCACGTCTACACTCAGCTCACACACGAGACCATTGCCAGGGAGTGTGGGGACATCACAGTCCACACTAGGATCCTCGGTCCTGAAGTGGAGGGGCTGGGTCACCTGACCTGGGCCTGCCTGGCCATCCCCGCAGAGCTGCTTATGCCCAATTTCCCAAACCGTCCCAAATCTGCTAGGCTGTGGACAGGCCTTCTCCTGGAGCATGTCTCCTGGTAGCAAAGAGGTGAGGGAAGGGACCCCGAGGTTCTAGGGTAGTGTCCTGCCTAGAGGCAGTGGGCAAAGCTGCCATAGTCTCCGCAGACAAGAAGCTGTCCACACCAAGAACAAACAAGTACCCTTTGCACCTCATCCGGGAGGGAACCTGCCCCCTCGTTGGACCTAACACCTGGGTCAGCGCGCAGCACTCAAGCAGGTCTGCGTCACCCCCTCGACACTCGGATCCCCACTGCAATGATTGCTGGGCGAGAGTTGGTCACTTTTTTGCTCAAGATGACCTGGCCTGTTCATGCTCAGTGACCTTCACTGAGGGTGGGCTGAGCCCCTGGAATGGAAAGGTTGCAGGGTAGATGACATGTCCTCGAGTTCCCTGCTTTCACTTTCAGAGGCAATTTTATCTTAGGTTCAACTTTGTAAGAAAGAGAAAAAGGAAGGGGGTTCGTGATCACACTTTCATTACAACTTGGGAGCCGCCTGACCAGCCCTCAGGGCTCACAGGAGCTGTTCTGAGAACAGGCAGGAAGGTCCCTAGCAACAATCTGTGTTTGGTAAACAAACAGCACAGAGGGCGCCAGCCCAGGACACGCCCTCGTCACACTATTAACCTCTCGTCCTGTTTGCAACAGGAAGAGGCGGAGAGCAGGGCCCACAGCAGGCTTCCCACTGCCACAGTCACGTCCGATCTTCCCCTCCCGGGCCAGCCCGGAGTCAGAACCAGACGTGCTGGAGATGCCAGCTTCAATGTCCTCACTGGGAACTTCTCCACCACATGCCCAAGTTCATTTTGCCTCTGGCCACAACACAGGATGCCCAGATTAAATGAAGTTCCATCAGATTCCAGGGCTTTCCTCACAATGGACGGTAGGGATCAGACAGCCAAGAGAAGCACTGACTCAGAGGGTCAGCCAATACTGGACATTGACCTCTGCCCTGTACAGAGGTCCACCTTTGTGGTTCCTTCCTTGTTCCCACTGGGGGAGCCCACCCTGCCTACCACAGGGCCATGGGCTGCGGCCCCTATAGGCGCCCCCTCAGTGGCCAGAGCATAGAGCCCAAATGCAGCTGCTGGGGCCTGAGAGATGTCGCTTGTGGGAGAGGGGGGTTTCTAATGCTGGGAAACTGGACTGGAAGTTGTGTTTCAATGGCAGCCTGAGCCCTGGACAGCCTGAACCCATCCTACGTCCCACTTAGGACAAGTGGGAGGGGCGGCACAGAATGGGCACTGAGCTACCTAGGGGTGAGGGAGGGCCAGGGCAGGTACAGGCAGGGAGTGCACATGAGACCGAACTCCTTGCTGCAGCATAAAGCAGATCCGAGCTCAGGGTGACCACTGGACAAAGAACATGGGGCCAAAACAGGGCTGAGTTCTGGGTGAAAAGAGAATAAAGATAATGGGTTATAATCCAGCACATAAGCACAACCAACAGTTACAGGCTGAACCATGTCCCCCCAAAGATGTTGAGGTCCTAACCCTTGGGACCTGCAAGTGTGATCTTATTTGGAAATTGGGTCTTTGCAAATGATCAAGTTAGGATGAGGTTGTCAGGGTGGGTCCTAATCCATATGACTGGTGTCCTTATAAGAAGCAATGAGGACACAGATGTGCACAGAGTGGCGACCATGTGAGACACAGAGGAGGCTGTCATCTATAAGCCGAGGGACACCTGAGGCCACCAGACTGGGAGAGAGGCCTGGAACGAATGCTCCCTGGAGACTTCAGAGGGAGTGCAGCCCTGCCCACACCTTAATTGCAGACTTCTGGCCCCAGAATAAATTTCTTTGTTTAAGCCACCCATTCTGTGGTACTTGTTATGGGCAGCAGCCAGGGGAAACTCATGTACGATCCATGGTGCTCCTAAGGGGGGCGCTGGCCTGCAAATGGGCTGATGTTACAAGAGGACTGAATGAGAAACACAAAACCTCAAGCTGCGCTGATGCAAACCACTGAGATATACAGGTGGGTGTTTCCTTGCCCATTTCCTTGCAGCCACCCAGGGCAGATCTCAGACCTGAAATGAGTGAGCCACGTTAGGGGCTGACCTGGAAAGCTCTGCGGTGGGGGACAAGGTTCCATAGCACTCCCTGGACAGAGGCTTGGGGGAAGCAAAATTCAACTGTACATTGTTAACGCGTTAGCACTCTTTTAAAGTTCTCACTAAACTCACTCTTCTTCATTGGACAACACAGATCAAACCCAGTGCATTCTTGGGAAAGCTGCAGTGGCCCAGATCTCCACCTCCTCCCTATCCCCGCGGCTCTCTGCTCCCCACCCAGGGCCCCCTCGCTACCCTCTCATAGCCAGGCGCACTGTCTGCATCAACCACAGGTGAGGGGCAGATGCTCCTGTATAAGCACCTGCACTTCTAGCCAGGACCCTGAGATAGTGAGCTGCACAGAGGACAGATGTGTTTGAGGGGGGGGCACCATGACAATGGGGGGGGGTGTGGGGTGAGAAGTGGGGAGTAGGAATCAACCCCCGCAGGTGGCTCAGTGTAGAGGACAGAATGCAGAAGGAGAGGTCTCAGGCAGGCACCTGGAGTCCTCTCTGGAGGGGTGTTTCCAAAACCCTCCTCACTCTAGACAAGCAGGTGCTGCTCCAGTAAAAGGGTTCTTCATAGGAGGTGGTGTACTTCCACTCATGTGGCAGCATGGAAATAAAAATGCAAAATGTGGTTATGGCCAAGGTCATGAACGTAGCCCAGGATATCACCTGGTATTTGTGGAGGGGCTTCCACCAGCTGTTCACTCTGGACAGGTGAGAGAGGCAGCAATGTCCACTTTGTCCTGCTGGCCACGGGGTCTGAGAGGACCCATCTCTGGCCCCCGCCACAGTGGTCTAACTGCAAAACGAAGGGGGGGAATATGGTAGGCCATGGGCCTCCTGACCACCGCCCCACACGGAGAGATCGTAGGAGTGGGAATCCACAGCCCGGCATTGTCTGGGACCACTCTTGGTAGCAGAAGTGGCAGGGCTGGGGCTGGGGCTGGGGCTGGGGCTGGGGCTGGGGCTGAGCTTGGAGCCAGCAGCAGGCCCTCCACAGGAGAATCAAAGGAAATCCTGCAGAGATCAACCAGGCCACAGCCACAATGCAGCTGTGGAAAACAGCTCTTCGAGGGTGTGTGGCCCATATGGTCAAGGAACTGGAAGAGGTACCCACCCACCAGGACCCCAGGTGTTGGCAGCTACCAGGCCCTCGTGGCCAGGGGCCGGCCTACAGTGATGCAGAAGGTGACTAGGACAAGACGATCAGGAACACGGACCAGGCCACGGCCTAGTAGGAGTGGCTTTATACACAAGTCTGTGGCATGTTTATAAATGTGCACAGACACATCAGAAGACCCATCAGTATGAGATGAAAACCCACATCAGCACGAGGTCCCCATCCCTGGGGAAACTGAGGTAATGCAGGAAAAGCAAGCTCTGCTGATGTGATAAAGTGATGCTTTTATTTGATAAAAATCATCTGAGAATTCTACCTGTAAGTGCCCTTTAAGAACAGAACCAGACTACGTTTCCAGAGAGTTCTGTGCTATTCCCTCTCTGGGGACAGGGAAGGCCTACACCTGGCATCACCCAGGGGTAGCAGCTGGGAGGGAACCGTGGCCCAGTCAGGGAGGCAGGAGCCACCGGAAAGGGAAAGGACTTGGCGTTGGGCAGACTGCAGGGCGTTTGAGGGTGTAGGAGGTGAGGCGAACGGTACTTCACAGCCACCACAAGTGGACTTTCAGAAAACTTTGCCACAGCATGCACTATGCAGAGCCCTTTGTCGTCCCTTCAGAATAAAATGCACCAAAAAATACAGCTGATATAAATGTATTTCTTTGGGAATAGACAGAGATGTTGGAAATATTCTAAGACTCTTTCTTACAAGTTGTGAATTCTCTTGGGAATTTTCCTGAGGGCAGATTTTGGCTGCTGTCCACTGCTTTTGGTCATCTGCTCTGGTTCTCCGGGTGTGGCACGAGGTGGACATGGAGACACAGTGGCCCCAAGCTTATTTGGGTTACAGGAGAATCTCAGGGAGACCTGAGAAAATATCACATTTATAACACAAGACCAAGGTACTTGGGGGGTGGGGGAGAACAGGAAGGTGATGTTAGTATAACAATGCAGTTCACAAATAAAAACAACATGCAGATAAAAGAGCCAACTAACAGAAAAAACATGACCCAAAATTAAAGTCCCATGATCTGGAAAGTGACATTAAGGAATTGTTGCTGATCTTGGAAGAAAGAGGTGAACAAGTGACAATAATCAGAGAAAATTTAAGTGATGTGGAAAATAGAAGCTGGAGACACAATATTATCTGTTAGGGTTTCCAGAAGAGGCAACGGAGAGGATGCAAGAGGAGAAACGTAAAGATAAAAAGTGAAGAAAGATTACCTGTACTTCAATAAGATTTAAAACTTTAGACTCAAAGTATGCTCCAAGAGCCAGCCAGGAGTAGTGAAAAAAAAAAAAAAAAAAGATTACCTACCAAAGAAGGATATCTAAAAGTTGTAACTGGCTTCAGATTTTGTAGAATTTAAAACACAGCAATTCTTCAAGTTCTGATAATCTTTGGAACCTAAAAGAGACGCAACCAAACTATCACTGAAGTGTGAGAGCAAACTGAAAGGTCTTGGAACATGCGAGCTGCAAAGTACACTGAAAAGGTTCACACCAATGAATCCGAAAATCACCCACAGCGGTGAGCAGATGAATCTGCAGCTATGTCTGAACCAAATCTACAATGAAATCAAGTTGAAACAACGCCCGATGACAGAGCCGAGTCTGTGCAACAGTCAGCAAGCATGCTTGGTCGAAGGCAGAGCGTCAACAAGATGACATATGCCAAAATCATGGGTGCGAGGCATAAACTCACGTTTCCTAGGACACGGGTGACCTGCAGGCAGTAGCTGAAGTCCGCGGCTCTCCCAGGTGCTGCGTGGGGATCTCCCTGGCGCTGTGCGGGGCTATGGGATCTACATGGATTCTTCAGGAGCAGACAGACGGTCTGGATTGCCAACTGCCCGCACCTAGGTGCTGCCCACCCCCATCCCACTCCTCCCCTCGCAGCAGGGTCTGCACTCATCTCCATTAATAAAAGCCAAGGTATCTTTTCACCCAGTTTGAAATATGTGCAAAAGGGACAATGTGTATTTTCTAGTTCAAATTCTGATCTCTTGGGAGATCAGATCAGTTAAAAAAAAACTGGAACAAAACTCCAGGCACCTCCTGTTTCCTTCTGGGTTGAAATGGGCACATTGAAGTGGGCTCCCCATGAACACCCCAACTGTCTCCTTTTGTGGACAAAGTGCCCTGTCTGGGGACAGCCCTCTTCCCCCAGAAGGAGTCAGAGCCATCCACCTCCAGCCGCCCATCCATCCAAATTCGAGGAACGTCTGCTTGGGGCCAGGCCTTCTGGGAAACACCCCTTCCTACTGGAGACTGAGTTCTACCCTACCTACTTTACACTTAGAGAAGTGAAACAATAGTGTTGTGCTGTCTGCCAATGGCACAGAGCCATTCCTCCACGCTTCTTAGGGGGAAGTGTGCCGGTGAGGCCCCAGGGCTGGAACTGCAGCACAGTGGAGACCCCACGCCCCCACTGACAGAAGGCGGCGGCAGCCAGGCCAGGGGCCCACACGAGCCAGCAACAGCAGACACCAGCAGGCTCATCCCCACTCACCGAGCCCACTTCCCACCACTGCCATGCAGCCAAACTGGTCAGGCCCAACAGTGAGAGCGAAGGAAAACGCCCTCCTTCCCGCCCCACCTGACACACAACTTTGATATCGCCGCTACATGTGAACATAACCATACCACACACCACACCCACAACAGCAGACACCCCACGCCCCACACACATATGCCAAACACACATGCACACACCACCCATCGGTGTCTTTACGACACCATGTCATCGGACACAGACGCCTGACACTTCTGAATCATTATTTTGTTCTGTGCCTGCTGTCCCGGACTATCTTTCTGGACTTCCAGAGGTTAAACCTGCTAGTTAGTCTTCTGGTGAGAACAGAAGTCAGAAGTGAAGCACATACCTCCCTCACAGCCGAAACACACTATTATTTCTCAGCTATCAGAGGTGTCCTGACTGAACAAAATGGCACACACGCTCTTGCTCAGCCCAGGCCAAACTGAGGAAGACCACCCAACCAGGACCTCAGGCTCTCCCTGGTTGACATGGTAACGACAGAGCCCAAGGTACCTCACAAAGCCCAGTCCTCTGGACCCACCTGCTGCGAGTTGTGGGGGTGGCAGACTGGAACAGACACTGTGGAGATCCTGAGAATAAGGCGAGGGGACACCTCAGAAGGGGTGGGCTGGTGGGCAGCAGCACCCTTCCCCACCTGCACTTGAGATCGTTTTACGTGGTCCTCAGTTTTAACTAGAACACTCCTGTCACAGCCCCTCAGTGATTAAGCAGTCAGCTCATGGCCGTCCTTGACCTCCTGCTCCAACAGCTCACGGTGGCCAAGGAGTTGGTCTCAACTTTCCTCCTCATACTTGACCCCATCAGCTGTTTTTGCTGCAGGAACTGAGATTCACACCCTCTCTCCAGAGCGTGGGTGCCTCTAGGTCAGACCTGGGGACTACGGCATAGACACAAATACAAGTCTCAATGTCCAGCAGGCTGCCCTCCTGGTGGCCGCAAAAGGGCCACGGCAGAAGAGCCAGAGAGTGAGGGACATGTCAACACCATGCGCTGAGTGGGGAGTCACCTGCCAGGAAGGCTTTCTCTGGAGGACAGCCACCCAGCGTGGTTCACATCTCCCTTCCTCTTTCCCTGTTTCTTTCCTCAGTGTCTCAATTCTTAAGCTCAGGAAATTTTCAGTTCCCATCCTTGGGGTCCAAGAACTCCTACCTGAAGGCCCCCAAATTCAGGCCAATCACCCATCGCCTCCTTGGTGGGGGTCAGGAGAGTGGATGGGGCATGTCCCTTTTCCGTCTGCAGAGGCGGCATCCCATGGGCTCCACTGGCCTCCGGCAGCACGTGACTTCCTGGTACAGCCACCTGAGCCAGGGCAGCCTCTGCAGCGAAAGGCTGTGCCTCGTCCAAAATGTGCTGTGTGCTGCCCTGCTGACCAGCGATCAGTCCCCCAATGGGCAGCTAAGCCTGGACATACAGAGGCACAAGACAGAGAAACCAGCAGGTTACAAGGCTACCTGGGTGGGGCCAGGAGCCATTTGGAGGAAGGGCTCTCCATGAGTTTTGTGTTGCATAACGTGGCCATGGCAGCCTCTCTGGAGAGCCCAGGGACCTCTCTGCTGGTTGGGCAGCTGGGCCCACAGGGCTGGTGCTGAGGCTGACCTCTGGCTGTGGTCAGTTCACTTCGCCCAGTCACCTGGCCTCCCCCGATCCCAGCTCCCCTGGGTTTCCATTTCCTCACACTGCATCGATGCTATCCTAGGGGACAGCAAAGGAGCAAAGCATCACTAGGATGACATGGACACTTATCCTGGAAACCTGGGCTGACCACAGGTGAGCAAGAGACAGGGCCAGAGAGGCTCTCCTGGGATCACCAGCCTCAGAGGCCCCAGGGAATGAGTTGGGGGATCTTGTCACCAGGCCACTGTGGGCAGGGCTGGGCAAGCCCAAGGTGACACCAACAGAGCTCTGCTGCATTGACCTCCACCTGAAACCACGTCCAAGTGAGGTGAGAGCCCAAAGACAACCACAGCTGACCAGGCCACCACAGCTGCTGGGCACTGCTGTCCATGGTGCTGCCCAGGCCAGGTCCTTGTTGCTGGGGTCCCAGCAGGTGCCAGGCCAACGTGCTACCAAAGAGACCCAGAGAAGACAATGGGGCTGCCTGACAGCCTCAAGCCCCTGAGAATCCAGTCAACAGCACACAGAGGCCACAGGTCATGGGAGACATGAAAGCCATGATCACTGGTAACTAAAACCCAGGGCAAGGCCCCTCAGAGAGGGTGGTCAGTCTAAGGCACCTACGCTTACAAAAGTATGTGACTTTGAGAAAGACCACAGCTATTAGATGGCCATGTCACAGCTCCTGTGCACAGTGGATTCACCGCTCAAGTGTTGGTCAGCATGGCCTTCGTAGTTCTTCAAAGTGCTTCCTGATAACTTAAGATTCTGCCTTGGGTACCAAACATGCTTCTCCAGACACACACATGGACAGCCCATGCATGGTGCAGGGCAGCCACACAGCCCCCAAGGTAGCGCCTGTGTGTGACGCTGAAGGAGGCCACCAGGTGTGAGGGGTAGGAAATGCACCGCCCCAGAGTATCCCAAGTGTGCAAGTGGCTGGGGCCTTCAAAATGACCTAGAGCCAGACGGAGTGGCCTCAGCCACTCAGGCCTTAGAGAAATGACCCGATTTCACGGACATCTTCCACGAAAATAACAGTAGAAGCTACAAAACCAGGGCCTGTTCACTGTATGAACACGAGGAAATACAGGTAACAGAGAACCTACAGAGCCTGACCCCCAGTCTGGGGGCACCAGGGCCTTCTGTGCAGACTCATACAGGGACTTAAACACGATGAACGTTCTATGGGGCTCACATCACAGCCTGCTCTCGGCCCCTAACTGCAGCACGCTGTTGTCCCTTCCCACAACACAGGTCCGCCCCACTGTCTCATGGACTGCACAAGCACCCTATGCATGACTGATGAACATACCTGGAATCCAGGTCATCCATGACCTTCCATGATCACAGAGCTCTATGAACTTGTGTGTGGTTCTGCTGTGCATGTGTCTAAGGTCCCCAAAACACCCCGTCAAGCAAGGGTCTCCACCGCAGGTGAGGGAGGTTGGTGTGGATGGTGGGGCAGGGAGCAGCCACACGGGGGAGTGGAGGTGCTCACCCAAGCGAGCTCACCTGAGCACTCGTACATGCGCACATACCTGGGTACAGGGCTTCCCTTTGGGGCAATGAAAATGCTCTGGATCCGATGGCACGACAATGTGAAGGCACAACGGCAACTGAATTGCATACTGACAATGGCTAATGGTTAATTTTGTCATGTGAATTTTACCAAAGGAAAAAGATTTAACAAAACATTGAGATTTTCCGTCAGAGGTTCATCCAGTCCTGTCTTCATCTTCATTCCCTGTGGGCCTGCAGCCTTCTGAGTAAAAAGGCCTCGGGAACCCCTCCACACTGTGTCTCGGGCTGTGCCAGGCTGCAGCACTGGCTCGGGCTCAGGAGGCAGCAGCTCCTCCCGCCGTTTGCACTGCTGCCTCGCTCTGGACGGGGAGACCGCCACTCCTTTCTGGAAGGCCTGGGGCTCTGGATGGTGCCATTGTGAGCTATCCCAGAAGCTGCCCTGGCAGACATGGAGAACTCAGGCTAGAGAAAGGGAAAGGCTTGAAGAAGGCAACTCCAACACTCTCACCCACAAGATGTGCTGGACCTAGTCCAAAATCTGAGCTCCATCCCATCATCCAAGAAACCAACCTGAGTCCTGCTGGAAAACCCACCCCCCATCCAAAGGCTGGAAATCCAGGTTCTGCCTCTCCCAGCCTCCTGAAGTTGGGTGGCCAAGGCAGGGATGAGGGGCTAGGGGTGAGGCTGGGGGCAGTAGGGGAGCAGCAACACTGAGGCCAGCAGAGGGCCAGCTGCAGGGCTGGGGCAGTTCTGTGGCCTGACTATGGGGTAATGCTCCTCAGCTTAAGCCTGTTAAGAACTCCTTTTCTGCTCCCATAAACCACAGCTGCTTGCTGATGCTTCACCGTGACAGGTTTTGGTCCGCCTTCACCAAATGTCTGCGGGGCACCCTCATCAACTCCGGCCCTTCTCACCCTGTCCAGCAGTGCTCATGGGCCTGGACACGTCGCACTGCCCACTGCTTCGCAGTCACAAATGTTCTCCCCCAGGACTGACCCCACCCTGGGAAGTAATGGACTCTGATTTTGTTTTCACAATAAGGGAACAGCAGAAAGTTGTGCAAGAATGGGTAAGACTCCAGACATCACTGCGGGGGCCGAGAACCTGGCTAGATGATGAGGATACAGCAGAAGAACGACACTGTCAACCTCGTGTGACAAAGGGTTTTTACTGTCTGTCACCCCAAAATGGACACCTACCAGTTCAGTAAATAATTCTATACAATTGCACTTTGTGTATTTTTTTATTAAGATCTGTATTTACATTTTGCAAATATAAACAGGCATTCAGTAAACATATCCAGAATAAAAACATTTTATATAGACACAATACTTCATGGTAACTGGTAGTACAGTTGACCTCTAAGTCTTCCAGCAGAATGTACTCCTTTCTTAGGCACGTGAATTAAAAAGAGAACAAGGGAGCTGCACTCAACTCCTTGCCTGTCCAGGGCCAGGCGGGTGTGTGACCAGCTCCCCACATGCTCCTGTGTGACCCCCACCATGACTTGCCTTGGAAATGTGGGGATGTGGGGGATGGGCGGAAATGAACATACAGGATCCCCAACAGAGTGTGGACAGACTCTACCACATCTGCTTCCCAAGGGCCATTTGTGGAGGTCACGGGGCAAAACAGATGCACCCATACTGGCCAGAGAGAAAGGCTTTACTGACACCACGAAGCCCAGAGACAGACCACACCAGCTTTATACGATCTAATCACACACCCTTTATAAAGGATTTCCACTATTCGGGGTTCATAGGGCTATCTACAGAAACAATGAATCCACATGCGGCCGACATGATATCAGAGACAATTCACCACCTCCCCAGGCTGCTTCCTGCATGCCAAAGGGGACATGAAAGTCTTTGTCTCATGACAAAAACTCTGTACATGCAAATAAAAATTTTAAAAAAATATCTAAGACTATCTACAAGGCTAGCTCTTTGCAGGGGCTGCAGGTTCTGGAGACTGAAGAAATTCATATGGGTCATGGGTCACCTCTGGCTGCTCACCGACACTGAGGCGAGAAGGGCTTCCTGCAATCATGGGAAAGACGAGACATTTCAATAGATCTGTACACATGGTCCAGGCTCAGCAGACGCTTGGCCAAACCGTATCTGTGTGACTGCTGTTAGCAAAGCCCTGGACTCAGCCAGAGCAATGGTTCCCGGGGTTCAGGACACCTCCCTCATCCCCTTCTGGTGTGTGGGCCACTACCCCTTACCACTCCCAGGGTACAGGCCACCCCATCATATCTCCTAGGGTACAGGCCACCCTCTCATCCCTCCCAGGGAACAAACCACACCCTATCACTCCTGGGGACACGTGGAGACCACTTTTCACAGGCATAGCTGTGGACACCCTGTAGCAGGAGGTTGGCCCTGACCCTCCCTCCACATAGCACAACCACTGCTTCTGTAGGAACAAAGGCTCCTTGGCCAGGGGCCCCTCAGACAAACCCTAGTCCCCCAAGCAGGCTCCAGTGCCACTTGGAGAGCCTAGCAGGATGTTGGAGTTCTCGGATTTGGAGCTGACCCAGGGCTACCTGGAACCCACTTCATATATTATTTACCACAAGGTTAACAGGACCGAAAATACTGGTCCTGATTGAGAGCTTTCACCAAACTTCTGTAGCTGATTACCACCACTCCCCCACCACTGCCCTCCCCCCCCAGTCACCAATTATTCTCTGAAGGAATAATTCGATATTCGTAGCTGGGAACTAGAACGGTAGCACTGACACATTCAAGAAGCCATGAGGCAAATGTCTGGTTCCCTTCCTGGTGGGGCCATGACACTCATTAAACTCAGGAGACCCCTGGCCAAGGAAGGTCACGTGCTCTCCCAAATAAGGATGCTGGAGGAACAAACTTGTCAACACACTGTTTTGGAACTAAAAACAAAAAAAGAAGAAAGAAACATTTCCAACTTCTAACTCAGTATCTGTAAGAGTCTGCAGCCTCAGCCTAATTCTGCCCCTTGCCAAGGGCCTCAGTATGTGGTGTCCGGGACACAGACTGCCAGCACCTAAAGTCCAAAGCCACAAACTCACAACACTAACTAAATTCCACTCAAACACTTCACCTCAGTGCAGTCACATGACAAGGGAGGCCTGTTCAAGCTCCAGGGCACCTTGGACCCGTGGGCCTGGACTCACTGCCCGTACAACCTCCAATCTCCTAGGGTCTCCAGCCTTTCTCGACAATCAGTGCTCCTGGTCTCTTCCCAGACAGATGCTGGGAGATTTGGGGTAGAGACCAGGCCAGGAGACGCCTTACCCAGATGGTGCTGATCCCTGTCGGAGGTGTTAGACAGGGAGCTGAGGTTGGAGGACGGCCGGGAGCCCCCACGCTCTGCCTGTGCCTCATGCAGGTCCTGTAAGAGCTTTGTCGTCTCGTCCAAGTTCAGATGGCTGTCATCATGGTCCAGCTCCTTCTTCACTTTCCCTGTGAAAACACAGGATAATGAGACATTGGTTCAGGTCAACTGGCCCACCCGTAAAGCACTGTGTGTCAGCACCACTGGCCCACAACTGCAAACCTCTCACTCGTCACTATGCATGCTCAGGACAACAGCCCCTCATAAGGGGAGCCAGATGAGCACAAGCAAGCTTGGAGGTGAGGGTGATACAACTGGAGTGAGCAGTAGGGGGTGGACAATGATGGGAGAGACAATGTGCGTGATAAGAAACCAGGCGCCGTGCCAATCTGTGCCATTTTATGGACAGAAGTCTTGCATTCCTGTCATAAACAACTGGAAGAACAAGATGATGTGTGCAAGAGGCCTGCAGACACCAGGACTGGGCACAGGGCAGGCACCTGTAGTGCCAGGCAGTGAGTGGGCTAAGAGCTGGAGAAGCCAGGCTGCCTGGTGAGCTCTCTAGTCTTGGCCAAGGACCGCCCTGTGCCCTGCCAGGGAGGTCAACAGCTCACACATGTATGTGACAATCTGTCCCAAGCACATGGAAGGATGCAGCCTATGGGTGGGACCATGTTCACCCTACACTGTGGTTCTGTGTGCACCCTAAGAATGCCTCAAACAAAACCTGGATAGGGCCCAACAGCTCCAAGGTGCCCAACAGCCTGTTGGAACCAGGTCCACCACAGTTCAAAGGCATGCGACCAAATCTAGCACCCAGCAGCGTAACTGCTGTGTCTGGCTTCCAATAACCCACCAGGCAGGCAACAGAACAAGAAAACAGAGCTCCACCAGGGAGGAACACTGTGGGAAAATGTGGGAATGGGCAGACAGGGAGTTAAAACAATTGGATACATGCTCCATGTGTTAAAGAAGGCACAGAAACCGTGACAGGCCAGAAAGGGATGACGATGCTGAAAAAGCGCAATGGAGCTGGATGGAAAGGGAAGCCCCCAGGAAGGAAACTGGCAGGTCAGCACAGCAGACAGACCACCCAGTGTCCTTGAGGATGCAGTGCGGGACAGCCCAAAACACAGGCTTGGCAACCAATGGGCAGAATCCGGGTTATAGCCAAACTTCCTACATTTGATAAAATCTCTAAACCCTTAGTATCGAGTAGCTGGACAAAACTCAGGAAGAATAAACCTAGAGAAATGCAAACATGGCATATTACAACCAAAATACTGAAAGCCAGTAATAAGAGAAAATCTTAAGATGCAACCAGAGGAAAACAAGGTGTGTAGAAAAGTGTTATCATAGCAGCTCTAAACTGCTAGCTGTACTGAACAAGGATTTCAAGAAGGCTCCCACCACAGAAGGACAGGAGGAGCTCCCTGCACCTAAACTGTCTGCGCAATGGTATGATTATGCTGAACACCCCGCTTTCCTTCTGGAAGGCCGGGATTTGGGGCTGTGTCCAGCAAAGGTGCGGTGCTGTCACAATCACTGTTGGGGATTAGGCACACCGTGTAGGGCACACGGGGAGCGGCTTCGAAAGGGGAGGGTCGTCTAATCTCCAGATGTACCCTATGTACCTTTTTCCTTTGGGGAGCCTGGGTCAGTGTCCTTTATGTGAGCACAACCACATGCTAAGTGCTAGGGAATCACCAAAACCTGGGGGTGGTCTTAGGGACCCCGGAACATTGGGAAAACGGGGAAAAAAAACCCTGGCAAGATGTCAGACATGAATCCAATTGCATCAGTAATTGCCTGAAACACAAATGGTCTCAACACACTCCATCCAAAAGACAGAGGCTGTCAGGATAGATGACAAAGCAAGATTTTATGCTCTTAAAATGGTTTGATGAAACCCACTTTTTCTTTTTAACCCCCACCCAAGAAAATGCCTACTGATTTTCGAGAAAGGAGAAGGGAAAGAGAGAGGGAGAGAAACATCAGTTGGTTGCCTCCTATATGCACCCTAACTGGGGACTGAATCCACAACCTAGGCGTGTGCCCTGACCAGGAATTGAACCTGTGACCTGTTGGCTTACAGGATAATGCTCCAACCAACTGAGCCACAATGGCCAGGGTGACACCCACTTTTAACATAAGGCACTACAGACACGGGCTGGGTCAGTCTTTGTGGGGGCTAGCCTATGTGTTTCAGAAGGTTTAGCAGCACCTCTGGCCTCTACATGTGATGCCAGAAGCACCACACTCCAATTGTGACAGCCAAAGATGTCTCCAGATGTTGCTATTACATCCTCTGGGGGGAGCTGCTTCCAGGTAAAAGCACAGGTGTGTCCACAGTAAGAGGGAAAAACATGCACCACAAACACCACTAGCTGGAATGGCAGAGTAGATTTCAAAACAGTGAACGCTGTGTGGGATGCAGAGGGCATTCCACATGGCAGGGGGTGGTCAGCAGCCCACGAGGGAACATCTAGTGGGCACACGTGAGCATATTAATGCACTACCAGCAGGTCGGGGCAGGTGCCTGAACCAACAGAATGGAAGGACCCAGATTTGAAACATGGAGCCTGAAGTCAGGAAGAAGACCCAGGCAAGCCCAATCTGAAGCCATCTGAAGGTGGTCCTGAGGACAGCAGGGCCCTCACCTATGGCCACCATACCAGGAGCAAGGACAAGCAGCAGTGTATCAGCCCTGTGCTCCCAGGGACCACCCCTCAGGTTGAGTGGAAACACAGCACTATTGGCCACTTCCTTTCAGCTGATCCAACTGCCGTGTTACAAGTTAGGCGTGTGCCCAGCACAACCTACCCAGAGAGCTGAGCATGGAGATGTCCAGAGAGACATCAGAATACGACTTCATTGACATGAAATCCAGCACAGAGCCACCATCTCCTAGGGGGTCCCCAGCCTGTGGAGGACAGAAAACAAAAAAGGAAAGGCACTAAGTGGGCAGTGAACATCCATTGGTAGGACAGGCCGGCTCTGCCATGTCCGGTCCCCAAAGTGGGCAAGACCAAGCTGTGTCTAGCCCATGCCACATCCCTGGGACCACCAGGTATGAGCTCATGAGTGAGCCAATGCCTAGATCAATAATGCCAAACAGGCACACAGAGGCTGCTGGCTCTCTGGGGACTGTGCATTAGGTAGGTACACAGCACCTGAAGAGCCCACAACTACTTTTCAGGGACTTCACTTAAGTAATGTAGCAGATTCCAAAACAGAGCATTCTCTTTCCTTCTCCCGGCGAGCCTCCTGAGGGTGCAGACGGCAGCCACCTCTGCTCTCCTGGCCCTCATGGGGCACATCTTCTCCCTGGAAGTCTTCTGTCTACTGTGTCAATTCCCCGTTCTCTCTACATCATTCCAGAGATAGCCAGCCCTGCCTTCTCTGAAATACTCTAACCGACCACACACACATTTCTTCCATCCGATTTGCTATCAGAATATTAGATTTTTAGGATTAACATAGAGCTATATTTTAGGTAAATATTTGAAGGGCCATCTCTAGTATTTTAAGGCCCTCAAAATTCTACCAAATCACATACTCTTAACATGGGGGCTGAATCCTAAATAACCAATGACAATTTAGTGTCAAATGACAATGCCCCCCTCCCCAAATGACAGTCTGGGGTGACATCATTTCTTCACCAAATAGTTAAGAAACAAAAACTCCACTTGACAGGTGCTGGGAGTTCACGGGCCCAGCTTGTGCAGCGGCTTTTCCTATGCTCCCCACTCCACCCTAGCCCTCTCCTGGGACTCAGACAGGACCCCTGCCAGTGTGCATGGTAAGGAACGGTGTCCACCTCCTTCCAGCAATTCACAGGAACCCAGTGACTGGAAGAAGCTGATGTTCCTGCTACCAAGCAAGAGGACACTAGGCCTATGACCCCCGTGCCTGTTGGGCTGTCTTGGCCTTGGTGTGAACCCTCTGTGGTCAGGCTATCTTGACTTCAGTGTGAACACTCTCCTATCTGGTTGTCCCAGCCTTGGTATAAACCCTCTGGGGTTGGGCTATCTTAGCCTTGGTGTGAACCTTCTGGCTGGACTGTTTTGGCCTTGGTGTGAACCCTCTGCTATGGGGACTTTCTTGGCCCTGGTGATCTGTGCATTTGCTTCTTCACTTGGCTTTCATAAAACCTAATTCTATCTGCTTTGAAAAGTGATGTCTCCCAAGAGGAACTGTCACAATAACAATTCAGGCCATCATGAGTTCATGTTTACAGAGCCCGATAATGGGCCAGGCCCCAAGGGTCAAGTGTAACTATAAATTCCCTCAACAACCCCACCATTACCATCTGCCTCTTAACCAGAGACTGAGGCTTGGAGCTGTTAGTTACCCCACCCAGGGCTTAGCACCAAAACCCTTGCTCATTGGGGATCATCATCCCCCAGCCTGTGTCTCTCATGGATGTTAAAGGTTTACCTTTAACATGAGGCAAAACATGAGGCAATTTGCAGCTCATTAAGACATCCTGAAAAAACCTGTTTGCTCACACCCTATTCCCCCTGTAGAAGGACATCTAGCAGCACCAATTTCCCTAGAGACTACAGCAGAGCAATGCCCCTTCCTATGCACTAATGCACACAGCACGCACACACCAAAGAGCCTTCCCGAGGCTAGACTGCTCCAGGGCTCACCTAAAGGAAAGTGCTTTGGCTGTTTCCACTGGTCAAAGCTAGCTAAGTGTGGAGATCTACATTCTAAGATAGCATTGAGCACGAGCATGACAGAATGAAGTGAGCAGCAGTGGGTGCCTCACTGCATGTCAACACAGGCTGACTATCACACACGGACAGGAAAGCACTTAATGGAGCCGGCCAGAGACAGGCACAGTCACCACAGGGTTGAAGATCAAGCGACAGTACAGGTAACAGGAGGCCCCTTCTGAAAGCTGCCCACATCTGCCCCAGAGCTGACTCTGTGGAGGCCCAGCAGCAGGGGAGAAATGTGTGACAGGCTCCCAGCTCAAGGCAGCTTGAAGCATGCCCCAGGTTTTTGAAGATGGGTGTGGGGCTTGCACTCTATGCCACAGTGCATCTGCATAACCAGACAGACTCTTGAGCAGAACCCTGGCTACCTTATGTACCCAGATGCACCCCAGAGAACACCCTCCTAGAAGACATCATGTCACCTTCTTCAGTCTGTCACTCAGCAAGCCCCACCTGCCAGATACCTAATCCTCCTGCCCTGGGTGAGCCCTCCAACCACCAAGGCCAGGTAACAACAGTGGCCTAGGCCCCAACACCCTGCCCAGCATCCTGGCATCTCTGCTCCAAGTGCACTACAAGTTTTTTCCAAGGGACAGGAAATGGCGGGGAGGGCAGGGAACCCTAGCTGGACCTCAATGAACAGTTTCCTCAAACAGAAACCGTCTATATTAGGCACTCAGGAGATCCCAATGACTTAGATTCACCAAGCTCGTCTCACCCACAAGTGTACAGTACACACGCCCCCAGCTGATGGCATATGGCATTTGCCTACTGATGTGCCCACCTTTCAGCAGCCCCACCCTTCCCGGCACCTTTGGATTCCTGAGTCTGGATTTGGAGGAATTTATTGTGATTTTATATCCCTCACCTCAAGCCATTAAAAATCAAGGAGTAGAAAGAGACTACCACTTAATTTTATTCATCAGAAATTTAATTACCTTCCACATAAGACAATATACAAAGCTCTTCTCAACCATCCCATTTCAAAAGCAGAGCACAACTGCCCTGCTGGAACCCTAATAACAATGTTTGTATTTACATGTCCATGGAACTCACCTTTATTTCATCTGGGGGCTTCACTGGGACATTTCTCCTCTGCAAAGTAAAACAGGCAGGAAATCAGTTTTTCCCGACGATTTTATATAGGGCAATCCATCCACATCACGAACATAGGTGACGGCTCATTCACTACTCCTTAGTATTTAAGCAAGACTAACACTGGAAGAAAGGTTGCCTACATGAATCCTAATAAAGCTTAAAAATAAACTTAAGAGGACCAGGGGGTTCAGAAGTAACAACTCTGCCAAAACAAACACAAACATTCCTTAAAGGAAGAAGATAAAACCCAGACCAGACTTGTCCAACAGAAATATAATGTAAACTTATACCTAATACTAAATTTCCTAGTAGCCATGTTAAAATTAACCTTCATGTACAAGTAGTCTTAACGTAGTTTTCTTAATCTGTTGAAAACATTTTCATCTAACGTGTAATCCAAATGAAATAATTACTGACATACTTTCACCCTTCTTTTTTTTGTTGTAGTCTTTAAAATTCTAGTTTGTAGCTCACACTTTCCACATAACTAAAATCAGACTAGCACTTCCAAATTTCCCAGCAGCCCTTGGTGGCCAGTGGCCGCTGTATTAGCACAGTCTAGTAGACTAGCAGTGCAAGCCCACACCCAACCAGACAACAAAGCAGAAATCGTGGCCTATAAATCAAAGGAAAATCTGCCCAGAGACAGATCCAGACAGATAGAAATGACAGAATTAGTGGCTAAGGACTTCAAAAGCCACCATAATAAATATTATGAACATAATATGAGAATAGTTGATGCAAAAAACCCCCCAAAAACTAAATGGAATTCCAGAGATGGAAAACATGGTATCTCAAGTAAAAAATTCACTAGCTGGGATTCACAAATTTAGGTATGGCATAAAGAAGGATTACCAAAATCATGGCAACAGAAACTATTCAAAATGAAAGGGGGGGGCGGTTAAGTCTTTTTAAAAGAAGAGCTTTAGTAATATGTGGAATATATCAAGACATCTAACACACATCAAAGTCACAGAAAAGATAAAATAAGGGTGTGGGCAAACAATACTGTTTTGGCTGAAAAATCTTCCAAATTTGTTGAAAACCATAAACCAATAGGTCCAAGAAGCTCACCAAATGTTAAGCAGAATAAATACAAAGCACACTAAGATGCATCAAAAATAAATTGCTGAAAATCAGTTATAAAGATAAAAAATTAAAAGGCATCTAGAGCAGCCCTAAATGGTGTAGCTCAGTAGATTGAGCATGGGCCTGCAAAGCAAAAGGTCACTGGTTCGATTCCCAGTCAGGGTACATGTCTGGGTTGTGGGCCAGGTCCCCAGGTGAGGGCATGCAAGGGGCAATCACACACTGATACTTCTCTCCCTGTCTTTCTCCTTCCCTTCCTCTCTAAAAAATAAATTTAAAAAACTTAAAAATAAATAAATAAAAGCATCTAGAGCAGAGGTCAGCAAACTTTTCTCCAAAGGGCCAGAGAGCAAATACAGGGTGGGCAAAAGTAAATTTACATATTCCAATGGGAATAATACAAACGAATAATACTATAAATAACACAAAAATAAACTCTGAGTTTTACATATTAACAACCATATACCTACTTTTACCTCCCCCTGTATTTGAGGTTTTGAGAGCCATGTAAATAAAGTCTGTAGAATTTTTTTTACAACCTATAAAAAAAGGGAATGTAAAAAACCATTGAGCTCGAGGGGCAGTTTGGCAACCAAAATAGACACATTACAAATGGAAAACAAAGATAAAAATAACTGCATACACAGAAATAGTGCAAGCCAGGTATCTTTTAAAGTAGAAAGGAAAAAAATCAACCTATTGATTCCATACCCATGAAAAATGAATTTAAAAAACGATGGTAAAATAAAGACTTTTCTCAAAGAATAGCTGAGCAAATTCACTGTCACCAAATCTATAAAATAATTCTTCGGAACAAAGGAAAATGACAGATGAAAGAAATGTGAGTATGCACAAAGTTATGGAGAGTAAATATGTGGCAAATAGAACTTTTAAAAGTTTCTTCTAAAGATAACCGACAGTGAAAAGTAAAAAGAAAAAGAAAAGGTCAGTGAGGGAAGAACAGTTTAGGGATGACCTAAAATCAGCACAATCTCCCCTGAGAACCAGTCATTTGGATGGGCTCTTTTACAGGAATGGCGCCACAGTGCAGCCCACCTGCCTCAGCTGGAAGAGCATCCGCGAGTGGTCTCCACCTGTGATCTGGTCCAGGAGGTCATCCACTATTCTCTTGCTGTAGCTCCCAGCATCCTTCACAAACTCCTGCAGGCTGGAAAGGGCCGGGAAAGAACATATTGATACAAATGCTATGTGCTTTCATCTTCCAGACTCTGTTGCCACCAATGCCAGCAGTCCTGAGCACAGAAGCCTGTGATGTCAGCACACCTCAGTCGCTCCTCCATGAGGTTCTTTCTGAGAGCTGCGAACTCGCATATGTGGAAGATTTGGACCAACAAACTTCATCAGATCCTCAAAATGGTCCATTCCACCAAAAAGTTAAAAAGGTCTCAAGAAAAAATTAATTAAAAAAAAAGCATGGTGAAGAACAGTGTATACACATGTGTATGGGTGATAGGATGACTTATGCTAACTTTTGTAAAAGAAGCACATTCATACATGTGTTGGGTTTAAAAATAAAAGTAGCCTGAGGAAAGATACACAGTGTAAATGGCTGCCTAATGGGCAGGGGAAGGAGCAGTTGTGGGAGCCAGGCTCGATTTTTGGCCTTATGAATGCTTTAAAAATCAAAATAAAACTAACCAAATTTAAAAGGAGGCAGAAAATGGAAAACCCATGGTCCTAGCATCAAAGCCAGGCAAAGGCTCAAAAGGGCTGTCCAGACTTCAAAGACCTTCACACAGAGCAAGGAGGACTGCTCATCTGGAAACAACACCACCGAAGTCTCTGCCAGGAGCATTTTATAACAAACCACCACAAGGACAGTTGAGAAGGGAACAGGGACTGGCCAGAACACTCACAGCGTGGTCTGGAAGTGCCTCAGCACAAAGCGTTTGAGGAAGGTGGCCTGGGGGAGTCCAGCAGGTAGGGGCCCTGACACCAAGGCTAGGACCTGTCTGCCTCCCTTCGTGTGCTGCTCGTGTGCTGTGACTTTCACTATACAGCACACAGAGTCATGCATTTCAGGAGCATGCACTTGGGGAAGACAAGCTCAGTCCAGCTACACGGTGCTACCTGAAGAAAAGGTGACTGGTGTTCCTGAAGAACTGTGAGCATGCTGCCTGGGAAAACAGGAGTAAAGAAGAGGGTAACCAATTTGTGATACCATCATCTCTTGTAAGAAATTTCCTCCTTGGTTTTCCACTTTTACAAAAAACGTGGGCTAGGTATTTATTTAGTGTATTAGGGGCTGATTTTTAAAAACGTTTTCATATATTATTTTTCTTTTCAGAATAAAACAAAAATCTAATATAGAAAGATTCCATTTCTTAGAGGCTAACAAAATTATTTTTCCCACAGAAAATTACTAAAATTCTACAAGAGTGACCAATGTCTACTTTGCCATAGGAAACCAATTCACACGCACAGAGTTCTACAGAAACACAGTACTACATCTCTTATGCTAATATTACACACACACACACACACACACACACACACAGAGGGACAACAAGACAACACAGGCCTCAGGAGACAGCAGCCCTGCTGACACCTGCATCTCAGACTTGCAGCCTCAAGGACTGGGAAACAGTAAGTGTTAGTTGTTTACGGCTCTGTCTGTGGGGCTTGTTACGCAGCCCAAGCTGACTAATGCAGCAAGAACACATCTGAATACAACTGCAAAACAAACTCTTACTAAACATACACAGGTGGTTACACACATAAAAAGTACTTTTTTGAGTTACAGCCTAGATCATTACCTCCTTAAAACTGGGACTAAGCTTTCTGCCAGGATGCCACACAAAGGGGAGTGATCACCTAAGAAAGATGGTGTCTGCAGCATGTGGAATGACTAGGCACAGGGATCCTGGCAACCGTCCCTTCAAGTCTTTCCCCACTCTTTGCCCCATCCTGGTGTTTTCCTGAGACCCCACCTCACCAACTCTTGGGCCAACCCAAGCTGTTTCCAATGGTTTTCCATTATGAATGGCCTGTCTTGGCTCATGCTTTAGATTTTCCTAAAATCTCTTAAAACAAGCAGGATCTGGGCTTGGTGTGCCCCGTACCCCCTCACTAAGTGGCTCCAGGCCCACCAGTAGTGGCAGTCAGACTTGGTTCCCAGCTTGTCCTCTCCTGCATACGTCCAAGCCCAGCACAAGTAGCAGCCATCTATAGAATGCAGCCCCAGAGAGAACACAGATGCTGGCAGAGGTTGGCCTGTACCTCCTGGAAGGCACAAAAGCCAGTGTACCTGGTGGACAGCTTCAGACCACATCAAAGCACCACCCAATCACAACGACAAAGCAACACATTCAAGGGGCAGAGTCAGTGGGCACCCAAGCCCTGATGAAGTAAGTCCTGCTCCATGGGGTTGGCCCCTGCACAGCTGAACCTCCATGGCGGTCATAGCCAATCCTTGAAGCTTACTGGCCTGGGGCTAAATCACTCCCACTGACATGCAAACAGCAATGGAGACTCAACTACAAAAGAAGAGTGAACAGAACCAAAGGGTGCAGAGTCCAGCTTGGGTGAACAGGGAGGCTGTGCTGCTGGACCCTACAGGACACCTACTACCTACAGTAGGCCACTCTACCAAGCCCAGGAGATGTAGCAGCTCTACCTAATACACAGAAACAAACACAGGAAAGTCACCAAAATGAGAAGACAAAAAAATGTCCTAAACGAAAGAACAGAACAAAACTCCAAAGAAAGAACTAAACGAAATGGAGGCAAGCAAACTACAAAGTTCAAAACAATGGTTATAAGGATGAACTTAGGGGAAGAGTAGATGAACTTGGAGAAAACTTCAAAAACATAAAAAAGGACATGGAAACCATAAAGAACAACCAGTGAGCCATGAAAGATACACTAATTGAAATGAATAATTTACAGGGAATCAACAGTGGAGTAGATGAGGCTGAGAATCAAAACAGCGATTTGGAATATAAGGAAGCAAAAAACATCCAATCAGAACAGCAAAAAAAGAGAATGTAAAATAATGAGGACAGTATAAGGAGCCTCTGGGACAACTTCAAGTGTACCAATAATCTCATCATGCAGGTGCCAGGAGAAGAGAGAGAACAAGAAACTGAGAAGCTATGTAGAAAAATAATAGAAAATTTCCCTAACCTGGTGAAGGAACTACACAAGTCCAGGAAGTGCAGAATCCCGAACAAGATGAAACCAAAAAGACCCACACCAAGATATATCGTAATTAAAATGCAAAAGGTTAAAGGCAGAGAATTTTAAAAACAGCAAGAGAAAAACAGTTAGTTACCTACAAGAGAGTTCCCATAAGACTGACAGCTGACTTTAAGACAGAAACTTTGCAGGCCTGAAGGACTGGCAAGAAATATTCAAAGTGATGAAAAGCAAAGACCTACAACCAAGGTTACTCTACCCAGCAAAGCTATCCCTTAGAATTAAAGGACATATAAAGAGATTCTCATACATGGAAAAGCTAAAAAAGTTCACCACTATCAAACCAGTATTATAAGAAATGTTAAAGGGTTTTAAGAAACAAAAATAAAAATAAAATAAAATAAATGAACAATAAAATAGCAATAAATACATCTATCGATAATTAAATCTAAAAAACAAATGACAAACAGAACAGAAACAGACTCATAGATAAAGAGAAGCTTTTCATGGTTGCCGGATGGGATGAGGGTTGAGGAGCTGGGTGTAAAAGGTGAAGGGATTAAGGAGTATAAATCGGTAGTAACAGAGTAATCACAGGGATGGATATAAAGTACTGTATAGGGAATATAGTCAATATTATTCTAATAACTATACATGGTGTCAGATGGGAATGAGATTTATGGTATGATCATTCAGTAGGTTGTGTAATGTCTAATCACTGGGGTATACACCTGAAACTAACATAGTATCGTATGTCAACTGTAATTGAAACATAAAAAATGATTTAAATAAGAAATTGTTCTTGTGTTACCTGAAATTCACAACCAGGCTACAGCAGACAAGAGTTTACTGAAAATAACTTGGGAATTTCTGCTGTTTGACCTGCTGCCAGTGGCTGTCTCCCCAACAGGCTCTGAAGTGCCTGCTCAGTAGGAAAACGGCCCCTGCTGCAGAGCGAGCAAGAAGCCCACCTGTGTCTCTGTGCACAGCTTACCTCAGTGCACACTGCACACCCGTCTCGTCTCCGTAGGCAGAATACAGAAGCTCCATTTCGTCTGCTTTCAAGTCTCCAAATACTGAATTATTATGCATTGAAAGCGCAGTACTGGCACTTGACAATAATGTGACTAAGTGGGAAAAAAGGGAAAACATAAGAAACGTCAGATTTACACTCAAATTACATCTGGCACGAGACAAACTCTACCTTTCTCCTTGTGTTGCTCATCCACACTCTTGTACAAGGCATCCCCCTCAGTGACACACTTTCTTCTCTATGAAATTCTTGCTGAACTACTGACTAGTAGAAGCTCTGGGGCATGACTAGCGGAATCGCTTCATCACCCTCATGTCACCTCTGTGGCCAATGGCTATAGAGAATGGTTCAGTGTTTTGTAAAGGAGTGAGTACGACAAGTAGAAGGGCTTCTTGGTGCCAGCTCTTCACCCAACCCAGACGTTACTGGGAACCTCACCTACAGAGGCTGGCTCATGCTGAGGGGATACAAAGGGAATTGGAGGGTCACTGTACTGAAGGAGGTACACACTGGCAACTCTGTATGAATGATGTCAGGGGCTGGAAGGGCTGTGTTCTGGGCACAGAAGGGTGAGAAGAAGCAACCCGGGCCTCTCCCCACTAATGCCAATAGCACCCCAGTTGACAATCAAAATGTACCCTGGGAACAAAACAGCCAGAAATACTAACAAACACTCCAAAACAAACCAAAAAGCTGACCACAAATACAAATGCAGCCAATGCACCCACACTCTCCATAATTCTCTCTGGAGAAAGTTATGCACAGCTCTCTCTTGGCTGGAGGTATCATCACTCCCTTTCCAAATGAATAAAATGTGAATTTGTTGGAGGACAGTAAATTTCCGCCACTAGATCACCACCATCTGGCCCCAACAGTCCCAGCTATCACAGCAGACAGTGGCAGCCCATCCAAGAACTCCACGAAATGCAGGACTGAGACCAATCCATCAGTAAAGAGCAAAAGGCCAAGCAGGAACTTGCCTAATGTCATTTTTATTCCTGTCATTCAAGTGGTCTTAATTTTACTATTGGTTTCAAAATCAGAATCTGGATATATTTCTAAAAACAGCTACATCAGGAAGATCTTGGGGGAGGAACTGGGGACTCCTTCACGACGACTCACTGACCTGTGAGCGTTCCTCCCCATACTCTCTGCACATTCCCTGCACACTCACCTTTGCTCCTTCTCTCGTCTTTAAAGCCCAGCGTGGTGAAGCTGAAGCCAGGGAGCAACTTGCTGGAGAGTGAGCTCAGGTCCACCGGGTGGGTCTCCTCCTCTGCAAGAAGAGGAGGGCGATGAGCGGGTGGTTAATGGACCCCCCATCCCACACAGCACCTCGAGCACTCTCTTCACCTCACAGTAGGCACGTGTGGGAGAGAGGGCCCGGCGGCTCTCTGTAAAGACCATCTAAAATTGAATTCACAAAAGTCAACTACCATTCTCGAACCTTAACCACACTCCAATTTCACTTTATGATTACCCCAAAGTCAACATAATGAGAAACTTCTGCTCTCTGACCATGACACTAGGAACGTAATTTTCAAACTGACCACTCACGTCCTCTAAGAAGTGCTGGACACATTCTTATAGCAACAGTAGAGCCCCTGCCTGTGCACACTCTCCGACTGCACATTTCCTATGCTAAAGTTGTCACTCATACACTATTCATGTGACCTGAGCAGGATTCTTCAAATCCTTAATTGGAATCTCGACTTCATGTTCTTTTTCTAAGCCACTGATCAACTTGTCTACTCTTATACAGTATGATTCGTTCTGGCTAAAGAGCAAAGAAACTGATCAGAATTTATACTTTGCATACATCAGAGAATGCTAAATAAAACTGTGTGTCAAGGGCTGGGTGAAATAATGCCACCGGGCACCTTAGGCCCACGGGGGCTGCCCTGCATGCATCCATGTGCGCGTGGCCAAGAAGTGTTTCATTTTCTGGGTGTGTGTGTATGCCTGCATATTCAGTTCCAGAGTTCTGCTTTTCTTCAAAAAACAAGCCTCGGAAATCTTTTTGAAGGAAGTAGAGAAGTATAAAAATGCTTATTAAAGACCACAAAAAAACCCCAGTATTTATGCCTTCATCAAGATCTTTCTTGATGGAATCATCAACTTAGGGTTTTTCCTTCTAAAACTTGTGTTTGAGCTGACAGTTTCTTCTTTCAAGCTTCGAGAGCAGAGTAGAGTTGGGGACTGGTTTCTGTCAAAGGAGCCGTTACTGAACTTGGGAGGTAAATCCTCACGGCAGTATCAGGATGTCCAGCCCCAAGTCTGCTGCTCTGCGGGAGTGCAATTCCTGTCCTGCTAGCTGTCCTAGGGACCCTTGGTCAGAGATGGTTTGATCAGCACCTCCACCCCCACGGGATGACAGTCCCAGTCCATTTACCACACAAGTGTCGTGGAGAGGGGGGCGGTGTAGGAGTGGGAAATTCACCAGGGCTTGTCGTCTACACTTAACCACCGGCGTCACGCACTCCAGTGAAAACACACATCACAAACAGGTTAAAAGGTTTTAAAACACTGAACAGAAAGAGAGGTTAGCAGAAGAGCATAGAGACTGAAAAGGACACTGAGCCCTGAGATGGGCCACCCACCGTCGGCGTCTGGCTCAGCCGTGTTGACCACGCTGTAGAGCAGGTTCCCATCTCCGCTCTTCTTCAGATAGCCCATCTGCAAGGAAGCACGCCTGAGTGCACACTCCCCCTGAAGTGACAGCCCTCAGCTTTTGCAGTTGAGACTTCTACTGAAGCTCCAACAAAATAAAGGCCTAGGAGTATGGCCTAGCTTGAACAATCCTGAAAGGCCACAAAGGTCACTCGTTTCTCTATGAACGAAGAAAAGAGGCCCCTCTCATACCCTTCCCTGGAGTTCAAGACCCACTTGCAAATGACATGCACACGAGTGCAATGAAAGACCTTAGAAAAGTTCCTCGTAACACCTTCTAAAAAACAGCTTTTGAAAGAAAACAATTTACCTAGAAACAACTTTTTACAGTAGGTCAGAGAAGCCTCAATAAAATGAATTAGAACAAGATGCTGGTCAACAAACATCCTGTTACCAACAAATAGTTCAGGGTCTCCATCTCTAAAGCATGTGGGAGCTATTTCCATTTAAAAACCAACCACCAAACAAGATCAACTCCTCCTCTGCAGGCCATGAAGAGAGTGAGGAAGAGAAAGCACCTTTGTGCTCATGTGTGTGGGGAGAAGGTGGAGAAGGGAGCCCACCTGTTCAGGTGCTGGAGCCCAAGTGGAGGGAATGAATGTCTGAGTGGGAGGAGCAAGCCTGGGAGGGGAACCAGGACCCAAGCTGGGTGAGAAGGGCATGGAGGATGGGAGATTAGTTACCTTTGGTCAGTAAGTGTATTAAGGGTAAAAGAAGCCAGGTTTCTCACTGTGAAATTACAAAATTGAAAGGAAGAAAAGGAGAAGAGGCTTGGTGATACTAGATGGCATCGGAGGTTCAGTGTAGAAACATGGTTTTTGGTGAATGTAAACACAGATGTCAGTCTAGGTTCCTTCTAGAAGCCATACGTATGTAATGGCCTTTCCTAGCTCTCTCCACTGAGGGCCACACACAGTGCCCAGGTCTGGGTTTCTAAACGCCATTCTCAACTAAGGAAGCAGGATTCCTAGGAGAAACAGCAGATTCCACAGCTAAAGTGCAACAGGGGTGCAGACTAGCAGTCCCATGGAATGACACTGTAAGCCACACAGGAAACCTCAAACTTTCCAGGAGGTTCATTAAAAATAAATAAGTAAAATAGGTAAAATTAATCTTAACAGAATTTATATAACCCAAAACATCCAAAATATTATCATTTCAAAGTACTTTATAATCTGAATTTCATAGACTTAGTTTGAAAAAAATTGTAAAGTTCTAGTTCAGACAATCTGTTTAAATACGATTTTGGATGTATCAGAGCAAATAAAATATATGAGAATTTCACCTGTGTCATTGTTAGCATGACTAAGAAGTTTAAAGCTGCATAAGTGACTCACACTATTTCTACCAGATGTGCTGGCCTAGACGTATTCTTGTGTCAGAGAGGAGATGCTCAAAGGATGGTGTAACCTCCTCCTGATGACCAGCAGCCCGCTGGACAGGCTCCCTCCCACCAGCCATACCTGCGTCAGACACATTAGTGACTGCAGCAGCACACAAAGATGTGAGTACATGGGGAGAAGAATTAACCTCCAACAGAGAAGTCTGGTGGGCTCAGCCTCTGTCAAGTGATAGAGGTTAACACAGTCCTGACACAGGCATCTGACCCTGGAGGATCCCTTACCTACCAGGGGATGGAGCCAGTGGCTACAATGGCCAGTGAGGAAAAGGTGCTGACTCTGACTATAGCATGCACTCCTGAGCTAGACCCTCCAGTGACAAAGGCACCCCATGACAGCAACAGAGCTCAGACTAGACACTCATAACATCTGGACATTAACCTCTTGACTCTGAGAGCTGTGCCACTGTCCTGGCAGAAAATACACCACCTGTCAGGGAGCACTACCTTGCTGCCTGGAAGGAGTCGGTTGATCCTGTCCCGAGCCTCATCGGCCGCGTGCTCCACCAAGGCCAGTACATGTTCTTCTGCTGTGCTGTCAGTCAGGCTGCAAGCATTTCCTTCTGGCTCAAACATGCAGCTACAAGGCAGAAACACTGCAAAAGTCACTACAAGGCACACGGCGTAACCGCTTCACCCCTACCCAGCGGCGGTCAGTCCCTAATGCCCCAAGTCACACAAATACCCAGTAAGAGTGACACAAGAGCGCTTATGCTCTCTTCCCTTTTAGTTCTAATCACAGTAAAATACGTTTTCGTTAAGATGAAGAGTAAGTATAAACCGAGTAAACTTTCTCTATCAGTTACATTTCAGTTGCTTTAAGAACAAAAGAAACATCACATGACAGAAGCCTCATTGTTAAAGCATCATTCAAGATACCATTAGAAAAAGCGGCAAAAACCCTGTGGAGGGTTGAGGAGCTGGCAGTGAGTCAGGGCCAGGAGTACAAGTCTGCTCACTGGGCTGAAGAGCAGCCCTCACTGCAAGGTCCAAGAGATGCCCCAAGACTTTAGCAGGTCAGCCTCAGGTTCCACATGGAGTTCTTGATTCAAACAGCTGAGAAGTGCTAGGTGCAGTATCCAAGGGAGGCAGCCTCTGCTGTGGAAGTTTCTAGAAGTAGGTGGGTGGGACCCTTCCAAGGAGCCACGAGAGCAAGCCCTGCCTGGGGATGTTGAACCTATGGGGAAGCTCTTCCTCTGGTCCAGTTTATAGCTACAGGAGCAGGGAGCTCAGGGAGTGTGGTGAGAAGTGCATGTTGCCATGCATGCTGCCTGCCCAATATGACAGTTTTGTTCCCTGAGCCTGGGACAGGCAAGTCCAGGTCACCAGCATGTATTCTGCATGTGAGGTTTCTTGGGATAAAGGGCCAAAAAATATTCAGCAATAGGACACATGTGGGAACAGCAGTGAGCAGAGGACATGCTGCAGGGTTGAACAGATGAGCTCACTGCGTCACACCTGGGGCAGATCATGTGCGCTTGCACGAGGGGCTGTCTCAGCCCTTATGCCTCCTGTGTCCATTAGCATGACACTGCTCTCCTCTAGGACCAGTTACTGTGCTGGCTGTTGGATGGTGGTACGTCCACATGGAGAGAACACAAGTCACAGAGCAAACCACCACTTCCTGCAAAAATGACAGGGGGTCCTATGATCTTCCGATACCTTCCAGTGGTAATGGTGATATTCATTACCCACACACTATGGTCACCTCTCTCTCAAGGTGGGCAGGGAAGGATGGTCACATCTCTCTGAACATAGATCTAAGCTTGTGAGGAGCTGTGCTCCTCCCACCAGGTTGCATAAGCAGCGCACCTCTAAGCTACTCCAGAGACACAGGCAGAAACACAGGCCGGTGTCCCTAACCTACTCTCCCCGGGGAGCACCTGCCTTCCCAAGGTGAGTGTCTGACTCCACAGGCAAGTGCACTTCTCTTTACCTGATGACTTCTCTACTCGGCCTTTTGGATTTCTTGGTAGTTTCTACTTGTACAGGTACAACTTCTGGAACAGGTTCCTCAACAGCTGTGTCTTCGTTGCCCAGAAGAGCTGCCTGCTGAGAAAAATCCATGTCCTGCATAAACGACATGCTGCGCTTCAAAGCTAACAGCCGCTCCTAGAATCAGAAAGGACAGAGCAGCACGACTTTACCTCTCCCTCACAGCCAAGGTGCCATGACGATGGGATGGGATGGGGATGGCCACAACCTCACCTGGCCTAACAGCTAATCTTCCATGCGGTGCAACAGGAGGTGGGGTCAACACCAAAGGGTGCAGCCAATTAGCTGGCGAGCACTTAGAGCTGGCAGAGGGGAACAGGCCAGAGGGCACAGGGCTGCACCTCACCTACAGGCTCATCAGGGAAAAAGCAGTGGTCCTAGACATGTGGCGCATGCAACCTGGCTCCTAAGACAGACCTTGGAAGCCACTCAGGATGGCCAGGATGTCCCGGCTGGATTCAGTGAGGCAGCCACATGAAACAAACCCAAAAGGATGGCCGCAACACAGTGAGAAATTCACCCAGACTTGAGATCAACAGATCCAGAATGTTCTACCCACCCTAAAGGAGATATTACAGCTAGGGCAGGAGCAAGAAGAGAAAGAGGAGAGTGCCTGGAGGAGAGGGACATGGAGAGGACAGCCTGTGGCATCTACCCTAGAGCAGAGGGGTCCATGCCGTGGCCAGTGACGGGAAGATGGAAACATGTCATTCACTGTGAGTGAGTTTCTGTTTAGGCATAAACAACGTAGAGGAGGAGAATTCTCGTTTCTGTGGCTCCTCGGTGTTAGTGGCTTTCTTACTTTGCTCATCATCTTAAAGCCTGCGTGAAGGATCTTCTTAGCTAACTTGTAGTACACAGTGTCTGGCCTGTTGTATGTCATTGCATTATCACACATCAGTTTGAAATCTGCCTGAAAAAAAAGAGAAAACAATTCATCAAGTGTGAAACACCACACAGCAGCAAAGAGTTTAGATTCCTGTCAAAGAGGCCAAAATGAAGAGCTAAATATTAAGTGAAGAACAATTAAGTTTGCCTCCTTGATTAAAAAAACAACTTCAAAGCTTTCAGAGAATTTCCATGATTGTTCATTGATCTCCATTTACACGAAACAAAGTCTGTACTTCTTTTTGAGCGTAATATGTACATTTCATTTGAGGATGATGATGGCTCCCTCTGCATCCTTCCTGTCTCCAACCCTCTCCTCTCTTTGAGAGGAACTCGGACGTAAATAGGAGCAAGGACTAACAGCTAAGTTAAGAAAAAGTCCAGGGATGAACTGAGAGGTGGGCACAGTCAGGTGCTCTATCTCTGAGATTTTTTCACGGAATTTAAAATTTTGTCTACAGTTATTCTAGTTCTATATAGAAGAGGACTAAAATAATGTCTTACTGAACGGTAATTTATGTTAAAAGTTACTCGAAACATCAGTATTTTAACATCTCAACCCAATTATTTAGCACACAGGTGTCACAGGTGAATCACACACCAGGATGGACAATGACCACTGAAGCCACACACCAACAGAGTGCGTGCTATCTGGGGACCTTACCAAGTCACTGTGCCAATGTCCCCAGGGCTGGGCCTGAGGCTATGAAGCCCCCATCCATCACAGGTCCCAACTGTGTTGATTTCAGAACACTCTCTTGACTTGTGTTTCTCTGACTGGCTTATTTCACTTAGTATAATGCTCTCCAAGTCCTTAAGACAAGTACCGTATGATTTCACTCATATGTGGAAGTTAATGAACAAAATAAACTGACAAACAAAATAGAGACAGACTCACAGATAAGAGAATAGACTGACAGCCGCCAGAGGTGAGGGGGTTGGGGACTGTGTGAAAAAGGTGAAGGAATTAAGCAAACAAACAAACTCATAGACACAAACAGTATGATGATTACCCAAGGGAAAGAGGGGTGAGGGGAGGGAGAAGAGGGTATGGGGGCATAAATGGTAAACAGAGAGAGACTTGACTTGGCATGAACACATAATACAACATACAGATGATATATGATTATAGATTGTATACCTGAAACCTATACAATTTTATTTTTTAAAAGAACCATTCTCTTGAGGACAAGAGATGGGGCGGACACTGCTCATACCTTGGCTTTGTCACTGGGCAAGAGACAAAATTGGGGACCATAGTTAGAAAAGACAGAGAACTGCAGGGCATGGATTACTGATACCATTTGCCCTCTGGAGCATTACTCCATCCTCCTATGAAAATTTTTCCTTTCTCCTGTCTGTACATCAGCAAACCCTTTCAGTGATGCCTCCAGTCAATATAGAAAAGCCAAGTTTTTCGGAAGTTAACAGACCTAAGAAAGAAGCCTACTGCTGTCTCCTAAATGACACTACTGCCAATGTTGTCAAGCACTCACTTTGATTCTCCCCCAGGGTTTTGGAGCCAATCAACAATTCCTACCTCTCACAGCCAGTACTAAGAAAGAGAGTTAAGAGCTAAGTATTCAGAGGATTTAAGAACTTATTATTCTAAAAAACTCAAACTCCCAGTTATTACAAGATAAAACTGAGAATTAGGAAAATTACATTTTTAAAAATACCCATTCTGGAACCAGGCCAAATAAGATATAACTTTGCTTCACCTAACGTGTCTCATTTAAGCCAGCACCATTAACTTAAAAAGAAAGAAATGCATTTCAAATAGCATGTTAACACATGGGCCAGCTTCTAGACTAGCGATTTTCAAACGGTGTGCCAAAAGAGGCTCACTGGTGTGCTGCAAGAATTTGTAAAACATGCAGTGCCTGACTATGCAGCCAGGGGCACCGACCTCTTTTCCCTTAGTCCGTCAAATTAAAAAAATGACAACAGGCAACAAAACAACAGCCGTCCTGTGTGAATGAATCAAAATTATACCTTTTTTTGTCAGATAAGCAAAAATACAAAATTTTAGTAATTAGTATATGTGGGCCATGTTATAAAAGACTCAAAATTACTGCTCTAGACCAAAATACAGAGAAAATTACAACCAACCCATTTGCCTGATGCTATGTTTGTGAAACATCAACCCAAACACAGAAACACCTGTGAAAACCTGCAAGTAGAAATGACCTATGTCCGATGAATGTAGTGTTTCCTGGACATAAACTAATGCAGAGCTTCCTAACAATTATTTTAGGAACTGAAATTAATTTACCTTAAATTCCGTGACTGACTTGTATTCATTGGCCACAATTTTGTCTTTCATTGTGCCAAAATCCATTGGATGTTTTATTATCATTGAGTATCCAGGAGCAATTGCATCCGTGACAGGAAAAGCAAAAAATCCATGAGGATCTTTTCTGAAAACAAAAACACCTTTATTTAAACTGGAAACCCCTAAAACCTAAATTTCTGAATGATACAAACCCTTCACCATAAAAATTTTAATACAGTTGACCAAAGTTTATTTCTTAAAAATAAAAAATAAAACTTATGCTCTTTAAAATTGTTGTAGGTATTTTTGGATACACTAAAAATTCCATGACTAGCATCCTGGCTGCCACCATGGCATCTACATCATGGCTCTCTCACCCCCACACTGACCGTCTCCTCCCCACTCTGCTCTTGAATGGTGTTTGCCCATGCTGTGTCAAACTGGGCGTTCCCAGTGTAGGCAAAGTCCCTGCTTCACACACAATGGTGGAGGTGGCAAAAACACCTCAGAGAGAAGAAGCCAAATGCCCTCAAATAAAAGCTCTTTAGAAACACTTGTTACCTCTGGAGCTGGCGGAGGAAATGCTCTAGCAGTTGCTGAATAGGTGTGCTCTCGTTTTCAGCTGATGATTTATAAAGGGAAAAAATAAAATTGAACAAAAAGATTTTGAAATCACTTCACTGGAGTGCTCCAATTTCATAGTGTGTACTTATTTGTTTCAAGTTCCAAAGCATTTTCATTAAGACATTCAAGTAAGAACTGGATACAAAGGTAAACCAAACTCAGCCTTGGCCCCCCACCAAGTTCAGCTGGGTGTAAAGAGCACCCACACATAGATCCCCAATCCCTAGTGCCAAAATCCCTCAAACCAACAACATATAGCTCTTAGTCATCAATCTATTTCCAATCCCTATCACCAACGGGTCTGGTACATTACAGATAATGTATGAAAGTAAGAACAAAAGCTTTGGATATAGTAACTGATGGATTCACCAACTATCATTTCACTTGAGAGTCCTAAACTTCTGGATATGCCTGTTCTTCATGTGTAAAACTGGGATAAGAATACATACTATACAGGGGTTATAGTGAGCACTACAGTTCTTAGCTGCATCTCTGGGCACACATGTGAAAACATAATTTTTGGTGAATATAAACACAGATGTCAATTTAGGTTCCCTCTAGAAGCTGTATGTATGTAATGGACTTTCCTATCTCTGTCCACTGAGGGCTACACCCACCATCTGGTCTTTGGTTTCTAAATGCCATTGTCCATTGAGGAACCAAGTCTGAAGTACAACAGGAGTGCAGACCAGCGGGTCCCCAACAGTGATGCTCTTCATAGTGACCAAGAAAACATCATGTGATCATTAGCTCTTCACGCATAATGCAGGGGGAAAGTACCCAATGCATAACATCAAGGAAACATGTTAGATTAAGTTACAATTTACCAGTGACTATACTAACTTTGCAGACACATTCATTTATGAAATGTTATTTGCACCTGACCCTCTCTTCCCAACATGCTCAGCAGCCCCAAGTCCTACCTGTTCACCACACAATGACTCACTCACGGGAGGGTACTGCCAGAAAGCAGCACCCCACCATGATTGCAATACAATACCTTCTACCTCCACCAGCAAGAAAAGAATCGCCTGAAAAGCAAACCTCCTGACTATCTGGAAGCCTCTGAGGGAAGTGACCACACACAGATCAGAGTTTCTAGAAGCTCTCCTTTGGTAGAGTCGGTACAGCTCCCAGTGTTTCTGAAGTCCTTGAAACACTAGCCTCCTCCCATCTATGATGAGCTTCTTAGCTCATGGGCTTAAAGAAAAAGACCAGGAGCAGCACTTGGCCAAACCCTGCTCTAGAAGTTCAAAGATGATGGCAAGAACCTCTGATCCAGTTATATTTCACGCAAGGCCTTGGAAGAGAAAACACTGTTCCTTCCTTCTGTGCTTCTCCCAAAAAGCTGAAAACACGATACCAAACGCTGCTTCACAGTAACAAGCTCCAATAGTCCAAGAATGTCTTTGAAAATGCCAGCACTTGCCTGGTTGGGTCCGGCACGCTCGGACTGGCCGATCGGGGGGCGGCTCCACCTCTACCTTCTTCCCAGGATCAAAGTCATCAGCTTCTCCCTCTGTGTCACAGTGTTCCTTTTCCCGTTTCCGCTTCTTCTCTTCCTATGAGGCAAAGTCAAGGCAGTGAGAGCAACGCAGTTTTAACAAACCTCCTGTTTGTAAAGGAAAACACAAAGCTAAGAGAGAAACACTCTCTTTCAGAGACTCTTCCCACTCCAGACTCCCATGTTGCAAAGACCCTCCCCAGGGGTCAGGGGAAAAGTGATACACAAAGAGCCAGAAGTGAAGCAACTACCTTTGCAGTCTGTTTTGCTACAAACAAAACACCCCCTTTCCTAAGTCCTGCAGCACTCCAGTCTGCCGCCTCAGGGTTTTGGGACCAGGACATAATGGCCACCACCACCCTGTTTTACCTTTCGCTTCCTTCTTTCTTCATCGTCCATATATTTCTCCTTCTCCGATTTTTTCTTTTTCTTCTTCTTCTTTTCTTTATGTCTCTCTCGCTCATGGTCTGACCTATCATCATAATAACTGGAGTCATGACCAGATCCAGAGAGCTCAGTCACTTCACTTCCTCCAACCTTGAGGACCAACTTCAGAGGCTTCTCCAAGGACTTGTCTGCATAATCTGTAGAGAGAGACGGTGGCCCTCCAGTACATGCTTAGAGAAAACATCACCCAGGTGGGTGGCATGGCTGGTCAATGTGTGGGTGCTACTGTGGAGGCCCTACAGGACCACAGGCCCTACTAAGGTGGAGCAGAAGAATGCTAAAACCATTAGGGAAAGACGGTGAGGCAAAGCTGAGAGTGGCTGACTGTTATTTCTCTTTCCTCTCCATTTCCTTCCCCCTCACAATGCATTATTCTCAGGGAGCCTGAGAGAGGGGAAAGCAACAAGACCAGTGGAAGCAACAAGGCCAGGAGCTGGTACCCCGCAGACCGATCCCACATCCGAAAGCCCCAGGGCCCTGTTCACCCCCTTGCTTTCCGCTGACACGTAACGAACTGCTGCTGCAGGACCAGGAACGAGCAGGGAAAAACGGGAGGACAAAGCGGTAAGACCTTCTCCCGGAGACTCAGACTCGAGCCAACTCAGATGTTTGGCTTTTCTCCAGGACTTCGGAGGTGGACCAGACGGAGCTCGAACCCCCGCCCCCGCGAGCCCGGGACCCCGCCCACCGCGAAAGCCCGCGAGCCCGGGATCTTTAGCGCGTCCCCGGGACCCTCGCCCGACCGCCCGCCAGCCCGCGCGAATACCCAACCAGCCCGGCGTCACAAAGCGCGCCCGCTGCCTCACCCTCGTACGACGAGCGCCACTCGGTCTTGTGCTTCTTATGTTTCTTGCCCATGGCGGTTGCGGGGCAGAGCGCGGGGCCGTGGGCACCAGGGAAAGCGGCTGGACCGTGGCCGCCACCCCGCGGCCCTGGCTCGCCGCCCGCCTCAGCCTGTACAGGTCGAGGGGCCGCGCCGGAAGCGGACCTCGCGCCCGGAAGTGGCCCCCTGGCTTGCCGGCACGAGCGCTTCCGGGTCGGGGGACAGAGCGCAGCGCGCGGCAGATTCAAAGCGCGGGCGGGGCCGGCGGGCCTTGTGGCGGCAGTGGCGGAGGTGGTGTTGGATGTGGTGGCGGCGCCGGGCGTCAGGCGGCGGCCACGCTCGGGCCGGCTACTCGGTGCTCGTGGCTGCGACGGCGGAGCCATGGACCAGGCCGTGGGCGACCTGAAACAGGCGCTGCCCTGCGTGGTTGAGACGCCGACAGTCCATGTGGAGGTGCACCAGCGGAGCGGCAGGTGAGCTGGCCGGACCCGACCGGATAGGACCAGGGTAGCCCTGACCGGATTCCTCACCTGCGTGGCCCCTACCGATAACACTCGGTCCAGACGCTGACCGGAGCTCACTGCGCCGGACTCGGTCCAGACCTATCTGGCCTGACTCTGAACGGGACGCACGTAGTCCTGCCGGGCGCAGCCCAGGAAAACTGGAAGTTGGGAAGGGCCAGTTAGTTACTCAAGAGTTTTCAGTGCTATCTCAGAAGCAGTCAGCAGGGCCGTCAGGCGGCAAGGTGGGCCGAGTGGAGCCCTGGATGCAAGCCAAAAGTGTTAGGTTTTTTCAGAGTGAATGCCAGGCCTTGGACACTTGTTAGAATGCAGACTCCTGACCTGATCCCACAGCTGTGAGGTTTCCTTCTTTCACTAATAATAGGAAATAGCCAACATTTATTGAATGCTTACTGTGTGCCAGGCATTGTCCTAAACACTTTGAATGTATTGACCAATCTTCATAGTAGCCTAGTGTAGCAAGAAGTCTTGCTACTGCCCCATCTCTCTGATGGAGAGCTGAGGCACAAAGTTCTTGGGCTGCTGCTCCCGGGCCACACAGCTGGCAGGCAGTAATGAGTGACTCTAGCTTTGATCCCCAGGCAGGCCTGTGTCCTCCTCCTCTGTTCTTGTTTTGCATTTTCTTACGTCTACCCTGATTTCTTTTTTAAAAAAAAAGTATTGTTAAAATCTTGCTTCTTGCCCTGGCTGGTGTGTCTCAGTGGATTGAGTGCAGGCCTGTGGACTAAGAGACAGCTCACAGGTTCAATTCCCAGTCAGGGCACATGCCTGGGTTGAGGGCCAGGTCCCCAGTAGGGGACGCTTGAGAGGCAACCACAAATTGACGTTTCTCTCCCTCTCTTTGTCCCATTCCTTCCTCTCCCTAAAAAAAAAAAAAAAAAAAATCTTGCTTCTTAACCCAGAACTGATCTGTGTGTTTTGTATTTTTGTCCAGCACAGCAAAAAAAGAAGATATAAAGCTGAGTGTTAGAAAGCTACTTAACAGGCATAATATTGTGTTTGGTGATTACACATGGACTGAGTTTGATGAACCTTTTCTGACCAGAAATGTGCAGTCTGTGTCTATCGTTGACACAGAATTAAAAATTAAAGACTCACAGGTAAGTTATTAACTTCCAGGTGGAAGAAACAGTTAACCCGTAGCTGAGTAGAAAGTTGGTGCCCTGAATGTCTGCTTGCTGCCTTAATAGCGTATGTCAGAAACTGGTTTGCTTTGATTACCTGTTGGTTTGACAACCGGACGAGTACTGGCTCTCGCAGGAGCCAGATGCTGGAAGTAGACATGGCCTCAAGGTCAGCATGCTGTCAGTACAGTCAGGGAGAGATTGGAACCCAGGAGTCAGAATGTAGCACCATGGAATAGAGGGCTGCGCTGATGAGGCCTGTGAGCCTTCTCTTGTATTCTCAGTAAACGTATTTTATGGGTGCTCAGCATGGATGTTAGGACCATAGGATGTGTGGGGAAGCAGAGATGAGGAAAAGGGCTTGCCTTCTTGAAGCTCTTCATCTGGCCCACCATACGGACTGCCTCACCCACCATCTTACAGAGTTCATGTGTGGGAGCTAAGGAGAGCTTTGTGTAACTGTGGAGGAGTTGTGGCAGTTGTACCACTGTAAAAACAACCCAAAGTGCCTGCCTCGGGAACATGCGCCACTGATACCTGGGCAGTTTCTGGTCTTATGGAGAGTCAATTGAAGAATTGATATGGCACTAAAATAATGCTTATGTGGTGGACCTCCCCACTCTTATGTTACAACCAATATTTGTGGTATTGTTGGAGTTTTATCCATACTGATATCTGATGCCATTGTACTCAATTTTGGCCAGCCTGGGGGGAATGGAGAGCTTCCCAACACTTGTGGAGGGACAGTTAGCACAGCTTAACTGGAGGACATAGGTGCTACCCTATAAACATCTTTGATTGCAGATTGACCTCAAGGAATTTATCTGAACAGATAATTGTGTAATTTTGTAGAGACGTGTGAACAGGTATTATTAATAGTAGCTAACAATTTGAAATATTTTAACTATCCATAAGAGATTGGCAAACATCTGACATATTTACACCAAATATGATATAACCAAGAAAAAGAAAGATTTCTATCTACCAATGTAAAGTGTCTCTAAGCCCTAGTAATTGGGAAAAGCATGGATAGAAAACTGATAGAATCACTTTTGTGGATGTGTTATAGATTAACATCTATGAGGTTGGATGTTGGGAACTTTGATATTTTCCATTCTGTGTTTGCAATTTTTCAACATACATCTGTTCCTTTTGTAATTATAAAAACAATAAAGTTGTTTTTTCAGAGAGATATTAGACCCTAAAAGGGGAGAGGGGATAAACATGTTTAAAAGAGCTAATTCTAAATCTAATAAAATAATAGTCTTTGTATCTAATCTCAGAGCTAGTTTTAAACATATTGCGCTTTCGGTCTTCATTTTTGGATTTTAACACTAAAAATGGACTTTAGAGTCCTGGCCAGTGTGGCTCAGTTGGTTGGAACATTGTACTGTAAAGCAAAAGGTCACAGTTCATTTCCCGGTCAGGACATGTGCCTGGGTTGCAGGTTCGGTTCCTAGTTGGGGCATATACAAGAGGAAGCAGATTGATGTTTCTCTCCCTTCCTTCCCCTCTCTAAAATCATGAGCATGTTCTCGGGTAAGGATTTTAAAAAATGGACTTTAGAATTAAAAAATGAGTGGGTTTTCCATTTGTGTAGATTTATTTGATTTTCCTTCTCATCACAGCCCATCAATTTGAGTGCGTGCCATATTGTATTTTACATCTTCCACCTGAGTGAAGATGGCCCCACCAGTGAAAATTTGGAAGAAGAGACAGAAAATATAATTGCAGCAAATCATTGGGTTCTACCTGCAGGTATGTGTGACAGTGACAGTAGGTGGAGCTTGTTGAGTCCACGAGGTTAGAGGGTGACACACACCTCAGACTTGCCAAGTCAGTTAGCCAAAGAGATTTTGTTTGTTTTGTAGGCCTTCAGGGCATCTTATTTCTTATAAAATGGTAAGTATATTACAAAAGAGTAAGGTAGAGGATTCCTTTGGACTGGTTCTTCATAGATGGTATTCGTTGAGAATGTAAACTCTACTCTTCTTTCCTGTCCAGTTGGTCAGTTTTGCTGGACTCCTTCCTCCTACTGTCTTAATGTTTGTGGACTTGCCATTGTGTTCTTTCAGGCAGGGTTAACTCCGTCATCAAGTTTTATGTCTGATGTCCTAATGGCTAGACTAGACCCGCTGGTCTGCCTTGCCCAAGTGTTGGCTTATAGCAGGGGTGTCAAACTTATTTTCACCAGGGGCCTCATCAGCTTCGTGGTTGCCTTCAACGGGCCAAATGTAATTTTAGTACTGTATAAATGTAACTACTCTTTAACAGTTAAGCAAGAGCTTGGCTCTGCCACTGGGTAGAAACAAGGTGCTGGGCTGGATAAAACAAGGTAGAGGGCCAGATTCGGCCCACAGGCCTTGTGTTTGCCACCTGTGGCTTATAGGGAAAGTGGTGGATTCAGTCTGTGCTGTGTAAAATATGGGTCCACAAAAGATGACTGTGCATAATAACATGACAAAAAATAACTCTTAACCAGTTATTATTTGTCAGAAGTCCTATGTAACTGGCATTTATTTTACATATTTAATTTCAAGAAAAATTTAAAAAAATGTAACTTCCTAATCATACACTTAGCATACCACATGTGGAGCAGGAGAGAACATTTGTGGCCCAGGGCAGATCTAGCTGGTAGGTGTAATGCTTGCTTTTCTAAAGTAAGTTTTTGTTTTATTCTGTCATAGCTGAATTCCATGGGCTGTGGGACAGCCTGGTGTATGATGTGGAAATCAAATCTCACGTAAGTTGCACTTTTTCCCCAAAAGTCCCTGTTATTTGTAGTGGACTCATTATTGTGTTGTTCTCCAGCACCTCTGAGCTCTTTGACTCAAATGGGCTTTTGGGAGCTGCTGCCTGCCAGCAGCCAGTATTCTGGATGTGTGTCCTCTGGGATTGCTCCCAGGTAGACTTGATCTCTGGGGCATCCCCTGAGGGGGAAGAGGAAGGGTGCCGAATGTGAAGACAGCTTCGGTGGAGTATCACTCTTAGCAACCCATGGGGGCTGAGGGGACTCTCCAAAGGGCACACAGAGCAGGTGGATAGCATCGAGCAAGTACCAGCATATCTGAACCCCCTGCAGGGGGAAGGGTCCTTCTGCATGGTGTGGGGGGCACTGGAAGTCTGTATCCTGTCCCTCCAGGCTGCTCTAGGCAGCCACAGTGAGACAAGTGTGTCTTGGCTATTGTTACTTTTTAGTAAGTGTGCTGTGTTCTTGCCTACTGCTCCTACTTGATGAGTCCCTTATCTATTTTTTAAAAAGATTGATTTATTTATTTATTTATTTATTTATTTATTTATTTATTTTTAGAGAGAGGGAAAGGGAGGGAGAAAGAGAGGGAGAGAAACATCAATTGGTTGCCTCTTGCATGTCCCAGTTGGGGACCTGGCCCACAACCCAGGCATGTGCCCTGACTGGGAATCAAACTGGTGACCTTTCGGTTCTCGGGACAATGCTCAACGCACTGAGACGCACCAGTCAGGGTGAGTCCCATAGTTATTTTGTGTGATCTCGGCATTCTAAATAAAAGTGTCTTTGTGTTTATCCTTTTTGCTTTTAATAGTAATAGCCAGCACTTACCCTCTTTTCTTTTAAGTTACCTTCTATAATGAAAGCTTGTGATACATCCAGGAAGCGTTTGGTGGAGGCAGTCTCTGGAGGGCTGTCTTTCTTCTGTCCCTGTTGCTCATGTAGGACCGCACATAGTGGGAGCCTTTGCCTGTTGGCTTCTTTATCTGTATTTTTCCTTTCTTCACTCAGCTGCTGGATTATGTGATGACAGCGTTACTGTTTTCAGACAGGAATGTCGACAGCAATCTCATCACCTGGAACCGGGTGGTTCTGCTTCATGGTAAAGCATCTGGGGTTGCATTTATAAGACAGACTGTGTGATGTCAGGCCTTACTCCTACCTTTGTCCTTCTGCAAGGAGTTATAGCAGTTCTGTTCTGGTGGAGCCAGAGTTGACCTAAAATGTTCCTTCTTTGTGAAGCCTATGTAGCTCACATTACTCTGAACATTTGTTACGTGACCCTTCATTTGGCAGCCACCCAGTTACTGCCTTGTGGCTTTTTTATATTATTATTAAACTTTCCAATTAGCTCTTATTTCCCCAACTGATCATAAACTCCTGGAAAAGAAATTGCCTTGTGTTTCTTTGTAATATTCTTAGACCTTTGCTTTATGAGTAGTAAACTGCAAAACCCTGATTTACAGAAATTCTGTCTGGTTCTTCTCAGAGGAAAATAGTGGATATTTTTCTTAACATTGGATGGAAAGAAATCTAGGATACCCAAATTATAGTGATGTAGGAATTCAGAGTAACTAACCTCCTTATGCCAGTTAATACAGGTATTTCAATTATTTTTCATTTAGAACCTATTATATATTTTCTCTTTTGTTATTCAGTATGTTTACAGAAAATCAGAGTTCAACATGTCAGCATTTTCTGCTAGATGCATTTGTTCTTCTGCATTGGTTGCCTCAGAACCTCTGCAAGGTATGCTAGGTGACACACAGAGCCAGAAGCTCTACAACCAAGGGTCCTCACCTGCATCCTTGGGTTTAGTATGAGGTGCAAGCCCAGGGAGAAATATCGGTAGTGAAAGACAGTGCTGCAGTGGGCTGCAGATACAGCAGGTTTCAGTGCCTGAGTCATGATGATTGGCTGGAAAGGTGTGTTTGACCTTTGAAAGGTGCCACATAGAGGATGTGTGGGGACAAGAAGGGTGTCCGTGAAGACATTAGACCAGGAAATGCAGTGACCACTTAGACTGCTGAGTGGGCCCCTGGGCCCCAGAAGCAGGGTTTGTGCCAGTAGCAGTGGAAGGTAAGACCAGAAACACAAGTTAACTTCATATTAGAAAGAAAGAGGGAAAGACTTTTAAAGTGTATTGGTAATATTTTATGGCACTTATTCTGCTAGCAGACTTCATTGTGAGTTAACAAGCAGTACTTGAAATAACATGGTATTGAACTCTCTGCTTATTTTGTATTCTGTGGAAAATGCAACTGCTGTTGTTTTAAGAAGTTTGGTACAGTACTGACTTATACACATATTTGCTTAAATTTTGTTATAGGTCCTCCAGGAACTGGAAAAACATCCCTGTGTAGAGCCCTGGCTCAGAAATTGACCATTCGACTTTTAAGCAGGTACCTTGGGTGATTTGAAAGATGGAAGTAGCAGGAATGGGATTTCCTGCTTTCCCTTTATAATAATAGCTATCTTTTTTTAATAACTTTATATGATAAGTAAGGTCCCTCTCAATGTAAATTAATTCCACTATATTCAACATAGTCTTGATTATGATTTCAGTTTTTTGAAATTTATGGAGACTTGCATAATGACCAGCATGTGGTCTGTCCTGCTGACTGTTCATGTGCACTTCAGAGAACGTGTTTCTGCTCTCCTTGGGTGGTGTGTTTTGTGGATGTCAGCTCAGGGTACTTGATGTCCCTGCTGATGGTCTGGTCTGCTGTTCCATCACTTACTGGACAGGAATGGCCAAGCCTCTAAGAGTGGATTTGTCTCTTTCTCCTTGATTTCTGTCTGTTTTCAGGTTTATGGTTTCATCACCTTTGGGAAATAGTTGACCACTATTTTATCAGCTAATTTTCTTGCCCCTGCCCCTTTTCTGAGAGTACATTTATTTGCATGTTAGCCTGCATGATATTGTTTCACAGGCAACTGATATGTTTTTTTTGTTTTTTCAGATACAAAAATTTTTCTGTTTGTGTTTCATTTTGGACAGTTTTTTGCAGTATCTAATTTGCTTTTGATTCCAGTCAGTAACATTTTCATTTCTGATAGTGAATTTTTTTCCTGTGGGGTTTTCTTTGGTTCCTTTTATACTTTTCACCATGTTCTGTTAAAATCCTTGAGCAATTTATAATAACTGTTTTAATGTTCTTGTTGAATAAATTCATAACCATTATTTCTGAGTCTGTCGTATTTCTTCTGGTTACAGGACACATTTTATGCTCTTGGCATGTCAGGTAATTTTTGTTTGAATGTGGACATTGTGATTTGAAGTGTCTGGACTCTGTAAAGACTGTTGGGTCTTGTTTCAGTAGGCATTTCAGTTACTCATGACTTACTGTGATTCTTCTGAGGTTTGTTTTTAAGCTTCGTTAGCGAGGGGTTTAAGTGTAGTGTAGTTTTAATTCTCAAATGGGCCTCTCCTGGGGTCTCAGTTGAACACCTTGAATGAATAAGAAGTATTCTCCACTTCGGCTGTCTGTGTGATCTCCAGGAACCGTTTAGCTCACAGATCTGGACAGCCTGCTCATAGGTGGATTTCCCTGCTCATAGATGTCCAGGTGTTCAGTAAACACTTAGAGGGACCCCAGGATGATTTCTGGTGCTTTATTTCTGAAAATCTGCCTCCCCTCTGGACCTCTGCTCTCCATCTCCCTGCTGCTTTAGAGTCCTTGAACTCTGACCTTTGTCTCCTCAATTCAGAACAATGGCTGTGCTCTTGGGTCCCTTCCAGGTGCTTCCGGCAGAGAGCCTGGTGATTGTAATGCTTACCTTATTTCCTTTCTCTCAGGTCCTCTCGTGCCTGTTCTACTGTCCAGTTCCCTTCATAAATGTTTCATTTATTCTGTCCAGTTTTGTAATTGGTGAAAGCAGAGGGTAAATCTGCTGCCTGTTAACTCCTGTTTGGATTTAGAAAAGGAAATCCTGTGAGATATAAATATTTACTTTCTTTTCAAAATGTCTTGTATTTTTACATAGGGAAATTGCTTTATTTTAACCCTTTATTTTATGCTTGGCAACTTGGCCTTTGTCTTGACTTATTGAAATGTGTTTAAAGATCTCTAGGGGCAGTTTCCTAACACACCAGAGAGTGAAAATGTTATTACAAGAAATACAAGTTTTCCCAGTACTGTCATGCACCATATAACTATGTGTCAGTCAATGGCAGATCACATATATGATGGTGGTCCTATGAGCTGAAAAATTCGTATTGCCTGGTGACATCGTAGCCATCATAATGTCAGAGCACAATGTATTACACGTTTGTGGTGATGCTCGTGTAAACAAACCCACTGGGCTGCCAGTCCTACAAGTGTATAGCACATAGAATTATGCACAATACATAATACTTGATAATGAGAATGAACAACTATGTTACTGGTTTATATGTTTACTATGTTTTTTATTGCTATTTTACAGTGTACTCTTTCTACTTATAAAAAGACTTTTCTATAAAATAGTGTGTATGCCTTGTTATGCTGGCTCCATACATCTTGTGATTACTGTATCTCCTGATGGCATCATTTTCCCTTGTGGTTGATTTAATCCCATCTTGTTTGCACAGCAACAGGCTGTACAGGCTGGCAGCCCAGGGGCAGTAGGCTATACCATAGTCTAGGTGCGTAGTGGGCTGTGCGCCCAGGTCTGTGTACGTGCCTCTGTGATGTTCTCCCAACAATGAGATCACCTGACTGCGCATTTTCTCAGAATGTTTCCTCCTCATTAAGTGACACATTACTGTACAAAGACCTAGAAATATATATTTATTTTGTGTCTTATAAATTGCTAAAAGAAGCCCTAGCAAGCATTTTTTGCTCACTTTACTTCGTCAAAATGTTTTATAATTAATTAACTCTGTTTAATAGTCAACCCAGTCTTTGTTATATTGTCTGTCTTTCCTCTCCCCTCTTTTGTGAACAGAATTAGTAAATGGTCTTTTTCTCTTTTTTAAATGGAAAGTCAGTGATACTTTTTGAAGTAATTCTTTTCCTTCTGTGGACTTGTCGTGAAAGAAACTGGAGAGGACTTTGGAGTCAGTTTCTGTCCTGTCTCAATCTGGCTTCCTATGTGAATCCAGTTAGAACTAAGTGCGTCCAGACTTCTCAGCCATCTCCTGAGTGACTGGAGTGTTAGTGCTGGATGTCATTCAGTTAATGTGTAAGGTTCACTTTTTGCCATCTGAGCACCCAGGGTGCTAGTTATTGTGCTGGAAAACAAATTGTCACATTCTTTAATGTTTTGTGGAAGAAGGAAAAAATATTTAGCTCTAACCAAAACTTTTCATGCTTGTGTAGATTTACTTGCTGTATTAGTACCAGTGGTACTTTTTGAATGTAAATATAAATTACAAGTAGATTAAAAGTTAGGGGGATTTTACTCTTGTTTTAATTCAAATGAAGGTATTATATTCAGTTTTAAATTTTTAATTTAATTTAACCAGAACTGTTGGTTGCATTCTGTTAGGTTTTTTATACTTATTTAGTATGCAGATTCTAGGTACCTTGATTCTTTGTCAGTGATTATAATGACTTAACAAGTTAGTAATTCTGACTGTGCTGGGCAGCTGAGAGATGTATTTTTTTTTTTTAAAGATTTTATTTATTTATCTTCAGAGGGGAAGGGAAGGAGAGAGGGAAAGAAACATCAATGTATGGTTGCTTCCTGTGCATTCCCTGCTGGGAACTGGCCTGCAACCCAGGCATGTGCCCTGACTGGGAATCGAACCGTGATCTCTTGGTTCAGAGGCCCTCGCTTAATCCACTAAGCTACACCAGCCAGGGCTGAGAGATGTATTTAATAAGCAAAAGTGCCGCCACCGGGGATGCGGGAGGACTAATTTGTAAAGTAATTGTCTTAACTCTTTTTTGTCATCCTAGGTACCGTTATGGACAGTTAATTGAAATAAACAGCCACAGTCTCTTTTCTAAGTGGTTTTCAGAAGTAAGTATTAATATTATAATTCTCTGGGTTGTCAGCTATGAGGTTGAAAAGGTGTTCTGTATATTAAGCAGATTTTCTGTGCAGCTGACTTTGTGGTCAGAGAAAACTTCTAGAGCTAAGTAGTAACTTGGAAATAGTCTGAGGCCCAAGATGCTGGGCACATCCAGACCTTTGTCTAGGTGGGACAGGACATTCAACATTGTCTGAGGAGAGGGGGTCATCCTGATTTCTAACTCCTCAGCTGAGCATGCACTGTGGGCTCTGAGCCATATTCAGCCATCCATGAACTGAGGGGCTTGGACAGGTGATGTCACAGGTGTCCCTCACTACTGAAGTGCTCTGCTCCAGGCAACCCTGTCAGTAGGTCCTTCTGGTGGATGAGAGTGGGGACAAGGAGTGTCCATAAGGGGTGTGCCCAGCTGGTTTGCATGTTTGCACCCATAATTCATCTCATTCATGAGGACAGCTGGGAAAAGGAAAGTAAGAGGAAGGCAGACAGGTGAGCTATGTGGCCCTGGACAGGAGTCGGTGTGAGATCAAGTCTCAGTGTCCTGGCACATGAAGCAGGGAGAGAAGGCATTTGGATTGACTTCCACCCCTGCAGACCTGGTTTCTCTGATTTAGGGAGTTCTCCGAGGGCCATCAGGAGACAGTGGGCTTGTGGGAGCACCTGGGGTCAGAGTGATACCAGGCCAGGACATGTGTGCACCAGGCAGCATGATGAATGCAGATCAACACTAAGAGTGTTTTGGTTCCAGAGTGGCAAGCTAGTAACTAAGATGTTCCAGAAGATCCAGGATCTAATTGATGACAAAGACGCCCTGGTGTTCGTGCTGATTGATGAGGTAGGCACATCCAGACATTAAACCTGTGACAGAGGAAATTCAAAACTGAATGCCTGTTACTGTTGCCAGGGTGCAACCAGCCCCGTGCTCAGTTCACCCTCCATTGGGCAGTGAGTATTTCATGCAACCCTGTCTTCCTTGGCATCCCACATGTTGAGCTCCTGGCACACCGAGGCACCCATACACCCACTCATTTGTTCATTCACTTGCTCAGTTGATGTGTTCCGTGGCTGCCCTATGGGGCCAGGTACTGTGATTTTTGATCCATTGCTTTGTTCTCACAGGTGGAGAGCCTCACAGCTGCCCGTAATGCCTGCAGAGCAGGCACTGAGCCTTCAGATGCCATCCGTGTGGTCAATGCTGTCTTGACCCAAATCGATCAAATTAAAAGGTAATACAGGCACGTGCCATTTAACCATGGGATACATTCTGAGAAATGCATCATTAGGTGATTGCTATTGAGTGAACATCACAGAGGCATTTACATAAACCCAGATGGCATAGCCCACTACACAACTAGGCTCTATGATACAGCCTGTTGCTCCTCGGCCACAAGCCTGTACAGCATGTTACTGTACTGAATACTGTAGGCATTGGTAACACACGGTAAGTATTTTTGTCTGCACATACCTAAACATAGAAAATGTCCAGTAAAAATATAGTATAAAAGAAAAGTATATGTGTGCTCTCATGTTGGGGGAACAAGGGGAGGGCTGTGGAGGGAAGCTCTGGAGGGAAAGTAGACATCAAGAAGAAGGAGGGAAGAGAGGATAGAAAAGGGAGAGCAGAGATCCAAAGCAACCCAGAGAGATAAAGCCTGAGACAAAAAAAAAATAATAAAAGAAAGAAACAGGAAGGGGAGTGAGTTTGTATGCATGAGTGTGTGTGTGCGTGCGTGCGAGCAGGGGTATGTGGGCTCCTGGGCTCTCCTCTCTCCCTCGCCACCTCTGGGGTCCCAGCCATGGACAGGTGCACAGTGGGAGGACAGCATGCTGAGCCTTCTCATCTATTTAAAACACCCAGAGCTAACAGTAAAATCAACATTGTAGTCAGGTCCAGCTCTTCTTACGTCACAAGTCTTTTCCATCTAATCCATTGTAATCTTACGGGACTACCATCAGATGTTCTGTTCTTGTTGACAGAAGCATCATTATGTGGCATGTGGCTCTAGAGGCTCTGACACACTGACCTTACGTGAGAAGTCACAGAGAAGATGTGTGAGGATCACACACCTCTGGACCCTACTCCAGCTCTCCTAAGTAAAAATGCCTCTGGCATTGAGTGTTTGCTCATTTTCCACTTTTGAGGCAGCATATACTAAATGCATTTTTCAGAAATTAAGCACTTGTTACTTGATTAAAGTATTAAAAATGTAAAACAGAGCTTGGGCATGGTGAAAACTCACCCTGCAGAGAAACCTAAAATGAAGAGTGCACACTGCTGTGCTCATGCATTGGCTCCAGCACAACTAGGCATGTAATGGTTGAAGGGCTGGCACTGGGCAGGTGGAGCATCACTTGCTCACCCTTCATAGGGCCAGATTTCATGTCTCCAAAGTCTAGCCTTACAGGGCCTGTACTCAATGTACCCAGAGCTCATCCAGCTTTAGGAAGCGACTCCTACTAAGCTGACTCACAAGGAAGTAATGTTCAAACCAGGACACCTGTTCTTTGCAGAACTTCAGAGCTCCCTCCGTCAACCAGAGTCCTCATGTGTGTTCTCTGGTGTCTCTTTCTGATTCCAGGGTGCCAGGGCTCTAAAGCATCATTCAGAAGCTAGCTTATTGAATGTGGAGTGACATAAATAAATTATGTTAAGGGATGTCTCATCTCAGGCTTCATCATTGTTTTACCATAGAGAATATCTCTAGCTTCTTGGAAATGTAGTTATCTGTTGAGGTCAACTGCAGAAGCCTCTTTCTTCTTACTCTTCTACAAGCAAACCTTGTGGAAGGTGTAGCCCCTCCTTGTTGGTACTGCTATTCTTCTCTGACTATCTGGTTTCTACCCCTACTACTACTCCTTTCACCCAAGTGCTCACTTTCCTGTTCTAGGAAATGTCCAGGGCATTCGACTCCCCTGGCTGCACTGTCCTGACTACAGCAGTTTCTGCTGCCGGTGTTTCCCTGATGTTTGTTCAGGGGTTTCCTGCATAGCTTGTTCATAGCCTTCAGTCCTCTAGCATCTCTCAAAGTTCTGGTGGGCAGGCCCCCATCACAGGTCTATGTGTCCACCATGGCCAGACATCAGACATGCTCCCAAGTTGCTCATTTGGCCCTAGAACCCCCAACTTCCTGGGTCCCCGTGACACTGATGGCCGTGCCATGCACCCACTGCTCAGGCCAGGATGTGGGGTCACCCTGACCCTTCTGTCATCAGGGTGTGTAGGCTCAGGAAGGAACAGAGACACATGTGCCTCTGATTTCCCTCTCACCTCCCTTATGTCACATTTCTTCACATCCTGGTTCACGTCCCTCTCTGGGTAATCCTTGCACACCTGCCTTTGTATGGATCAGACCCTTGGTAACAAAGCCCATCCTGGGATGCATTTCCAGCCATGTGCTCCCTCTGTATCCCCACTTGGGTGCTGCACCAAGCAGCCTGCTCACTCGGCCTCTATGCCAGTCCTTCTGTCCAGGCTTCTGGGACCCCTTTGCTCCCATTCCTGCTCTCATTTGGCTCGCCCTGCTCACCCTACAGAGGGCTGCACACCTGTTGCCAGACTCCAGGTGAAGCTGATCTTCCTGGTGCTCCCCTTACCACACAGCTGCCTGTGGACCATCCATATGCTGGCCATGGGCCCCGAGAGCAGTGTCACCACACCCCCTGTGCCCAAGCCCACCAGGTTGGGAAGCATATTCCCCAGGGCTTCTTGTGCCTGCGCTGTGCTGGCCCATGTTGGTGAGCCAAATGATAATGGTGGCTCTCGTGTTTGGAAGCTAGCGAGGAAAGCAGCTGGTAAAGGGGATAAATAATTTAGCTCCATAGTATATTGGTGAGAGCTGTGTGATGAGCAGTTATGTGGCTGTGCTCAGGCAGGCAGGCAGGGGTGTGTGTGCTGGAGGGTCAGGAGATGGGGTGATCAGGGAGGCACTACAGAGATTAGGTCTTTTCCACAGTTGAAGGAAGTGAGGAAACAGCCAGCAGCTGTCTAGGAGAGCTTTCTAGAAGGCAGAAAAGCGACCAGAACAAAGGCTTCTGGAGAGTTGGCCTGGCACACTGTGTTGTGGCCAGGAGCTCAGAGTTGCAGGGCCTCAGGAGGCCCCGTGGACTCCTGTTGGGGCAGGAAGTGTAGCTTGCTGAACAATAAACACTCTGAACCTTCAAGGGCATCTCTTGACATTCCGTGTGTAGAGTTGCACATTACCAAGTCACAGAGGCATGGGGTGACTGGTCCTCGCTCCTCTGTCTCCAGGCACTCCAACGTGGTGATTCTGACCACTTCCAACATCACGGAGAGGATTGACGTGGCCTTCGTGGACAGGGCAGACATCAGGCAGTATATCGGGCCGCCTTCTGCAGCAGCTATCTTCAAAATCTACCTCTCCTGTTTGGAAGAACTGATGAAGGTATGTACGTACTTTGATTTTGTTTTTCTCTCTACTAACCAGTAAGTTTCTTACATTTTTTAATTCCCTGGCATAACTTAAAATAGCTAGTTTCAATATGGAATAAGGTATTTTGACGTGGCATTAACCATTTTCTTAGATTGAAAATTTTAGTTTGTTCTATCTGGCAAGTTTTGTTAATAGTCAAAATATTACGGCCACTGACTCAATATGTTCCCTCTTTGGCACAAAATGGTCATCGTGATTGTTTGATCCACCTGTAGGTGACGAGTGAATGGGAGGGGTGTGGGCTGAGGTCAGCATTCCTGGCAAGTTCTGGTTCTCATGGCCTTTGCCAATGACCTGCTCTCTGGGCCTCATTTTCCTCCCCTGAAAGAAAATGGTAGAGGTCCTTGTTCATAGGAAGGTCATCCTCACTGGAGGGTCCTTCAGAATGAGGTCATCTGACTGGAGTTGTTCACAGTGAGATGATCTGACTAGAGGTCATTATTCATAGGGAGGTCATCTGACTGGAGGTTGTAGTTGAGAAGGAGGTTAGTTAACTGAAGGTCATAGTTCACAGGGAAGTTATCCTTACTAAAGGTTCACAGCCTGTCATCGGCTACAGTGTTCATGTCCCTTTGGTCCCATGTTCTAGTGATGGCAGTGAGCACAGCATCAGTGAGCACAGTATCAGTCGGTCTCTTATAATTCAGTCTAACAGGAACCTGACATGTGCCCAGTGCCAGGAGCTCTGGGCACTGGGGGGCCATGGGCAGTAACCAAGCCAGCCAACAAGTAGGCATTTACATGGTGATCATAGTGATGGCATTGTTATAATTGCTGGTAGGGTGGGATCAACCTTCTCTACTCCCCCAGCCCCCATCTGCCAGGATCCTGGCACCATGGATATCGAGCCTCAACATCTTCAACAAGGATGACACAGACTCTGTGACAGGGACAGGAGAGCTGCCCTCAGCGCTGGTCTCAGAGCTGGGGGAGCACTGTCCTGGCATGTGCATTCTGTCCTGTGTTTCTGTAGTGTGGGAGAGGGAGAGGGGCCCCATGGAGCTTAGATTTGAAACTCCAAGTGACCATCAGAAATGTCGTAATGCAGTATTGCTGCCAAGAAGCCAGTGTGATAGCAGATCCTGCTGAAGATCACCAGGTGCTTTCAGTGTGCTGTCAGACTCACACTTGTGCTCTGAATCCGGGGGTGTCCTAAGGATTGGCCAGGTGCATGGACTTTTCTGGGAGCTGGGCATGTGGCCAGGGGTAGTTTTTTGATAGAGTTTATAGGAAGTTAAGGCATTCCAATGTTTTAGTAGAAATCTGGCTAGTCCTGAAGGCTGAAATGTGATTTTTGCCCTGTCAAAATCCTGAGGTCTGCCATTCTTATATGAGCCTGGAGGCCACCACTTGTCAATGGAGGGGTGGCAGGGAGCCTGAGGAAGTCAGTCACTTAGTTAGGCGGGGTTGGAACATACCAAACACAAACCCTGTTTCTTTATTTTACCCATGATCCTTACCAAACCTCCAAAATGTGTGGAGAAAGCCATTCCTTCTCTCTCCTCTCTCCTGGCTCCTGAATTGAAGCAGTTTATGTTAAAATTCATTTAGTAGTGGTCATTGTAGCAATCTGACAGTTCAGTGTGGCTACTTCGCAGAGCGTCCAACGTGCAGGCATGTGGTCTACAAGGTGAACTGTGAGGCTCAGACCTTTGGTCTGTGTTATTCCACTAAATGAGAGTCTTATCTTAAAAACAACCAACTCAGACCCTCCTTGAAAGGCGGGTGAAGGCCTGGCTCCAGGGCCTAGCTCTGCCATCTACAGGTTGTCTCATCCTTGAGACCAAATACCAGACTGGACTCCCATGTTGGTGCATGGTAAGGACATATTTTGGCCAAAGAATAGAAGAGGCCTGGTTGCTGCTTGTTTCGGAGACATGTTTTGTTGTTTGTATTCTTGTCTTTGTTGGAAGAAGCAGGGAAGTATGTGGTGTGCGTATGCACCCATGGCCACCTGTGAGACGGGAACCGGCCTGTTTCCTGGTCAGCTGTGTGTGTTTAATGGCCCTGTTTGCATGTCTATGAGATGTGATGTGGATTATGTTCGTTCTCTCATGCTATCCTGTTGCTGACCATGTACATTCTGCCCCCTGTCTTCTCAGTGTCAGATCATATACCCTCGCCAGCAGCTGCTGACCCTCCGAGAGCTAGAGATGATTGGCTTCATTGAAAACAACGTGTCAAAGTTGAGCCTCCTTTTGAGTGAAATTTCAAGGTGTGAATGGACCTCATTTTTATAACCATGAAAAGTCCATTTGCTGTAGTAACAGGGTGTCATAATTGACTGTAGCCATCTGGGGTAGTGGTTGTGGGGTCAGAGAACAGGGATTTGAATCCCAACTCATCACTCACAGGCTGGGGGAGCTTTGAGAGCCTCAGCCCCCTTGGGGCTGGGTTCCTGGGCCGGAGGATGGAGGCCCAGGGTCCGTAGCACTTCCAAGTTCTCAGATGCCTTCGGGGATCAAGGGAAGGTGGGAAAATGGAGCAGAGCCCCAAAGGACAGTTAGAATTAAAATAAACTGGACAGAAATCTGGAAGGCCATGGACACCATGTGTGCAGGGACTTCAGTGGGTTATACACTGAGGGCTGAGTAAGGGAAGCTTCCTGACCAGAGAATTTGATTCTGAGGCCACGAGGCATGTGGAAGGTTTTGAACAAAGGGATAGCATAAAGAACAGTATTTTTTAAAGACTTTTTTGGATTATCTGTTGAAGAGATGGGACAGAAGAGAGCAGTTCAGAGATTTGTATAAAAATGAATAAAGATGTAAGGTAATCCATGCCATTGGGCAGGCATTGTAGTCCCTGAGCACAGTGGTGCCCATAGGTGGCCCATCAGGGCAGCAAGGACTCTGTCCTACTTGGAGCAGTAACTGAGGACTAAGGGAGACCAGCCCCACTTGCAGGGTTATGGTAGAGGGGACGTTCAGAGACACAGGTGGGGAAAGTAGTCTTGAAACACACGACTGTTCACGTGGAATTGATGTCCCTGAACTCGGTTACATTCACAGGAAGAGCGAGGGCCTCAGCGGCCGCATCCTAAGAAAACTCCCTTTTCTGGCTCACGCGCTGTACATTCAGGTATGTTTTCCACAGCCATCCTCTGCTTCTGGGTACTTTTCCCACCCACTCTGTCCAGCAGGTGTGGCCTTGCTCGGAGTCACACTTAATTTCATTGGGGTGGATATCTTCCTTATTTTACCTCAATTTCTAAAGGGACAGCCTCCTGGGGCTGTATGAGGCTCTACTTGATGCCTTAGCTGTGGAGCCCTCTCAAGCCCTTTGGGAGGAGGTGGCCGTGCCGTTATGTCTCTGCTCACACACATCAAGAGCTCACATCCAAGCCTCAGAGGTACTCGTGCCCCTCAGGTCTGAGCTTAGCTCACACAGAACAGTGGCCTGGAGTTGCCCGCTCTGCTCTCTGCATCAAGGATGGGGTGGGTGCTGCCAGTGGCCCCCAAGGGTGAGGGTCACCCCATTGACTCCTGCATATTTTTCCAGGCCCCCACCGTCACCATCGAGGGCTTCCTCCAGGCCCTTTCCCTGGCAGTGGACAAGCAGTTTGAAGAGAGAAAAAAGCTTTCCTCTTGTGTTTGATCTGGGCTCCCCCACCTGTGGTTTCCAAGTCATGAACACAAGCAGTGAGGTCACTTTCTCAGACATCTTTGTACAACATGGCATAGACCTGCAGAGCCAAGTGTTGTTGAAAGGAGTGTGCTGTATTTACATATTTTTTAATGCATGTTAGAAGGCAAATGCATATTAGAAGACCTGTCATTTTCAATGTTTTAAAGGGTGATATAGGTCAAGTTCTGTTGGCTCTTTGTAAAGAACTGCTTAGATGTGTTTATTTCATATTGCTTGCAGTTGATCAGACACAAAATGTTGACAAATTTTGTTTCAAAATGATGATTAATATAGGTTAGGGAAATGAGAAATTTTATCGTCATAAATAAGAATGGTCATAGCATTAAAAATGTACACATCACTCAAGATAGAAGGCATCATTTGCTCTCTGAAGTGAGCTTGTCTTGTTTAATGCAGACATTTCAGACTATTTAATGAATAAGGAAACCTATTCTTGTGTTAAAGAAATCAAGAAAAAAAATTCTAGGTAAAGTGTTCTTCAGAATAGTCAGACATGGTCCACTTTGTGGGAAAGGTGCAGCCCTTGGTGTTCATTTGAAATGTGTATCTAATGCCCCTTCTAACCAGGGCAGGCGAGCAGTGCAACAGTATTTCTCCCTGTTCTGTTGAGTAACATTATCAGAGTTCAGATGAAAATTCACGTTAACAGATGTGAAAATTGGAATATTTCACAGAGTATTATGTTTTGCTTTTATCTTATCTCATGCTAAAATAAATTTTATATTAGTGTTTTGTACACATTTTTAAAAGAACCTTTTAAAATGTTACCTTTTGTTATATAACTTTTTAAGTATTAAAAAAAACTTCCAGAATTTTCTCATTTTGTTTCTCTTATTGCTCCCAACCTCTTTGAATATTACTTAAAAATTACTCACATGATTACTTAACTTTTAACCTGCTTTATGCTTTGAGGATAAAGGCAGAAGAGGCTGTGCCATTTTATGGGGACTGCACACACAGCTGTGGGGAGGGGCTCTCTTAAGCTGCGTGATGGTAGAGACCCCTAAAGCCATGGCCCACACGGGTTTTGTCTCTGGCCATCTGCCAGCCTTGGCTTAGCCAGATCCGGAAACACATCCAGTGACTTCTGCCTTGGAGCCAGGGTCTGGCTCTGGTTTTCCGAAGACCCTGTAATGGGGGTGAAGGTGGGGTTTGTGGGCACTAAGGAAGAAGGGGGTGGGACATTCCATGCCCTAAGTATTGGGGCTGGAGAGGGCAGGGACCATGAAACAACTTTATTTTACGGGTTTGCTGCTGAAATACCCAAAGTCCAGGTATCCAGGTGGAAGGAAGGGGCCTGAGAGGAGAGGGAGAGCCCCAGGTGCTGTGGATAAAGAAACACACAGCAAAGGAGACAGCCAGGGGGAAGAGAGCTCAGAAAGAGGTGGGGCAGGGCCTTAGAGTCCAGGCCCTGCTGGCTGAGGATGAGATGTGTGTGAGGGCGGGAGGTCCATCCACCAGGTCTAGAACCATTTCCCAGAAAGTGGGTTCTAGAAGTTCCGTGAGTGTGGCTGACACATCTACCCATGGGCCACTAGAGGGCGTCACCACTCCATGGGATGTGACCCAGGGAGTTCAGGGCCCACTAAGGCCCCAGGGTGGAAAGCATGTTCAGGGGAGGTGACCTGCCAGGCCATGTGTTCCTATTCAGGCCCCGAGGGCCTGCTCTACTCTCCCCACAAGTCATGTGTGTCCATGTGCTTATATGTATGCACATGTGTGTCTGTACCTGTGAGTTCATGGATATGGACATCTGCATGTGTGTGTGTCTGCAGGGGAGGGGACAGGGTAGCACAGGAACACAAGTGTTCTCAGCCTATCATTCGTACTCAGGACCTAGCTCACTAGACCTGCATAAAGAGAAGAGACATGGGCCATCCCTACACCCACCTGTCCTCCCAGAAGAGGCACCTGCTTCTGATGGGAAGGCCAAGGTATGGGGGTGGGTCAGACCTGGGCCCCCAGGTAGAGGATACAAGACCCAGGCTCTTGACCCTGCGTAGGCTGCCTCGGGCACTTTCTGAGATACAGTTAAAATCCCTGAGATGCACATTGCCTGGCAAGGCTAGATGTTGCTGTTGGCCCAGGGCAAGGATAGGGATGGGTTGCCCTGCCATGAGAAACGGGTTTGTGAAGGGGTGGGTGTAGCCATGTTCCTGTTGTGGGGCACTAACTCCTCATTGGTGATGTGGGCCAGGGCACTGTCCCCAGGAAGTCTACAAGGTCTACTCAAGGCTGGGGAGAGTGAGTACCATCCAGGGAGCATGTGCATGTGACCACATGTGGTCCTGTCTGAGTAATCCAAATTGGTGGGCATGAGCCATGGACCTGAGCCTCATGGGATGCTATAGCCATGAGGCCACACCTGACATGGAGGTACAGGGATATACTGATGGAACCACTGCTTAGCCAAGCCTGAGGGAGTCTGGTGGTCATGCTAGGGTCCTCAATTTCTCCAGGGTCAGGCTGCTATTGAACATTGAGGGCTGGTGCACCCTGCACCCTGTCCCCCATGTGGGGTTGGTTTCTGAGGTTTCCACTTGGCCTTCCCCACTAGAATGGCTCTCATCCCCAGGCAAGGATCCACTGTTGGGGTAGCCATGACTGCCAACTGTGTCAATCCTAATAATATAGTGATACATGGAGCAGGGGAAATGCTGCAGTCAGCTCCTGGTAACACCAACCACGGCTCACAGAGGTGGCCCCGGGCCTCATCCACACAGACCTTGAGGCCAGAGAGAGTTGGCAGAGGGTTATGCTTTTTTTAAAATCCTCACTTAAGGATATACTTATTGATCTGAGAGAAAGAGAGAAACATTGACCAGTTGCCTCTCCTATGCACCCTGACCAGGGATCGAACCCATAACCTTTTTGGTGTACGGAAAATGACACTCCAACCAAGGGAACTAGCCAGGGCAGGTTATACTTTTTTTCCCCCAAGGGAGAATAACTAGATTCTATTGGAACAATCAGTAATGACAAAGGAAGGATGGGACATTTTAAAACAAAAGAATTCAATTAGGTTTTATAAGACATCACTTTCTAACTTGCCCCATTCTCTCTTTGGACACTTTCTTTTCTATTTTTTTTATTGTTCAGTTATAGTTGTCCCCATTTCCCACCCCCGCCATTGCTCTCCCTTGCCCCATCTAACTCCTACTCCCCAAGATATCCCCACCCCATTGTCCTTGTCCATGGGTCCTTTGTACATGTTCCTTGACTTGACTCTTCCCCTTCTTTCCCCCATTATCCCCTTCCCCCCTCCCTTCTGGTCACTGTCAGTTTGTTCTTTATTTCCATGTCTCTGTTCTTTTTTGTTCTTTTGTTTGTTTTGTTGATAAGTTTCTACTTATAGGTGAAATCACAGGTTATGCTTTTTGAGTGGAGGTGTGGAAAAGCCAGTGCCTAACTTTGGGGAAATTACTCTGGGTACTGCTGGGAGCTATTGCAATAACCTGATGACCCTAACCCTGGGGAAAATGAGGTGACATAGAAGCAGGTAGAGATGCATGATAGGGTGGGCTGGAGAGGACTCGCCAAGAAGATGGTGTTCTCCAAATCCCACCCCTGATCACGCAGCACATTTTTCCAGCTTCCCTTGAGTTGGTGTGGCCTGTGGAAGTAAGGGATGGGATACATAGAGCTTCTGAGGACAGACAACCTGGGCCACATGTGGAAAGTGATGTAGCCTCCCCAGGCTAAGCCTGACTGAGTGAATGAAAGAGGCCCCCACACTGCCACCCCCTGTGTTATGAACAAGAACTGACCTCACTGAGTTTAGCCATCGCGTACCTTCACTCTGGGTTGATGCTTCTCACACCTTCTGTGGAAATGGCACAGTGCAGTAAATAATATCCAGGACTGAATGTGATGATTACATGCTCCTGCCATACAAGGCCAGTGAGGCCTGGCTTTGGAAGCTCAACTTTCTAGTACAAGGCAACAACTGAGGTTCCAGGTAAGAAGGCGGCGGCTCTCTTTGGCCCTTGCTGGGACTCCTATCACCATGATTTTGCTACTGAAAAACTTTCTTTTTCACCTGAATTATCATTTATGACCAGAAATGTTGTTTCTCTATCACCTGAGTTATCATTTAAGGCTGGAAACCCTCTTTCTCAATTATCTGAGTTACATTTATGACTGAAAACATTTTGTTCTCTATCATCTGAATTATCATTTATGACTGAAAATGCTTCTCTATCACCTGACATCATTTGATTGAAGACATTATATTCTGAGTTATCATTTATTACAGGGAACCTAATTCCTCTATAACTAACCTGAGTTATGGTTTATAACTGAAATCATTTTGTGCTCCATCACCTCAATTATAATTGATGACTGGAAATGTTTATCACATGAGTTATAAATTATGACTGGAAACATACTTCTTCTATAACCTGAGTTATTATTTATGACTGAAGCCATTATATTCTCTAAGACCTGAGTTATTATGACTAGAAACCTTCTTTGTCCAAAATTTGAGATATCACATGACAAATCATTTTGTTTATAATCACCTAAATTATCATTTATGACTGGAAATGTTGTTTATCACCTGAGTTATGATTTATGACACGAGACATTCTTTCTCTACAACCTGTTATCATTCATGACTAAAAACAGTTGTTCTCTATAACCTGAGTTATCATTCTTGCTCTGTAACTTGAATAAAAAAATAACTGGGAACATTTTGTTTTCTATCACCTGAATTACCACTTATAATTGGAATATTTTACTTTTACCTGAGTTATCATTTATGACTGGATACATTTTTGCTCTATCACCAGAGTTATCTTTTATGATTAAAACATTTTTCCTCTATAACTTGAGTTGTCATTTATGATGGAAAACATTCCTCCTGTATAACCTGAGTTACTACTTATGATTGAAAATACTTTGTTCTATCACCTGAATTATTTATGACTGCAATTTTTGTTTCTCAGTCACCTGAGTTATCGCTTATGACTGAAAATCTTCCTCCAAATGTATAGTTATCGTACAATTGAAAATGTTTTGTATCACCTGAATTATCATTTGTGACTGGAAATGCATCTCTATAACCTCAGTTATTATTTGACTTTAGACATTCTTCTTCTATCACCTGAGTTATCATATACAACTGAAAACATCTTGTTCTCTATCACCTGAATTATAATTTTTGACTGGAAACCTCCCCCCAGTCTGAATTACAATTTATTACTGAAAACATTTTGTTCTCTATTACCTGAGATAACATTTATGAATGGAAATCTTTTTCCTCTACTACCTGAGTTATTATTTATGATAGGAAACATTCTCCCTCTAATCTCATGACTTTATCTCATTCTCCCTCTAATTTATGACTTAAAACATTTTGTTCTCCAAACTGAACTAACAAGCAAACCAGAGATACACTCATAGATGGAGAACAGATGACAGCTAGTGGGGGAGGGGTAGTTTTGGGGTGGAGGGATTGAGCAAAAAAGAATAAGGACTGGACAACAGGGTGGAGATTGCTGGGGGGAGGCAGGTATAAGGCGATTAAATGGTAAAGGAATAAAATATAATAAAGATTATATATAAAAAAACATTTTGTTCTCTGTCAACTGAGTTGTCATTTATTAATGCAAATATTTTTCTATCAATTTATTTGTTACTTATGACAGGCAACAGTCTTCCCCTATAAACCTGAATTATTATTTATGACTGGAAACATTTTTGCTATATCACCTGAGTTGTCATTTATGACAAAAAGAAACATTCTCTATCACCTGAGTTATTTATGACTAAAAACATTCTTCCTATATTATCTGAGCTGTCACTTATGACCAAACATTTTATTCTCTATAATCTTAAATACCATTTATGGCTGGAAATGGTCTTTTATTGTTATTATTTATGATTGAAAACATTGTTTTCTTTCTCCAGAATTATCATTTGTGACTGGAAACCTTTTTTGATATAACCTGAGCTACAATTTATGACTGAAAACATTTTGTCCTCTATCATCTGAATTATAACTTTTGACTGGAAATGTTGTTTCTCTATCACCTGTGTTACCATTTATGACAGGAAACATTTTTCCTCAATGATCTGAGTTATTCTTTATGACTAAAAACATTTTGTGCTTTATCATCTCAATTATCATTTGTTACTGTATATGTTTCTCTGTCAACTGAGTTATAAATTATGGAGGAAAACATTCTTCCTCTATAACCTGAATTATCATTTATGACTGAAAACATTCTTTTTCTATAACCTGACTCATTATTTATGACCAAAAACCTTCTTCCACTATTACCTGAGTTATTATTTATGACTGAAAACATTTTGTCCTTTATCACCTCAATTATTATTTATGACTAGAAATGTTTCTCTATCACCTGAGTTATAATTTATAATAGGAAACATTCTTCTATCACCTGGTTTATTGTTATGACTAAAAACCTCCTTCCATTATAACCTGAGTTATCCTTTATTGTTGAAAATAGTTTTTCCTGTCTAATCTGAATTATAATTTATTATTGAATATGTTGTTCCTCTGTCATTTGTGTTTTCATTTATGAATAGAATCATTCTTTTCAAATAACTTTACTTACCATTTATGACTGAAGCAATTATGTTCTCTGTCATTTGTGTTATAATTTATGACTAGAAACCTTCTTCCTCTATAACCTCAGTATCATTTATAACTGAAAACCTGTCTTATCAATCTGAATTATTGTGTATGACTGTTAACATTTCTTATCTATTACCTGAATTATTATTTATGCCTGGAAATTTTTCTCTATAACCTGAAATATAATTTATTACTGAAAACACTCTTCAACTATCACCTGAGTTGTTATATATGACTGAAAACAATCTGTTCTCTATTGCCTGAATTATCACTTATGACTGGGAATGTTCTCTATCACATGAGTTATAAATTATGACTGAAAATATTTGTTCTCTATCACCTTAATTGTCATTTAGAGCTGAAATGTATCTCTATCACCTAAGGTATCATTTATGGCTGGAAACATTCTTCCCCTATAACCAGAGTTGTTATTTATGACTGAAAACCTTCTTCCTTTATAACTTGAGTTATCATTTATGACTAAAAACATTTTGTTGTTTATAATCGTAGTTATCATTTTTTGACAGGGGGCCTTCTTTATCAATAATCTGAGGTACCATGTATGACTGAAAACTCTTTGTTCTCTATCATCTGTGTTATTGTTGATGACTGAAAACTCTTCCTCTGAAAGCTGAGGTATTTATTACTGAATACATTCTGTTTTCTATCACATGAATTATCACTTAGGATGGGTGATCACTTATCACAAACATTCTTGCTGTGTAAGCTGATTTATCATTTATGATTGAAACAGTCTTTCTCTATAACTTGAATTATGCCTGGAAACATTTTGTTTTCTATAGCCTGAATTATCATTTATGACTTGAAATCTTATTTCTCTATTATCTGAGTTATTTATGACTGGATATATTCTTCCTCTATTTCCTCAGTTGTCATCTATGATTGAAAATCTTCATCTAGTATAACCAGAATTATCATTTAGGACTGAAAACAATTTGTGCTCTATCACCTGAGTTCTTTATGACTGGTAGTATTGCTTATTATCACCTGAGTTACCATTTATGACTGAAAACAATTTGTTCTCTATCAGAAAACCTTTTCCCTCTATAACATGTTATCATTTATCACTAGAAATCTTCTTCTATAACCTGAGCTATCATTTCATTTATGAATGAAAACCTTCTTTCTCAATCATATGAACTATCATTTATGACTGAAAACATTTTATTCTCTATCAACTTAATGGTCATAGATGACTGGAAATGTTTCTCTATCATCTTATTTATTATTTATGACTGAAAACTTTCTTCTTCTATAATCTGAGTTGTCATTTATACAAAAACATTTTTTTTCTGTAATCTTAGTTATCATTTTTGACTGAAAACCTTCACCTGTAATAGTCTGAATCATCATTTGTGACTAAAAATATTTTGTTTTCTATCCCTTAAATTATCATGTGACTATAAATATTGTTTACCACTTGAGTTATCATTTATGACTTGAAACATTCCTCCTCTATAACCTGAGCTACCATTTATGACTGAAAACATTTTTTTCTCCATCATCTAAATTATTATTTTTTACTGGAAATATTGTTTTCCTATCTCATGAGTTTCATTAATGTCTGGATGCATTCATCCTCTATAACCTAAATTATCATTTGTGAGTAAAAACCATTCTCAATCAAGTTATTTATCATTTATGACCGAAAACATTCTTTACATCTGAAATCATTTATGACTGGAAATTTTCTTTATCACTTGACAACATTTTGGACTTGATACATTATTTCTCTATCATATGAATTACCACTTATGACAGGAAACCTTTCATTCTCTATCACCTGAGTTATATAAGGCTGGAAAATTTTGTTTCTATGACCATGGTGACCATTCGTGACTAAGTTTTTTTAAATTTTTCTATTAATGAGTTATCATTTCTATAATGAATTATCATTTATGATAGAACCTCTATCATCATGGTTCCCATTTATGACTAGAAAATTTGTTTTTCTCACATTGATTATCTTTTATGATTAGATATTACTTTCTTTATCATCTTATATATCACTTATGACTGAAAATTTTTCTTTCTATATCTTTTGATTTATTATTATGACTGAAAAATCTTCTTTTTCTATAACCTGAGTTATAATTTACGACTAGCTACTTTTTTTTCTTCATCATGTGACTTATCATTTATGCTTGGATACTTTTATTTTTTAACCTGTTATTTTTTTATGATTGAAACATTTTTGGAATCCCCCCACAACCACATCAGAATTACAATTAAACTATAGAACAACCACTTTTCAGAATCACCTGGAATCTAGCTGAACAAAAGTCCTATAACTAAGGATATACAGAAGAAACCACATTGAGACTATAAGGAGGGGCAAAAATGCAGAATAGGCTGGTCATGTACTCACATATGTCAGATAAAAATCAGGAGGAATATCTGCTGCAGAAGTCCCGCATGAGGAGCAAGGGGTCCCAGCCTCACATCAGAACCCCCAGTGCAGAGTTCCAGTGCCAGGAAGAGAAGTCCCCATAACTTCTGGCTTTAAAAACAAACTTGAATCATAGCTGAGTGAGATGGAAGGCTTCTGGAGTCCCAGGCAATTCCTCTTACAGGGCATATACATAGACATTTTCAGGCTCACTCCCTCTGAGTTCCAGCACTGGGGCAGCCGGAATATACAAGGAGGAAGTGAGTAATCTGGCATTGGGGAGAGAAAAAAATGGGGGCAGCTTTCTCCCAGACAGAAGTACTGGCATAAGCAATTGTTCCTTTAATGGACATTTGCCCCACAGAGCCAGCAGGCAGGCACCATATCTGAGTCTCCATCAACATGGCTATCACTGTTCACTTGGCCTTAGTGATTTCCTGAGACCCTGCCTTACCCAACTTGTGGGCCCACGCAGGCTGTTTTCAGTGGCTTTTCCACACAAATAGCCTGTCTTGGTTTATGCTTTGGACTTTCCTAAAATCTCTCAAACAAGCAGGATCTGACCTCAGCCTGCTGTGGACATCTTGCTAAGTGACCCCAGGCCCAGCACTAGTAGCAGCTGGTCTTGGTTTGCAGCTTGGCCTCTCCTGGGCACCTCCAAGTCCAGCACAAGTAGCAGCCATCTGCAGATTGCTTTGTAGCTCATTCTGAGTGACACTGGTAGGGCACAGTTGGCGGCTGACCTCACCTGCACCTCCAAAAAGGCTCCAGAGACATTGCACCCTGTGAACAGCTTCAGACCACATTGAAGCATGAAGCAACTTCCTCCAAAAGGTACACGGTCAAGGGGCAGACTCAGTAGGCACCAGAGCCCAGCTGAAGTAAGTCCTACTCCATGAGATTGGCCCCTGCACAGCTGATCCTCAATGGTGGTTGAAGCTGGTACTCACAGTCAATTAGCCTGGGGGATAAATCACTCCCAAGGTTCAGCTGCAACAGGAGGGTATACACAGCTCACAGAGGGGTTGCATTTGGAATGCCAAGCTCTGGTGATTGGAGAGGCTGTGCCACAGGGCCCTACAGAACAGCTACTATATTAGACCACTCTACCAAGCCTGGGAGACAATAGGAGTTCTACCTAATGCATAGAAATAAACATAGGGATGCAGCTAAAATGAGGAGGCAACTGAAAGAACAAAACTCCAGAAAAGAACTAAACAAAATGGAAACAAGCAGAGTTTGAAACAATGATTGTAGAATGTTCAATGTACATAGAGGAAAAATAGATGAACTTAGTGAGAACTTCAACAAAGAAATAGAAACATAAAAATGGAGAAAGAAAACAAAATAAAACAGTCAGAAATAAAGAATACACTAACTGAAATGAAGAATACACTATAGGGAATCAGCAGTGGAGGAGAAGGAACACAGGACCAAATCAGAGATTTGGAAGACAAGGAAGCAGAAAACACCTAATCAGAACAACAAAAAGAAAAAAAACAATTAAAAATAGGGCGTGATGGAGGTTTAGGTAGATATGCTTCGCTTCCTCACACAACCAAGGAAGGAAAACAACCAATTAAAAAAAATCAACCAGAACTGCCAGAAAATCTAACTGTATGGAAGTTTGACAACCAAGTTGTTAAAGAAGAAACATTCATCTAGACTGGTAGGAGGGACAGAGACAGCCATCTGGGGCGTGAGGACACATGGCAAGGTGGGACCCGATGGTCCCACATTCATGTGCAGATAAACTGGGAGAAACAACTGGGGAGTAAGACAGACCATGTAACCCAGGGTTCCAGTGTGGGGAAATAAAGCCTCAAAATCTCTGACTGTAAAAACCTGTGCGGGTTGCAGTGGCAAGACAAACTGCCAGCCTCACCAGAGAGGCCATTGGAGGAACCAATGGGGTCCTAGAATGTACTCAAACCCATCCACCTAGGAATCAGCACCAGAAAGGCACAATTCACTGGTGGGTAGCAGGGGAAGTGACTGAAAGTGGGGTGAGAGCCAAGCAAACAACAATGTTCCTTCTCTGACTCCTCTCCAATGTACAGCACCACAACACAGTGAAGTGGGTTGCCCCACCCTGGTTGATACCTAAGGCTCCATCCCTTATGATGTAACAGGAGCACTGAGACAAAGAAATATGGCCCAAATGAAAGAACAGATAAAAACTCCAGAAAAAGAACTAAGTGATGAGGAGATAGCCAACCTATCAGATGCAGAGTTCAAAACACTGGTGATCAGGATGCTCACAGAAATGACTGAGTATGGACACAAAGGAAGAAGTGAAGGCTATACAAAGTGAAATAAAGCAAAATATACAGGGAACCAACAGTAAAGGAAAGGAAATCAGGACTCGAATCATCAATTGGGAACAGAAGGAAGAAATAAACATTCAACCAGAACAGAACAAAGAAATAAAAATTTTTAAAAAATGAGGAGAGGCTTAGGAACCTCTGGACAACTTTAAATTTTCCAACATCCAAATCATAGGGATGCCAGAAGGAGAAGAGGAAGACCAAGAAATTGAAAACTTATTTGAAAAAATAACGAAGGAAAACTTCCCCAGTCTGGCAAAGGAACTGGACATGCAAGTCCAGGAAGCTCAGAGTCCCAAAAAAGTTAAACCCAAGGAGGAACACACCAAGACACATCATAATTAAATTACTCAAGATTAAAGATAAGGAGATAATCTTAAAACCAGCAAGAGAAAAGGAAAGAGTTACCTACAAAGGAGTTCTCATAAGACTGTCAGCTGATTTCTCAAAAGAAACCTTGCAGGCAAGAGGGGGATGGAAAGAAGTATTCAAAGTCATGAAAGGCAAGGACCTATATACAAGATTACTCTATCTAGCAAAGCTATCATTTAAAATGGAAGGGCAGATAAAGTGCTTCTCAGATAAGGTCAATTAAAGGAGTTTATCATCACCAAACCCTTATTATATGAAATGTTAAAGGGACTTATCTAAGAAAAAGAAGATCAAAACTATGATCAGTAAAATGACAACAAACACAACTATCAGCAAGTGGACCTAAAAAAAAAACAAAGTAAGCAAACAACTACAACAGGAACAGAATCAGAGAAATGGACATCACATGGAGGATTACCAGTTGGGGGAGGAGAATGAGGGGAAAGGTACAGGGAATAAGAAGCATAATTGGCAGGTGCAAAACAGACATGGGGAGGTTAAGAACAGTATAGGAAATGAAGAAGCCAAAGAACTTATATGTGCAACCCATGGGCATGAACTAAGTTGGGGGAATGCTGATGGGAGAGGGGTGCAGAGCAGAGGAGGATAAAGGGGAGAAAAAAAGAATGGGACAACTGAAATAGCATAGTCAATAAAATATACTTTAAAAAAAACAATACCACATTCCAAAAAAAAAAAAGGAAGAAAGAAGGAAAGACCTATGTGAAAAAATAATGATAGAAAACATCCTTAACCTGGTGAATGAAATAGACATACAAGTCCTGGAAGCACAGAGTACCTAACAAGTTGAACCCAAAGAGGCCCACACCAAGATACATCATGATCAAAATGCCAAAGGTTAAAGACAAAGAGAGAATCTAAAAGCAGCAAGAAAAAAAAAGCAGTTAGTTATCTACAATGGAGCTCCCATAAGACTGTCAGATGATTTCTAAACAGAAACTTTGCAGGCTAGAAGGGATTGGCAAGACATGCTCAAAGTGATGAAAAGCAAGGATTCACAACCAAGATTACTTTACCCTGTAAAGCAATCATTTAGAATTGAAGGACAGAGAAAGAAGTTCCTAGATAAAAAAAAAAAGCTAAAGGAGTTCATCTGCACCAAACCAGTATTACAAGAAATGTTAAAGGGTCTTATTTAAGAAGGAAAAAAAGATAATAATAAAATGTCAATAAATGCATAGCTATCAACAATTATTTTAAATGCAAATGGACTAAATGCTCCAGTCAAAAGACATATGGAAACTTAATAGATGAAAAACAAGATGCTTACATATGCTGTCTACAAGAGACTCACTTCAGATAGAAAGACACACATAGACTGAAAGTAAAGGGATGGAAAAAGATATTTCATGAAAATGGAAACAAACAAACAAAAAAGATGGCATAGCAATACTTATACCAGTAAGAATGAACTTTAAAACAAAGCTTTATAACAAGAGACAAAGTAGGACCCAACAATTTCACTTCTGTGTTATTTTCCCAAAGAAACCCAAAAACACTAAATCAAAAAGACATATACATTTATATGTTCATTATAGCATTATTTATAATAACTAAGATATGGAAGCAAACAAAGTGTCCATTAATAGACAAATGGATAACAAAGTGGTACATATGTGTACAATGGAATATGACTCAGCCATAAACAAGAATGAAATCTTGCACTCTGCAACGACATGGATAGACCTAGAAGGCATTGTGCTGAATGAAGTAACTCAGACAGAGGAGGACAAAAGACATATGATTTCACATATAGGTGGTATCTAAAAAACAAAATAAATGAACAAGTAGAACAGAAATAGACTCATAGTATAATCCCAGCAGTAGAATTGCTGGGTCAAAAGGCAGTCCCATTTTTAGTTTTCTGAGAAAATTCCATACTGTTTTCTATAGTGGCTGCACCAGTCTGCATTCCCACCAAGAGTGCACTAGGGTCCCCTTTTCTCCACAGCCTTGCCAGCACTTGTTTTTTGTTGATTTGTTTATGATGGCTATTCTAACCGGTATGAAGTGGTATCTCATTGTGGTTTTAATTTGCATCTCTCTGATGGTTAGTGATGCTGAGCATCTTTTCATGTATCTCTGGACCCTCTGTACGTCCTCCTTGGAGAAGTGTCTGTTCAAGTCCTTTGCCCATTTTTTAAGCAGGTTGTTTGTCTTCCTGGAGTGGAGTTGTGTGAGGAAAAAGAACATTTTTTCCTATCACTTGAGCTATTATCAATTATTGGAAACCTTTCTTTTTCTGTCTTATCATTTATGACTGGAAATCTTTCTCTATCACCTTAGCTTTTTTTTTAATGGGAATCTTCTTCCTTTATCACATGAATTACTATTTATGACTGGAAACATTTCTTTCTCTATCATGTAGTTATCATTTGTAACTTGAAGCCTTCCTTGTCTATAACTTCACCTACCTTTTATGACTCGAATGAAACCTTTTTCTCTATCCCACGAGTTATTATTTATAACTTGAAACATTCTTTCTCTATCACAGTTATAATGTATAATTGGAAACACTCTTTCTCTATCATCTGACTTATCGTTTATGACTGAGTCATTCTCTGTCAACTAAGTAATTGTTTATAAATGGAAAACTTTTTCTGTATCTTCTTAGTTATCATTTATGACTGGAAATCTTTTTTCTCTATTACCTGAATTATGTATATCAGAATCTTTTTTTCTCTCACACACAATTTGTCATTTTTAACTAGAAATCTTTCTTTTCTATCACCTAATTTATTGTTCATGACCAGGACCCTTCTCTCTATATCAGCTGAGTTAGCATTTATCACTAAAAAACCTCTTTTTATCACATGAGTTATCATTCATGTATAGAATCCTTCCTTCCCTCTTACTTCCCTTATTATTTATGACATGAAACCTCCTTCTCTATCTCCTGACTTATTTGTTACTGGAAGACTTTATGCTCTATCAGCTGACTTAACATTTATTAATGAAAAACCTTTACCACCTGAGTTATCATTTATGACTGGAAACTGTCTCTATCACCCAAGTTATTAATACTGGATGCATGCTCTCCTTATCTGATGAGTATCATTAGTGTCTGGAAACCTTTCTTTCCCTCTCACCTCATTATCACTTGAGCTAGGAAGCTTTTTAAAATACATCTATATAGATTCTGGCCAAGATGGAGACATAGGTAGAAACCCTTCATTTCCTTGCACAGCCAAAAGGAAGATTAACGACCAATCTAAAATCAATAAACAACCAGAAGCACCAGAAAATCAAACTTCATGGAACTCTAAGAACCACGGAATTAAAGAAAAAATCAACCAGACCAACCAGACCGTTGAGGCAGCAGATGGAGAGAAACCTCAGTGAGGCAGCAGACCATGCAGGTGGGGCTGGCTGCCGCGCCACGGCAGGCTGTGCAGGAGGGGCTGACTTAAGAGGAAACTGAGACTCAGAGGTGGCTGTGGATTATGGTGGTTGCCACGGTGGGAGAAATTCCCAGTCTCACATGGGAATTCATTGAAAAGTACACTAGAGACGAGCGGGCGAGTCACACTGTTCCCTCTCCAGGAAGCACCTTCCCACAGGCAGCACCACTGGCGGCAAGGAGGTTTGCCCAGCCCTGGTGATTACCTAAGGCCCCGCCCCCTTACAACTTATCAGGTGCACCAAAACAAAGAAATTGGGCCAAAATGAAAGAACAGAGCAAAACCTCAGAAAGAGAGCTAAGCAATGAGGATATAGCCAACCTATCTGATGGAGAGGTTAAAGCCCTGGTAATCAAAATGCTCACACAACTGATTGAGCTTGGTTGAAAAATGAAAGAACAAATGAAAGATACCCAAAATGAAACAAAGCAAAATATTCAGGGAACCAACAGTTACAGGAAGGAAACCAGGACTCAAATCAATGATTTGGAACAAAAGGAAGAAATAAACATCCAACCGAAACAGAATGAAGAAACAAGAATTCAAAAAAAGTGAAGACAGTCTTACAAACCTCTGGGACAACCTGAAACATTCCAATATCTGAATTATAGGGGTGCCAGAAGGAGAAGAGCAACAGCAAGAAATTGAAACCTTATTTTAACAAATAATGAAGGAAAACTTCCCCAGTTTGGTGAAGGAAATAGACTTTCAGGAAGTCCAGGAAGCCCAAAGAGTCCCAAAGAAGTTGTACCCAAAGAGGAACACACCAAGGTGCATCATCATTAAGTTCCCCAATATAAAAGACAAAGAGAGAATCTTAAAAGCAGCAAGAGGAAAGGAAAGAGTTACCTACAAAGGAGTACCCATTAGACTATCAGCTGATTTCTCAAAAGAAAACTTGTAGGCAAGAAGGGGCTGGAAAGAAGTATTTGAAGTCATGAAAGGCAAGGACCTACATCCCAGATTGCTCTATCCAGCAAAGCTATCATTTAGAATGGAAGGGCAGATAAAGTACTTCCCAGATAAGATCAAGTTAAAGGAGTTCATCATTGCCAAGCCAATTATTATATGAAATGTTAAAGGGACTTATCTAAGAAAAGGAAGATAAAAAACATGAACAGTGAAATGACAACAAACTCACAACTATCAATAAATGAACCTAAAAAAAGAAAAAAAAAAGAAAAACAACGAAAACAAAAACTAAGCAAACAACTAGAACAGAAACAGAACCAGAGAAATGGGCATCACATGGAGGGTTTTCAGTGGGGTGGGGGAGGGGAGGAATAGAAGGGAAAATGTACAGAAAAGAAGCAGCATAATTGATAGGCATAAAATAGACGGGGAGAGGTAAAAATTGGTATAGGAAACAGAGGACCCAAAGAACCTGTATGTACCACCCATGGACATGAACTAAGGGGGGATGCTGGAGGATTGGGGGTGCAGGATGAAGGGGGAATAAAGGGAAAATTGGGAAAACTATAATAACATAATCAATAAAATATAATTAAAAATAAAATAAATCTATATAGTTTTATTAAGACAAAAACAGTGTGGTATGAAGTTTACATTTAAACAAAGGTTTCATAAAAACCTAACACAGGCCTAAAAGGATTTTACAATGAGGTTCTAGATGCAGGTCTAGATGACATCAAGTCTGATGGATCTCATGATTTAAGACAGCATTTTGGGTATTACATAATTTTAGGATTAAAAAAGAATTTTTTTGTTTTGTGTTGTAAAGTGAACTACTGCCCCAGTATGAAAGTTTAATTTTCTCCTGAGACCACAGCTTTTGAAACATTTCAACTCTTGAAGTGATTTGGTGAGCTTGTGTTGTCAATGACTGCATCTTGCCACCAATTGTTCCAGAGTTCAACATTCAGCAAACAGAGAGGGTCCAGGAATTTTCTACGCTAAGAGCCTGGGCATTTCTCTTTACTTTCACACCTCTTGTGCCACCCTCTTACCTTCCCCAGATACCTCAGCCCGTGGTTTGGATGGACAAGCTAATATTTATAACTTCATAACTGGAAAGAAAGAGTCTTCTTGCTAGTTTCAAGAATTAGCACCTCTAAGACAGAAATGATCTGCCTACATATATACTCCAATGAAAGAAGTTCCCTCCTCAACCAGTTTCCATCCCCCAAAGGGCAGCTTTGGTAACTGATCAACTAGCTTAGTCCTTTGTTACCGACAGCATTAGGCTCAGGCAGAGAACAGCTAGGCTTGTAAGTCTCAGGCATTCACAGCTTTTAAACAGCTTTTCACAGTCCTCATTTACATTGCCAATGACATATTTTGGAAAAGATAAAATATTCTGGACACAGAACCCAATCACCCTTACTCATTTTACTCATGCCTCAAATTACTCATTTTTCATTTCCCCAGTCAGGCCCCAAATTTTAACAAAAAGAATCTTACCCATTGCCCTTCCTTCCACCCCATCCCTTTCACCCCCAAATAATACACAGTAATGGGCAAAAATCTGCACACATACTCTATGCTGTAAAAGTGCAGAGTTAACACATGGTAGGATGAAGGCTGTGTGCTGTAGGAATGCTATTTGAAGATCTGCAAAATCTTTTTGCTCTCCCACACAGCGCTTCTGCAGATTTTGTCCTTCCTAGAAGGCCCTTTGCTTTCCTCAGTAAAGTGCAGAATGAGTTGCCTTAAACCCATATCCTCCTTCCCCTACACAGTCCTTGACCTGCTGTAGGGCACAGAAACTATACTGACTCTTCAAAGAACACCTTCTCAAGCCACTTTATAGTGTCAGGACAAATAGAACACATTTCCCACTTGAAAACCACAGTCAAATGTGACAGGGGCACATGACTCTTGTCATCTTTTCTGTCATCATCCTCCAAGTGGTAGGAATGCCACATCAGCCTTTCCTCATAGAAGCATATGACAACCTGGCAGCACTTGACCATGGCTTTTTTGGCAGGGACCAGGTCAGCCTCGTCCAGGTCAGTTTTCCCAATTCATTAGGAACATGAGTTCTCCACTAGAGTCTGTATCTCCAATAATTCACACCAGCTCCAAACCCCAGGCAAAGCCTCACTGCTGTTTTTTTTAAGATTTTATTTATTTACTTTTAGATAGAGGGGTATGGAGAGGGAGAGAGGGAGAGAAACACCAATGTGTGGTTGCTTCTTGCACCCTGCCGGCCCACCCCCACCACTGGGGACCTGTCCTGCAACCCAGGCATGTGCCATAACCGGGAATCGACCCAGTGACTCTTAGGTTCACAGGCCAGAGCTCAATCCACTGAGCCACATTGGCTAGGGCCTCATTGCTTTTCTGACTCTCCTTTCATCTTGGGTTTGCTCTCCTCTCCTTTTTCTTCAGAGTCAGAGTCAGCGTTGTGCTTGCCTCCCTCTGATTTTTCTCCCTCGTGGGCTGTTTTCTGTGACTGTAGAAACTTGGCAATGAAGTGGGCACAATCCAGGTTCTCTTTTGGCTCTCAAGTGTTGCCCTCATTGAGAACCCTCTTCCACTGGAGGAGCTACTCCACTTTGCCCTTTACTACTCCACAGTCGAGAACTTTTCCCACCACATATTCCTCTTCCTCCTTTTCTGGCACCTCCTCCACTTTCTTCCAATTTTGTTTTTTCCCCATAGTGCCCACCAGCTTTCTGGTATAAAGGGTGACGCTATTCAGAGTAGCATCCAAGAGCTGGACAGGAATCGGTGTCATGCTACTGGCAGCATCTCGTCAGGCTGGCAGGAGGAGTGGCCCCCAGAAAAGCAACAGGCCTGGTGGCCACTGCTGAGCCCCTCCCTGAAGCAGCAGGCCAGGGCCAGTGGCCCTCCCCTCCGCCGCAGGAACCTTTATTATCGCCAGAATTTTCACTATGACAGGAAAACTTGTTTTTATCACCTGAATTACCATTTATGACTGGAAAACTTGATCACATGAGTTAGCATTTATTCATTGATACCCTTCTTTCTTTATTATCATTTATGACTGCAACCTGCTTTCTTATCACGTGACTTATTTATGACTGGAAACTTTCTTTCTCTATGATCCAACTATCATTTATGGTTGAAGATCTTTCTTTCCCTATGCCTTGAGTTTTCTTTTATGTTCCCAGAGCTACATTGCACACCTTGTTTTACTTTTAATGGTTTTCTTTTCTTAAGTTAATGGTTTACCTGGAAAAAGAAATTTGAGAAATATAGATATGAATTCATGACCTGACTGACTTTCTGTTCTCAGTGTGAGGTACAGATTTTTACACCCCCCCTTTGTTGCACTCATTTGGGAAAGATATCACTGTTTCTCCCAATACCACGTACTCAGTAGACTCGCAAAATGCCGTACCAGGTGAAATTGCTCAAGGCAACAAGATACGTTACCAGGTTACCTAGAAAAGTTTAAGTTGCTCCTGATGTTTAGTCTTCTTGAGGCATTAAAAACAGGGAACCTGTCTTTCAACCACCTGGGTTTAGGGTAGCAATTGCTCCAACATAAGTTTGTTTTGTTTGTTCTCCTTGAGTTTGTCAGAAAATAAGGGCCACTTGTGTGCCCTGTTTTGTCAGCTTCCTCGCTGCAGGCATTACCAGCACACTCCTGCTCTTCCCTTTGGTTTGGATCTTGGCCACGTGTGACCCACTTAGCTCCCTCTGGGCTGGCATAGAGGAGACTGGAGCTCCCAGAGTGGCTCCTGTTGAGTCCACAGCAACTCTGTAAAGATGTGTGATCATAACTTCATTGACAAGAGAGGAACTCAGACTCCTAGTGGATCAACTATTTGCTCCAAGCTGCCCAGAGCCACTAAGCAGGGATGTGAAATGCAAGACCAGTCCCAGACATGCTGCCTCCCCCAGCAAAGGCCACCCTGTTCCCTGGGACACACCAGCCTTGCAGTCAGGGTGGTCTGTCCGCTTTGTTCACAGAGGAGTAGTTCTTTCCAGTGGGTCTTGAGACCTTTGGGTGGCTGGTATTTTTGAGAAGGAGAGGGCCCTGTTCATTGACCCAGTGGGGACAGGCCACCTTTGACAGACAAGGTCTGTCACATATCTACTGGGACAGGCTGCTACCTGCCAGCCAGCGCCCTCACTCACCCCAGGCTCTGTGACCCCAGGTAGCTTCATGGAAAGTTTCCGTGGAGGAAGCATTTGCTCTGACTTCATATAAATTTTCAGAATCACGCAGCTGTGTATCTGGCTTAGAGGATGCTGGGCCCCCCTGCCCTGACCAGGCGGTGAGCTGGCCTGAGCTCGGAGCCGGAGCACATCTTCAGACTTAGCAGAAAACATGAACACAATTCTCTCTGGCACTGCGACCCCAACCACGCTTTTGCTGAGCCTGAAGTTGTGTGGGGAACGGGTGAGGACTCTTTTTCCCTCATTTACTGTATCAATTGTTGTCAACTGTCACTCCAGTGGTGGGCGCATCTGCAAGAGGAGCTCCAGCCTATGCGGTTGGGGCACTGCTCACCATGGGACAGAATATGTGGGGGGACAGGCTCTGGGCTGTCTGGGCGGAGCTCTGCATTTCACGGCCCTTGTGTCAGTCAAGAGAACCTAAGTCAAAGTGATCCTATTCTCAGGAAACCGAGCACCCATGCCCTGAGCGTGTAGGTCAGCTTTCCTTGTGAAGACAGGAGTGAGTGCGCCAGAGAGACTCCAACAGGATGGACAGATGGCAGGACTTGGTCTGCATGTCCCTGGGCAGGCTCAGGGCACACAGACAACCATACACAAGTGTGTGCATACAACCTCACACACACAATCAAATGCATGTGATTGCACACTCAATCTCACACATGCACGTATGGTCTGGTGTGAGCTTCCCAGTGTCTGAAGAGAAACGTTGGCCCATGGCCACCGTGCCCTCTCTGGTTTTGCCTGGACACACACTGGTGACACAGTCATACCCCATCAGTCCTGTGCACGACTGCAGGCAGGTGGAAAGGGCTGAGAAACTGCCGACCTGCCTTGTAAGGTAGCAGCGGGCTTGGGTTCGGGGTGTCGATGGCCAGCATGCCGTGGCTTCTCCTTCCTTCAGAAGCCACTGTCTTTCTTCTGATGCTGGTGTCTATGTTTTCCCTACCGGTCAGATCCCCAGGCAGAGTCTCAGGGTCCCTCCTGCCGCAGGCTGGCAGCTCTATCCTCCAAGGGCTCAGGGCCTGGTCACCGCTGACTCCATTGCACCCAGCCCACCACCCCGTCTCTCCTGTCGTACTTTAAGTCTCAGGTAACCCAGTCACACTTCCCCACTTGAGGAGAAAGGACTGATGTCTGAGTGGTATTGGGGTCCCACTAGCAGGGACAGCCCCAGACCCGACTAAGGGGCCAAATCTGTCACCTGTTTCTTTAAAAACATTTTTCCGTTTGGTCAATTCGGGGAAGAGTCCTTCTCCTGTCTCTGGGCACCGGAAGACCCCAAATTGAGTAACTGCCCCATCAGAGACCCTGAGAGCTGAAGCCTTCATGGAACAACGCCGAGGGAGATGGGAGTGCCCGCTCAGTGACTCAGCAGCGGACAGCAAACTGTTTCAGGTCTGTTGCTCTGGTGTCTTCCGTTCCCAGGGAGGAGCGTTGACATCAAGGAGCATGGGCAGGCATTGTCTAAGGTAAGAAACGCTGGGCCCAAAGTCTCTGCCTCACAGGCAGGCTCTCTGCTAGGGACTGGCCCACCCTGCATGGCCCTTGTTTCTGAGATGGACCTGGCCAGCAGGTCCTCCCCACAGCGCAAGGCAGGTAGCACTTGGTGAAGATGTCATCATCCTGCTAGCATCGTCTATTTCTGCCTCAATTTACTTCTCTTTGCATACGCTTGGCAAAACTTGCTCCGTCTTCCTCTGAATCCTTCTCTGTACTTGGGTTTCAATGCCCACTGACCAGTGCGTCTATGTCCTATACCCGTGCTCAGAGGGAGGTTGGCTACCCCCCTGTGGCCCACCATTCAGCTACATGCTGCATTCCTTCCCAAAGGAACAGAGGGGCCTGCCCAGAGAACTCGGTGGCCACGTGGCCAGAGGCCCTCACCCCTACTTCCAGGCTCCCCCCACCCCTGCCTATATAATACCAGCTGCTTTGGACTTAGATCAGAGGGTGAACTGCAGCCTTGCTATTAACTTGTTGGAGTAAATCAGAGAACTAATGGTGATAATAAGACAGTACAACATCAGCAACTGTTAACCCCTTCCTGGGTGCTCCAGACAGAAGAGCTGGCCACCGGCACTCGGCACTCGGGTCAGGGAAGCTTTGGCACCTTTTGTGTCAGGACAGTGGGGGTGTCAGGATCCGGCAGGGAAGCCAATTCCTGGCCCACCCACCAGCCTATCACAGAGGTACTATGTTTTCGTCTGAGACACCTGACTTCTTTTACTTCCCTTTGAAGAACAATTGGCAAATGTTCCAGCTAGTTTTTATTTGGCTTAATGTTTGGAATAAAAGGGAAGTAGGGCCATTTCTTAGGCTGGACAGACAGATGGCGAAACCCTGTATGCCTGTGTCCCGATTACAAAGGCAGCACTTTCGGCAGGAAGCAGTGCTGTGTGGACAACGGGTAAGGCAAACTAAGGCAAACTCCCTCTTTTTTTCCTGAAGTCAATCTGAAGGCAGGCGTTGGTGTACTTTCCAGTTTTTCCCATTGCAAAATGAATGGCTCAGTGTTTATTTAGCACAAGAAGTAAGTATAATTACTGGGAGCTGAACTTTCAGCCAGCGAATGGGGAACTGTCAGGTTAAAATGATCAAAGCTTTGGTTTTAAATTGTGTGTATCTACCTTCAGATAACTACCTTCAAAACCTTCATCTTATTTTTGTAAGAAATTGGAGTTGACAGCTTGTTTGCACAGTGTAAAACCCCCAGTTATCAAAACACTTGGGAAGTGGGGTGCTCCCAAGCACAAAGCCTGAACCCTCAATGACAAACCATGATCCTGGGGACCTGCTCGCATCCCAACGGCCCTGACATTCTGAGCCGGCCTGACCTCGTCTGGCCTGCAGTGGTTGGGTGAGTCCATTCCCTTGACTCAGTCCAAGCATCTAAACCAAATGATGGGATAATGGCTTCATGGGTTACGAGGAGTATTTCAGAAAGTGCTTCTTGAAATGCTCCAAGGATGAGTACGGTGGGCATGAGGCCGGCCGCCCACCTCCTGGATCATGTTATTCTTATGGGAGCCCCATTTGTTCTCTGCATAAACCCAAGCTGAGGCCTCCCTGTTATTATCTACATTTTGCTGGTGAGTGACAGGGTTGCAAAAGCCTTGCCAAGGTCATGTGACCAGCAGTGGTGGCTCCGGGGACATGCAGCACACAGCACATAGAACACCAAGTCTGAGGGCTGATGCCAGACGCTGTTCTCCGGGAGGCTGCAGTGTTTTTGAAACATGAAACAACACTAAGAAATTCAACTCTAAGAAAGTGATACTCAGCCAACCTTGCTTTCTTCTTGTCTCGAATCGACTGGGAGCTCTGAGCAGGCTGGGAGGGTGGGCACTGCTTCTTGTCTCCTCTTGGAGCAGAAGTGTCTGAAATCTGGAGGCAGATCATCCGTCCCCTCAATTACAGGTTTCCATCTGCTTCACTGCCCATGCTTTGTCTCTGGCTTTTTCTCTTCTTCTTCTTCTTTTTTTTTTTTTTTGCCTTCAACTGTTGAGACCAGGTTTTCTTGAGCTGGTTTGAATGGTTTGAAAGTTGCGCATTCATCTTTATTCTTCTGTTGCTCTGGACTTGTTGGGGTCACAGTTGGGCTGTTTCCCCTCAACAACCTGCACTGGTCACCATGGGTGCCCTCTTCTCGTGTCCCCTCACACTCTCCTGACAGAGGCTGTCTGTGCTGAACTCCCCAGGCCATTTCACCCTTGTGTCCTCCTTCCACTGCAGCTCATGGAAAATCTGAGGCTCCCATGGACTTGGCACCTGGCTCCATTGTCCTCGGTGATACGTGCAGCTGACGCCCATCCTGCTGTTTGTGGGGCCCCTTCCCTTGAGCATCTGGACTTTCCTCCTTGGTTTTATGGTCTTAATTTTTAGGACAATGGTTACAGGTGGGGCGTTTTACTCCCTGTGCCCTTCGGCCTCAGTGCACCCTGCCATCCAGTCTTGTTTCTTTTTTTGTGAATCTTTTTATGTGTTTCTGTCTTTTCTATTTTGTTTCTCTCCTCTGGGACCCCTTGGATGTGGATGCCCCCTTCTGTCCTTAGTGCCCTCCCCGTTCTCGGCCCTCTATTGTGCACCTGCGCCTGGTTGGGCTCATCCAGCTGCTGGGGCTCTGGATGCCGTTACCACCTCTGAATTCTGTATTTCAGCCACTGGGTGTCTTATTCCCAAAGGCGACCTATTCTCTTCGTAACTGTTCCTTCCATGTTATGTCTCCTTCCTTGTCTCTGTAGTTATTTGATACCTTTTTCTTGTCATTCTGTTAACTTGGAAATTACACCCTTTGCTGTTGACATGGCCGCTCTGGTGTGTGACGTGCTTCCCCGATTCCTAACACCTGGGTCCCCTCTGGAATGTACAAAGCACCTGGGAAGCTTTGCTCCCATCACTCCCTCCCAATGCTCGTGTTGCCACTGCATTCGACCTGGGACCCCGAGTCCTGGTTGCCCTTCTTTTCGTAGCCACCATCTGTGTAGGTCTATTCACAGCTTCGGAGATGTCTGCACTCCTCCCCTGCCTCACTGTGATGTCTCGTCTGGGTTCTGTTAAAGCCATCGTCACATTTCTTTATCAGGCCAAGGGCCTGGTGCTCAAGTGCAGGCGGGCAGATGTCCCCACAGCAAAGCTGCTTCTGCCTCGGGGTGGTGCTTCCCCATGGCAGCTCTGAGCATCCTTCTGTCCTTGCCAACTGACAGAGGCCTTTGGGGAGGGACTCAATGTCACCGGGGCTTTGCTCTTTCGGCAGGTGCCTGGCCTGCTAACTTACTGCTCTCAATTTCCCTAAGGATGTTTATTATGCGCTTTTCCACTCCACGTTCTTGCTGTCCCACCATGTCTGGCTCAGACGGAGCTGCTCAGCTGTCATCTTGCTTCCATCCAGGCTGCGCTCCCCGGTTTGGACTCCTGGTTGCACAATGGAGTTGGGGTGGGGATGGGGCCGACCCCAAGTTTATGCAGTCTTGCCTCCTGCTGCACAGTCGCTGGCTGCTCTCAGAGGCCACGTCAGATGGTGGCAGGCCCATCCCTCCCCGCTGCGGCACAGGGACTGGGAGGAAAATCTGGCTTCCCAAACTCCACCAGGAGGCGATGATGGGCCGGTCTCCTCTCAAGTCCCTGAACCCACGTGGATCCTTGGATTTGGCTCCGTGTGGGGGTACGGCTAGACCCAAGCCAAGTTCAGTTCCTCCTGTGTCTCCTCCAGCTTCCTTCCCTCCCTTCTCCCATCCCAAGCAAACCTTAGTCTGGTGAGTGTGAGAAATGTGGGGGTGGAAGGACGTATAACATATTAAACATATTACAGCACAGGAAAATGTGGCTTTTGGGATGAAATAACCCATCTGAGGCTGCTGGCCAGAAACAGCCTGAGCTGGGACTGGATTCCTGAGTTGGTTGGCCGCAGGATGAATCAACAGCTGTTCCAAGCAGGGTCTCTGGACCATCTGGATTCATCTCTGAAAGAGAAGTTTTTTTCTCCTTCTTGTCGAGTTTAGCCTTCTCTGAATCTGAGTTCCTGGAGTATAGAGGGTACACCTAGGTAGAGTGGCTGACACAGCAGCTGGTTCTCAGGTACCATCTTCATCCCGCCTGTCTGGTGCCTGGACACTGGCTGGAAGTCACCGAAGTGAGCATCCTGTGCTGCCATGTGCCCAGCTCACAGATGCTCCGGCAGGCAACACAGGCAGGGAAGGTGGACATGCGTGACAGGCCTCCTAAGTGCCTCACGAAAGCTTTAACAGCCCCTGGAGGCATTGTGACACCTCAGACAAGAGCCTTGGGTTGGGGGAATATCAGTTGTTCAATGTGGATTAGTCACAAGTGGGATCTGGGATCAGAAGCCAGATTTTCTCTGATAAAGAACTCAGCACTCACCCTGGCTGTTGTGGCTCAGTGGATTGAGCACTGGACTGTGAATCAAAGGGTCACCGGTTCGATTCCCAGTCAGGGCACCTTCCTGGGTTGTGGGCCAGGTCCCCAGCAGGGGTCGAGTGAAAGGCAACCACACAGTGATGTTTCTTTCCTTCTCTTTTTCCCACCCTTCCCCTTTGTCTAAAAATAAATAAAAAAATCTTTAAAAAAAATCAAAACAACAAAGAACTCAGCACTTCACCCCTTTGCCAGTGGTTTTCATACTTTTTTAAATCCATCAAAATGTCCTTCCAAAGAAGTCTTATCCAGAAACCCAATCTGTGGATGAAATGAAACAAAGCTTCTGTGCCTGAAGGGACAGGTGGAGCCTGGGCCCTGGGGTTGGCTGTGGCATCTGCATGACCCTCTTGTGGTGGCTCCAGCACATGGCTCTTCGATGGTAGGTTGGCGACACGCCTAGGCCTCTATTGCAAGCTGCCTCTCGGGACAGATAAGTTCCTGTCTGTCTCCTTTGTGGTGGGAAAAACACAATAAAAGGGGAGAATGGGCTGGGAGAGGCCTGTGCTAGGGACTGGTGCCAGGGAAGCATTCAGTGTTGGGTTCCAGAAGAGGCTTACCTGTGAACTCTCAGGATCCTGGCAACCTCTTCATCACCTTAAAGGAAAAAGAGACAATGGGTGTGTTGAGGTTGCTGGGCCAGTGGCCCTGTGCCCTGACCCACCCGGGGCCTGCTGGAGAGTGTCCGTGGCTCAGCTGCCAAGATCCCAGACCCCGCATCCCACAGCACTGAGCCCCACAGCAGGGGCATTGCTGCAGAAAAGCTGTGTTGAGCTGTGTGGGAGTTCAACAGCTGAAACAGCAGGTCCCCAAGAGCCATCCACTCAGCCAGGCTGGGTCTTCTCAAACTGGGCCTGGGGCACTCTCTGAGAGGCAGTGGCCTTGACTGACAGAATATCTTTCCTTCGCAGGTTTTACCGGGAACTGACTGTGTGAGGGCATTACCAGGCCCTCCCAGGGCCTGTGAACCTACAGACTCTGTCGTTGTACGGCTTTGCATGAATACGTGGCCCCATGGTGACAGATTCAAAGGGTCACATGCAAGGCTGCAACGCGAGCTCTAACTATCCGGAAACATGCTCTGGAACAGGTGTCTGGGCACAGATGCAGGGTCCACACTCTCTGGTTCTGCTGAAGCTAAGAGGGAGGATCCACAGGCCCTAACGTAGACCCCCACCCCCGACAGCTACATCAGGTGTCAGTCAGCCACAGAGTGTGACTGCAAAGGGCTCTTTGGTCCCCCATCAGCCTCCGAAAATGGGAGGCTTCTATCCTTTCTTCAACTTGGCACGCAGTGTGATGTCGTCGGTGGTGAGGTCATAACATCACTGATTTACTCCACCACCAAGATTCCCTTCAGAGATTAGAGTCCAGGAAGTGGTTGAAGGTGGGGCCTGGGTGGCTGACAGTTGAAGCCAGACCTCACCTGGGGACGTGGCCCTCAGAAACCAGAGGCCTGGCAAAGGGCACCTCACCTGTCTGTCAGCTGAGCACATGGCTCCTCTTTGCTCTACGAATGCGTGAGCTGTGGAGCCCAGCGCTGCCAGGAAGCAGGGAGTGGATGCCCCAGACTCACTCCATCACGGCTCCCTGTCTCCCTCCCAGACTGCAAAACAAAAAATGCTGGATGGGGAACCTGCCACCGACTGCCTGCCCCCAGGCCACCTGTAAAAAATGTTAGTCTCCAAGACTGCAGCAGGGAACAAATTGTTCATTGAAACAATGTGGCCCCAAACCGGCATCTCCCTGCCAGAAACACACCCAGCCACGCTGGAGCTCTCAGGGCGGAGTCTGGCCACATCTGGCTGGCTGGGGATCAATCCAGCGCGAGACACAACAGACTCAGCTTTAAATCAAGCATGGCCTCTCTTATTTTCCCTTTGTAGTTCAACAAAAGGTGGCTCCTCAGGGTGGGGGCGTGGAAAGGGGGGCCATTCCCCTAGTTCTCCCCCCCGGGCAGCACCGGCAGGAAATAACCACAGCTGGCAGAGGCTGCCTCATCTAATGAGTGCAAGTTTTTGTTCTGAGATGCGCTGCTTTGGACGGTAAACACGGATGCACACAGAACAGGCTGGGAGCATGTGTCTGAGCGCCCTGCTCCTCACTGTGAGCACCCACCTGAAGTGCGTCCCTTTTGTTCCCACGGGGCTTTTGTAATCGTAGAGCTGTGAGGATTCTCTGCTATGTCCTAGAAATTGTTTTAATGGAAACAAACTCCTGCCCTGGTTGGTGTGGCTCAGTGGATTGAGTGTGGGCCTGCAAACCAAAGGGTCGCCAGTTCGAGTCCCAGTCAGAGCACATGCCAGGTTGCGGGCCTGGTCCCCAGTTGTGGGAGTGTGAGAGCAACCACACACTGATGTTTCTCTACCTCTTTTTCTCTTTTCCTTCCCCTCTCTCCAAAAAGAAATAAATAAAATAAAAGATAAAATAAAAAGAAAACGAACTCCTTCATTCAATTACATGGTTTTAAAACCTCTTCTTTGAATCTCACACCACAGGAGGGCCTTTAAGTCCAATGGCCCTCAGCCCCATAGAAGATGCAGGTCTTCTGATAAACGTTCTCAGTGTCAGTGTGAAGTGAGGAGTCGCTGGGGCTTCTCTGAGTCCACTGGGGAGGTCAGTCTTTGGGCTGTGTCCTCCTTATGTTGGGTTTGCTGGCTGCCCTGACAGCTACCTGTCAACCCAGAGCTCTGCATTTCAGGCCACCAAGGGCAGGTGACCAGCCCACATAGGGTTTGCACCCCAATCAGTTTCAAGGACACGCACAGCCTCAGTTCTCTGGCGACCTCAGTTCTGCAGACCCGTGGGGGCACTGTCAGGGGAAGCCAGGTGTGGTCAGTGGCCCACAGAGCAGCAGGGAAGATGGAAGAATTAAGTGATATAGGTTGAGGCTGGTGGGGGAGCAAGAGTCAGGGTTGGGGGCGAAGCACAGGCTTGGATCTCAATATCGACCAGCTCTACGAGCCCTGGAGCTCACATAACATACCTGGGCAGCTGTCTTTTTGTAAAGAAGGCAACCATTTCTTGAGCACTGACCCTGGGCCCACACCAGCTCTGAGCTCCCGCTGTCCCCAGGTCCCCATACCCTGGGCCTACATTATAATCATCTTGCAGATGTGGTCATGGGACCTGGGAAGCTAAGTGGTGTGCTTGTGTTCATGCAGCCAGGACAGCATGGACTTGGCCCTGAAGTCCCAGGCTCACTGAGTTCCATGACCTTGAACATACTCTTCATCATGCTTCTTGCCTCATGGGGAGGGCCCCAGGTCCTATCCAGAAATTTAATTTATGACCCTAAGGTCATCGCAGTGAACACACTCTCCCAAAACATAGCAGTTTAGTCTCAAGGGGCAGAGTTGAGAGACCCTGTCCAAACTCAATAGGAACCACAGAGTACTGGACAGGGATAAACCAGGGGTCTATCTTGGTCAAACACTTTGCTTTGCTGGTGACACTGGATGCCCAGAGAGGTGGAGTGGCTTCTGGGGCAACACAGCCAGGAGGTGGCTGGGAGAGCTTTTTCAGGCATAAAGATATGTGTGAAAAACACCTGCTCCTCAAAATCAGGGGTTCGAAACCAGGGTCAGATCCCAGGCGAGGACACAGGGCTGCAGAGTGCTTCTACCAGTGCTCGAGTCTGCAGCGGGCTGTGAGGGCTCTGGTGATGGCCTCTTGTTGTGACACTGTAGCTTGGAGAAGCCAGGACCCATTCCACCATTATCCGGGGGTCAGAGACCACCCACTGAGGCTTTACCCTGCTCTCAGTGCCCACTCTGTCCTCGAGGCCATTCCCTCTACTCGCCGTTCCCTCCTCATTGCCTCCTCTCCAGCTACAGGTCAGGGTCAGAGGGCGCTGCTAGCTCTAAGAAACAAAGGCCTGGGTGCATCTGAATTCCATCCCCAGGGAGACATTCAGGGAGCTGAGAGGCCTCACTGGCCATCAGTTCTTCTTTTCAGGAAACACAGGCCCTGGGCCAGAAGAAGAGATCCTGCACATCCTAGGTGGGTATGTATGTGGGGTCCCCACATCCTCTGGGAGGATGGTCTGTGGCTCTGGGGGGTGAGGAATATTCCATAGGGGGAGGGGCAAGGGTGCCCCAAGCCCAGGACAGCTCCTGTGGAGCCTCAGCAGATGGGGTGTGCACATCCCTGGGTGCTGACTCAGAGCCGAATGCCAGCTGCCCTTACAGGGCTCACAGTCTGTGCACGGGGAGCAGGTCCTCTGGGATCCTTACCCTTCCTGACCATGTGTCCCCCCCACCGACCCTTCACATCCCCCAGCCTGGGGCCCCCAGGAGTTCACATAACAGGACTCACACTGGCTCCCCAAACCTCCTACTGGGCCACGTAAACCAAGCTTAGGTTCAAAGCTGACTTAGCCCCTTTGTGGTGGGCTTGGCAGCATTTAAAGGTGAAGGGATGGATGAGTCTAAGCCTGAGTGTCCAGTTCGGTGGCTGCTGACAGGAGACCCACCCCCTCCCCACAGAGAGCTGTACCACTCGTGTGAGACTCAGACTGGGAAAGCACAGTACCGACAAAGAATACAAAACAACTTCAAATTTGGGTTATATGCTGAAATAGTATTTGGGGTTAAACAACATAATAAAGTTACTATCATCTGTTTCGTTTGGGTGTTTTCATGTGACTACCAGAAAAATCTACATTTGCGCATGTGCTCGCATTACATTCTGTCGGATGGCGCTGCTCCAGATAGAGGAGCATCTGGGTGATGAACCCAGACACCTCTGACTTACTGATAAAGGGGTTCAGAGGAAGGAAGCCTGGAAGTTTTGTGGTCCTGCCTGGACAGGTTCACGGTAGTAGCTCACTGAGAGACGAACATGACATAATGTCATGTAAGAAGTTGACACCAAGGCAACCACAGCATGGATGACATACAGCACACATGTTCTCATGTGGAGTGCCTGGTGCCATCCCAGTGCAGTTAGAGATAAGAGTCCACACTGCAGGTGGGCGCAGAGACCTTGCTCAGAGGGTCCGGGGAGGGAAGCCCGCGAGAGCGGGCCCCACGGCCAAGGGGTCTCTGCCTCCTCTCCTAAGCCCTGAACACATCAGTCAGTGTAGCGAGGGGACACTGTGGCAACCACAAAGTTTATTTTATCCATGTTAGCTGCACTATTTCTGTATTTCAACATGTAACATGTGCATACTCTCTGGTCACCCTTGTCTGGGTCCCTTGTCTGAGCTCTGCAAGCACATATGTCCCAGGCCCATCCTCAGAGCTGGTGCTGAAGCTTCTGCAGTTGTTTTGTGGTTGTTGGAAGCTGGATCTTTAGTAAATTCTTCAGGAAGGGCTCATGGGGATGATACTCCCTGAGAGCTTGCAAATTTATGACTTCTTCTGCCTTTATTCTTGCAGAGCTGCTTGGCTGGATTCAGCCTTCTTGGCTCATATTTTCTTCCCTGGAGTATTTTTAAAATGTTGCTTCATTGTTTTCTAGCAGAGAGTTGCTATTGAGACATTTAATGCCAATCTTATGTTCTTTCCTTTGTAAACAAATTCGGACTCTTTTTGTTTGAATGCCCAAAGGATTATCCCCTTATCTGTAGAGTGCGATAGCTTGTTAGAGTATATGTTGGTGCTGTTTGGGACACACACACACCCAGACCACAACCTACCCCATCAAAGTTGTTACAATAAAAAAGAATTTAATAATTTTCCAACAGACAACAAAAACATATCAGAAAATGTGACTAAAAAGCAGATGAAAATTGTATCCTAATATTTCAAAATGAATTTAAAAAGTTAAGGCAATATTTAAATTTGGAAACAAGAGTACACATCAGAAATAGAAAATCGTGTAGCAATATAGCCAGAAAACAGAGATAAATGGAATAACGAAAGAAATCAGGAAATACTGTGAAAAACAAAGGAAAGGCAATTTCAGAAATGGAGACTCGATTTAAAATAATCTAAGAAGAATGGACACCATGGAAAGCAAGGGAAAAGGAAATGAAAATGACCAGAGTGAAGAGAATTAAATGGAAACAGAAAAAATGTAAAGGTCTGTGAGAAGTCAAGAGTTTCAAAAGCAGAAAAAGGTGAGTGTGAGCGTGTGTCAGGCATGTGTGTAGTGTGTCTGCCTGCCTGCATTTGTGTATCTTTGAGTGTGTATTTGTGGTGTACAGTGTGTGTCAGTCTGTGTATGATGTGTTCATGTATGCTTTTTGTGCAAGTGTAGTGTATATCTGGATGTGTGATACGTGTGTGTGTGCTTGTGAGTGTGCCTGAATGTGTATCTGTGTGTGATGTGTGTGCATGTCCTCTCTGGTGCATATGTGTGCACATGTGTGCATGCGTATATAATGACTGTGTGGGGTGTGCATGTGTGATGTGTATGCATGCATGTGTCTGTGTGTGCAGCACGTCCTCCTGTGCACACTGACGGATTTCCATGAACAGTGATCAGGCAGCTCCTGGAACGTGGCAGGGAAAGTAGAGTCCTCCAGGCTGGTTTCTCTGGGTTCTTACTGGACTCCCATGGTCTTCCTCATGGAACACAGACCTGCTCTCCTTGAATGTCCTCAGGGACATTCCACAGTCTTGTCTGCAGAGCACTGTCCTTAGCCCAGCGGTGTGGCATTGTTCTCACTCTGTCCCGGCTCTCTTCATGACCCCTCTGACCTGTGCCTTCCTCCACCCAGCCCGCTACCCTGCTCCACTCCTGGTGGTCCTCTCCTTTTGGGGTGAGCAGTGCTGGCGATTTGATGTGCACTGCCCAGGGCCACCCTGGGCCCCTTCGATGTCCCACTGACCTGGGCATGCGCTGACCCCTTGTTGGCTGTGGTATGCTCCGGTGGTGTGGCCTGTCCTGGAGGAGGTTGTCCGTGGGTCTTGGTATCACTCCCTGATTGTTCATGTTGGTTTTTAGGAGTCTGGGGACATGAGCAGAGCCTGCCATGTAATGCCCCCGATTCCTGCTCTTCCTCGGCCCCTGGCCTCCTCTCCACCACCAAAGGACTTCTCTGGGCTCTGCCTCAGGCCCACGGCTTTGGATGTACCTGGTGCTGATGACTTTCAACTCTTTAACTCCCCTCCCCCACCAGGCAGGTGCTTTCAATGGAACAAGAGATGGGGTGACAGGGCCTTCCTCCCGGGCAGGGCAGCACTGTGGGCCCTCTGTGTGACTGCATTTGCTCATCAGAAACTCAGGCAGTGAGTGAAGATTAGAGAGAGAAGACATTTCTGAAGAATCAGACTGGAGTGCAAGGGAGAAGGCTAATTTCACAGATTTGTAATGGCTAATAATGTCACACAAAAGAAATGAAATCCCTGGGTGAACACCCTGAAAAGGGGCCTACGAGCCACAAGCTGGAGCCAGGGCAGTGGGGGCAGGGAATGTTGGCCCTGTGGCTGGCCAGCTTATAGCTATGTTAGAGCCGCATGTGGTGTCTCGGACCTTCCAGCCTCTGGAATTGTGAGGGATAAGCTGTTGTAGGTTAAGCCCCTGCCTGCAGTGGGCTTATGGCAGCCTGAGCTGACTCATCCACAAATGGAATGAGGTTACCTCAAGGGCCCTGAGCTGGGACATTTCTGACAGGCCAGCGGTTCCTCCTCTCTCCCTGCAGCTGAGTAAAAGGTGTGAAGGAAGCTGGCCTCTCTCCCTGATTGTAGACGTCTCTTTGCTGGTGATGGCCTCAGTGAGAGCTCCCTCTTCAGCTTCTCCCTGCCTGCCAGCTAAGCGTGGGGGCTCCTGGGATGTGGGCAGGACCTGGAGGACAGATGCCCTCTTGTCACACGCTGCCCAGCATCGGCCTCTCTGCGCTGGCTCCAATGCACAATTTCCTCGGCCCCTCCCAGAAGGTAGAGAGAACTACGCAATGGGCCAGGCACATTCACCCTAAACAACCTGTGATGTCAGAGGCATTATTCTGACTTTGCTCATGAGGGAGGGGAGGTCCCCTGTGGGTTAGGGTCACCAGGCCCACAGCTCCAGCTGGTCTGGGGCCTCACAGGGGCTCACACCCACACCACTCAGAGCCGGAGGCAGCCACAGGGACCTGGGGTCCAAACTCACCTGGCAGCGCTGGGGCAGACGCAGGAGGCCGGGAGGTTTCATACACTGATTGCAGGAGGAGAAGGCTGCTTTCCACGGAATCACTGAAAATACAAGATGCACGTGAGAGGGTTAAAACCACCAGAAACCACCTCAGCTGGGACTGTGTTTGCCTGGTGTGAAAGACCTCTTAGAAATACCACTCCCGTTTCTAGATATGAAGACGATACAAAACACAATGGTACAAGCCCTCACGCCCGTCTCATTGTACCTGAAGTGCCTGTGTGACACTGAAGGGTCTTCGGGGACTAGGTCTCAGGTGCCCCTGACACAGACGGCAGCTCGTGGCCCCTCCTGCAAGCCGGCGTAAAAAATAATTGGAAAAAGAGCCACTTTGAAACAGAATGAGAGCTGCCATCCCAGAGGAGCTGCCTTGAATGTCTGATACCTCAAACCCTGGAATGTTAAAAACAGGGCAAAATAACATTTGGACTGGGCCTAGGGCAACATTGTATCCCGAAGATCTGTTTGCAAAGATAACAAGAAAGCAGTTATTATGACTAGTTATTATGACTACGGGACTGAAGATTAAAAACACTGTTTAGAATTAGTGATATATGCTATCTGCACCAACTGCGATGCCTTCCGCTGATAACTATTCCCCTTCCCTTTCTCATAAACACGCCTTGCCTTTGCCTCCTAACTGGAACACTCTTTGGGCCTCTGCTATTCTTATTGATCTCAGTAAGTGCTTGTTGCCTCTCACTTTGAAAGGCCTTTTATTTGTAGGTCAGCACCGGTGAATGCCAGCTTGCCCTGCCGGGCAGCCCCCAGCCTGTGGTGTAGCGATGTTGAAAAGCATGTCCGGCTGCCTGCCGCTCCAAAAGCCAATATTCAAGAGGCAGGTGCTTATATAAAGGAAAGTGGTTTATTCAGATGCCGGCATCTAAAAGATCGGGAACTGATGTCTCAAAGCCCATCTCCCAGGAAGATGGGGGCCTCACATCTCAAAGTCCATCTCCTGGGAAGGTGGAGAGGACTCATGTCTCAAAGCCCATCTCCCCATCTCAGTGGAGGCAGAGGTTTTTGTAAGGAGGGAGAGGGGAACAGAACAAAGAGATCAAGGAGGGGGTTGAAAAGTTCTCTACGTGCGGACGAACAGAGTCCATTCCAATAAGGCAAGTGATGGTCCAGTGTGCGTCAGCCTGGTTTAGTCATCTGGGATCCACAGTTGAAGGTCAGCAAATCTCCCAGAGCTGGGATGCCTGACAGTCAGAATCTATATCTTTTGAAGTTAATTCCTAGGATTCTAATACAAACATTCTGTTCATCTACAAGCTACATATTAGTCAGAGTCCCCACTCACAGAAATAATGTCAAAAGAACGGTGGGGTGCACTACAATTTCCCACTGTTACAATTTTCCATGTTACAGAGAGGGTCCCGGGCAGTGTGAGAAATAGCCACACCAGGGGTACTGCTCACTGGGCCACTATAACTTGGGTTTTACTTTGTTCGTGGTGGTTGAGCCAGTGTAATTTGTGGCCTGGGGCTTGGCCTTCTGAGGACCCAGCCCTGAGCTGTCACTGCGGAGGAAATGTTGGGATGCCGGCCCCACCCACAGCATGCCCCCCCTCAGGACCAGGGTGTGGTGGCCATGCTAGGGCTCCAGGGCCATGGGCAAGGTCACATTCCTGAATCTCCACAGGTTCCCCCGCATGTCCTCCTGCTGTCAGCACGGAGGACAGCCTCATTGTTCAGGCCCCAAGATTGCAGGGGCTAGACAAGTGCTCTAGGGTGAGCTCATGTGGCCGGAGTGGACCCAGGATGCCCAGGGCTGGGTATGAGGAGCAATTCCTCCCTTAAAGGCCCAGGAGAGCCAGGGGCAGCCACAGGTCCCTGTGGTGACTGAACTCCAGCCTTGGAGAAGGGCGTGTTTTTCTTGGTGGAGAAAGGCCCATGCCTCAGAGCCACACAGCTGCACCTGCCTGAGGTTCACTAGGAGGTTGTACACACACCTACACTCACACACGCATACACACCCTCACATGCACGTTCATTCACGCATGCACATGAGAACTTCAGCTTCCAAATAACTACACGTAGTTGTCTTCCTGTAGCCAAACATCACGTGTCCTCACCGGGGCCTTCACGGTGGAGGAAAAGCCAGATGACTCTGGAACAATAGCAGAGGCACAGCTCGCTATCATGAGGATCACATTCCCGCACCTGCACACACGGCTTAAACCTCACTTTCCGCTTTGTCAGAAGGGAGCCAGGTGGGCAGCCATGAATCCCTAAACTGTGTGGTTCCTCTGACGTGTTGGTGCAGCTGCACTGCTGTGTGGTTCTGGTTACACCCAACCTTTTCCAGAGAGCCGGGTGGGATGAGACAGGGCTCCCTCCTCTGGAGTCCACAGCTCCCTCCAGGTGTGTGCTGGGGAAGAGGACACTGCTTCGGCCAGTATTCCTTTTGGGTTGGGTGGCACTTGCTGATTTACATCTAAATCCTGTTTTTATGACTCAGGTTGGGGTCAGAGGAGGGCTGGTTCCTATGAGGATGTCAGTGAGCCTGGTTCCAGGCAGCTCTGGCCCCAGATCTCCCAGGAATGAGGGCTCCAGAGAATGACAAAAGCCCCAACATCTGTACTACACCCAGCAAAGAGGGTGGACTGTGAGAAACCCCAGGGAGCAGATGGGCTCAGCGGCTGTGGCTGGGCCCCTGGGGCAGTGATGCACACAGGGGTGCCTCTTACCTGAGGAGACCGCTGGATGGATGGCGGGGTGGCACGCTGGGGCCCACAGAGGGAGGGACCCCGATGTCCTCTAGTTCAGTGCTGTATTTCCCTCCCTCTCAGCTTCCAGTTCTTTTACGCAGGAACGGCCATCCCTGACGTCCTCATGTCCACCCCAGGGCCTGGCAGTCAGTAGGCACTCAATAAACTGATGGATGAACAGTAAGGGAAGAGGAATGGAGGGAAGATTCGGGGCCTTGCCGAGTTCTCCCAGCCACAGCTGGCACACTGTGGACTTGGCCGGGCTGCGCGGCCCACTGCTCATGCTCCTTCCCTCAGGAGCTGAGGGGCAGGCAAGGGCTGCGCCTGACCCACATGGGCGGAGGATGTCACTTGTTCCTGTGCCCAGGCCAGGGTGATGCGACCGTGAGTCCACATCCAATTTCCTCAAAGACACAGAGAAGCCTGTGACTCTGTGGGTTGGCTCAAAGAGGTTTTCTAGGAGCAAAATGTTCTAATGAACACGGAAAAGAAACACTGGACTACACTGTGTCAAAGGAATGTTTGTTGAGACACAACGTCTGGGTTACAATGATATCAAAACCTCCTGTCAACTCAGTCCCCCATTGTTGAGCCCCACGCATACAAAATATGTGGGCGAGTGACTCAATTTTGGCCCTAATTGACTTAATGTATTGGTGTCATGGAGACGCAGACACAGAATAACTTCCTGACAGGGGCTTAAACATAAGAACAGATTTCCAAGAAAGACTACATTATTCTCCTCTCTGGAGGCTCATGGGAAGGTGTTTGGGTCAATTCCGGGCAGAGAAAGACTTGGGAAGACGTCATGAAGGCCTTTGAAGTTGGATGACTTTGACCCTTCTGGGCCACCAGAGTTACTGAAAGAAAGGCCACAGCGCTCACATTTATACACACATGTTAAGTGAGCTTTGTGTGCTTTCCAGAGTAGCAGTGAGTTGCAAAACAAGGCATGCAGTCTCACGATGGAGCCCATTGTTAATTCTTGAATAGTTCTAAATGATGCATGCTTAAAATTAATCTTCATGCATTTAGCACGGAGCTCATGGACGCTCCTCTTCTTAACACTAACTTTTAGTTAATACTCATTTTGTTTGCAAAGCCCTGAGCTGAAGTTTACTAGAAAATGCCCAAAGTGGAGAAGCTGGTTGCTTTTAAAAGTAACATTTAGTTAAAGCAAAGGTTTAAAACACCATTTTGCTAACCTTTGGGATGTGTCTAGAGGTTCAGTCCTGTCTGCTTATTCAGTGAAGCGCTCTCTCTTTACAATATTAGAAACAGTTAGGTTCTTTCCTGGGACGCACAGGCTACACACGTGACCGTGTCTCAGTGTCGTGAGGAGAGGGCAGGGAGCAGGCGCACACCCTCGGTCCAGAGGGTTTCGTAAGCCTTCCCGCAAGATTAAATGCTGGGCCGCTGGGAGGATTTCAGATCTGAACTGGAAACATATTTGTTTTTTCTGCTTTGATGAGTTTCTGCTGTTTTGCAGGGCTTTGAAGTTTACTCATTGACATTAAATTGCATTAATTACCTTTTAATTTATACTTTTGTGCACAACTTTAAGGCTTTACAAAGCCTTACATGTGCATAGATTCAAATAATTCAAAGGAACAAATCCCACAGTTACTTCTAATTGGCAGCAGAACGTGGCCTCCAGTTTATTACAAACTTACATGCTCTGGTTTAGAGCTAATCTCAACTTCCCCTTGAAGTTGGAATTCAAAACCTCACTCGCGGCTTGACATGGTATTATCCAAGGAGAATGTTTGTTTCATAATTTGAAACAAGAACCTGAATCTTTTATGAGGCCCAATATTATTTCCATATGAGGAACAGAGCTGGAAAGAAAGTGTTTAGAACGGAGCAGCGAGTCTGGACAGTGCCCCTGCGGCCCTGCTGGGAGCTGTGACAACTGTACTTATGCGTCCTCTTCAACTGAGCTCCCACCTGGGGAGTGTGCAGAGCACAGCTTCACCCTGGGTCCCTGTGGGGTGGCTGGAGGGGAGCTGTAGTTTCCATCCTATTCTCCTTCTCAGCAGACCCCTCTGGTGTCAGCACAGAACAACCAGTGCTCCTTCACTCAATTGTCCAT
>CM052540.1:161661600-161812635 GCA_028533065.1 Trachops cirrhosus
TCTCTCTCTCTCTCTCTCTCTCTCTCTCTCTCTCTCTCTCTCTCTCTTTCTTTCTCTCTCTCTCTCTCTCTCCCCTTTATCAGAAATTTCTGCAGGGTGTGCTATGGGAGGGGTGTCTTCCAGGCTCTGGGGGCCAGCAGAGAGATAAAGAGGATAAAGAGGACCTATCCTCCCAGGGGGCATGGTGAGCACACAGATGCAATGGCAGAAGCCCACATGCGTGCAGAGTAGAGAAGCAGGGGCTGCTGTTTTATCTAAAGCCCAAGGGGCTGTCCTCCCAAGCAGACCCCAGGACAGAAACTGAGATATGGTATCTTACTGGGAGGTGGTCCCAGAAAGCAGAAGTAGACAGGAGAGCACCGGTATTCTCCCTCACCTCTGCCCTGGGGGCACTGAACTCCCACACTGTGGGGCTGCCCTGCCCTGGGGGCCTGGATAAAGCCATCTGGTGAGGGGTGAGAAGCTGCAAGCATGTTCACATATACAACTCATGAACATATACAACTCAACACCAAAAAAACCCCAAACAACCTAATTTGCCCAATTAAGAATGGGCAAAGGACCTGAACAGACACTTCTCCAAAGAAGACATACAGATGGCATACAGTAAGCATATGAAAAGATGCTGAATGTCACTAATCATCAGAGAAATGCAAATTAAAACCAGAATGAAATATCATCTCACATTTGTCAGAATGGCTACCATCAATAAATTAACAAACAAGTGCTGGCGAGGTGTAGAGAAAAGGGAACCCTCGTGCACTGTTGGTGGGAATGCAGACTGGTGCAGCCACTGTGGAAAAGTATGGCATTTCCTCAAAAAAAATTAAAAATGGAATTGCCTTATGACCCAGCGATTACACTTCTGGAAATATATCCAAAGAAACATAAAACACTGATTCGAAAGAATATATGGAGCCCTATGTTCATTGCAGTATCATTTACAATAGCCAAGATTTATTTGGAAGTGGCCCAAGTGCCCATCAGTAGATGAGTGGACAAGAAAGCTGTGGTACATTTACACAACAGAATACTACTCAGCCATAAAAAAGAAAATCTTACCTTTTGCATCAGCACAGATGGACCTGGAGATTATTATGTGAAATAAAGGAAATAAACCAGTCAGCAAAAGACAAGAATCATATGATTTCACATATCTGTGGAGTCTAATGACCAAAATAGAGTAGCAAATAAAATAGAAGCAGACTTCTAAATGTAGAAAACAAACTTATAGCTGTTCGAGGGAAGCAGGGTTGGGGGGTGGATGAAAAGGCAACGGGATTAAGCAAAGAAAAACAACTCATACACACAGACAATAGTATGGTGATTGCCAGAGAGGAAAGGGGGAGTGGGGTAAGGAAGAAGAGGGTATTCGGGGATAAAGAGTAAATGCCCTGGGGTCGTGAACACACAATACAACACACAGATGATGTGTTATAGAATTGTACACCTGAAACCTATGTAATTTTATTAATGAATGTCACCTTACTTAATTCAACAAAAATTTTTTAAACGATGTGTGTGGGAAATCATTAAAAGAATAACAATAATCTTTATTTTTAAAGATTTGGAGGAAATAATAAGACATATTTGATTAGTCAGAAATTGGCAGAGAAGGATAAAAAAGTAACAGAGGAGACTACTGCAAAGCAAACTGTCGTGTGGCGAGTTTAAACACCGTCATATACAATAAAATAATGCAATCATTATTTATCACATCATTAAGTTATATAATGCTTTAATTAATCAAAAGGCAAAGACTGTCAGGCTGCATTACAAAAATAAAACAGAACATACTTCATTTATTCAGACGACACGTAAATGTCAGCACACAGACAAGTGAGGGTGGGAGAAGACACGCCATGCAGACAGACAAAAGTCGGTCGAAATATTTTAGATGTGAAAAACATGGCAGACAAATATGGCCTGGTTGGCATGCAGAGAACCCTGAATCTAACAGATGGCCGCAGCATACACTTTTTCTTCAAGTGCAGAAGGCTCATAAACCCAAACCGATGGCATGCTGGGCCAGTAAAAGGCCTCAGCTCATTGTTAAGGGTTGAGAACACAGGGAGAATAGTCTACAGCCACAGTGAAATCAGTAACAACAGCATACATGGTGAACTGAAAGCAACAAATGCACAAACAAGATAAACAAAACAAACAAACAAACAAAATCATATAGACACTGACCACAGTATGGTCCAGGTTACCAGGGGGCAAAGGAGCTTGGGGGTAATAAAGAGTAAAAAGGGTCAAAAACATGGTGATGGAATGAGATTTGACTTTGGGTGGTAAACACAATGTGATATACGGATTGCGCATCACAGAATTGTACACTTGAAATCTATATAATTGTATTAACCAATGTCACATTAATAAATTTAATTTAAATAGAGAACGAGTACATGGAAAAATCCTAAATGTTTGAATACAAAGTGATAAACATCTTAAAAACAGTCAAAGAGGCTGTAAGGGGAATTAGGAAATATTTTGAACTGGATGAGGATGAAAACGTAAGGCATAAACACTTGGGTGATGTGCTAACAAGAGGCGCTGTACTGAGAAGAAAGTGCACAGCCTCCCAAGCATATGTCAGGAAAAACACTGGAAATCAGAGAACTAGTATGTTTGTCAAGAACTTGGAAAGAGAACACAAAATTACACTATTGCAGTCAATACATTAGAAGAGAGAAAACGATTATGATAACATCAGTAATTAATGAAATAGAAAATGTTACACAACAAAAAATAACAGCCAAGTGTTGTTTGCTTAAAAGAGCATAATTAAAAACAACATGATAAACTCCTAGAAAGTTTGCTCAAGGGGAAAATGAGGCGCCAATCAACAAAGTCAAAGATGAGAACAGAACCGTCACTAGAGATCTCACAGACATTAAATCATAAAAAAGTATGCCCAACAATTCATGCCAATAATTTCAACAGTTTAGATACATTAAACAAATTCTGAAAAATACAAGTTGACGAGACTGATGCAAGTATGAACAGTCCTGTTAAAAACATGGACACGATTATGCTCTAAAAATGCGCAAATCGCAGTCAACGGAATGTGAACCGCAGCACGGCTAATTGAGGTACAATGCAGACATGCAAGAATGGCAAAATACTAAAAATAAATCAATATATGTCACAAATAACCAAATAAAGTAAAAATAATCCTCTCAACAGATGCTGGTAAAAAGCTCTTAAATGTTCAACCCCATTCATTACAACTCTAAGAAATGAAAGAAAAACAAGTAAATTCCTTTATATAATGAACAGTTTCTATAAACATCATGTGGGAATGCTGACATGTTGGGAGATTTCACACGAAGGGCCATGAATGCCAATCTTGACCACTTACATTAAACATTTTACTAGAGGCTCCTTCCAGTGCAACAATACAAGTAAAAGAAACAGAAAGAGAAAGAAAGGAGGAAATAACACTATCTTTATTTATTGATAAGACATATAAAATATAAAGGAATTGGCTCTGGCTGGCATAGCTCAGTGGATTGAGCGCGGGCTGCAAACTAAAGGGTCACCAGTTCAATTCCCAGTCAGGGCACATACCTGCGTTCTGGGCCAGGTCCCCAGTGGGGGCCACGTGAGAGGCAACCATACACTGATATTTCTCTCCCTCTCTTTCTGCTTCCCTTCCCCTCTCTCTAAAAATAAATAAATAAAATCTTAAAAAAAAAGAAATGTTATGGAGGAAAACAAATATTTTTTATATCTGATGGTTCTGAGTGATGGTTGTTTTATATTTATGTTGTAATTTTTATTTATTTTTATTTATTTTTTATTTTAGTTTATTCATTACAGTTTCTATCCTTTATTCCCATTCCAGCCCACCCACCCATTCCTCCCCTCCTCCCTCCCCTTTCCAACCCACCTAGTTTAGTCCATGTGTCCTCTATATTTGTTCCTGTAAACCCTTCCCTTCTCCCAGGAAAACAAATATTAAAAAAACATTTTCAAAAAAATATAAAGGAATCTGCAAACAACTATTAACTGATACATGATTGCAGCAAGACCGTGACTTCTCGGTCAGGAACGAGGTCCATCCAGCGGTCAGCCTGGCTCTGCCGATGGTCACCACTCACCCTCCTGACAACAACACAGGCTGAGCTAACAAGTCCAATAGCCCAGATGGCCCAGGACCCTCCATGTCTGGCCCACCCATTGGGGTGCTGTGGAGAGTGGGGAGGGAATGGCTCCTCATGGAGTCCCGTGGCTTCCATCCCAAGGACCCAATTTTCTTTCAGGCGCTTGCTTTTCTTATTTTTTACGCATTTGTCAAAGCACTGCCAAGGCATGCCTCAGCACGACAAGTATGACAAAAGCAGTTTTGAGCCCATGTCCCGCTCTCCCCCGCCCCCCAAACGGCATTCGGGGAGGAACCAGGGTTCCACGGCCCGCACATCAAACGTCTGCTTTGTTTTCATGGGCACTGCCTTTTAGAACAGGAGCAAGGCAAAAACGTTCTGGTTTACTTGATATGTTTTCTTTTCCTTTTGACTTCGGTACAAATCGTTTCTTATTACTGCAATCGATATTTAATAAACACTATGGTCAAAGGGAAATACCAGGCTGCTCACCGTGAGAGCTGAAGAGGCGTGAGGCAAAGGGGGAGCCGGGCAGGAAAAGCATGCCAGAGCGTAGTCTGTAGAAACAGTGGAGCCGGGAATGTTGTAGAATAAAGGGTCCGATTGTGCCTTATTTATTTCTCTTATACTGTCTTGGCTGGTGAGTCTCGTTAAATGCTTCCCTGGAAAACAATGCATTCTTCTTTCCACAGGCACTGTGGACATCCCCACGGCTCGTGAGGGGCCCTCGGAGGAGCCCAGTGCCGAGCCTGTTGGGGCGCCGTGGAGCTGATGTCCCACACGGGGTGGGGGGAGGTGGACCTGCAGGGCAGCCCGTTCAGGACCCTGGCCCCTTTGCTCACGGTCCCGCAGGGGCTGGAGCAGAGGAAGCGGGGCTGCTCTTTGCTTCCGGAGAGTGTGGCATCGGCCCAGGGAAATCGAGGCAGTGAGACGGAACAGCTGCCTGTGAGGAAGACACCACTGCACATCAGTGGGGCGGGGGGTCTTTTCAGCAGCTGAACTGAATATCTGCATGGGGGGAGGAATGGGCTGTGACCCATAGTTCACATCAAACACAGAAATAAACTTAGAATGGATCATAGACCTTACGGGAATGTGAAAAGCATGAAAGTTCTGAAAGGAAGCAGGAAATTATGCTCATGACCCGGGGGCAGATTTCTCAGACAGAGAAAGCACTAATCCTAAAAGAAAAACTGGGATAAATGGAACTTTATTACGATTAAGAATGCCTGTTCATCTGAAAGCTCCATTGGAGGGAGGAGCCCAGCCCAGTCTGGGGAGATGTTAGAACTGACAGGAGACATCCAGAGCCTGGACCAAGGAGACTTAAAAGTGATCAAGGGTTGACCTGGCACGTCCCAAGGCAGGACTTCTAAGTGACCATTAAGTGCATGGGAAGGTGCTCAACAACGCTAATAATCAGGGAAACATAAACTAAAACCCCAACAGGCCAATGCTGCAGATGCGGGACAGCTGGTGTGCACAGGGCTGAGGAGGCCGGGAGTGGGGGGAGTGCCAAGAACAGGGGCCAAGCACTGAGGGCCAAGGACCGGGCGGGGGCTGGGGAGAGGCCAGGGTCAAACACAGTGACATCAAGGATGGCGTAATCTGCTGGGCACATCTACCAAAGCTGGGCACGTGCCAATCCCTGGGCCCATGTCCACCAAGGCTGACACCCAGAGTACATGTGTGAGACGCCAACAGGCCAACACACCCATCCCCGAGGCTGCGTCAACCACAGCACCTGGTGGAAACGCCCGCAGGTCAGTCAGCCGCAGGATGGGGAATGTCGCATCACAGGAGACAGCTCCCTGAGCTGTGAGGGCGGAAGAAGGCCAGCCAGTGGCCAGTGTGCCTCTTTCTGGAAGCGGAGGAACCGTGGGCACTGGTCCAGGCAACAGGAATGGGCACGGTGGGGTGTCTGGGCCAGGCACTGGCCGGGAGCGACCTCTGGGGTGTGGGCACGTCTGTCTGTCCTGATTTGGAAAGATGAACACGTGTCTAAAGGGCGGGGCAAGGTTAGGTTTACAGTTGTAGAGTACGTGAGACAGTTTATTCTTGCATTGTTATTTACTAATTATTATATTATTTTCATACGAATGACCGTAAACCTACTTTTGCCCTACCCTATGTATATAGCTGTATTTATGTATGTAGTTCCGTCAAACTCCGCACTTAGGAGCTGTGCGCACTCCTGGACGTGGGCTCCCTCGGTTCAAAGGATACACAAGTGCAGTGTTTGCTGGTCCTGCTCCCAGGTGACTGCACATCCACTCCTGGGAAACCACAGGTGTGTCTGGGTGCGGCCAGCGCAGCTGGGGTGAGGGGGAGGCTTCTGGCAGGCGCCCCACCACCCCACCGGAGAGCCCTGACTCCGGTTTCTTCCCTCAGGTTAAAGTGATTGGGAAATAAAAACACAAAGTGAAAACTTTCTCAGGGAACATTTAATCAACTGCTGGTTTTCAAATGGGTGGCAGCAGTCGACCTGGGCTTGCAGGGCCACAGGTAACTTCCTGCTCTGCTGGGTGCCACACAGCCCAGATGCCCCAGAGCATCACCTGAGCCTGCGTGGGAAAGAGCATTTCACCAGCAAGAGGGCTCACCCACAAGCCTGCGGTGGGGACAGCAGACTCTCCCTGTCTGTCTCTCTTTCCCTCTCTGTTTCTGTCTCTCTGTGTCTGTTTCTCTCTGTCTCTCTCTCCCTCTTGGGCTCAGTCTCTCTGTCTATCTCTGTCTCTCTATGTTTCTGTCCCTCTGTCTCTGTTTCTCTCTTTCTCTGTCTCTATCCTCTGTCTCCCTTTCTCTCTGTCTCCCTCTCTCTCTCTCTCTGTCTCGGTCTCCCTCTGTCTCTCTCCATCTCCCTCTGAATATTCCTCTCTCTGGTCCCAGGCCCTCCTGGATCTGGTGTCCTGGGTGGTCTGCCAGGCTGGCTGCCAGGCCAGCAGGGAGCAATGCTGTGCATGTGTGTGTATGTGAGAGCCGGTGTGTGCTGGCATGTGCCTGTGTGTGCCAGGTATGCATGCATATGTGGGTACATGTGTATGTGTGTGGCATGTGCAGAACCATCCCTGACATCCCCTCTTGGCCAAACTGCTTCTATATCCCCAGGTCAGGCCAACCCTGCTGGTCTCCTGGAGCCTGGGGATAGGGGATGGACAACAGACTCCTGATGGGAAGGAAGCTTGAAAAGCAGGGTGGACAAGTACAGAGTGATAGTGGGCAAGGGGCCATGTTACCTGGAGGGAGAAAAGAGCAAGAAGACAGAGGAAAGAGCCAGTGCTAGGACCTGAGATGAACCTCGTTCACCAGGTTGGGGATCATGCAGCCTGGAAGGCCAGGGAGAGTCTCCATGAGGCAGGGGTTTGGAGGCACAGGGCACAGAGGTGAATGATTCTGGATACTTGGGCAGGTACGAAGGTGGAATGTGCTGGGACTGTCACAGCACAGGAGGAAGGGGTGGACTGGGCACAGGAAGGGGCGATGAGGAGGGGCCAGCATCCTGGGGAGGGGCTGCTGTGAGGGGAGAGGACACAGTCCCTCTCATTGAAAACCTATTTCCTGGAGCTCCCCAGGAAGACCCTGCAGGACGGCCTGGAGGGAGGGGTGTTGCAGGCTGGGTGTTTCTTCAGCAACTTAGCTGTATTTTGGACTAAACAACCCAGTAAAGGGTCTCACTGAAGATACATCCTTCTCTCATAACTGCAGAGGGCTGGCTGCCTTTTTGGGGAAATGGAGCACTGCAGAAATGACGTTAGAGCATGAAACCCTTCCAGCAGAGTATGCAAATGCCCTGGGGCCATCCCACACTGCCATCCTGCAGGCTCTGGGGTCCACTCTTAGTCAACCCAGGGACACCTTACTCTGTGCCCCCAAGATGAAGTGTCACCTCTCTTCCTCCTCTATCTTCCATGGTTTTCAGATCTTCATCCAAAGTTTGCAGGGATGCTGATCAGCAGTTTCCAAATGATGCCACCCCTTGCCCTTCCCTCTTCGATTCAGCCAGGGAGCACAGGGAACTCCCCACCCGCCCCAGCAGACTCAGCTCCTGGAAACCTTCACCAGCCAATCCTGCCTGGCTCTTCCTCCTCTCCCAGATGTCCCCTTCACCTGCACCTACCGGGTTCAGCCCCTGTGCCTTACTCAGCCTCCACTCCCAGGGACGGTGCTGGCCGGCTGCACCATGTGCTGCAGAAGTGGGTGAACACAGTGTCATTCTCCTGGGACATCTTGGGGTGGTTGGAAGTCTCTGGCCACATTTTAAAAAGAAATTCATCTTCCATGATGGCTGAATATAATGGGTGTCTTTTCCTTGCCCTGGTTGGTGTGGCTAAGTGGATTGAGTGCTGGCCTGCAAACCAAAGGGTCACCGGTTCAATTCCCTGTCAGGGCACATGCCTGGGTTGTGGGCCAGGTCCCCATTTGGGGGCATGGGAGAGACAACTGATTGATGTTTCTCCTATACGTTGATGTTTCTCTCCCTTTCTTTCTCCCTCCCTTTCCCTCTCTCTGAAAATAAACAAAATATATTTTAAAAGTTAAAAAAAGATGTGTGTCTTTTCCAGTCTAGAGAGGAGGCTTGTGTAGTAAGGCATCTAGCAGCTCTTCCCACAGGTGGGAGGACATGGGAACATTAAAGAGAAGCCCACCAGGCACCTGCTGGGCAGATGGGGCCCAGGGCTCCCCTATGTCTTCCAAGCCAAAAGGAGCCATTCACAGCTCCTCCAAAGGGACCACCCCAGGAAGATAAGAATGATGTTTTTCCACTGGTGTTTTGCAAGCTGACTTCCTTCTTTGTTCTGCCAATTTTCCAGAGAAGAAAGCCGCCTTTTCTCCGGAGGCTGGCAGGAGCTGTGGGGACCTGAAGCGCGCTCCCCTGCTCCATATATAACATCCTTTCAAAGCAAAGCGGGGGCCGTGTGGTGTGTGGGACCTGGGGGACCTGGTCCTGTGGGTCAGGCTTCTGGTGGTGACCCCACCCTTTACCTGCTGTCTCTAAGCAGTCGTTCACCTCAGGGAAAGTTGGGGTAAAGGAACAAAAGAATAATATATATTCCTCTCCTTCAACTTGTATTGAGTCTGAACAATTCCTGTCTTTCAGAGACAGAGAGAAGCTCTGTTTTTCCTCTTCTTATTGAAAGGAGACTTAACACTTTTCACAGCAAGCCTTTCCTGGAAAAGCACATGGCTTTGTGCTGGCTGATGTGTAAAACAACCTCGAAAGCCAAAGGCCTGCTGCAGATTTGCCCCCAGCAGGCCCCTCTCCCCCACTCCACATCCATGGCAGGGAGGCAGGCCTGGGGGTCGGGGTGCCAGCCCCCGACAGTTAGACAAGCAGCAGCTTCCTCGGGTGCCGGTCTCTGGACTGGCACAGCCTGAGACCCACCTGCTTGGACAAATGTACGTCTTGTTTTCTACCACAACCCCTCTTGTACCGAGGCATTTTGGTCAGTTTTCAACACAGATTCCGGGCTATTATATCTTTAGAGCAAAAGAAATGATAAAACAGTACCAACCCAAGCCATTCAAGCTAGTCGGTCCCCATGGACGAGTCTCTCAAAAAATAAAACTTGCCTAGAAGCATCCTAGTCCTTCAAGTTCTCTCTCTAATTTCCACTTTCCTCAGACTTCCCCATGGAGCCTGCTGGCTTGGAGCTCTAGAAGTTAATCAGTTACCTTAGAACCAGAGTGAACTGTGTGAGGACTAGTTAATCAATTAACCAGTCAACTGGTTAACCAGTCCTTGGAGTGAGGGCTGCAGAAGGATCCTTGCTCAGAATCGACTCCACGTACGTTCCTGAGAACATTCCTGGGTTTGCGTGGTGCACTTTCTGACATCTGTCTCTCCTTACACTTGTAATTTTTAAGTCTTTCCCCATCTATTAAAAAACACGTGTTTGTTGTAAAAACAAAAGTTCAGCACTGAAACAAAGGTCTCCCATCCTCCTCCTAAGAGAAGCCGCTGCTGTTACCAATTGCATATCATGCAGATGTTTCCCACGCGTGTGCGGAGAGGACTGTTGTTGTGCGCGTGGAATCATAGCAAAGGCATGTGCTGAGAATGGCTGCTTCTCACGTAGTCAGTCCTGGATATGCTTCCACTCGAGTCTGCTCACAGCCTGGCCCTTTTTAAAGGCTGCGTAGTACTCCGTCACGTGGATGGGATCATTTCACTCGTGTTCCCGTCGGTGGGTGCTGAGGGTGTTTCCAGTGATTTCATCTATTTGCAAGCAGGGCTGCAGTGGGGATGCAACTCCCACACAAGTGCACACACACACTCACACACACAAGCGTGTCTGTAGGAAAATTTCCCATGGCTGGCGCCCTGACCCCAAAGACAAGCCCACGTTTCTCAGTGTGGAACTCCTCAGCATGACTAACATACCCCATTCTCATCTCAAACATGCCACCCACAATAAACCAGCCCGCTGAGAGGAGTGGTCACTGAGGCCAGAAGCCCCTTCCTCCTACTTCACAATCTCATCCTGGGTGAGCCCGAGACGCGCGTCCTTACGACAGATGCTAGCTTATGGCACGGTCAACAAAACACCTCAGGGGTCTGCACGCAGTCCTTGAGAGCTGGCTGTCAGCGGTCATCAGTACCACCAGAGTTGAGCTGAGGACACTGGATGTCTAAGAGGCCACTAACAGGGCTCCGTAAATCAGAACTGAACTGATGTCACCACTCCCGTCATCCCACATCAATCGACGTTATGAACAGACCCAGACTCAATCTAGCTCATTGCTGGGGCGGCTCCCACGTCACGCTGACGCGACTCCAGGGGCTGCCAGCAGGTCTAAGGTGCTCTTCTAGCTTCCCAGGAGGATCAGGGGTCTTTCAAAAAGAGGGACACTCAGGACCTTTTGGAGGGACCCCAGGCACTGGGAAGGCAAAGTGCTGGGTTGATTCTAATGCGCAGCTGGGCTGAGATGGCCTCACTCCTGGGGGGCCTGGCTGGCCTCATGACAGGCTGGCCCCTACCCAGGGCTCTGCCGGCCCGAGGAGCTCCAGGTCCCCTGGAAGCAACAGAGCCCCCACCCTGAGGGAAAAGCTGGGGGCTCAGTGGCTCACGTGGACTTTGACCTGAGTGTCATTTTTGTTCCCCCCTGTCAGCAGGAAGAAGGGACAGTCACCCTGGCTGTGCTGTCAGGCTGTTCTGGCCTCAGAGGAACGGCCCCTCTAGAGCCAGCCCTGCGGTCATATTTCAGTCTCTTTTCTCCTTTATTTGCGAATTCTTCTAGGGAGGCGCTTGATCAGTGGTTCCCAGAAACTGGTCCCCAGCCAGTGAGAGCCCATAATGAAATTTTCCTCCGTCTGTGGTAAAAACAAGAAAAACAGTGCCAGAGGATGGTTCTTTCCGTAAGGCTAACGAGAGTTCACGAAGAAGGCCGCCCTTCATTCGGAGAAGGTTCCTACCGGTCTGTCCAAGGGAATGACAATGACCTGCCTGTGCACCTTTCACGTGGACGGCTCCCTGAGGGACTTGACTTTGTGTGAACCAAGGGTGACCCAGCCCCCCCAAAGCCTGGAAGGTACAGGGTGGTTCCGAAGGCCTCAAAGGGCTGAGCACAGCAGGAGGGGCCCTGCCTCATTGGGGGCTGGGCTAGAAGAGGCCCCCACCTTCTCCTGGGACACTCGCTGCAAGGCTTGGACAGCCCTGGCGGGAGACTTGAGCAGTGTCCCTCCCCTCTCCGGCCACCTCCCTGGACTCCCACCCCCCGTGAGCGCCTGAGCCCGCACCCTCACACAGGTGTGGGTGACATGCAAAGCCGGGTGCTCTTGGAGGCCAGATAAACTGGAGTGAGGCAGCTTCTGCCTTTTTTCGTCCCGCTTGCCGACTATTATCTTGCTTTACCTTCAGTCCATCTTTTGGCTGATGGCCACCATAATTACACCCATTACGAGGATGAAAATGTGGAGGGACCCACATTGTCACACAACTAAACAGTCTCAGCACCAGCTCTGTATAGGGGCACCCAAGCGGCTGAGAAACACAAATGTGTGGGGCCCCCACAGACCCATGACTCAGAGTCCTGGGAAGGTGGCCAAGGGCCTTGCTGGCAGCCAAGACAGGGAAGACCTCAGTGAAAGTGTGTGCAGCCTCCCACTGCCCACGCTCCTCTGTGGACCCAGCCCCTGCCCCCACCAGGCTGAGGAGGGAGCAGGTGCACGCTGGACTCAGGTCAGGCATCCTGGAGGCAGCAGGGAGCTCCCGCCCTGGCTGGTGCTGTACCAGGGTTGGCAGACATTTCCCTACCTGACATCATATTGATAAGATATTTACAGTGAAGCTTGGGAAGGCTGCCTGAGGTTCTTGCTCCCCACAAGGTGAACCCTAGGAGACAAGAGACCCTCGGTGGCTTTCAGGCACCTGGAACCTTCAGGAGCAGTGCTGACCACACCCCCAGGCCCCCTGAGCCACCCAGCAGTACCCCCCACCCAACCCCCACACCATGCTCAGGGGTCACTGAACAATTAGGGTTTCTCACCAGAGCAGGGTCACTGCCCCGAGTCCCTTCCCTGACCAGGCCTGCCTCTCCTACAGTCAACAGAGACCCAGCTCAGCCACACCTCGCCTCTCTGGGCAGAGGCTTCCAAATCCCAGCTAGCCTTCCCCACCTCACACACTGGGTGGGGGACCTCAGTCTTCCCCCCAGGCCCCATGACAGGGGAAGGTGACAGCTCCCTTAGGGCCTTAGAGAGAGCGCTTCTGGTTGGCAGAGCTCTCATACACATCAGACCATCTGATGACCAGAGAGAAACCCAGATCTTGTCCTCTCCCTGCAGAGGCCATCAGGAGATCCCCATAGTGCTCAGTTCCCCCAGGTGCCTGCCCACTGCACACTGCAGCCTCAGTGGCCTGGTCCTGCTCCCCTCCCCTATGTCCCTGACACCACTTCTCAGCATCCCAGATGTGGATGTCATCCCCAGCAAGGGGGCCAACAGGAGGGGTCTGACCCTGGGTTGGCCCTGCAGGTCAGGAGACTAGCCCAGCTGCTTCCCAACTCTGTCCCAGGGGAGACGGATGGGGTGGAGCCAGGTGGCACTCAGCAGGGGCCCTGGTCACAAAGCCTGCTGCAAGCGCTCCTCCTCTCTCAGCTGGCTCTCATGGATCTCCTTTCGTCATCCCATTTCCCACGTCTGATGGGGGTAGAATAAACAGGCCCATGGCTGTGGGCCCTCGGGGTTCAGCATGTAAAGACTGAACCCCCTTTCTAGGGGAGCAGAGAGATAAAACCTACGGGCTCAGGACAGTCCCCGTGGGGAGCCCTCAATGGAGGCTCCTCCCGCAGAAGCCCCCTCAGGAGAAACGTAGCTGCGCTGAGTCTGGGGAAGAGAACCAGAGGAGCGGGATGAGAAGATGAAGGACCACAGCTGGGGTGGGCGTGCTGGGCTTCGTTGTTTTCACCCTCAAGAAGCAGGGCTCTTTGGTCCACGTCTTACTCCCACAAACATGCTGAGTGTCTCATTCCTTGTCGAGGCCAGAACGGTGACTGGGTGCAGACAGACTCTGGGCAGTCAGCTCTGGTGGCCAAGGAGAACGCATCCTGAGGCGACTGGCGATGGCCAGCGAAGGCTGAAAGCAGGCAGCCGGAGTTCGTTCGGGGAGAGAGACTTCAATGATGCTCTTGAGAGCTGCAAGCATTCAAATTAAAGAGATGACTTCTGCCAGGAAATACATGTTTAATGCCAAGTGTCAGCACACAGGGAGGAGGCGCCCTGGGAGCTCGGAGGCCGGAGGGATTGCCCAGGGCCCAGGAGCTTCAGAACCACTCGCCCTCACCTGGGGGTGTCAACTAGGTGACCAGTGACCAAGGGAGGCACTCAGGCGGTGTCCCCAACTTGGGAAACCCAGGGTACTGGAAAAGCCTAGGAGAGAAAAGAGGGCAATTCAGTTTGACAGAGCAGCAGTTATTAAACACCTACTGTGTGCCCTGAATAAGACAGGGCCCCTGCCCTCTGGGATGACAGGACACCCTCAGTAATTTTAAGTTACCGAAGGGCTAGTTGGGGGCCTGGTGTTCTAAGGTGCTGAAGACGGGCTGAGTCATGTCCCTGTCTGAGTCCCTGCCTCCCACAGCCATGGCCATTTGGGGTCATCCCCTCACAGTCTCCCCTTCCCCTGCCTGGACCTGCTCTGAAGGGCACCAGGACAGACGGCCAGGGTACCCCCTTGTCTTATGCCTGGACGCCTACGGCAAGAGGATTGGGGTCAGGGACCTTGTTTACAGAAGAAGAAAATGATATCAGACACCAGACGGCCGAGTGGCTATTGTTAACAGCTGGACCTGCATAGGGTCCTTGCCCACATCCCAGCGCAGCCCTTCTGTTCCTGCCAGAACCACGTGTGGGAGGAGCACTGAGTGGGCAGTGGGGGAAGGGGTCAGAGTTCGCTCATACAATCTGTCCCCACCCTAGTCACCCCACACAACTAAATTTGTGTTTTTTTTCCTAAAGATCTTATGCAAGCAAGAAGCAAGAGGTGGCAATAGTCTCAAACCCATTTGAGTTCCTTTGGGCTTGCTTTACTTAGAGATGAGAGCCGTGGAGGTCATGCTAGTCCCCTCTCCCAGCCCACCTCTCCTGTTGCTGCCCTCAAGGGGAATTGTGGCTGGAGGGACAAGGGGCTGAGGTCACTGGGGGTCAATGGGCTGATCTGGGGTTGGTCCACCAGTATGGACACGTGCACATCTCCATCAGGGTGCACCTCACAGGAAGCATCCTGCATCTCAATAAACAGAAGATGGTCATTGTGTGGACGGAGGCTGTGTTTCCCAGGCCATGCACAGGGCTTTGAATGACCACCTGGGACCCAAAGGGCCCCTGGTTGCACCCGACAAAACAGTGTTTCCTGTGTGTGGCTGCAATTTCCTAGAGAACAGACCTGGTCCACGGTACAGGCTGTGAGCAGCACAGCCTACTCACAAAAAACAGCGTCATTTGCTTCTCCTTAAAAGGGAGCAGACCGTGACAGTAAAACCACAGAAACAGGATGAGCCCCTGCTCCGGATGCCTTGTGTTTCAGTGACATGCGGTGGGCCAGTGGCTCCCTTCAGGTGAGGACCCCGCATTTGATGCGTTTTGTCCTGATTTAATGAAGATCACACCTGCGCTTCATTTGCAAAGGCTTCACAAGTGCAAAGGTGTCCGGCTGCACATTCACCTCCAAACGCCTGGCCCAGTGTTTCCCCTCCCTACTGGAAGCACCAGCTGACGGCAGGAACACTCAAGCCCCTAGGGGAGGATCCCCACAGCCACATCCCTGTTAAGACTAAGGGTTCCTGGACCATCCCAACCCGAGGCCACACCAGGGAGACTGGTACACATGGTACAGCCAGTGCAGCTGTGGACACAGATTTGGGCATCAGGAGATTCACCTCTTTTGGGGCATGTCTTTCAGGCCTGGGGAGACTGGGCTGTCCAGACTTCAAGAAGAATCTCCTCCTCTGAGAGACAAGGTGCCCCACCCTGCCCACGTCCACCTCCAGGTTTTTGGAAGCATTGAAGTGGTAATGAGAAGGCTTTGAAAACCTGCAACAATGCAGATTAATGAGTAAAGATATGGCTGCAGCATAGCCATTCTCTTTGAAAGTACTGAGAACTGATTTTATCAACAGGCAAAACTGTCCTGGAGGCTCCATGATGCAGAAGGGAGAATTCAGGACACAGGCGAGGCCCCCACCCTGCTCTGCCTTCCTGCGAGCTGCCCAGGACTGGAGGGTGCAGGGCAGCCGGAGGCCCTGGGCCAGGCTCGAGCCACAGCTGCTGTGTGCCAGAGCTGGTCCCAGCTCCTGGTGCATCCCATGTTCCCCATTATCCCTCTCCTCTGGGCTTCAGTGGACGGAATGCTGCAAATGTCCATTCCCACACCAGCCATCCCTGGGGGATGAGGATGCTCAGGGACCCGAGCTCAGGGGAGGGCAGAGCAGTGTGTCCAGAGGCAAAGTCCCTGCAGGCCTACCCCACAGGCAAAGGGGGTAGAGGGCTGGCCCACAAACAGACCTCAGCAAGGACACACTGCTTGGTGTCATAAAAGCAGGACACCTGCAAACAGTGCTGGTGCAGAGACTCCGGGAAAGCAGTCGTACCTGGGAGCGTTTGCGTTGTCACAGCACCACCATGGCAAACCTGACACCACCGAACCGGGCAGATGACAAGGGGAGGCACAGTTCTAAGATACAGTTTTTAGTATTTTTATAAAGAATGGAGCCTCTGAAGGCCAATGTGCATGGGGCCCATGGGGTCCCCAAGGCCCTGCAGACCCCTGTTCTTGGCCCGGGAGCAGGACAGCCAGATGGACGCCTTCCAAGGGGAGGCCTTGCTCATGGGCAAGTGCACATGTAATTTTCCCAGCCAGCACTCCAACCCCTCCTTCCTGAGCTCAAGCAGTGAGTGCACCCCAAAACAGAGAGTGGGGGGTCCACAGTGAGGGCCACACCCTCAAGCTCCTTTCACCTTCCTGGCTCCCACAGAGCTGGAGATGTGGAGAGACCTGTTGTTGCTGCCGGGAGGTTGGCAGCAGACTCGGGACACCCCATGAGGATGATGCTCACAGACCTCCATGGGTTGCACAGAGGAACATGGGCCTCACCATAGGCGTGTGCCTCATGGTGGGGCCGACTCCTCACGCTTCTGGGAGGCACACAGTGAGAAGAGCCTAAGCGACTGGGTCTGGAGGCCTCGCATCCTCTTCGAGGCACCAAGATGGCCACTGCAAGCTCCTCTCAGACACAATCCAGGGAGCTGGGCAGAGCAGGAACTGGTGTCTCACTGGGCAGGTGAACAGAGCTGTGTGCTCAGTAAGCAGGGACAGAGCCACAGCCTTGCCCAGTGGGGAGGCCTGCTGTCCCAGCCAGGTGAGCCCTCCTGGGACCCCTGAAGTCTAAGCATCATGGGGTGCCCCACCACTGATGAAGGCCCCCTCGAGGACACGTATGTGGGGAATCTGCGATTTCCACGAGTTGGGACAGGCTTTTCATAGACACCTCCTGATTGGGGCACCCAGACGAGGAGCAAAGCTGATGCTCTTTCCCAAAGGTCAGCATGAGGCTCAGGAGGGGTCTGGGCCTCAGGCGGATGGAGCAGCTGTGGGAACAAGGAACACACCACTTGGAGTCCTGGATGACTTTCCACGGAGCAGATGGAGGCCATTGGCTGAGGCGATAGCACCATGAGTCAGAGAGTGACCAGGACACAGGAACAATATGCAAAGCCTATGGGCTGGCCTAGCCCTGTTAGCTGCCTTCAGGCCTTGCCAGGAATTGTCTGCATCAGTCTGTCATTCCCCCAGGCACAGGGGTGGACATTGACCAGGATGTCCACTTCTGCCCAACCTTCCAGCCCTGCACACAGGCCCTTCCATGGGACTCTTACCGCCAAAGCTGGTGGGTTGTCCTTGCTTCTTCTCCAGTTCCTGGGTGTGAATGGGGCTCCTGAGAGCTGCATTGTCATATCTACATCTGAGGAGGAAGTCCGCAGTCATCTGGTTAAGAGACTCCCAAGGTGTCCTGCTGGATGGGTCACCCCAGGTTAGTCCCACCGCGGCCCACCTGTGGCTCTATTACAAGACCCTTTCGGGGGCGGAGCAAGTGAGTTCAGTTTCTTGTAGTCAAGAAATTCCCAACACTCTGGGACTTCCTGGAATGACTGGCTGTGCCCTGCCTCCGGGCTGCAGCCACGTGGGCAGAAAGACAAAAATTAAGACTGAAAGAATTCAGAGGCATGCCTCCTAAAGCAGGAACAACAAGAGATAAAACAGAAACATTGAACTTCAAAACCAAAAACTTCCGTGCTTCAAAGGGCACCATCAAGAAAGTGAAAAGATAACCCATGAAATGGGAAACCGTATATATGTATGATAAGGAACGTGTACCCATAGTATATAAAGAACTTTACATCTTAACAAATGGCCAGTAAACACATAAAAAGATACCTGATATCATTAGTCACTAGGGAAATGCAAATCAAACAAGTGAGATACAACGTCCCACCCACCAGGATGGCCAAAATTGAAAAAGTCAGGTAGCAACGCATATCTGAGAAGGTGTAGGGTAACAGGGTCCTGCTGCATGGTGGTGGGACTGTGAAGTAAGGCCGCCGCTGTGGAAATCGCTTGGGCCCACAGACAGGTGGTTCCTCACTGAGTTAAACAGGGAGCTACCACGTGACCCAACAAGTCCCTCCCCAGGTCACACCCGACAGAAATGGAACTGTGTCCACACGAAGCTTGTGCACGCAAGTTTGTGCAGCTCTGTTCGCAGAAGCCATAAAGTGGGAGTAACCCAATGTCCATCAGCAGATGGACGGATAAACAAAGCGTGGTCGGCCAATGCACTGGGTTCTATGCAGCCGTGAGAAGGAATGGAGTTCTGACACGTGCTGCATCATGGAGGAGCCTTGGAAATACTACGCTCAGTGAAAGAGGCCAGGTACAGAAGGCCACACATCACATGATTCCATTCACACAAAATGTCCAGAGCAGGGAAATCCATAGAGACAGGGAACAGACTGGCTCCCCGGGGCCAGGCATGGCAGGAACATTAGGGGCAAGGCAACGAAAGTGTTCTAAAATTGACTGGTGATGGTCTCACAAATCTACGAAGCTACTGGAAACCCTTGAATTGTACACTCTAAGTGGATAAGTTAGAGAGTGTATGATTTATATGCCTATAAAGCTGTTAAAGAATAAATTTAAAATCTTTTCCAGGTAATCCAGGTCAATGTGGAACACGTGAGAACTTTCTGCTGCCTAGCTCTGTGTGACAAGGTAGATGTGCCCGCAGACACTGGCCAGTCCAGGGCAGACCAGCCTGGGGAACACAATGAGTGGGGATTGCTTCCAGGAGCACTCACACACCATCCTGGCCCTCTCCAGCCCTTGAGCTGTCTACGTTTAACAAAGACCAGAGCCTCAGGAATGAGACTCAATGGTGCCTGCCAGCACACCTGGCTGGGTATCCCAGCCAACCTCCCCGCAGACAGTGTGCAGTGGCAGGCTTCCCAGCATCTGTGAGCATCCTCGATGGACATCTGAGCAATGGGGGAACGTGTCAGCCACCTCTTGGAGCCCTGGGCCTGGCCACCTGCACTCCACCCCCTCTACATAAGGGACAGGCTGCCAGTACACCTTTCCTTCCTTCTGCATTCTTCCGCATGGCTCCATACAGAGCTGTGTCTGCACACAGGTTGCATGCCCATACTCCAGTTGGTTCAGGGTGATGGATAGAGACACAAGGCATTTGGAAGGGCATTCAATCTCTAAGCTGTTATTTTGCATAGCCCACAATAGTATTATTACTATTGTCAAAAACACCTTAATAGGACTTATGAAACCACTGAAAATGACAAACCATTACATTCTAAACTGAGGGTTAAACGTGCATATAAGTTTGTGGGCAACAGAGAAAGGGGCCAGGAGAGTCTGGGAGGGTTGCCCAGAGAGAGGGGTCCTGGACCCAGGTCCTGGAGCTAGAAGGTGCCCATCTTCAGGGCGAGAGCCTGGCCTAGGTGCAGGCCTAGCAGAGGTCCCTGTCCCCTGGTACCAGGATGTCTGCTTGCATGAAGCAGCCCACTCTGTGGCCAGACCTCCAGCTGGGGTCCTGCAGGAGGGTTGGTGGGCATGGCTCGCAGGTGAGTGTGCCCGCTGTACAGTTCACATGTCCTGTATTTGCACCTCTGTGTGCAGCTTGGTTCCAGGCTGATGGTCACCACAGGGTCTGCAGGGGTCAGGGGCAGGTTTTGTCAATGACCAGCTGTGTGCCTGGGGGAATCACATGGCACTTTGTGCCACTGAGAAGTGGGTAATGACAACCCCTGCCCCTTGATGGCCTGAGAACTGGATGAGGTAAAGTATGTGAATTGTCCATGGCTGGACATCAACTCTCTGATGCCTGTTATCCCAGGGGCAAGGGGTAGGGAGGGTCCCAGCAGAGGGGGCTAGCTGCATTGGTGAGCTGGGGAGTCCCAGCTCCATCTAGGAAAAGAGGGTGGGCACCTGGGCAGATGAGTAACCTTACCATGGCTGTCCACGTCCAGGGTTTGGAGCTGGTCACTCATGACTGGAGATGTGGAATGACCACACAGTTACAGCACCTGCTGAGCTGAAACTAGTGTGGGAGATACAGGTGCTTGGTGGGCAAGGGAAGTTCAGGGGAGGTAAGGGGAGAAGTTGAGCAGAGGTGGCAAGCTGGGGCCCGGGGAGGAAGTGAGAAAGGATGGTTTCTCCAAAGAAATATACAGAAGAGGGCAAGGGGTCCTCAAATGGTGAAGGATGCAGGGGAAGGAACAGAGAGGGTGTTGAGGGAGGGAAAAGTGTGCTGGCAGTCTGTCCCTTATGTAGAGGGGGTTGAGCACAGGTGGCCAGGCCCAGGGCTCCATGCTTCTCCATTGCCCAGATGTCCAGGAAAGACCCTGCCCCAGCCAAGGCCAAAGTTGGGATGGGGAGTCAGGGTGTAACCAGCCCACAGCCCAATGCTAGTCATTTCCCGCCCTGGATTAATGTGTGGCAGGAAGAGGCTGGAATTGGACCTTTGGAAAGAAGTCAGCTGGTCCATACCAGCCAGGCCAAGGCTGGGACTTGGTCCTGTGGAGAGACAGCCCCCTCTTCAGCTCCTTCTCCAAGGTCCTGCCCCTCCGTGGGCCTCCTGTCCTCTGAATCCTCCCTCCCAAGCTTACTCCCCCACCCACCACATCATACTCCCCAACCCACCACATCATCAGCCACAAGGATGCAGGTTGTGTTTCCAAAGTCCTGGGCGGTGCCCCAGGTCCTCTCCTGTGAAAGGAGGGACTCTCTGCTCCTCTAGAATTGGGGACCCCATTCTAGATGGCCTAGTCAGAGGCTTTCCCCCAAAAGGTCAGCACAGAACCGAAGGGGCCACTGCAGCCCCTGACCACTCTCATAGGAGGCCCGGATCCTTGTCGTTGACGGGCACCTTCCCCGCCAAGTCCTGGAACAGGTACACGCCCCAGCAGGGCCTGGCCTGGACCAGGCGACTTAGGGCCTGGACGTGGGTGGGGGTCGAGGTCCGGGGGGCGGTGCGCTGCGGACGGTGGCCGCGGGGGGCGCTGCGGGGGCCGACGTTAAAGCCCGAGCACGGGCGTGCGCGCTCAGAGGGAGCTGCTGTTTCTGTTGCTGCTGTCGCCGCCCGCCCGCCCACCCCAGCGTCCCGGCTGTACCGGCCGCCGGAACCCCACTCCTCCGGCTTGGCGCGGAGGCCAGGCGCCCGGTCCATGCGACCCCCGCGCACGCCCAGCCCTTGCACCGGACCCCAGACCCACACCTGAGCGCGCACACGGAGCGCGGGCGGCAGCCGGGGGCTGGGGCAGGATGGGGAAATTTCAGTCCAAGCACGGTGAGACGCGGGCCCGGGGCGGGCGGGCGGGCGGGGCGCCGGCCACTTACTGACCCTTCCCTCTCCCGCGCCCTCCCTCTGGCGCGCCGCAGCCGCTGCAGCCTTCAAGCGGAGAGAGAGCCCTGAAGGTGAGCGGGCCGGGTGGGGCAGCGACCCGGCCGGGACCCCGAGCCGAGAGCCAGATTTGCGTTCTGCCCTAGTGCCAACGGGTGGAGGGACGTTGCGGCTGGGTTTCCGAGAGCGCGTAGGCCCCCACCCCATCCGACCCCCGGCCCCGGCTCCCCAGCTGGAGCCCTTCGCCCCAGGCCTCACGGAGATGGGGTGGGCACGCCTGGCGGCGGGGCACCTTTAAGGCGCAGCGCCCGCGGGGCTCACCTCGAGTCTCCTTCCCTCCTTGGTGCCCGGTTCCCGCGCTTCCTCTCGCCGGGCCGCAGGGGACAGCTTCGTGGTGTCTTCGTACTCAAGTGGCCGCAAAGGCATGGTGGAGGCGGAGCGGCGCGGCGGCGGCGTGGAGCACCGCGCGCGGGACAAGCAGGTAGGCGTGGCGGGATTCGGCCAGGAGGGTGGGCCCCTTGGGGCCAGGGGACACCAGTGCCAGAGTTGTGCCCCTTCGCTGGACCCAGACCTAGAAGGCGCAGGCTGAGAAAGCTGGGCAGGAGTGATGCCAGCTGGGCTGAGAGAACCTGTCCCTCCCAGCCTCCACAGTCCAGGCTGGGTAGGGGGTCCGGACTGTGAGCCGTTAGTATCCCAGGCTGGAGGCTTGGGAGAGACGTCACGATTTGCTTTAGGATCAATTAGAGGCCTCCCATCTGCATGATGGTGACCACTGACCTACAGGGAGGCTCATGGGCAAGCCAGGCTCCATATGGACTAAGGAGGGGCAGGGGCACCCAGCCTGCAGGTGCTCCCAGAAGTTGCAAGGGTCCTGCTCGGGTGGATTTGGAAGGTGTTGCATCCAGAAGTGGAGAACTGCCGGCCAGAGGGTTGTGGGGGAGCACCAGAGGGGCCTTGGGTAAACCAGACCTGCACACGTTTGCCAAGCAGCAGAGAGTGGATGGTACATGGGCGTCAGTGTGAACTGGATCAGGGTAGATGGCCACAGCAGATGGCTGAGACCCCTACTCCCCCACTGCTTGCCCCCCAGCACCCCGTCCCACTGCTCATGGGAAGTCATCTCTGTTTTTGGAATGACATTCTTCCAGCCAGTTGATAAGTGAAAAGTTCTGGGTGTATTTGAAAACACTGCAGCTCACCCTGGGAAGGACCCAGATTCACCCTGAAATCAAACTCATACTGGAGTTAGAGCTCCTGCTTTCTGGAAATGGAGGTTTAACCCCACACCTGTGAAGGCAGGAAATACATTTTAAGGAATTTTCTGGGGGCATTGTACTAACCTTGGATGGTAATGTTGGATAAACCTGTGCTTCTCCGTACTGAAGGGTAGGGGCTGGTACCCAGGGAGCAGCCCAGGCCTGCCTCCTCCCTCCGAGGGAGGTGGGGGTGTTGATAAGCGGATGGTGCCTCTGAGCTTGGTCCTCCTGTGTGTGGCATATAAATGGGGAAGGCAGGACACTGTGTGGGCATTAGCTTCATGGTCAAGGGTTTAGGCTGCGCCTGGCTCCACCAGCTGTACTGCCTGGGGCCTCTTCCCTGGGGCATGGGCACGCCGGACCTGGCAGAGTTCACTCAGTCCTTAGGACTCTCTGGGCGCCTGCTCTCGTTTGTCCAGAAGGCGGTGGAAATAAAGAGGGCAGTTCCGGCAGCGCCAAGCAGTGCTTCTTCTGGGCCGAGGGGCTCAGTGGGAATACGTTCTTGAAAATGAAAACACGCTGGTGTTGCCGTGAGATTGTCAGAGCTGAGATTGGAACTGACTCCTGGGACTTTTTTTGAAAGAATCGTGTGGGAGTTGATTTGGGTTTTTCCCTTTTCATTTTGCCCTCTGCTATGGTCTGAATATTTGTGTTCCCCCCAAAATTCATATGTGGAAATCTAACCCCCAAGGTGACGGCGTTTGGAGGTGAAGCAATAAGGAGGTGAGTAGGTCACCAGGGTGGAGCCCTGATGGGGAGTCACCAGGGAGGAGCCCCAGAGAGCTCCCCGTCAGGTCTGCCACATGAGGACACAGCAGGAAGGTGCTGTGTCTGAATCAGGAAAGGGCTCTCAGCGCATGCTCAGTCTGCTGGCACCCTGATCTTGGACGTCCAGCCTCCAGAACTGTGAGAAATAAATTTCTGCTGTTTATGAGCCACGCAGTCTGCGGTATTTGTTGAAGCAGCCTGAATGGATTAAGACGTGCTCATTTCATGAAAGAAAGTTCCTTTTAATACCAAGACGTAGAAAAGGTAAAATCTCAGAATAGAAGATGGTCCTTTAAATTAAATACATTTTAGCTTTACGACAATGGTTCTACTTTTTCTGTATCTTCCTCCTTTGGCCGTGGTGCTGCAAGCCCCTGGCCAAGCACCAGCCTGAGGTTTAGACCTCCTGGGCCAGGCACACCCTGCCACCCATGCACAGGTGTCCTCAGCACCGCCAGGTTGCTGCTCCCCTGCTTGCCAAGCAACACTGGATGCCCACTGGGGCGGCTCCCACCCAGGTTCAATGTGAACCGTGCCTACAGAACCCTGCTCCTGGTTCTGCCCTGGAAGTTGCTCGATCTGGGGACGTTTGGGTATCAAGCCCTACAAGTCTCCTGTTTCCAGCCCAGTGTCCTGTGCCCTTCCCTTTGTGTGGTGCCCAGAACTCCATCCTTCATCTCTGCCCTCCCTGGTGATACCCTCAAGGAAAGCCAGCCTGGATCAGGCAGTGCACCCAGTGAGTGTGACACGCTCCCCGCCTTCCCTGAATTTCGCCCTGCATGTACACGCAGGCCAACCCCACTGTACCACATTGCCCAAGAACTGTGGCAAATGACCACATGGTAATAAAGTGCATCTAACTATCACCAGCCTTCCCCCGCCTCCCAAAATAAAGGAAATGAAGTTTGTTTTGCCCATTAATTTTTAGTGAGCTACATTAGCTCCTGGTATCTGCTTAGTGCACAGCTAAAAAATTCTTATAAAGATTAACATTTTCCAGGCAGGTGTGCTCCGTGCTTCACAGTGTAAAATGGTGTTCCTTGTTGATTCTGAGAAAAGCTGCAGTCTGCTCATGGCAGGAGCTGCATCAGTTCATTGCTGAGTACCCCTGAAGGGCCAGGGCTGTGCCAGGGTGATGTGGGATGTTGGCAAGCACACAGCATAGGGAATCTAAGACGTGGAGTAGCTGAGGTCACACATGTGTTAAAATCATGGGAAGTGACATGCAGTAGCACCAGCAGCGCTTGGCAGTGCTATTTCTGAAGGGTGCGCCAGCACAGAGCAGCGGGGTCATGGTTACAGGTGGGGCTGGCCATGGAACAGAGGCATCATGGTGAGGCTCTGTGGAGACGTGGCTGTCCCTAAGTTGGAAACATGCGCACCGTCACTCGCCATCTGTGCCTCTCTGCAATTTTTCCAGCGGAAAAGTTCAGAAGATAAGAATCACTGCTAACAACTGAAATTTCGTTGTGGATAAAACACAGATTTCCACTAAGTAAACCTGAAAAAGGGATGTTTTGGCAACTTTGGAGGTGGTGATTTAACTGAAACTTGAACAGAAGTGCATGAGTCCAGGAGGCCACTGGGGCCTTGGCCTACTGAATGGTGGGACTCCCAACTGTCTTTGCTTCTCAGCTCCCAAGACTTTGTGACAGGCAGCTGGGAAGGGCTCTGCTCGTACTCTCTTGGGTGGGTCTTAGCTTGAAGGATCTACACACCAGTTCCACACGTGTGCACGTGGCAGTTTTGTGTGCGCCGACATTTTGCACTTGTTCCTGATGGAGGCAGCCTTGCAGGGACTCAGGATGGTGAGCCCTGAAACCCCACAGAGAGACTCACCTCTGGACAAGGCTCTGGCTTCCAGCAAACTCCATCTGCCCTGCATGTGGCCTTGTCCACAGGTGGCCTCTCACTGCTTTTGGAGTCTGGGGGTTGGACCCCTCCTTGTGCTGGCAGCAGGCTTTCGTCCCACCGTGGTGCAGCAGGGCTGCTCCGTCCTGCTCGCCTGGCAGCCCAGGAGCCAGCGCTCACCTGCCCACCTACCTGCCATACCACCAGAGCACATGGCAGCAGTGGGATTTACAGATCTTAGTTAAGAGTGGTTGAGATGTTAACTCTGTGGCTTCTTGTTGAAATCCCTGGGAAGTTCCCTTGGCTTTGCGTGAAGCCTGGGCACCACCACATCTGCAAGCAACACAGTGAACTGTGGTGTGGGTTGGGGAGTAAGCCACAGGTTTGCAGGAGACACCCAAGAGGATGAGGAGGTGTGGCTGCCATGGCTCATCCTTGGCTATCTGGCCACAGGCCTCTGAAAGAAGTCTTTCAGTGAGACAGGTGCAGGTCCTCCAGCCACAGTGCAACTCCTCAGGATGACCTTTGGTCTTCTGTGACCTGTGCTCTGGGACATTAACCTCCTGGAGTGCCAGCCTTTGCAGGGTGTCTGGGCATCAGGGCTGAGAGCTCTTCACTTCTTTAGGTGTCCATGGTGGGAACCGGTGACACCAGCAGCTGTGGCTCTGCCCTCACACGTGGGCCTGCTGTGTGGCAAGGCTGGCACAGATATGCACAGAAGCCTGAAGGCACACGTGGATGTGGGGATGCTGACAACAGTCCTGGGGGTCCAGGCCTCACCAAGCACCAGGGGCCTCTTCCCCAGGTCAGCTGCATCAGCCCCTCACGCCCACCCATGCTTCTGAAATTGTAAATGGCTCTCCTGGACCCCACTCTACCTAAGGATGTACCAAGTGGTCCCAACCAGTTCACACCAGAGGAGCCACCAGGCTACTCTGTGAGTAATGCCTCGTGGAAAGGGGTTATGGGACTGACCTAAGGACCCTGTGAGGGAGCTTGCACTCTGAGTGTGTTTCTGGAGTACACAGCTGAAGTTGGCGTCCTTTCCTCACCTGGCAACGTGGACAGGTGCTGTCTGCAGGCAGGACTCTCAGAGAGGGGAGGATCCACTGTACTCACCTGGCTGTCCCCCGTGTCGGCAGGGATTGCAGGAGGTGCTGGGGTCATCTGTGGGCATACAGCCAACAGCATTGGACACTCAGGAGGGGATGAGGGCAGTACGGGTGGCTGGATGCCGTGCACCTGCACCTGCCCCAACCAGGTGCCCTTGAAGGGGCTGCTGGATGGTAGTTCAGCCACCCAGGGGCAGTGTGTGTGCCCACCTCTCATTAGCTCAGGTGTGGGCACCCTCATGGTGTGTGTCAAGGACTGATGTCTATGAGGCGAGGCTAAGCTGGGACCCCGGCCTTGGGGCTAGGCCAGCAGGTCTCTGATGGCCACGGTGGGGCCAGAGGCCAGCTGCAGAGCCTGTCCCCCATGCCAGGACAGTGGTCAGCAAAGGCTGCCCCTGAGATGCTGGTTTCAAGAGAAGTTCCCAGAAAGCTGTTGGAGACACAGCACATGCTACTGGCCTTCCCAAGGGACATAGCACCTAGACATGTGAAGATGTGTTCTCAGGGGGCAGTGGCTTCAGAGGACGTTGACCCTCCATATCCACAGGGACACTCAGGCCCCACATGCTGACAAGGCCAGGGCTTAGATGGAGAGTTCCGGAAGTACGAGGAGCATCGCTGCAGTTTGGAGTCGGGGATTTCACGGACAGAGCGAAGGAACTCTGGCCGCATAGGAATGTAGGAACACAGACTGCAGGAGAGCTCTGTGGCAGCTTCCTCAGGCACACACGGCCCATGTGGCTGCTGAATGAGCTGAGATTTCAGCGGCCCAAAAGGAAAAGGACAGACCCAAAGTGACACTGCCCTCACCAGGGACGTGGTGATCAGCCACCACGAGAAGACACCATGCTGCACCCAAGTCACTTCTGTCACTTATTTCTCCTACATTTTTACTGTGGCTAAGTCATTTGAATAACTTTGAGGGTGTTCGCTGTTGAAGAGCTTACACCTTATCTTTCCATTAAAAACCCATGCTGCTTTGCAGTCTTTGGAAAGCAGCACTCAGCCCTGGCAGCATTCCAGCCAAACGGCTGACTTTCAAAGGGGGTGGGTGAGAGCGCAGATCGAGACGTGTAAACTCCTGAGCATGAGGGGAGGGCTGCTGCTGGTGCAGGGAAGCCACAGTGCCATTGGGGTGACCAGGCGGCAGCTCCTGGCCCAGAAATTGGTGTGAGCTGCACAGAGCCCTGGTGAGGAGCGAGCCTGGTCCTTCTGACTCTAACACTGAGGGGTCTGAGGTGAGCTTGGGGTGATGGACACAGGCTATCAGCGACTGCTCTGTCCTGGGCACCGTGACCCCACCATGCTCACAGGACACCTAGCCTCCCCAGTCATCTTCCTAAGCACTGTGACTCTGCCGTGCTGGCAAGGAACAGACTAATCTCTCATGTGAGCAGCGAAGTGACCGATGAACTCTGTATTTTATAATCATCTTTCTTTTAAAAAAATTTTTGTTATTATTCTATTATAGTTCCATTTTTCTCCCTTTGCCCTTCCCCACTCAGCTCAGCCCCACTCCCACAGTCAGTCCCCACACCGTTGTCCGTGTCCGTGGGTCATTCACACATGTTCTTTGACTCGTCCCTTCCCCTTCTTTCCACCATTATCTCCTCTCAACTCCCCTCCGGCTGCTGTCAGTCTGTTCCATGTTTCCATGCCTCTGATTCTGTTTTGCTCGCTAATTTTGTTCATTAGATTCTTCTTACAGATGAGATCCTATGGTATTTGTCTTTTACCACCTGGTTTGTTTCACTTAGCATAATATTCTCCAGTTCCATCCATGCTGTTTCGAAGGGTAGGAGCTCCTTCTTTCTTTCTGCTGAATAGAATTCCATTGTGTAAATGTACCACAGTTTTTGATCCACTCATTTACTGATGGGCACTTAGGCTGTTTCCAGCACTTGACTATTGTAAATAGCACTGCTATGAACACTGGGGTGCATAGGTTCTTTTGAATTGGTGTTTCGGGGTTCTTAGAATCACCTTTCTTTTAAACAGTACCCGGTCCTCCTTCATCCACTGTCACCTGGGGGACCATTACTTGTCCCGACCTGGCTGGAATGGGGCAGCACATCTCTGGCTGTGCCAGGCCACAGACCTTCCCTGGGTGTGGGAATTGGACGGCACGGCCCTACCACTCTCTATCCTGTCTCTCTAGGCTGGGGCCAGGGGTTTGGTCACTTTTTTCCTCAGGAGGTGAGAGGTCAAGGCCCATGTCCCTTATCTTCCACCCCCCACTGTATGGCCAGGGGACACCAACCCAGCCGCCCCACCAGATTGTTGAAGATAACAACTGGGAACCCAGAGTCATGGTCATTTTAAATGCGGCAGGCTCGCCCACCCGAGATTTCCCTTATGTGATTGTTGTTAGTGAGAGGCGGCCTGCGTGGCCACTCAGCCACCCACACCCAGCCCCAGGCCTGGTACTCCTGCTCACCTTCGTGTCTTGAGGTCACAGCTTGCTGTCCATGGCTCACAGGCCATGTGCTTCTGCTGGGAGCCCTGTGAGGGAAGTTGAAGTGACAGACGTGAAGAGTCTGGAATAAGAACTGGCTCTGGCACTGCTGGGCAGGGGCGGTTCTGCCACAGGTGGTCTGCGAGGATGGCTGTTGGACAGCAGCTCACACGTGGTCAGTAATCACCAATGTCAGGCTCCATTCCCCACCTTCTTGAGCTCTGGCACCAAGTGCTTCTGGGCTGGAGGGTGTGAGGCTTGCATTCGCACCAGGATCAGTGAGCTGTACCTGCGGGGTCATTCTGCTTACGAAGGGGTGCCCTGCTGTGTGCGCAGGTGCACTGAGCAGGTGTGGGGGACATGGGGTCATGCAGCCCTGACCTCCTCTTCCCAAGAAAGGAAGCCTGTGCCACCATCTTTGAACTAGCAGAGGCTTGGTTTACGGAAGCAGCCGTTCGGGCCTGACCTGGGCAGTTCATCTCCTGAAGTGAGTTGTCCAATGGGCGGGATATGAGGAAACCCACTGGCTGAGTCACTGTGATGTCAGCACCCTCAGTATTCCTGCAGGTGTGAAGTGGAACCTCTCCCTGGTAGGCACCTGCCTCAGAAAGTGTCTGCATTTGGAAGGAAATACTGGTGTTGTCCCCAGAAGTTCTCAGGACAGCCTCTGAGGCCCGAGGCAGCCTGTACGCAGGCCCAGCCGGGACAGACCCCAGGCCCCTGCAGAGCTGCTCTCTGGGAACTGCAGGCAAAGGGCTGTTCAGGGGCAGCCTGCCACACGCCTGCCTTGGGCTCCTCTCCTGTGCCATGCGAGTCCCCATCACAGCCTCACTAGGTTATCCTGGCCACCTGGCCTGCACCCGCTGCCTTTTCGTCCCCTTTACCTGTGAGGAGAGCTGGGAGGTAGGACAGGTAGAATACCCTGCGTGCTGTTGGGTTAATGCTGAGCTTCCAGGAGAGCAGAGAGAAGTGTGCAGGCAGGGTTTGCTCCCTGCCTCACGTGGGGACATCCTCCTGGCCCCTGATGTTCCACCCAGCAAGGTGCTTTTTTGATGATTCCACATGTGTGGTGGAGTGGGGAGCTGACAGCATCACAGCAGAAAACCCACCTGATGCGAGAAGTAGAGAAGGTACCCCCTGCCACCGCCGTGTGGGAGAGGGTGGGCCTTGGTGGCCTCGGGTAGGGTTTCCTGGGGCAGCTGTAACCACCACTACAGATGGGGGCGGCTTAAGCGGCCTGAATGTATCGTCTCTGTCCTGGAGGCTGGAAGTCTGAGATCCAGGTGGTTTCCCCCGAGGCTCTCTCCTGGGACTGAAGACCGTCCCCTACCCACGTCCTCATGTGGTCGTGGTCATCCCTCTGTGCGTCTTCCTTTTCATGTGATGTTCTTTTTGTCAGGACTCAGGTCATATTGGATGAGGCACCACCCTAATGTTACCAATAACATCTGCAGTGACTCTGACCCCAAATAAGGTCACATCCACAGGCTCTGGGGGCAGTACTTCCACATATGAATTCGGGGTGGGGCATAGTGCAGCCCTTAACAGGCCACGAGGTTTCCTCCTCAACCTTCTCCCTGCACCCTGCTCTCCTCACTGTCTGCTGGCTGCTGGCCTGTCCACAGTGAGGAGTGGAGACACAGCCCACTCTCAGCCGTGGCCCTTGGGCACCTTTTCCTATTGTTTCACTTTCTAAACCAAGCCTTTTTTGTTATACACCGACTCTGCATTGCCATCCTCAGCACCCTCTACGGCCCCGTCACGTTTCCTGAGCCCTCTGAGCACATAGGGCTGGAAATGCTGTTTGTCCATCCTGCGTTGGTCTCTCCGCATTGCTCACCCCATTGTAAGGGGGTTTTCCATTTTCCTTGGCTCTGCTCTCCCCTGACCTGGGACCTGTCATTTGGGAGAGCAGATCCAAGGGGTGCTGGGGCCTCAGAGGGCCGAGGCTCCCGTGGCCTCTTCCTCCAACCTGTCGCAGACCGGTGCCCCCTAGCACCGGTGCTCCCCACGTCCCAGCCAGGTGGCCACCCGCACCCTGGCTTCAGGAAGGTCTCGGGGCATCACTGCTCCTCCATGAGCATCCCCTGCCGCCACCCGTAGGTCCCCCGGAAGGGTTTCAGGGGAGGTGGCACTGGGGAGGAGAACTGTGAGCTGCCTTTTCTGTTTCCTGTTTCCAGAGCCAATTCCTGTAACTCCTTCGGGTTGTTTTGGTTGGAAGAAGGAAGGGTGGATATTTTTCTGTGGTTCAACTATCCCCACTTTAGCTCTTGCAAGAAAGTGTTCCCCTGTTCTCATCTGGAGAAGAAAATGCCTTGAAACGCTCCTCCCTCTTTGAGCGCTCATTTCCTTTCCCTGTGACAGACATGAAGCACCTCTGCAAGGGCTGGGCTGGGCTGGGAGTTCTCACGCAGGCCACGCCGCCAAGCCAAGGCGGTCTGCCTGCTGGACGTGGCTCACAGTGAGGCGAGCTGGCCCCTGCCCCACTCACTCTCTTCCCAGGGGTTGGGCATTACTCTCCTCCCCCTCACCCCTTCCCCTCCTCCTGCTCCTCCTGCTTCTCTCCCCCCCCTCTTTTCTCCCTGCCCGGAAGCCCAGCAGACCCAGACCATCTGGGACTGTTGCCATCCTCCTGGTCTGCAGGGACATCTGCTTCTCTGAGGTCCTGCTCCGCGAGGAGGACAAGCATTCCCAGCTCTCAGGGTTACAGATATCCACACGTGTGTCCTACACCCCAGAGGGCCGTAGGGTCCCTGAATGCTCAGGAGACGTTTGGGGCAGACTCCACCCCAGATCCCACCAGGCTGTTTGAGTGATTCTTCCTGAAGGAAGCCAGACCCATGGTCCTGTCAGGTGCTCAGCAGCGACGTCTGATGGTAGATCATTCAGGAATCACTGGGCGTTTATAGTCAACCAGTGTAAGCACGTGCTGGGAGGACCTTCGGGTTAAATATTATAAATAACGAAAATGCAGCCTGAACCTACCCGTGTTGGTGTCCTGGGGCTGCCGGGACAGAGTCTCACAAACTGGGTGGCCTCAGTCAACAGACGTTGATTCTCTCATGGCTCTAGAAGCCAGAAGTCTGAGGTCGAGCTGTCGGCAGGACTGCGCTCTCCGCAGACTCTCTCGGGGGGTCCTTTCTTGTCTCTTCCAACTCCTGGGAGCTCCAGGTCCCCCTGGGCTTCCGGCCGCATGAGTGGCTCCAGTGTCTGCCTCCATTTTCACATGGCCTCCTGCCTCTGTGTGTCCGTGTCCTCTCCTCTTACAAGGACAGTAGTCATTGGATCAGGGCTGACCATCCAGCATGACCTCCTCTTCACTAATCACATCTGAAATACTTTCAAACATAGTCGCGTTCTGAGGTTCTGGGGATGTGGATTTGGGGGTACTGTTCAGCCCAGCATATCACCCACGAAAATGCAGCGTCAGAACACCTGCCGTCTTCCACTTTGTTCAGCAAAGCTCTTCTGTCCCCCTGGGTGTGGTCTTCACATTAGGGTTTCGGTCCTAAATCCTTATTCTGAGGTCACCCCGTCAGTGTCCACATTGAGCAACAGTTACCACTGCTCCGTTTTCACATTTGTTGATTTAAGACTGTATCCAGACCTGAGCTCTGTGCTCTGGAAAACGGAAGTTGCTAAAGCCATGACTGCGGACAAACCTCCGGTGTAACGACGAGTTCTGTTTTAGCCACAGTGAACTCCAGGGCCATTCTCTGCACATCACCATTTGGTCCCCATCTGCGTTAGCTCTATGATTCTTTGGTAGCCCGGCCTGGAAGGGAGGGCAGCTGGCAGGGTGGGGCCCCTCACAGCAGTCCAGCTCAGCTCCACATCTGGACCTTTTAGAAACAGGATTGTGGACGTGGTTGTCTCTACATTTAGAACAACTTTTAACTAGCTTAGGGCCAATGGAAGCATGTAGAATTATCTACCTTGAGAAGAAGCACCTCAGGGATCCACTTTAGACTGAGGCAGCACCCTTGACCAGGCAGATGCTGACACAGGCTACACGTCACTGCATGCACAGTAGTGTCCCCAGATGTTAAGGAGACTTACCGTCTTGCAGTTTTCCTCTTCATAGTGCAGTTGAGGTAGGAGGCAGCCACCTGCACCCTGTGGGAATAAGACAGGACACGATGTAACTGGCCAGCAAAGTGGTCCTTTGTCCTCTGTCTGTCACACCCAGGTCCCGTTCCTCAGAAAACCCATCAACTTGGCCTCTCAGGATTACTTCTCCCCTCCATCTCTGCAAGCCAAGTGGGTGTTCTGAGCACAAGGCCAGCCAATGCCAGCACCTCCTCGGAGTGAAAGCCCAGGAGGCTGACACCCCTCCCCCTGTGTCTTGCCCCTTCACCTACCCAGAGAGTGCCCACTCTGCTCCAGCCTCCTTGCTGGGCCTGCCCCTGTGCCTTTGCATTTGCTGCCCCTCTGTGTAGTGGCCCATCCCTCACAACTTAGCTCACTGCCTCCTGCCTTCAGGTGTCTGCTCACACGTCCCTCCCCAGAAGCCTTTTGGGACTGCTGCCTGACACCCTCCACACTCCCCTCTCATTTCTCTTCATAGTGCTGGGCTGGTGCCTACAGACCTGGTGATCAGCTGTTCCCCAAAGAGGCTGCGGGGCCTCACAGGCTCAGTTCTGCCTAATTTGTCCAACTGGACAGCAGGCAAAGCTGCCACAATGCCTGGCACTTGGGATCGTTCTCCTTAAATAGGAGGGACAGCCATTTGATTTCCACAGGAGGTGAGAGCAGTCCCACCCACAAAGTGGCTGGCTCACCAAGCATGTAACAGTCACCCATTTGGGTGGAGTTCATCATGCAGCCCTGCAAACAAAACGACGAAACGCAGTGTTGGCTTCGGTCAGGGCTGCCTCTCCGGGGACCACCAGCCTTGCTGGACTGCCCACTTCTCTGGGCTGACCACCTCTCTGAGCTGACCGCCTCTCTGGGCTGACACTTCTCTGGGCTGACCACTTGTCTGAGCTGACCGCCTCTCTGGACTGCCCACTTCTCTGGGCTGACCACCTCTCTGAGCTGACCACCTGTCTGGTCTGAGTGCCTTGCTGGGCTGCCTCTCCTTTGAGAGGCCTGAGTGTCATGGAGCCCAGACCTTGCAGGGACACCATCTGCCCCCCCCCGCCGCCGGCCCCCTGCCCCCCCCCCCCCGTGAACCACGTTACTTCTGGCCTGTGAGCTCTGCTCCCACTTTCATGTCGATGGGTATGCGGCACGCACCGCTGGCAGCCTTTTTTGTGCGAGAATGAAACAAATTGGGTCTGTTCGATCCTGTCTGCTGTGCCAGCTGGAATTTGCTCATGATGATGACCAGCCCTCAGCAGCCAGACGGGAGGGACTTCCTTTTGTCCTGCAGTGTCTCCCAAGGAAATAGCAACAAGTTCTGAGCTCTAAAATCAGAGGCGCAAAAATCCCCCACAAAAAACTGGCATATTTTTATACAAAAATTCAAAGCGGAGATTATTTTTTCACAACCCTTGCAGTGCCTTGGCGGGTTTGGTTTTGGAGCGAGGCTGTGGCAGAGCCCTCAGTAGGCCGGGGCCGAACAGCTCACTCCGGCGGGAGGCTGCTCCCGCCGGCAGTGCTCACCAACGTGGGCTGCCAGCCTTGGTCCTGGACAGTCAGTCTACAGTGGCAGGACCTCCCCAGGCTTCATCCTCCCTGTAACCTCATGCATCTCATGTCTTAAGTGGACAGCCCTTTGGGACACCACCTCTCGCATAAGCTCAGGGGCAGCTGAGGCCCAGGTATAGTCTGTCTTCTTTAAACAAAACAACAACAGCAGCAGCAACAAAAGAAAACCAAAAAACCTACCTAATCCTAGTGCTCAAGGAGGACCTCCCTAGAGGTGGTGCGCCAATCCTGGTGGCCTTCGGCACATCCTTCCCTCTTGCCCAAGGAGCTGGATGGTCCAACCCTCCATGGTCAGCTGGCCTCTCAGCATCTTCCCACCAACCTCCCACCCCCTGAAGCTCTGTGCGTACCTGGCGTACCTGAGGTGACATCCACAGGTCTCTTCTCATTAACTCGGGAGTGTGATGTGTTCACAGCACTTGGCACAATCGCTGGTTACCCTTCATAACAGTCATTTCCCCTTTCACAGGAAGGCAAGGCTCTGCAGGGTTAGGCCGTTTGCCCAAAAGCACATTGCACGGAGGCATGAAGCCAGCAACCCAGCCCAGGCAGCCCCCCACAGCCTGTTCTCTGACCAGCAGGCTTCCCTGCCTGCTCCAGGCACTGCGTGCTGCTCACAGGCTGTGGGGGAGCGAGACAGTGGGTGACAGCACAGGTGCCCCCTGGTGCCTGGAGAACTGAAGCTAGGGAGCATGAGGAGCCAGCGGGGGTGGAGGCTGCACGGCTGTGGGGACGTGGCGTGGACAGAAAGTCTGATGGAAATGGGGGTAGCCGTCCTGCCTCTCCAGGCTTGGGGAGCAGATAGGACAGGGCGGGGCAGGGTGCTGCCTGGGCTTTGCCACGTTTGCCACCGAGGCTGTGTGTGCAGGGGACTGTGGTGAAAACCGGGGGGGGGGGGGCGGGGGTGGAGAGAATAACCAGGACCTACACCCAAGCCCACCTCCCAGAAGCAGCTACTCTGAATGCGCTAAATGTCAGCGTGGGTGCCTCCCGGACTTCCCTGCAGCTCAGGGGGGCTGGACGCTTTGTCTGTGACAAGTCGCTCCTGCTGGGAGAAGGACCGGGTGGCCATTGGGCCCAACACCCACCGGGTCGGCGTTCTTGGGGTTCCCAGACCCCATCTTCCCAGCTTCAGAAAAGTAGGCTAGAGCCAAAAAGCGGAGCAACTTGCCCTTTCTCTCTTTCCATTGATTCATTTAAAGTGGTTTAGGTTTTCTTTAAGACAAAACTGTTTTTAGCCCTCAGGAAACGCGGTGTGTGTGGCTGTCCCATGAGGCTTCCCCAGAGGCCTGAGATGTATTTTAAGCAGAGGCCAGCTTTGCTTTCTTCAGGAGCTCGGGGAGTGGTTGGGGTGACAAATCAACCATATCTGTGGTCCTTATGTCGAGGTGGTGACACGGTGGTCGCCTTGCCCTGAGGTGATCGTGGAAAGGCTACGGGGGCTGATAGCTGCCCAGTGGAAAGGCCCTCAGCTGGAACGCCATAAGGGTCCTGCTGCCTCCAGCCTGTGGTCAAGAGGACCTGCCCCAGCCTGGCTCAGACTCAGGCCCCTGCACTGGGGCTGTCTGGTGCTGTCCAGGGAACTCAGGGTGGCGCTGAGCTTCTGGCTGTGTTGAGGGGAAGCTGCTTGGAGGTGCTGGGCCTGGTGTTCAGAGATGGCCACCCCCCACCTTAGTTCCCCTTCCTTTTTGCTCGTCATGCACAGAACGTGGCCCAGATGGAGGAGGAATCTGCTCGTCCTCTGGATGCAAGGACAGAGGGAACACAGTGCCTGCTTTTAGGTTTTTCGGGGTCAGCAGGCGGGGGCAGTGGGCATTGACCAAATCAGTCATGGCTTGTCTGGGGGGCTCCGAGCCCCAGCAGGCAAGTCTCGGGTTAGTCAAAGGACTGCGTGACCAGGATGCCACCCTGAGTGTCCAGACAATGGTCCTCTGCAGGCCGGCCACCTGCCTTCACACGTCATGGTGCCAAACCTGTCTTCATCCAAAGAAGCCCACACTGGGCCGTCTCTCTTGCTCAGTAGTGTTGGGAACAACCCCCAGAAGCACTGCCAGGGTGAATGTCTTGCACTTGGGCTCATGGTGGACCCTGCCCCCAATTTCCCAAACCTTGCAGCTGCCTGGATTCAGGACAAGATTTTCTCTTACCACACACATGTGGTCAGGTTTCCTCCTAACACTTTATCTTTCACATGTGGGGTCTCAACTAAATTTCTTTAAGGGTAGATTTTGGTTGGTGTTCATAAAAGTAGCTTAGGTTTGTCTCTGCTCCTTTAAGATCCTGCTGCCAGATACCAGAGCTGAGGGAGGGGTGTGCCTTGGGCCTGGCCTCCTTCCTTTGATCTCCGGAGCCTCAGCCAACAACAACAGCGCCAGGCTGAGGTTATTACGTTGTTGTCGTTGTCGTGTGCAGGGTGTGTTACCACATGACGCTGCAGAGGTGCTTTCTAAAGAAGAAAACATGCTCATTACTTTTCCTGGGGTAGCTCAGCCTGGGGGCCCTGGTGCTGCAGTCAGAGAGTAGCCCTTCCACATTTCCAGTCTGGTCATCTCTGCTGAGGGCGCTGACATGCGCAGTAGGCAACATGTGGGCTTGCTAAGTTAAACACTTTAAATGCATACAGTTCCTTTCCAGCTTTGTAATAATCTTCCTTCAAAATCAGAAACATGAGGCTCTAATACTAATGAAAGAAAAGGAAAAGTCCAGCGGGTTTTCCCATGGAAGACTCCAGGCTGGGGGATGGTGAATTCTGCAGTTGAAACCCTGGGGTACGGACCTCGTCTGAATGGGGGTGGCTGAGAGTAGGCAGGGCTCCGGGCTGCAGAGACGTGGCTCTTGTTACTGTTGTGTGTGTTTCGTGACCTGTAGTTGGTATGCTCAGAGGACAGCAGCTACATTTGGAAGATCGATCACCTGGATTTTCCTTTTTCTGTGAAATGCCGAATCATTGACTCTGAAGACAAAAACAGGAGCAGCAGAACTGGGGGCAGAAAAGGAGGTGTGCCGAGTAGCTGCAAGGTGATTGTGTAGCATTTAGTGTTGAGCTGAAAGCAAAATCCCAGGATGTGGAGAATGGAACTCCCTGAGGTTTTCTGGCATACTTTATGGTCACTTCTCAATTATCAAGGGTAAAAAAAATAGTGTGTATGCATACACAGTGTGACTATATAGTCTGTATTACCCACATACGTCTATACATATTCATAGACTAGATACACTCGTGTGTACGTCCACTTAGTGTCTTCTAGTACATTGAGTGTCTGCGCTGAAACCTCCCCTCCCCCACCCGGGAAGCCTGCTCACCCTCCGCCACACCTGAGTCTGTGGAGACTCTGGGAGGATGCGGATCCTGGTGCCAGTGACCGGCCTGGGGCCTGGGGTCAGGGGCTCTCACAGCCTGTCTCCCCAGTCGTGTCAGTTAATGTGGTAGCATGAGCCCCTCTTCCCAAGCGTGGGAGAAGGAGAATCCTGGCCACCACACTGTTAAAGCCAGCCCCTCACTGACCTTCTGCTGATGACAGTGTTGTCCCCGCACGTGTTTACGGGGCTGGCCGCCGTGGTGTCATCGGTGGACACTCTTGTCCCCATGTGCCATCAGTGGATGTGCCTGTTCCTGTGGCATGTGTCCTCAGCATGGGCTTGGCAGTCATTCCCTAGCATGGTCCAAGTGGGGGGGCCTTGGGAACCCTCTCCAGGGTCAGGGTGTTTTGGGGGTGAGTACCAGCATATAAATCTGCATAGACCAGGGTAAGTGGGGTGTGTCATACATCTTGTCGCTCTAAAATGAGCAAAACCGTGAGCAGTGGGACGGGGGTAAGAAGACGACAGAGACTCCACACAGGATGTGAGTTAGCACTGTCACGTGAGGAGACACATGTTTATTTTAGGAGACCCTTTGATCCCAAATGACTGAGTCTCTGGATGTAAATTCCAAGTTTGGTTATTACAAACCTGATTAAACGGTCCTAACCCAGGATTACCGATGGGCAGAATCTAGAAACGCCCCTCTCAGATCTTGAAGCTCTGTTTTAATTTTGAGAGAAAGAAACGAAAACCATCTGCAGCTCGTTGAGAAGCCTGCTTGCGTGGCCCCCTGCCCGTGAATGCTTGGTTTCATCGTCCCTAATCCTTCGCTTTAAAATCAGAAGTTCAGAATAACAGTTACAGCAGCCCCTTGAACGGGACCCACCATGGGCCTCAGCCGCACATATGTCGGAATTATTAAGCCCATAAAACTACATTGTCACATCTGAAACTGTTTAGCCGTTGAAACCGAGACTTCCACTTCAAAGCTGCCGTGGTGTTTCCAGACAGACGCTGGCGGATCACCTTGAAGTCAAATTCCATCCACTGGCAAGCTGCAGAAAGCAGCCTCCACCCCCTCATGGAGCGTTTCTTACAAACAACAGGCTCTGAAAGTAGCCTGAGTCCCTCAGACACTCGGGGGCAGATGTGCTCCCACACAGCCTTCGGTCTGGCGGCGTCTGGAAACTTGCCTTGAATTCCTGGCCCTGACGATGGGGTTCTTTTATTTAAACAGCCTTGGAGCTGCTCGCTGCCCGCCTCCACGTCCATGCTTCTCTGCTGGAGCGCTTAGTGCCGGGCCTCTCCCACTTGAGGCTCCCTCGGAGCACAAAGCACAGGCCTTCAGTCCCCTCCCTCCTCCTGCCCCCCAGTTTACTCCCTCCCCCCTCCCACCCGCCCTCCCCTGCCCCCTGAGAGTTCCCAAGGTGTCCACCTGCCAGCTGCGCTGTCGGCCTCCTTGTTCTCTCCAAGACCCTTGACCCTTCTGACCCTGATACCTCTCCTCACTCCCTTTGGGGTGTCCTCACCCTTGGGGTTACTCGGGACCCAGCCTCACCCTTTGCCTATTCCTGCATGGTCCAGTTCTGTCTGGTGCACAATGGTCCCAGGCTGCCCCCCACCCCCATCCGTCCCACAGAACATCCAGTGTCTTGATGGCCTCCAGCGGGGGCTCAGGCATCTCTGGGCCCAGGTCATCCTGGCCTGGATGTCACAGTGCCCTCCACCCTCACCCAGCCCCAGGTACCTCCCAGACTGCCCTGAAGTGGCCTTGGCCACCTACAGCAAAAGCCTGATGGACATCTCCCCTGAGGGACCCCGGCCATACCAGGCCTCCCTCCGGAGTCCTCGACCTCTCCTCTGAGCCTCACAAACCCTCGCCTGCCTGCCATGCCCACGGGGCCCGTGATTCCCCAGCCCATCGCAGCTGGGCAGGCGGCTCCTGGTCCCCAGCCCCTCCCTGACCACCCAGCACTGGGGCTGCCACCATTTGCAGGATTAACCTTGTGCTGAGCCACCCGCAAAGAGGAGCGAGGTTGCCCTGTAGCTCTTGACATGGCAGCTTTTTACTTCTAGAGAGTTCCATGGCTGGCCGGGCAGCGCTAACTGCAGAAGTCAGAGTTGAGGTGGTGACAACGGCCCTTTTATCCCAGCTGTCCCCAAGGCCTCCCCATGAGATACGTTAGAGCTATCTGTTTCACCGGCTTAGGCGTTACCTGTTAAGAGAGCAGGGAACTCAGGTGAGGCTGTTTCCCTGCTGACCAGAAACCCCGTCAGGCCGTTCCTGTCACAGAGTCCTGTCCTTGTGCCTGCCCTGTGCCCCTTACAGCCACATGAAGTGGAGATGGGGAGCAGGGGTACAGACCTAGAGAGGTGCTCTGAATCCAGGAGCACCTTTGCTGGAGGTGACTGAACGTACTCAGGAGAAGTCCATCTTGTTTCTGACCTTGCGGGAACACTTGGTAAACAGCACCTTCTAGACAGTCTCTGTGACCACGAGTGTAGGCCCTGGAGGCCCCATGATCCTAGACATTTCACCCAGCACTTGAGGTCATCCTCTCCTGAGGAACCCACTGAGTCACTGAGGGAGCATCCATGAGTTCTGTTAAGAGCAGTTCTGGAAAGATGCCAGCAACACACCTGCTCAGGTCACCTCCTCCTTGCCCCCATTCCTCTCTGTTTTTCTCTACCCTCCCCCACCTCTTTCTCACCGGCTTGGACTCTGGTCCACATGGAGTCCAGTGCTGCCCTGCCCCCTACTACACCCGGGAAGAGGAGACACAGGACTTGGGAACTCACCCAGAACTCCGAGGAGCAGCCCTGACCTCATATTCAGGAGGGCAGAACTTCCAGAAGGCCAGAGGTGCTGGGGATTTAGGCCGTGAGCTATCAGGGGCTCGAGATCCATTGAGTGGGTCACCTGAGTCTGTTTTAATGGAAAAGAAGCGTCAGGGGAACCAGAGCTGCTCTCCTGCCTGGTGGGTGGGGTGCGCCCAGGTGCCAGGCACCCGCTCTCCTGGTGGCCACATTGGATTCTCATCACAAACATCCTGGACCCTTTCATAGAAGCGGGGCCTTTTCCTGGGACTAAGCACACAGAGCTGGTTTTCTGGACAGTGCAAATATTTGCCCCTGGGGAACACCACATTCTCAGGAACGCAAGCCGGAGAGGGCTGTTGGAGTCTGCAAAGAGTCTACTTGGAGAAGCAAACCAGTTTCTGGCCGTGTGTCCGTCACATTTCTCTCTTGAAGCAGGAATTGTGCACACATGTGCGTCTTCTGCCCTCAGCCTTGTTACCGGTCTGTTTAGGTTAAGAGGAGGAATTCCAGTCAGCAAGTTCGGGTGTCTGAGCCAATGGCGTTACCTTATTTGTCCTTACAGGACAGGTCTCCCAGCAGCCCACAGTGCAGCGTGTGGGTACTCCTGGCACACGGTGGGCACCTGGAGAGCCCCAGCTCCCTCCTCGGAACCCATTCCTTGTTTCACCAAGAGGAAACCGAGGCCCGAGTGATTCAGCGGCTGACCGAGAATTGTTGGCCCGTGTAGCAGAATGGAGACCAGGCCCAGCTTCGGACGGTGGGAGCTGAATGAACAGTGGCCCCAGAAACCCCTGTTCTCCTCCCCAGAACCTACAGCTGTGGCCTGATGTGGAGAAGGGTCTCTGCAGATGTGATCCCATCCGGTGGGGCACCGCCCGCCCTCATGTGTATCTTCGTAAGAGGGAGGCACTGAGAGACTGGACCCAGAAGGGACAGACACAGGGAGAGGCCATGTGACAACGGAGCAGAAGTTGGAGGTGTGGCCACAAGGCCAGAACACCTGGGGCCACCAGGAGCTGGAGGAGACAGAAAGGACCCTCCCCTGGAACCTCCAGACGGAGTGCGGCCTTGTGACACCTAGATTTCGAACTCTGGCCTCAGAACTAAGAGCATGAATTTCTATTGTTTAAGCCCCCAGTGTTTGGCCATTTATTATGGCTGCCCCAGGACACTATCATTCTGTCCCCCAGGCTGTGTTATCCTCAACACACCCTGTTTTTAAATGTTACTTATTTATTTTTTTAGAGGGAGAGGTAGGGAGAGAGAGACATCGATGTATTGTTCCACTTATTTATGCATTCATTGGTCAGTTCTTGTATGTGCCCTGACCAGGGGTCAAACCCATAACCTTAACATATCCCGACAACGCTCTAACTGAGTACCCGGCCAGGGCCTGGGACTCTGTTTATTGAAGCCCAAATCCCAAACACCTCTGCACTAACCTCCGTTAAAGAGCTGTAGGCTGAACTAACACAGATCTTTCCAGGGAAACACACAGGTTTTATCTGTTTGGAAAAGAGGAGACACCTGTCCTCTGGGACAAAACAACTGAATGAATCCCAGTGGCTGCTGGTTGGAAACGAAGCACGTCTCAGAAGGCCTTTCTTTTCCTGGTGCTCGGCCTCGCTCAGTCATCGGGTGAAGAAGCAGCCCAGAAGTTCCCACCTTTGCTTTATGCAAGAGCATGGGGTTTCCCAGGAAAACAGAGGCCCCTGCAACTTGGGAATGTGTTTGCTAAGATCCCAGATGCAGCAGAGTTTGAAGGAATGTGTGAACGGTGAAACCTGAAAAGCAGAGGCACTCAGGATGTGGGCGTTTGCATCACAAAAGGTTTCTCCTTTCCTAGCTCACCTGCAAGGCCTTAAGTAGGAGCTGGTGTCCTGCCCCTCCCTCGGCCAGGTGTGTGAGATCTCCCAGACCTGGCACCTGCGGTGGACAGCCCATGCCACCACAGTTCTGGTGGATGGGGGTGAGGACCCTGGCGTGGCGACCGGGCTCTGCTGAGTGCTGTCCCACAGGGAGGTGTGGCCTGACCTTCTGGTCGTTCAAGGGAGGCCGGGAGCCATGATTTCAGGTGACTTTGCCAACATCCTGCACCCACAGACAGCTGTGGGAATGCCTAGCGGTCTCACCTGAGCAGATGGTCAGTCCTGGGCCTTTCACCAGGACCTGTCCTGGACAGACCCTTCCAGCACAGGGCTGATTGCTGGGGAGGACGAGGAGCTCAGTCTTGTGCTATGGCTTATGCTCAGGACAGAGTTGGGCAGCCGATATGGATGGTAGTTTTGGGGCAGCTCATCGACTGGCCTGAGTGGTCTCTCCTGAGAGCCCCTGCAGGGTGAGAGGGGTATGGATCAGGCCATGGGGACCCCACAGCGAAGGTCGAAAGTCACAGTCCCCTAACACTGACGTGCAAAAGAAGGACCTGGGTGTTCATAAAGCATTAGGATGCCTCAGGCTGAAATCCAGTCCCGTGGCCAGCAGATGCTGGGGAGTGAATGGATAATCACCAGGGCAGCTGGAGGTGGGAGCAGGAAGCAAGGAGAGCATTGAGCATTGTCCCCCCACCCTAACCCCCTCTGCTGGAGGGGATCAGCAGGTCGGGCCCACCCTGTTTGCTTGATAAGGGAGCCCCAGGATCTGTGGCAGGAACCGAGCTTTCAGCCAGGGGAGTAAGGAGCACAGTGCTGAGGACCCTCTACAGAAACCCGGCCAGTCAGACTGTGGGGCCAGATCTGGATGAGAGGCATTTTTTTTTAAGATTTTATTTATTTGACCTGGCTGGTGTGGCTCAGTAGGTTGGGTGCCGGCCTGCAAACCGAAAGGTGGCCATTCCCAGTCAGGGTACAAGCCTGGGTTGTGGGTTCAATCCCCAGCCGGGGGTTGTATGAGAGGCAAGAGATTGATGTTTCTCTCCCACATCGATGTTTCTCTCCCTTTCTTCCTCCCCCCCTTCTCTCTTTTTTAAAAAGATTTTATTTATTTTTAAGTTTTATTATTTATTTTTTTAGAGAGGAAGGAAGAGAGACAGTGTATTCCCCTTATTTACACATTCATTGGTTGATTTTATTTACTTTTAAGTAAAGTCTTTTTTAAAAGATTTTATTTTTAAATAAAAAATTTAAATATTATATGTATTTTTAGAGCTTGGGGAAGAGGAGGAGAAAGAGAGGGAGAGAAAGAGGGAGAGAAACACCGATCTGTTTCCTGTCATACGCCAGCCCCCACCCCCACCCCCGACAACCCAGGGATATGCCCTCACTGGGAATAGAACCTATGAGCTTTCAGTTTGCAGGCCAGCACCCAACCCACTAGCCACACTGGTCAGGGTGAGAGGCAGATGTTTACAGGCATGAGGCTGGGATCCTTCGGGGGTGGCAAAGGGAGTGAGAGCGGAAAACAAAGCTCCAGGAGTGGGGGTCTCCGCCACAGGGTGGTCAGATCAGGATAGGCAGGTAAGGGGCGTCCCAGGAGGGGGCAGGGCTCTGTGGGAGATGGGCACTTGCTGGACTTCAGGAGATGGGGTATCTGCTTGTGCTCCGTCTCGTTTGAGGGCCCCAATTATTTGGGATTTGGCACCTAGGAGGTCACCACAGTGGGGAGGGGCCCCACAGCTGGCCAGCATCCCTGTGGTAGGTTTATTCGTTGCAATTAAAGCTTTGGCCCTTTTGTTTAGCCAACACAGCACAGATTAAAGGGCATTTTTATGTAACCAGGACGAATTTGACAGAAAGCAGCAGGCACAGGGATGAGAAATTGTTACTTGTCTCCCAAATGCATTCCCCCCCCCTTATTTGAGCCTCTCTGCATCTCAGAGGTAGTTAGTTGCTGATTTAGCTCGTCGGTAAACACTGTAGATTGTAGCGTTGGGATGTGTGTGGAGGAACGTTTTTTTCAAAAGGAACTTCCAGGCACTTCAGGGCAGCAGTCCCATTGGATTCCAGGCCTGGAGCCAAGGCAAGATGAGGGGCCTCCAGCGACGCTGTGGCTCCCTGTCAGGAGGAAGGATGTAGAAGAGGGGCTGAGAGGGCTGTCCCGCCAAGTAGCCTTGGGGGTTCATGCTCACACACAGACACCTCTGCTTCCATCCTCTCCCGGGCCCCCAGCACCCTGCAGCCGTTGAGTCAGGACAGACATGTCTGGGAAGCAGAGGGCACCTGCCCACCCTAGAGTCCCCAGGAAGCCCTCCTGCCCCAGGGTGAGTGGCTGGGGTAGGCACGAGGCTCTGCCAGGCAGGGTCCTCTGGTTCAAGGTGCTTCCCTGATCACCCCATTCATGTTTCCTCTCCTCGTGTTCTTCACTTTCATGGGCTCATTATGAGGATCGTGTGAGCTTTCGTTCTGCAGAGTTTCTGTTGGAAGTGTCCCATTTTTCCATGACTGGTTTTGGGATTGGCTCTGAGGGCTTCTCTGAGCCGACCCCTCAGCCTCACCTGGCTGCTCGTGGGGAAGAACCTTCCCCCTGCCCCCCACCAACCCCCCACAGCTGGGAGCCTGGCCACCTGCGTTCTCTGGCAGCAACAGGGCATCACTCTCCCAGTTCTTGTGTCTGGAAGCTGGGTGTTGTCCTGGAGGTGGTTCTAATGGAACCAGATGACACGGTGGGATGTGTGTGCATTTTACTGCTAAAAGCCTGAGGCTTAGTGAGGTGTGCACAGGTTGGCATCTCTGCAGTGGCACCCCTGAAGGCTGGTGTTCACGGCCTGCCCCACTGAGCCGCTCAGTCACACACTCCCTGTTCTCTCTGCAGGAGCTTCTCAGCGGGGATCCCACAGAGGGACCTTTCCGGGAGGACCAATGTCCTCTAGAGGGTAAGTCCTGCTCCCCAGACCGCACAGACTCTACCCTGCACCCCAGGCATATGCCCAAAACCTGCCCTCAGGACACCTGGACAGATGAGCCCCTGACGACACCGACCACCCATGCTGCACACTCCTGAACTTCCCCACCAAACCCAGACCAGCCCATAGCAGCCTCCTCCTCGCCTCCATCTCTGAAGCCACTGCTGGCTGGGTGGGGCAGAGCCAGGAGGACACACCTGGCTGTGTCTAGCTGGCCCAGGCTAGGGCTGAAGGTCTGGAAAGAATCACAGGCTCCCAGCCGCACCTTCCCATATCCCCACTGCCCTGACTCACCTGCTTGGGCTGGGCTGGCGAAAACAGCTCCTCCTCTCTCCTTCCCAAACCTCCAGTGGCACTGCCCCCAGAGAAGGCCGAGGGTCGAGAGGGTGCCGGACCGCTCTTCAGTGCAGACGAGGTTGAGAGAGCAGTAAGCCGCGAGGGCCCGCGAGGCCTGGGCAAGAAGCACCTGAACATCGACGTAGGTCTTCACTCTGATGCACGGTGCACGAGGGTCTGCGGCTGGGATGGATAGGCGCACATTGGCCCTAAAACAGCCTCCTGCCTGGACGGTTTGCTTGAGGTTCAACCAGTTGGAGGAGTTGCAGCAAAGCTTGCTTGTGCTTCTAACATCTGCAAGCTCTGGGAGAGGGGGTGGTGTTCAACGAAGGTGTCGCTGCAAACCCAGCTCACACCGGCCAATGTGGCACCAAATAATTGGTGGGGGGGGGCTTCCCCAGCTGTGGGGCCAGCACCTCGGGAATGACACAGTCATTCATTGATTGGTCTGCCAGCCCACCCAGGGCGGGAACTTGAGGGAGCAATGAGGGAGCCCATCCTCCCGAGAGAGGGGGTAGGCTCAGGGGTCCTAGCATGGGGTGATGACCCCACCTGCCTCTGTCCCCACGTGCCCTGCAGGCACTCCAGTGTGACGTCTCAGTGGAGGAGGACAACCGCCAGGAGTGGACCTTCACGCTCTATGGATTCGACAATAGTGGGAAGGCCACCCGGGAGGTGATGTGCTTGTTTTTTGGAAGATGGTGCACAGGGCAGGGCACTGGCAGCACACAGGCCATGGTCTCTGTGATGGGGAGACAGGCTGAGCCCGTGGGGTAGGAGGAGAGGCTGGACCTTTCCCAGAATGGGGGCGGGGTGATGGGTCTAGGCAACTGAGGGAGCCTAGGGAGTCTTGTGGCCCCAGGCTGTCAGAGCCCTGCATGGCCAGTTTCTGGATCCCCCGAGGCTCAGTGGGGCCAGCAGCCCCTGGACTCTGGTGAGAGTCCCGGGAGTGTCCCCGGCACTCGCCTCTGCTGGCTGTGAGTCCAGGATAGGCAGTGTGCCCCTCAAAAGGAAGCAGGCACATAGGATGACAAAAATGTGTCTTTGGGTTTGAGTTAAATGTTGGTAGTTATTTGACTGTGAAGTCCTTTGAACATACTGATTCAGTGTGAAATTTAAAAGGTCCAAGAGATGTGATTCCAACAGCAGCAGGGCTACTTACCCAGTCTGTTTGGTGCCACACGGGGCTAAAGTTGGGGTAAGAAAGGCTACCGTAGTGGTCGTTCTGTCCGAGTCAGGGTCTGTGTGGAATGCAGAGGGACTCAAACAGGCAGGCAGCCTGGAGGCGGTGGCATGGGGTGGGCAGATCCTGGCCTGGTCTGCCTGTGTCCGTGACGCTGGCACCATCCTCAGGACATGTCCAGCCTGATGCACACCATCTATGAGGTCGTCGACGCCTCGGTCAATCACTCCTCTGGCAGCAGTAAGACCCTCCGTGTGAAGCTGACCGTGAGCCCAGAGCCCTCCAGCAGGAGGAGGGAGAGTCCCCCCGCCGGACAGGGTGAGGGGCCTGGGTCCTCTGCTCAGGTGCCGTGAAGATCCTGTTTTAAATGGCAGCCCACCCCCTCCTTGCAGACATCCCTTCTGGCTCCCCGCCCCCACTCTGCATTTCCCCATAGCCCTTACCTGCACACACCAGGCCATGGGGACTACTGTTCATTGTTTCTACTGTTCAGCACCCCCCTTACCCTCCCTCCCACCTGGGCAAAATCTCTGGTTTCCTGAACATGGAAAGCAGGGCCTGGCACCTGGCACCTGGCAGGGGCTCAGAAGTATTTGCTCAGTGAATGAATGAACGAGTGGACAAATTTGTAAGGGAATTCTCTTTCAGACCGGGAGCCCACTCGCTGCAGGACGGAAGGCGAGATCTCCGAGGACTCCAGGGTGGCCGACAGGAGGCTGTCTGCTTATATCAGGTGAGGGGCCGGGGTCTGGCTCCACCCTCCAGGTGTGCGCTGCTCAGGTGGGAGCAGCCCACCCACACCCTGCTGGCCTCAGGACTGCCCCCTGAGGGCAGACTGCCAGGAGGAGCACCTGGGCGCCCGTTGGGGTGAGGGTGCCATCTTGTGGCCTGGCACTCTGGAGCCGAGAACACCCAGCGTCTGTCTTGAGAGATGGGTGAGGCTTGAAGGGCAGGTCAGCCTGGAGACCCTCAGTCTGGCACACGCTGCACACTGTGGTTCCACCTGCCAGCTGTGGCAGTGACAGGGACAGTGGAGGTGTCAGAGCAGTGACCCACTCTCTGCCTCAGAGCTCGACTGGGTGTCCTAGGTGGACCAGAAGACAGGAGTTCTTGCAGGTTCCGTAGGCAGTTTGCAACAATGATCCTCAGGTGTTGCTGGAGTCCCAGGCTGGCTGGGGACCTTGCTGTCCTGGACACTCACCCTTTCTGATGCTCCTCTCTGGGTGGTGGGTGCCGGTCAGAGCCCACTGCTCAGGATCATCCGCTCCAGTACCCCCTTCCTCTCTGAGTAATGTCTGCTCTGGCCTGGGGCAGAGGTCAGGCCCCTTCTAACCTGTGCCCCACGCAGGAGGCCCAACACTGACCCCCACCCCTGCCCTGTGAGGGGGCCGTACTGCGTGGATGAGAACACTGAGCGGAGAAACCACTACCTAGACCTGGCTGGAATAGAAAACTACACGTCTAAGTTCGGACCTGGTAGGTACCAGAGACCAGTCGAGTGGCCCCGGGGTGAGGACTCCTCCCTTAGAAGCATGAGGGCTCCAGGGCTCCTGCAGCGACTATGCTGCGGCATCGCCCAGGTGTGTGTGGGGTTCCTGGTCTAAGGCGAGATGGCCAGGCCCTACAGAGGGTCTCACAGTCTGTGTTCCCTGTGTGCAGGGTCCCCACCAACACAGGCCAAGCAGGAGCACCAGGGCAAGGCCTCACACCCCCCGGGCAGGTCTCGCTCCCAGGAATCGGACGCACACACCATGCACAACCGCAGGTCCCAGGTGCTGGCTGACCACGTCCTGCTGGCCAGCGAGCCCACTGCCCGGGCCCTGGACATGCAGCCCCGGCTGAAGGGGCAGGAAAAGCAGTTCCTCAAGTCCCCCAAGGGCTCGAGCAGGCCATCTGGGGTGCCCAGTGGGAGTGTGCCTGGTGGAGGCAAGCCGGGGAGGGTCTTCAGCTACTACCCACCAGCTGTCCTGCCCCAGCCCCCCCAGGACGGCCACCACCTCCCACAGCCCCCACCGCAGCCCCCGCCACAGCCCTACGGCCACAAGAGATACCGGCAGAAGGGCAGGGAGGGCCACTCACCACTCAAGGCCACGCTGGGCCAGCCTGCGGTAATGGAGCACGAGGTGGTACGGGACCTGCCGCCCCTGCTGGTGGGGGAGGCCTACTCAGTGCCCGTGGTCCAGCGCCACGAGCACCACCACCACCACGAACACCACCACCACCACCACTACCACCACCACCACCCGTCCTAGCGTGCACACTCTGGCCCAGCCGCCCCGACCAGGCGCCCAGCTCCAAGTCTCTGGCGAGGTGGCACCAGGTGGACACTCACAGAGAAGGCCCTTCCTCTGCTCTCCTTTCCTCCATGTTCTGGTGGATGTCATGTTGAACACGTTTGATGCCACTGACGTTTCGCAGTTATGAAGTGATTCTGTGTAACCCATAAAGCCACATGTAAGCATAGACGAGCACAACTGTATCTTTCATTTCTGATTCCAGAGTGAGCCCTCCTGGCACGGGAGGGACTCTGCTCAGATGACTTCCGCGTTTTCCTCAAGGAAACGCCTCGTGCTCCGGGTGCCTCGGACTGAGACGTGCAGGGTGGCAAGGCCGTGACGTTACGGAGCCGGCAGTGAATGTAGAGCGTCGCAGCCCTCGTGTGTTACTCATTCAGGTTGTGGGGAGTGAGTCTTCCTTGGTGTGCTGTGTGTGTGGTGGTGAGTTCTGCTCCACCACGCTGAGTACAGCTCACAACGGAAGGGCGGCCACGAGGGAGGCGCAAAGTGCTCCCCAAACAGTGGTCAGTAAATCCTGGAAGTGAGGCCGTGAGCACAAAGGAAGCGCACAGGTGGGTTGGTGCCGGCACAAGCATCTTAAGTGGACACAGACGTGGACAGCAGGGGCAGGGGGTGGTAGTTTCTATCTCAAACACACGCATGGTCTGATGGACAGGTGGTGGGACGTGTGTCCTCTGGGCTCACACATAAAGCGTCAGAGTGCTCACGGCAGTTTCCGTGATGTCCACCTGCAGAAAAAACAGTGTGGTCCCTCTCGGGAAAGGGGCAGTGACGGTGTCTGAGGGTCACGGAACCTTGGCTGGCAGCGGCCCCCTGTGGCAGGGCACGGCTGCTCCTTCCTCCATCTGAAATGAGCAAGTGGACTTTCTGGCACCTTGAGAGTTTGGGCAGGTGGTTTTCCGTTCACCTTCATGGAACTGTTTTTAAGAATCAAGTGAATTGGTGGTCGCCTTGTAATAGAGTATTTTTCTCCCCAAGCATAGTAAAAATATACATTTTGTAATACATCACACCATTTTAAAATGAGCTTTTTATTTTTTCTAATTTTATTTTTTTTTGTTTTTAGAGAGGGGAGAGAAATATCAATATGATCTGTTGCCTCCCACACACCCCCAACTGGGGACCTGGCCTGCAACCCAGGCATGTGCGCTGCCCAGGAACTGAACCAGCGACCTTTTGGTTCACAGGCTGGTGCTCAGTGCACTGAACCACACCAGCCAGAGCCAAAGTGAGCTTTTTAAATAGGTATGGTCAGTCCACCTGCACCGGCCTGTGGGGGCTCATGCTGCACAGAGAGTGTGTCTATATCTGTTTATACAGATGTGTATGGAAGGAAAATTAATACACAACTCCAGACGTATGAGTAATTTTTTTCCCTTTTCCCTCCACTTTACTGCTCCCCAAAACAAAAACACCCAAAACCTAAGCCCCAAATTGGGTTTATGCTAATGGGACACTTCAGGCCACTGTCTGGGGCAGTGTGGACCCAGGTTTCACGGAGATGCTGGGCTCTCCGTGACGAGACTGTAGAGGAGCTAATGCATCATTTGCAACTGTCTCCTCCCTTTTGCCATCACGTTCCTGTCTGGCCATTGTAAAGCTCCTCCAGACTTCTGAGTCACTGGCATCTGTCTGTGAGCCAAGGCCACGTGTGAGGGAGAACTGGGGGTTCTCAGGGTCTTTGAGGCAGGAGCACTCGCATCTCAGGTTCCCAGATATTTCAACCATCAGCCCTCAGCCGGTGTCTGGCTGCTCCACTCACGTGCATCCTGCATGGTGACCCCCACACCGTCAGCACTGGGGTCTTTACAGAAATGCCTGTCATCCGACCTGGGTCCGTTCCTCAGTGTGCGGAGCTCTTGCATCTGGTCCCACATTTGGGAACCTCATTTAATGAATCCCAGCAGCCCCCTGCAGCCCTGCCACAGCTCTAGGTAGGCATTCAGCAGACTGGCTAGCAGGAAGTGGGGTGAGGCCTGAACTCTAGCCTCTGATGCTAGACCCTGGTTTTAAAAACTGGACGTTGAGTGTGTCTGCTGCTTGTGAGCCCATGCAGCAGAGAAACTTACCTTCCAGAAGGAAATAACCACCGCCTGGCCCACCTGTGCAAGTCCATCTCACCAGCTCCTGCGTGCAGTGGCGACCTCTGGTGGGCAGGGATCACACACCTCGTCTCCTCACGTAGTGAGTGCACCTCCTGACTTCCGCAATGAAAACAGCACCTGGCACATGAGTAAAGCTCATGCAGGTGTTCCCACACGTTAACCGTTAGTTCCTGGGCAGACAACACAGAGACGAAACTTCCAGGGATGTTGCCCTGATAACCGTGCTGGAATCCAGTGGGCAGTCATCTGTTTGGCCCCCTCTCTGCAGCAGTCATGCTTGTGCAGGCAGATGTGAGCGCTGACCCGAGACCTCTTGGTCCCCTATCTCCTGCACCTTCATCTGCCTCTCATTTGGGGAACAAGGTTACTGAAGGAAAGCCAAGAGACAGAGAAGCCACAGCTGCCCTCTTGTCTCCTGAGTGCCTGACAAAGTCCCAGTGAAAACAGGGTTTGAGGAGGTGTACCTGAGACCCCAGCAATGCCAGGCTGGGGAGGCCCGGGGCCAGAGTGGACAGGCTGTGCTGGCCAGGCCCCAGGGGGCTGCATGCGGGAGTGGAGGGACGGGTGGTCCTGAGTGGGGCCCAGACCAACCGCACCCAGGGTCCACACCCCAGGTGGGGCTGCCTTGGGGAAAGCAGCCCCGAGGGCGGAAGGAGCCCCCTTGGAGGGTGAGACACAGGAAGCAGCACCCAGTTGGGTCAGGTGCTGGCAGCCCACCCTGCAGGGAGGTACCTGCCCGCTGGGGGCAAGTGCAGTGGAAGCCTCAGAAGGGGCCGCGGGCTTCCTCCAGGGCACTCAGGGGCACTGTGAGCTGTGGCTGACCCATACCCACAGTTCTGTCATATGCTGGCAGTTTGGGTTTGCCTTTCACACCAAGTTGGAGCTCTGGTGTCTCATGCATCTGTACCCCTTTCCAGGGCTGTCCAGTGGTGAAGGTGCCACATTGAGTCTGAGGCCCAGAGGACTCTGTGCTGCATCGATCCTGCTGTGCGGGTGCCCATGGGTGTGTGGTCATGACCCTGGGACCCTTCCACATCTTCCCCCAAGTCTCTGCCAGCCCCCTACAGCCTGGCCCTTCCAGTCCCATGGCACCCTCACCCCTGCCCCAAAGGCCAGGCCCCTGTACTCCAGGTCATGGGTGTGAGCGCCCCTAGCAGAGACTGAAGGGCAGCTCCACTCTCTCAGTCACTCTCCCAGTCCTGTGTCCACCTGCCCCCAAGATCCCCAGGAGGCACGGCAGACGGTTCACACACCTCATTCACTGCATGGCACTCAGTTTTCTGCACAGCCACAGACTGCAAGCTTCACTACGAACACTTCAGATCGTCTTCGCCCCTAAGGGAGTCACTAACTCACCACAATCCACCTTCTGTCTGGATCCCACTACGTGGCACAGTTCACGTGAGTGGAATCGTATATGACCTGCAGCTGGCTTCCTTCACACAGCTCATCCCTAGGGTAGGATGTTAGAACGTCATTCCTTTCAACAACTGAGGTTTATTCCAGTGAACGTGTCTATGTTTTTAGTCACTTATCAGTGAGTGGTTGTTTGGGCTGTTCCCACAGTTCGGCTGGTGTGACCAGTGCTGCTATGAACACGGGCCTGCCAGTTCACGTAGACAGACGTTTCTCCGGGCTGTGCACCCGGGAGTGGCACTGCTGGGTCACACGGTGACTCTAACAGTTTCAGGAGCTTTTAGAGGAGCTTCAACAGTTTCCACAGTAACACCTCCCCTTCACACCTTTGCACAGTGCAGGAGTCACCTCCGTCCTGGCTGGTATGGTCTCGCTGTAAGCCTGTGTGTAACAAGGGGTCCCTTCCAATCACAGGTTTCATTTGCTGAAATTTCCATCCTGAAATTACACATTGAGCTATTTCAGCAAACTCCTCCGAAAGAAGGGAGGCACGGGGGCATTTTGTGCAATTGTCTAATTTTTATGCTGAATGAGACACGAGATTCTTCAACATAGATTTCATTGAATTTTATTCTTCTAACAAAAATCATACAAAGACAAGGAACCTGTAAAAGGAAAACGAAATGCACTTGTACTGTCTGCTGTTACAGATATATAAAGCTCAGTGTGGAGGGGCTATGCGGTGCTCGGAGACTGCAAACGGGCAGGTGGGGCAGACACGCGGACCCTCACCACGCGTCCACGAGTGAGGCGGGTTTCTTAACTCAGTGCTGAACCAGGATCGGCAGAGGTCTGCACACTCCACCCTCAGCCCGGATGTGGCTATTTGGCACATGCTCTGGCCAGTGGTCCTTCTGATGGCGATGCAGGCCCTCTAGGCTGCCTGATGGCTCCTCAGAAATGTCTGGAAATGCATGCTTAGCCTTTACCCTAACACAAAATCCGCAGCCCAGGCCAATTCCCTTGGGAGCGAATGGAAGCGTGAGAAAGCTGAGGGCCTGGTCCTTTGGGCCTGTTTCAGAGCCTCGATCTCTTTGTGGACAATTGGCATCGAAACGCCCAGGTGTTTAAACAAATAAATAAGCCACACAAAAAGTGAGGCACAAACTACTGCAGCATCTACTACAGTGAGCGCGATCATGACCACAAGCAGAAAGACCACAAGGTAAAGTGCAAAGTCTACAGATCACTGAAAGGTGCTGCACCAGTGCCCTGAACGCAGCTGTCACCATCCCCTCCGTGCAGGGCAGGGGCACAGGCTTCAGCTGGATGCCTCAGGGCACGTGTCCTTCCCGCCCCAGGTCTCCCATGGCTGCAGCCTGGCGCCCCGCCCCAGGGTGTGTGGTGTGGATGTGGAGGTCAAAGGAGCGAATGCACGTCAGAAGCTTGACTGTGTGGTGTGCTCGCGGGCCTGAAGGTACGAGCTCTCGGCATTCACCGTTTCTGCGTCTCAGAAATGAGGTGCCCGCTGGGCTGGGCCCACCAGTACTTATGAAAGCCTGGAGTTCCCAGACACACCTGGGCTCAGAGGGCTCCTCCACTGGGGGTTCTTTCCCTCAAGAGCTTCCTGGAGACCAAACCCAGCTGGATGACCACTCTGTGTTCCCCAACAACTAGGTTCCCTCACCAGACGTCCCCAACAAGGTGGGTACCTGACCGAGGCCAACTGGCTGAGCCCGGGGAAGTGGGTGTGGTCAGCTGGCCTCCCTGCCTTTAAGGAAACATAAACAAGGACAGATATTCAAAGGACCGAGAGATCGGGGACTAATAAACATGTACTGAGCTCTTAGCCACAGGCTGACCTTTCACCATTATAAATGGACCCTAATGGCCCAAAGGCCAACCTCAGTCCAAGTGTGGCTTCTTGTGAATGTCCTGGGCGGGGAAGAGCTGCAATGTGACTGCCACAACAGACCCAGCAGGCGTAGCCAAGGAGAATTAATTCCAGAATCCAGAGGCAGAGTACGTGGCCCCACGAGAGGGACAGCTGTATCCCGGGCACTCTGAGCCTCCCTCGGGAGCACACGGAGCACCGAGGGCATGTCATCTCCTCGACTCGAGGAAACCTTTCAGGCATGCGCTGGCTCTCAGCCTGGACGGGAGAGCCCAGTGGTGTTCTAGAAACTTCCGTAGGAAGCCACACTGGCAGATCAGGCCACTGGCCTGTGTGTGCAGCGCCATCCCCAGGTGCGCTTCCAGAGTGGCCAGACGTTAGGAGTAGATGGTGATCACCTCTCGGCCACTGCCCCTGACCAGCAGGACCCTGTTTAGCCCCTCAGTCAGGACCTCAAGGAACTCCATATCTGGGGTGGACTGAGTTAAGGCCACAGCTGATCCTATGGCACACGCGTAAAATGTGGAGGGAGTGACGTATTCAGGGTCCTGTGTCATTAGGAATTGGTTTGAGAAAGAAGGTGAGGGCCAAGTCAGGGAAAGCCAGACCCCAGGTATCTGAGCTGAGCGTGACAAAGGGGCTGAGGGCAGGGCAGGGGTCCCAGGAATACAACCAGAGGCGCTGACCCCACCCAACAGGAGGCCTCCACTCAACTCAAGTGGCCTGAGAACCTACAGCAGGGGTGTCAAACTCCTTTTCACCGGGAGCCCCATCAGCCTCAGGGCTGCCTTCCAAGGGCCAAATGTAATTTTAGGACTGTACAAATGTAACTACTCCTCAGCAGTTAAGTGAGAGCTTGGCGCTGCTGCTGGGTACAAACAAGATGCCAGGCCGGATAAAACAAGGTGCCAGGCCTTGTGTTTGCCACCTGTGCCCTAGAGGAACCCCCCTGCCCTCACCCAGGGCTCTGGGTACAGACCTACCTGGAGGGACGTGCCTGACTGACACGTCCACTGTCCACCAAGACACCCAAATAGGCCAGATGTCCTGGTAACCAAGACATGAATTCCTAACTTGTGGTCAGCTCGAGGCTTAAACTGAAGAGCCAAGCTGCTGACCTCCTCCTGCTGACCCCACCCATGCCCCCAGAGGACGGTAGGGGCTGAACCCCGGGGGACAGTCCCCAGGCCACAGACCTCTAGCAGCCTGGAGCCTGTGTGAGGATCTGTCCCCTACATCACGTGGCAGCTGACACACATTTAGGGGCTGACAGCGCAGTTTGGGGTAGGGCTAATGGGTGACCTTTGAAGTCACAGCCTCCTACTCTGGGTGGCACACCCTGAGCAACCAGGAGGGACCGGGGGACCCATGTGGGGACACAGGGCTCGATGGGCAGAAAGGTGTTTAAGGGGCAGTGAGGTGCCAAGAGCACTCCGAGTTGAGCCTTGGCAGAGACCCGTGGACCCATCGCCCCAGGCTCGGGCCGTCCTAGAGGTGGAGTCACACACAGGTGCCCACAGGCCCCAGGGAAACACCAGGAGAGCCAGCCTAGGGGCGCTCAGAGCCCAGTGCCCGCATCACCTGCCCCCTGCCCCAGGGTTTGAGCCCAGGAAAGGATACAGTTCTCGTCCCCCTGCCGGTTTCTGGGGGGCCCTGGCATGTTCAGCAGGACCAGCTGGGCATCCTGAGACTTATTCAGGACGACACCGTTGAGCTTCACAGCCGTGTGCATCCTCCTGACGTTGGACTGGTTCCTGCAAAGGGGGGATGGTCACTCTGCGCCCCAGCCTGTGACGCTGGGCACCAGTCCGGGTCAGAGCCCCGACCGGCCCCACTTCACCCTGGTTAGAAAGGGCTGGTAGAAATGAATCGATTCAAGTGGATTCACAGTCCCGAAAGCTCCACGGGAGGTGATTCCACAGGAGAATCGTGCTGGGAATTAGGGGACAAGGGAGGGGGTATTGAGCAACCAGAGCGCTTTGGCCTCCAAACGCTTTGGGCTGAGTATCACTAAAGCTGCTGAGCTTCTAGTTCACAAGCGGCTGTCCACACAGGCGGAAGCAAATGCTTTGGGGGCGAGCTTGCTGTCTGGGCCCAGAAAGGCGCTCACACACCCAGGGGCTCCGAACTGCTTCCCATCGGAATCCCTGGAGTTGTGGCCAAACCTTGCTTTAAACACTGCCCTGTGGCGAGTCTGCTAAACTGTACACATGGCAACCTCTTGCTCATCCGATACAGGCTGGGTGGGGCCCACGAAGTCCAGGGGTGGTGGGGAAGGGACCAGGCCCCTGCACCTGGCTTCCACCCCTACTACGGTCTTAAGTCCTGTAACAGAGTCTTAGTCCCTGGCTAAGGATGCGGCCACCGTGAAGATCCATCCTGCTCTCAGCCCTCCCAGATGCTGCTGCTCTTGGCTCCTGCTAAAGAAGAGCTTCCAGTGCTCAGCAACCCAGACCCTGTGTCTCGAGTCCTTACTGACTACCCAGTTCTCCACACTCCAAGTAGGCAGAGGGTCCACTGTGCTTTGACACTTCCCAGGTCTAGCAGTGGCCCTCCAGAGAGGGTCCCCAGCTAAGAAAGACTAGGGACACTTCAGACCCACACCCACTGGCACACCCAGGTGCTCAGGCAACCCCACAGGACCCCACGGGTCCCCGGCCAGGTGGCCACGATTCCCTTCCCTAGGGAACTGTGCCCCAGGAAGCACTCAGGAGAAGCCGTCCTGGGAGCTCTGCCCGCCTCAAAGCATTTGCATCTTCCTGTGCTGGACGATTCTGAGGTCACAAACAGGGAATCCATGGCCAGCCTCAGAAATGCAGCCTGGGCAGGCCGGCTGCAGCCCTTCTACGAGGTCACAGTGTCTCAGACACGAGAGGGACGGGAGGACAGACAGAGGCCGCACACGAGGGGTCAGGGAAAGGCCTGCAGGATGAATGTCCAGGCCGCACCCTTTGATCAACTTGACCCTTCTGCCAAATAAATCCGACTACAACCACCAATTATTACCAGGAGGAAGACAGGGACACAGACCCTTTATTTCCTCCCTCCCATTCCGACTGATAAAATTAGAGATTGGGTCTCTGTCCGTGGCACGGCCGGGACCTCGCATCGCAACAACCATGAATTAGGTGCCTCGAGAGGCCAAAATTACCAGTGTGTGTGGGGATGGCAGCAATTCTAGAAATGCGTGTGTGAGATATTAAAGGATCTCTCAGGGTTAAGAGTTTGAAAACACATATAATCTTCAAATCAGAGGGTTGGGTCTGGAAGGCCCACGGCTCCAGGACGACGGGCCCCTGATGGGGGCCAGCGGCGCGGACAGGGACCGCGCGCCGCGTCCTCGCCCTGACAGCCTGCCCTGCGGTGCACAAGCTGGAAGTGTGTCAGAGACACGCTGACTCTGCCAGAGGGAGAGGAACTTTCACCACAGGGTTTCTGAGGCTGGGAGGTAGGGTCTGGAGTGGAGGGTACCGGGGGGGGCGAGTCACAACGGGAGATTCTGGTTGCTGGGGGCAACATGCTGAGGAGGGCTAGGAAACACAGAAATCAGACACTCATGATGCACCCCAGAGGGCCCGCAAACCACCCCAAAATGCGTGTGCCCTGGGGATATCACAGTAAATCACACACATGTCAGGTATAGGCTGACCTCCCACGTTCTAGAAGCTTCTCCCAGTCTAACCCTGAGGAGGGCCCAGAGGAATGTCCACCTGCATGCTTAGTTCTGTCCATAAAATAGCCTCTTCCTGGTTCACTTTCTTCTGAGTCCCCAGGCCTGCAGGGGTCCGCTCTGACTGCTCAGTGCAGGGGGGCAGGGTTTGGGTGCACGGAGCCCCTGACCTGAGCCCAAGTGTGCCACGTGGGCACAGGACTCTCCGCAGGCCCACGGCTCAACTGTGGTTCAGACAGAAACCCTATCCTGCGTCTACATGTTTGTGTCTTTTTAATTTGTAGACTTTATCGGGAGGGGTTTTAAATTTACACAAAAACACAGCAGGAAGTACAGCCCTGTGTGGGCCCTGAGCGCAGTCTGCCTGACAATGCCCACATGTTTGCTCCCTCAATGGACCAACACTGTCATGGAATTAACTCAGGTTTGGGGCCAAAAAAGCAAGTGCAGCCACCTAATCCCCAGAATTCCACTGTGGACATTGCCTCGGGCTGCTCCACCCCAGGAGAAAGTAGCCCGAAGCTCCTGGGGCAGCCAGGGAGGTGGAGGGGGAATGACAGACAAAGAGGGATGGACAGATGGACCAACAGCAGCCTCAGGGAGAGCCCCCTCCCACCCAGCCAGCCGGCCCTGGACCCCTGGCCATGGAGCTGAGCCCTGGTCTGACCATGCAGAAAGTTCATCCACATCCACAGCACGTGGCCACTAAAGGACAGCAGCGTCCATGGGGTGAAAAGGTATCTGGTGGGGGAAACACAGCCAATTGTCCCCACAGGACTGAGGTTTCGTATCTGTCACCTTGATCCAGGGATGTGGATGAGCCGACTAACAGCTGCTGAGACACATGCTTCTGCTCGCGCGGAGCTGGCTCAGGACCAACCCACCCAGATCTCAAGTTCTTCCGTGGTATTTAGAGAATGAATCTCAGGAATGTGCTGTGAGCCGCTCTGAACCGAGAGGAGCGAATTCGACAGGAAATTACTGAAAGCTACAGCAGCGACGAGCAAGCTCTGCCTGCACACGGACAGGCGCACGCACACGGGACACGTGCACACACGGCCAAGCACACAGTTTACGAGGGGTGCGCGGGCCAGGCATGCGAGGCACGCAGGCTAACAGGTGTCCTAAACCGAGCGCGTGACTTACAGGTTTCCCCATTCTCTACATGGAAGAGAAAACACAGAGAACATGTTACTTCAGCAGTGATCGTGGCACACACTCTTAAACAACTGTGGGCTCACCCCAGGCTGCCCCTTCTGGCCTACCTTGGTCTTTCTCTGCAAGGGGTTCCCAACCTCATGAGCACCAGAAAGCCTCCAGGCCGCTTCTGACAACCCGGGCTTTAGGGTCTAGCCCACCGCTGAAGAACCCAGGGAGATGCTGCCCTGCTCTCCCATACTGGGACCCCGGGGCTGTGTAACTGTGACTCTAACCCACAGCCCTCCCTGGGACCCAGCCACACATGCACCCCTGGCAGGCATCATCAGCGGGGTCCGAGCTAGAGTCCTCATCCATCTAGAAGCCCTAATTTCACGCTGCCTTGTGACCCACCAAGAACAGAGACCAGGCCGCTGCCTGGGCCCCGGCCAGCCGGCCTGAGAGAACGCGGTGGCCCTTGGGCTGGTTCCCTGCCCTCCAGGCCTGCAGCTGCAGCTGCAGCTGTGTGCCTGCTGCCCTGTCACAGGCAGCGCAGGGAGTTGGGACCTGCCACCCCGTCACCAGGCTGACACTCACGGCTTCAGGCTAAAGAGGTCTTTGAACCCGGACACAGTGTTATCTTTATTCTTATACTTCTCGGCGATCAGCTTCTCCTTCGTCCAGGTCATCTGTACCTTGTCTGGTGTGGGCGGGGCTTGAGACCGGGCAGCCACCGCGGAGTGGGAGGCAGTGTTCCTGTCGTGAATTAGCTGGGCCTGGCGGGAGGGCAGGGCAACATTAAGACTCACGGAGGCAGGTCTCCAAACCTCCCGGGCAAGAGGCAAGCACGGGAGGGAGAGGCTGCTGGCCCACGGAACCAAGAGGGTTTCGTGGCCCACAGAACCCAGGGACCCCCAGACGGCCTCCCAGCTGGGACCCCAGTGTTGCCCCAACTCCCACCGGTCTCTCCTCTTCCTGGGCTTCCAGACCAAATTCATCACTTCCTTCTCTGGCTCCTCTGACCCCAGCTCTGAAAGCCACTGAGAAAGAACCCGGGACTCCATATTGACACAAGGGTTTGCTCACATCCGAAAGTCTCTGCCCCATGTGCTACCTCCGCTTCCCAACCAGCTCATCTACCCGTTCACTCACGAACTAATCTATCCCCTCATTTGTCTATTCATTCATCTCCTTACCCGTCCATCCTTCCTTGGATTCACTCATTCACCCCCTTACTCATCATCTTTTCTATCACTCATTCATTCATCCCCTCACTCTTTTGCCCACTCACCCACTCATTCATGCATTCATCTATCCATTCATCTGTCAACAGCACAGGGGCTGCCAGGAGGCCTATGCTTTGAGATGGGTAATAAGTGACATGGAGTTTGGGGATGGGTGTGGTGTGGGAGGAGGCAGCTACGGCATTTCACAAAGTACCCCAGGAGACCTGCATGCAGAGAAGGTGCTGATGGATGGCCAGAGGGACATGGGGGAGGCCTGTGTGGATGAGGTGGGCTCAGGGCATGAGCCAGCATCAGTGAGAAACTGGAGGGGCCTGTGTGGCCCGAGTGAAGGTTACTCAGGCAGTGACAGGACCGTGTGAGGCAGGTGTGGAGCCTGGGGAAGGGATTAACAAGTTAGCTCTTAAGGACTCACTGTGGCTGCTGGTTTGAGGATGAAAGGGACAGAAGGGTGACCAATTAAGCCACCATGGTGGTTCGAGCAAGAGATGACGCAAGAGAGGAGGGCGCTGTGCTTGGCTGGGACAGCTCTCAGTAGACTGTGTGTGGGAGACCAGGGGTGACACTGTCCTTGAACCTGGCCTGAGTGTGGGCCAGAGGGCCAGTGGGGCGGTGTGGCCTTGACCCGTGTGGGGAGAGGAGGTGGAGGTAGAAGTCAGGCCACCTGGCCATTCATAAACCCAGGGATGGAGAAGACCAGCTCAAAGTGACCCCCAAAAACCTAGTCCCAACAGCTCTGCGGGGTCTGCAGGAGCACAGGGTCCCACACTGCACCATCGCCCATGTGACTGACCGCCTCTAACTGAGGGGTGTCCGGCGCTGGCACACACCTCCCTCTCCTGCTCCGTCTTGGACAGCTGCATCTGCTTCAGCATCTGGCTCCTCTGCTCCATGACCAGCGTCTTCTCGTAGGTGAATGCAGAGATGTCGTTCTCCACCTAGAATGTCCCAGGGCACAGAAGTAACTCAATGTGTACAGAACATGACGTTTTCGCTACAGATCACCAGCTTTGCTCCGTGTCTGAGCTGCTGCTGAAACAGGCTGCCCGGCCCCTCCCTCTCGGTCTCACCCTCTGCAGGCCACATGTGCAACGCACCCACCGACCACAGAGCTTGGTCCTTTCCTGACACTGACCCGTCCTTCAGTGGGCGATGCTGGGTCCTCCCTGTCCCTGGAGGTGCACCACCCCCTCAGCCCTTTCAGCTCTGGGTAGAGCTGCCACTGGGACCTCCGTGGAGCTCTGTGCCACTGGTCACCAGGCTCTGTGAGCTGGATGTCACACCCTGACACTTTGTCATGAGTCACCGTGTGGGGAAATTAATTCTTATGTTATTAGTCTACTCTACTAAATTCTTACTGGATAAAATGTTTATTTTCTTGTTTTTTTCCAGGTATTTAAATCATCCTCTGCAGAATAAAAAGTACCCTCATTTCTGGTACTTAAGGCTGCAAGATCAGCGTCCAGGAGGCAAGGCCCCTGTGGACAGATGGGCAGCTGACCCGAGTGCCAGATGCACTAACCCTTGGCACTCACAGCGAGCTGGTTTTGGCTTGGGTGCTCTTTGAGTGCATTAGCTAAATGTCCGTGATGCTCCTCCCCGACACTCTCAATAACATCTACTCATTTTAAGAAAAGCCTTAACAAAAACCCTAAGCTCTTTTGTGCTGATGCTTCACAGCTCACGCTCCTGACTCTGGTCTTTCTAAAGCTTGCTGGCCAGAAACACCTCCTTTCCAGTTAGTGGCCCTGATTCGTAATTGTTCAATGTTAGCCTGACCACTGGCTTCCCCAAGTCGTTCATTTACACACTCCCCTCAGGTCCATGGCCCTCGGGCCCCCGTGGGCCCACCACCTCCTGAGGACCCCAGAGCCCCAGGCTTGGCAGCTGCCAGCGACACCCCAGGCCCTCGCTCTCTGTGAACAAGGCTCCCAGTGCACATCATTCCATGTGAGAGCAGCATCTTGGAACCTCTCTGTCCTGCAAGGCCCTGGAGGGAGGAGGCTAAGCTGAAGAAGATGCTAGAAGCAGCAGAAGGGGAAGGAGAGACCACACTAACTGGACATCAGGCATGGCCTCTTCCTCGCACAGGAGTACTCGCCGCAACTGCCAAACCCCAGGGCCCACCCCTCCAACGGGTGGGTAGCAGGGTGGTCCCAGGCAGGAGCAGGGCTGCTCTCACTTTCAAAAAGGAAACGCAATTATGTCCCTAAACAATGGACACTGTCTACTTAAACCTAATTAGCAATCGTGACTGAAATCAAGCAGAACTGTAGATTTTAACAATGTTATTGTTAACTAAATGGCACCAACTAACCCACTTGGAAAGCTGCTGAGGACCGGGGGCCTTGAAATAGAAGAATAACCAGCCACCCAGAACCGCGATGCTGGCGGCAGGCCTCCGCACCCGCCTCCAGTGGGGCCAGGCCATCGGCTCTTAGCTCGGTTTGGCTTCAGGTGATTTAAAACAGGTGAGGTAGCAGAGGGATGGTTATGGGAGGACAGGGGACGACAGTGAGGGGACGCAGGAGCCACGTGGCAGACGTCCCAGCAGCCACAGCTGGACAATGTGAGCAACAGAATGAACAGTGTGCTGAACGGCCGGAAGGGCAAAGCCCTGGGAGCGCTAGACACAAAGGCACCTGCATGACGCACACAGACGCGCGCAGAGCAGACCTGACCGCCGAGCCCTCCTGGGGCCAGGGGGCCTGGGGACGCACTTCCAGAGCAGAGTCTGGACTTCACAAAGTGGGCGCCGGCGGATGCGCTGGACTGCAGGTCATTACCTGTGAGGGGTTGAATGTCACATTCCCCTCACAGGACACACTGGGGAGGGCACACCACCTCCGGGGTCTTCCCCCCACAAACAAAATCCAGCCCAGTCATGAGAAAAACATCAGGCGAGTCTCATCTGGGGGACAGTCTACAAAACACCTGGGCCCGTCTAAATTGCCAAGGTTATAAATGAAAAGCAGAAAACTGTCACAGCCCAGAGGAGGGAGTGCAGTGCGGGGTCCTGAACAGAGATGGACGCTGAGGAACAACGCAGGCAGATGCTGACAGCCTGGGGCACAGGGGCAGCAACGTGCAGGGCCCGCCCTCAGAGCGCGGAGTCGGCACCAGGCCCGCAGGGGCCCTGCTCCACCCCACGCGCCCACCAATCCAGAACTACGCCAAACGTGAACAACAGGCACGGCCAGCAGCCCGGCCCACCTGCCCTTACCATCTCCACCACCTCCACCTCTGCGCTGATCCTGAGGTGGTACAGGAACGTCTGCAGGTCCTTCTTCATCTGGATGCTGTTGTCATCCACCTGGGCCACCGTGAAGATGCGCATGCGGCACTTCCTCCACACCTGGAGGTCAGGGAGAGGAGACCTGTGCACTCGGGGCAGTTTCTGACGCCGCTGGCCGCCACTGCCCACCTCAGGGGACACAGCCCCCCCAAATCAGGTGATTTCCCCAGGGCCATCCCATGGTGTGACCCCAATGGCCCATGACCCCCCACCTGTGACCCACCCCACGTGACCCCCATCCCCACCTTGTGCTGCCGCAGCAGGAAAGGCAGCAGCATCAGCAGGCCCCCGTCGTGCACAATCCACCACACGTCGATGTGGCCGTCACTGAAGCGTTCCTGGTTTTGTGGAAACAGGTCCACATTTTTGGCCACCAGCAGGGCCTGCTGTGCTGCCGTGGTGTCGCGGACGGTGTCTGTGGAGAGGCAGCACACAGGTCAGCGGGGCCTCGACAGAACTACACACCCCATGAACCCGCTGGGCACCAGCCAGCGCAGGAGGTGGCCACAGGGTCCCCGAAGAGCCCCCAGCAGGGGCAGGCTCCGGAGGCAGTCCTCCTCGCTCCATCAGCAGCTCCACGGCCAGCACAAGGACATGCAGGGCCCAGCCCGGTCCCTCCCCAGGGATGCCCAAACTGGGGGCATCATCGGGAGGAAGGGAGAGGGCGGCTCAAGGCTTTTAAGTGGCTGTTCACTTTTCAAATGTTTTCAAGTGAAACGGCACAGCTTGGGGCCCCACAGGCCAGCGGGGAGCACCTCTCAAGCCAGTGATCCCGACACCCACAGCCTGTGGGGGACATTACCCACCAACAAAGTTCTTCCAGGAGAAAGGGTTGTCCTCTTCCTTCCAGGACTCGGGCCAGGCCATGAGCACCGTGTTGTGCTTCATGCCCCCCAGGCCGGCCGACTGGATCAGGTGGGACATGCCATCCCGCAAATTGGAGGACACCACCAGCTGGCAGAAGCCTTTGGTCTTCTCGGCACTCATCAGGGACCGGATGTTCTGCGGAGAGGTCAGGGGTCAATGCTGTGGCACCCATGGGGCCCACGGGGAGCAGCACCGCCAGCCCCACCAACCCACCACAGGGGGCCAGGGCAGCGCTGGGCACACCCCACACCGACACCGCTGCCACAGGGAAGGCCAGGGCTCTGCGGGACCGCCTGTGTGTGCGTGCGGCCACGTGTGTGCGGGAGAGTGGGGTGACGGTCAGTGCTGTGCACACAACTCAGTGTGGCTCTTTGATGTACGTTGTTGTGAAACCACCTACTATTTCACAGGTTTGTTGAAAACTTGACCAGAGCGTGTCAGGCCCCCCGTGGGTGGTCATGAGTTACATCCACTGAAGGGCACTCACAGAAAGGGCTATAGTCACTCCCCCTGCCCTTGCCGAGACCCCAGAGCCTCCGAGTAGACACACCCAGTGGCACAGGGACCGCAAACAGGGAGGAAACAGACTGGAGCCGGGCCGTCATGAGGGCTCCAGAGGACCCTGCCCATCAGGAGGACCTTTCCAAGGTTGGAGCTGAACAGCCCTGGGCACCGAGTCTGCGACCCTCCTGAGTGTGAACAGCACTGGCTGTCTCTCTAAGGCCTCGGGAGCATCGCATGTTGGGGGTGTTTCTTCGGCAGGTTTCTGTGCTGCGTGTTTCAAACTCAAAGACCACCGCCTTTTCTGACGAGTGACAGCCCAACACACAACACTGTGCCTGGCGCGTGGAGACGGAAGGGCTTCATGTGCAGCCCTCCGCTCCTCACAGGCCACCCTGGTCCCGCCTCCGTCTCCCAGTCCTAGTCCACGCCCACCCACCTCCTCGGCCTGCTGGGCCTCCGTGTGCTTGTCCAGGTAGGTCCCCTCCAGCACAGAGCCCACGATGGTCAGGCCCTTGCCGGCCTTGAGCTGTGTGGTGAAGGACAGCAGGCGGGGGTGCTTCACACACTGCTCCGAGTCCAGGTTCAACATCACCAGCACCTGGGGCCTGAGCGGGGACAGCAGTTACCACAGCAACTCATTGCCACATGCTGGCATGTGGCCAGGTGAGACAGGGCAGACAAATGAAATACGTGAACAGGTGGGACAGGTGAGACAGGTAAACAGGTGGGACCAGTGAATAGTCAGACGCCTCCTGGGTGCAACCCCTGCCCTGTGACCCAGAACCTGAGGCTCCCTGCTGAAAACCCCAGTGGGCACCTCCTGTCCCTGAGTGTTAACACCTCCAGGCAGGTGCAGGATGGGGAGACCAAGAGCTTTCTGTGCAGATTAAATTCCTGTTCCTAGGGGCACCCCTTGCCCCACCCCCTCCCAGCTGTTGCGTGCTAAAGCCCTGGATCTGCAGCAGCAGCCCCACTAGGAAAGCTCGCCCGTTCCCCGCCCGCCACACTGCCCAGGCCCGGTGTGGAGCCCAGCACTGCCCTCAGATGTCCGATCACACACGAGCTGGTCACATCTGGGCTGACCTACCCTGGACCGAGGGAAGGCACTAGAAGCTTCTGAGACATCGTTTCCTAACAAGGAGGAACGGTTTCTCTCTGTAGGTCTGACTTTAGAAACAAGTGTTCTGTGGGATCAAAGGGCAGGGGCAGGGGCAGGGTTTGGGGTGGGCTGCAGGCACTCACCTCCAGTTCTTGGTGTGGGGCGGGCCATGTTCTATGCGCAGCAGGGCGTAGCGGGCAGCATTCAGCGACAGCCCCCTGATGCCATCACCCCACTCCTTCTCGGCCCTGCGAGGAAAGGGCAGCAGTGAGCCCCCCTCCACCCCCACAGCACATTCAGGAAGGTGCCCGCTGGGCAGCAGCCCAGTGATCTGACTTAGGACCTCTTGGCACTTCTCTGGTGGAGGAGGGGGCTCCCAGGCCAGCCAAGAGTGGGGAGGGGATACTCTGGCTGGAGGTGGTAGGGGGTAGGGGGAAGGTGGCCCCGACACCCTGTATGGGACCTCAGAGTTGGGGCCACCTGGGGGAATGAGGGAGAAGCTGTGGTGGGGGCACTCAGATGGGCAGGCAGTGACCTGGGCAGAGCTGGCTCCAAGGGGCTGGGCTTCACCAGCATGAGCAATCACAGCCCCCACACCTCCTTCCAAACCACCCCGAGAGCTGGGGTGGAACTTCAGGCAGCCCACCCAGGCCGTCCAGCCCACCACATGGCCAAAGAGGCCACACCTCACTTCTCTCCCCACTGCCAGGGACCCGGGGGGCTGGGGAAATACCCCAGTGAATAACTATAGGCTCTGAGATGCAGTTAACCTGAAGTACTTTCTGGAAATTTTTAAATCCATCATATATCAGTGCTGCCATTGGGTGGATTTTAGTTTTCAAAAAAGCACACTTAAAAGGTATGGTTTTTAGCCCTGACTAGTGTTGCTCAGTAGATTGAGTGCCGACCTGAGAACCAAAAGGTCACCAGTTCGATTCCCAGTTGGGGCCCATGCTTGGGTTGCAGGCCAGGTTCCCAGCTGGGGGCTGGCCAGAGGCAACCAATCGATGTTTCTCCCACACATCGATATTTCTCTCCCTGTCTCCCTCCCTTTTGCTCTAAAAATAAATTTAAAAGTAATTATGGCTTTTACACACACACATAGATAAACCTAATGCTGTGTCATAACATGGAATCGATTAAGAACAGCAGATGTGTGCTGACTAGTGTGGCTCAGTGAGTTGGGCATCATCCTGCCAACCCAAGGGTTGCAGGTTTGATTCCCGGTCAGGGCACATGCCTGGGTTGTGGGCTAGGTCCCCAGTTAGGGGTGCATGAGAAGCAAACAATCGATGTTTCTTTTCCTCTCTTTCTCGCTTCCCTACCCTCTGAAAATAAGTAAATAAAATCTTAAAAACAAAAAGAATATCATTACCTTAAAAAACCAAAACAGCTCTCCACCTGTTATGATGAAGGCTGAAGCAGAGATCCCGCCCAGGTCCCTGTGCATCTGTCCCCAGGAGAGGGACCCCAGCCCCACTGGTCCAAGGGGTCCCCGCACAGGACTTAGCTACAAACCCCAGGGAGGCCTCACCCTGAGAACAAGTACACGTAAGAGGGACTGAGTGACCGCAGCAGCCACGGGGCCCACAGTGCTCACCCGCGATACTCGATGTACTTGTAGATGCAGCCGGCGATGAGCATGGCAAACAGGGCGTAGTACCAGGAGCAGATGAACATCAGCGCCAGGCACAGGCTCATGCCCAGGAAGGACAGTGTCCTGGGGAAGTGTGTGGTCATCCGGTGGCCGCAGGTGGGGACCAGAGTCCACGCCCCAGCCAATACCCTGACGCCAACACCTCACATGCCCCCTGCTCCCGTGCCCCAATCTCGCATCTGAGCAGCTGCCTCAAAAACATTCCTCGTCCCTCAAGGAGAATCTTTCTTTTAGTTACTCCTAGAAAATGTCAGGGTGCCTGGCAAAGTGCCTTCTCTATCCCGAGTTGGCTCTGAGGGCTGAAACAACCCCTGGACACCTGCTGGAGCCCTGGATCTTTGATGACACTGAATGCCCACTGTACCCCGAGGCACTCACACCCCGCTGGGCACAAAACTTGGCACCTAACGCCAGGGGAACATGAGATGGAGCAGCCCCGGGGCCCATACTGATAATGTGGTCTGCCACACTGTGGGGTCCCAGGTGACAAAGGCACACCACCCTCAGCAGCCTGGCTGAGCTCTTCCACCAAGGACAACCAGGCCCCTCGGCCTTTGGGCCCCGCAGCAGCTGGCCCTGCAGACACGCCGTGCGTCCTCTCCCAGCAGTTGCCTTACCAGTGGTAGTATCTGAAGCGCGGGCGCCAGTTGGGGGTGCGCAGCAGAGTCTGCAGGGCGCAGGCCAGGTTCACGAACATGTAGCACATGAGGAAGAACCTAGAGACCCAAGGGGCAGTGTGAGCAGGGCCTGGCCAGGTCCCACGGTGGTCTGCTCCGTCCTGTGGGAGTCCCCGCCCACCAGCTCCTCGAGCCGCCTCATCCCTGCCACCACTCTTCCTGTGGGGGTCTCCCTGTCCCCCTGTCCACGTCACTCCCCTCCCGTGGGGTCTCCTTGCCCCACTGTCCACATCAATGCCCTCCTTGGGGTCTCCATGCTCCCTCTCATCCACATCACTGTCCAACACCGTAACCACCTGGGCCCACCCCTGCGTGTTGTCCCCTGAGCACGTCCCCCTAGTGGTCACAGTGGGAGCTGTGCCCCACTCCTGTCCACAGACACCCTTGCCATGCCCGTGCTCACATGGAGAGGATGGGGGCCACACTGTCCAGGGAAGCGATGAGGATGCCGGTCTCACAGATGAAGGCGGTGAGCAGCAGGGCCCACGTGGGCTCCCCGTTGGCCTTCCCATGGCCGAACACCTGCAGGGAGAAGGGCACGTGGGCGGGGGCCAGGGGCAGGCGGCTGCAGGAACAATGCCCCGAGCTGGTTGGTCCAGCCCACAGGGTCTCAGCGATGCAACGTACACAGAAGTGGACTTCCGCAACGCGTGCTGCACCCTGCCCAGTGGCCCGGGAAGGAAACCTGACACCCAGAACTCAAGGGGCAGACGGCAGCCGGGGACTGTCAGACCCAGGGTCCTGGCAGCGCAGCGACCAGGGTGAGGGCAACACTCAGTGTGCTGGACTGGGGTCTCCTGGGGTCCTAAGTCTAGCCTCCAGGGGAAAGAGTTCTGCAAGGGTCTCACTGCAAGGCACCTGGACCTTCACCCACAGCCACGTGAGGTGGCAGAACCTTGCGGAAGGTCTGCCCCATGCCCAGGGACACAGGCTTGAAATGCTTCCCACCCACTCCCTGCTGGCCAAGGGTCTGTTAAAGAGAGACATGGAAAGAAACAAAATGCAGACCCATGAAGCAGCCCCACCGGCCCAGCCTCGGGGGAAGTCAGAGGGACTTCCAGACACTGGGGCCACCCCCCATGCCACCGCCCCACATAGAAGGCCTAACCTCCTGACCGTCTCACACGGTCTAGCACAGTCCCCATGCCCTCAGTACACCCGCCACAACCTCGTCTCTCCTGAGTGGACAGAAACCGTGAAAGGTGAAGGAACTCAGTCTGCTGGGATTGGTTTCAGGGAACTACGGCGAGAATGGCAGGTGCGGGGCCACAGCGACACTGAGGTCACTGGGGTGAACCTGACCCAGTCTGACTGGGGTCCTTGTAAGAGAGTAGAACAGAGAGACACACAGAGGGATGGCCACGTGAGGACGAGGGGAGAAGAGGGCCGTCTACGTCCCAAGGAGAGGCCTCAGGAGGAACCAGCCCCGCGACACCCTGACCCCGGACTTCCAGCCTCCGGCCCTCAGAGAGAATCAGCTTGTGTTGTTCAAGCCACGCTGTCCGTGGCCTTGGTCATGGCGGCACCAGGGCACTAACACATCAATGGCCTCAAGTTCATTTTGAAAGCTTCAGCCCCAACTGGAAGAAGCAGGGGCTCTAGACACCAAGACCCTCATCATCGTCACAAGGGGACAGTCCTGGGCACAGCGTCCCACAGGACAAGACAGGACAGATGCCAACTCCACAGGAAGTGGAGGCTCCCAGTCGCTCCTGTGAACTGCTCTGCCAGCCCAGGTGGTAAGTGGCTGCCTCTGTCCACTGCACTCTGTGCCCTCAGCTCAGTGACCACCTGGGATGGCAGGCTGCCAGGCTGGAGGTGGGGACATAGGTCCCACCATCTTTAATGTAAACACTGTGCTCTGGGACAGAACCTTGGGGACCCTCCAGACATGTTGCTTGCCAAGGGCCCGCTCTGACAAGGGGCCGCCAACACAGCCCCCCGCCTGCGGGCAGCTGCGCTCACCTGGAGGAAAGGGATGATGCCGTCTCGGGCGATGGCCTGCAGCAGGCGCGGTGCCCCTGTCAGGCTCTGCAGGCCGGCGCCGCAGGTGGAGAAGAAGGAGCCAATGACGATAACCCAGGGGGACGGCCAGGCCAGCATGCCGATGACCAGGTTCCCCTGCAGGGCCTCCCCGAACCTGCGGGAGGGGCAGGTGGGGCAGACTTTCAAAACACGAGCCGAAGACTAAGCGCCTTCCCAGAGTCTGAGTGGGCCTGCCGCTCCCACCCCAAGTACATGCATGGGTCCTGCCCCCAAGGGTCTTCTCAGGAGTAAGGAGGCCATGGCCAGCCCAGGGTCTGTGAGGCCACCGTCACCCCCACAGAAGTGATGGGTGGTGGCATGGCCTCCCTGTCAGGGACCTGCAGGGGCCCTCAAGCCCTGAGGGGCTGATAAAACACGTGACCATAAGAAAGCAGGGTTGGGGGGCAACAGTCTGGGGTGCAGGCCACTCCTCCATGGAGTGGAGGGGCCAGCAGGGGTAACCACGGCCTCACCCAGGAACCCCTGCACCCCCAGCTCTGCTGGGTCTGAGGTGACTCCATGGTCTCCCAGCTTCAGGCTGAAGAAGGCGAGGGTGGACGCATCAGACCAAACAGAACCTCAACGAAGGGACCATGGGAGCTTGTCACTCCACATGTGAAGTGTGAAATCCCGAGTAATCTTAATTTCAAAGATAAAGTCATTCGAGAAGGCTGACTCTGACCCCAGAAGTTTCCAAAAGTTGCACATAAAAACCAACATACTTATCTCGTAAGATCACGCCCTCGATGCAGGCCCCGAAGAGCACGATGCAGGAGAGGTCTGAGGCTCGTGTCAAGGAGGCAGCGGACGCCATGCACCGGCGGCGGGGCCCTGTGCTCCCACTCACTCTGGGCGCACTGCCTGTCCCGGTGACCCCCGGGGGCCCTCAATGCCGGGTCCTGGCTCCACAGAATGGGCCTCAGGTCAGTGCGGACATGCCAGGACTGCAGTGTGACCACTGCAGGAGACAGTCGCTCGCTTAGAAGGGACAAACTTCAGTGAGAGAAAGGTTCCACTGGCCCCTCAAGGCCTATGCTGCAGCGTGGCAAAACTGACCAGTGCACGTGTGTGTGATTATTACATGATACACACGCAGCCACATGTCCCTAATGTATGTGATGAGTTACAGGTGGTACCATGGTTACTGTATGTAGTTCATGCATGACTTCATATTCCAGAACCGACTATGGATGTGGTGCCCAGGTGTAGTGTTTTATTTTCTTGAATCAGGTCAGCACCTGCCCGGGTCCCCCTCTATAGGACAGGTGTGGTCAGAACTCACCTGAAGCAGAACAGCTCACCCAAAGCTGTTGATGGCACAGGGGTGAGCCACGTGGGGTGTTGGGGGCAGGTGCCCTCACACCCTGACGGGCTGACGGACAGCCCCTGCACCCAACTTCCCACACCTTGACCCCTTCAAGGATACAAATGAAAGATGTGGTCACAATGGCCAGGATAGTCCCTGTGGGGATCGACTTCTGGGCATCCCTGAGGTCCCCAGACCGGTTCGAGCCTGCCATGATGCCTGCAGAAATAGACAGGCAAGCTGACCTGTGGCCAGGAAAACCTAGAACACTCCATCCCCACTGGCTAAGGCCCATCTGAGGCAGAGCTAGGATGAACACAGCCCGGGGCCTCAGCTGCACGACGCTGGGAAGATGTGAGCAGAGGAAGACCACACCTGTGCGGGCCAATGTCGCCAATCCAGGCCTCAAAGAGCACAGGCCAGATATCACAGTGTAGCTGTGTGACAGCCGCTGCAGGGCACATGGGGAGAGGCCCCAAATGTCCCCCCTACTCTCCACAGAGACAGCTAACCCCACCATGAACTAAGTCACAGTCAACACCAGAGGACGGCTCAGCCCAGATGCTTGCCACGGACACCAAAACCAGAGGCAGCCTCCAGGTGCACCCGGCTCTGACCTCACTTCCCTCTAAGATTTGGGTTAATCCATGAGGTGGGGGTCAAGAAGCCAGGTCTGGATCAAGCACATAAGAACATGACCCTAAAGTAACTCACGGCCTCTCCACATTAGCTCCGCACCGGGTTTGATCTTTTTCCTCCTGCACGTGGATGTGTCACTGCCCACACCTTCAAAACTCACTTGATTTGATGCATAAAGTAAAATGAGGGCCTGGCTGAGCAGCTCCGTTGGCTAGAGCATCGTCCAGATAGGCCAAGGTTGTGGGTTCTATCCCTGATCAGGGAGCATACAAGAATCAACCAAGGAATGCATAAATAAGTGGAACAACAAATTGATATTTCTCTCTCTCCCTTACTCTCTAAAGTCAATAAATAAAAAAGAAAAGAAAGTAAAATGATTCCAAATGGACTCAGAGATACGCCAACTGATGGCAGGTTTGCTCGGTGCCCTGTGAGTGTGAGCTTTGTGAGACCTGATGTGCCGGCGTGCTCAGAGATGCGGCGGTGCCGGGGCAGGGGGGCAGCACAGAGCCCACAGGCAGGGTGCCGGGCACTGTCCACCCACCAGGCCCACTCACCCAGAACATGTTCCACACTGACAGATGGACACAGGACAGAGACCCCGAGGGACCACATCCCCACACTTGCCAAAGTGAGTCCATGACCCTACCTCCCAGTCTTCCAGGGGAAACTAAAAACAAGCACTTGCTAACACCTCCCCCACCCCCACCTCTAAACTCCATCGCTTTAGGGGGAGTTGAGATGAATTAAGTGCAGAGAGGTGGTGAGCGGCTGGCCCCTTGCTGGCCAGCCTTCTGGAGTGCAGACAGGCTTGAAGTGGGGGCCAGGGGACAGACACACTGACAGCCGCAAGCTACTGAGCCCCTCAGCCAGGCCAGGTCAGGAGTGGCTGGGGGCTCGGGTTCTGCAGGGAGTAGGCTGAAGGGTGTCCCAGGGGTGGTGGTCTCCAGGAGCAGTGCATGTGAAGCTGTGTGTATGCACATGTGTGTGCATGTACATGCCTATGTTGGGAGGACAGGGGACTTGCATGCACTAAGGGCCCTCCTGCGTGTGCCCACATATGTGTGTGCCCACATGCGAGGGGAGACAAGACTTTCTTACACTAGGAGTCATCCCAGAAGGTCAGCTGCCTCCTGTAAGGACAGGGACGGCAGCAGTGCCTGGCCACTAACAGTTCTCCACGTCCAGTACTGGGCACCACCCAACAGTGCACCAGGTATTCTCGGCAAGTCCACGCTGCAGTCAAAAGTTACTTCTAACAACATGGACCTCTCAGGAGAGCATGGAGCAAAGCTTCCTCCAACCACACGACCTCCTGTGCTCCCCAGTGAGAACAGACGGGGAGCAGACTGCTCATTTTTTCAGCCAAACAGTAAAGAAAACTGTGGGGAGGAAGGAGGCGTGGCGGGGAAGCGTGGCGGGGATGGGCAGAGACAGGGTGGGTGATCGTGTGACAGCTGAGGGAGGGAGGCGGCTCTGGCCTGCCTGGAATGCCTGAGGCCTCACCCGTCACCGAGGGAAAGTAGATGCCAACCAGCATGGTGAAGTAGGTCACGATGTCGGTGAGGACGTAGGGCAGGCTGCTGGATCTGCTCTCCTCCGCCACGGGCACCGAGGGCGCGCCCTTCTTCTCCACAAACACCCCTTTGTCCGCGTATGCACTCCACAGGTTGTCTGTGGGGAAAAACAGACAGGTATTGGGACTCTAGAACCTTCCATCAGCGCTCCCGCCATTGGGGAGGCCCAGCAGAAGTGCCTGGCATGCCCCAGCGCCACACAAGGACAAGGACATCAAACTCAAACACCGACCTCTGAGGAAACTGTTCACCTAATCGCTGAGTGGAAGATTTCGGACCTGCAGTCAAATTTGAAGGAGTGACTTCCCTTGAACAAGGGCGTCCCTGACAAGCAGCCTTAGGGCTCTGAGGGAAGGGCTCTAGGGAGGGAGTCGGTCAGCAATCCCTTCGTGCAGGTCCCCTCACTGACGGAGGGCCCACACGGGGCAGCACCAGCCCCACCCCCACACACACTCGAGGTGACACCCGGGTCTGCCTCCTACCTGTGCAAATGCACCCCTGGGCAGATCCCAGCCTGGCCAGGCTACAGCCTGTAGGCCCCCACCCCATAAAGACCCTCCCTCCCCCTAAGACCCCTACAGGGGCCCTGCTGCAGAGCCTGTCTCCTCAGGGCCCTCTCCCCGACATGGATCCTTTTCTCCTGCAGGAACGCCACCGGGTTCCCCAACCCCTGCAGCTCATCTCCATGTCTCACTCCCCCTGTCCACCTACCCCTGCTCCCTCCAAACAGGGCACCCTGTCTCCCCCTCCCCATCCCTGTGTGCCTTGTAAACAGCTGTGCCCCCCAGGGGCTTGCTCTGCCAAAACCCAGAAGTGGGGGGTGGGCTCACTAACCAGGGGCCTCTGAACATCAGGACCCCCATGCTGAGGGATGTGTGCACACGTGCAGCCCTGACCATCTGCCCACCCATCTCAACCCAGCCCAGCCCCGCACTCCCCAATACCCACAGTCATCACAGCCTCAGAGGGACACGCGACACCACCTCCACCCTGGGGCAGGCAGCTGGGGCCCCAGCGACCATGGCCTTGGGAGTATCCCTCTTCCTTTTCCGTAAAAGGTGAGGCCTCTCTCCTGGTGTAGTGGGGGAGCTAGCTCAATTTCTCATCATGGAAGAACTCACGGTCAGGAAAAACCAGTCCCCACCAGTTAGTTTCTTCCCTCATTACCAGAGCTGCTATGAAGCCCTAAAGAAATAGGATGGACTTGGAGTCCTGGAACCTCTGGCCCCCATAGCACGGCCTCCACCCATGGCCCTGGAAGAACCAGCCGGAGCAGGGACCCTGGCAGGCCAGCATCGGGAGAGGGGTGGCACAACCACGCACAGGGAGGCAGGACGGCTTCCCAGGGACTGGGCTCTGGACAACTCAGCCCTGCCGAGATCCACTGGACACTCACCCAGGAGGACGCCGCTGGCCACGCCGGGGATGCCCTGAATCTCTGTGAGGTTGTTCTGGGCAAAGTACTCATCGCAGGTGGCACCGGGCGAGGAGCCATTGCAGAAGAGGCCCCAGAGCATGGTGGTCCCCGTGCCGTTGTTGGTGGTGTGGACTTTGGCACAGACATCAAAGCTGCGTCTCGATAACGTGCGGTTCCCCAGCAGACAGACCCTGGAGCAGGAGCAGGGGTGTGAGGAGACGTGTGACTCCCAGCGAAATTACTTCCGCCACTTTCTTCAGTCATTAGGCAGAGGTGTGCGTGGCCCCCTGTCCGTAGCTTCTAATGCCCTCCGTTTAGCCTGACCGGAACATCTGCATGAGCTGCTGGAAATCAGTGTCTGAGCAGGGGTCGAGTCCGGCAGCGTGGGGCTGAGGGTCGGTCTGTTCTGCCGCCCTGCTCTGGAGTGTTGGGCGCAGGGATGAATGGGACTCTTCCCACACAGGCGGCTCACTGCACATGGAGGCGGCAAAGCACAGGAGCCAGGAGGGTGCTCGGTGCCAGCTGCCTCCCAGCCCACCTCACTCCACCCCGGCCACTGGGAAACCTGATGCCTGAATGCCGGCCATTCCACCGGTCCGCTTGCTTGCTCTGTGACCTAGGGCCACGTCCTTGGGATTTAGTGTTCTCATTCAAAAGAAGGATAAGAAAAGAACCTACATGAGGGTTTTTGTGAGGACTAGGGGAGCAGACAACACCTGGGAGCAGCTCGGTGCTGCCTAACTGTCCTCAGGTCCGCCGGCCAACCCATACACCCCCCAACCTTCCTCCAAACCTCCCGTCCTGTCCTTGCAGGCAGCTGGCTGCAAGAGCATCCGGACTGCTCACCCTGATGCCAGGGAGAGAAGGGAAGACTGCCAGACACCTGGGGCCTTAGCCGGGGTGAGGCGCCACCACCCCGGGCCCCACGTCATGGCCACAGATGAAACCTGAATTACAAACTAGGAAACACTGTATCCTTACAACCTGACCCGAGCAGAGGGACCGAGCACGAGACATCCCTGACGGAGGACTGGGACTCACGGGATGTCTGGCGGGTCAAAGGCAGACTTGATGACGCCAGCGTAGATGGCAAGGATGGACAGCACCACGCAGGCCAGGAACACCAGGGCCAGCTTGTTGACGTACTTGACACCCACGAAGACCACCATGGCCATGAGGACCAGCGTGCACGTCCCATACACTCGCATGTTGTTCAGCAGGGCCATGGCCTCATCGCCCTCCGACTGGGGGTGGATGATGGCTGCACCGGGGGAGATGTAGGTCTGCGGGGACAAAGCAGGTCAAGAAGGGCAGCCTCTCCACCCCTGCCTGCAAGATGAGCACATGGGGAGAGGGAGGGGAACAGACACAACCTTCTGAAGGGGCCCTTCTCTCGGTGGGGATTAGTGCTGGGTTCCCTCCTTCCCCAAGAGCCCCTGTACCACCAGGATGCATCTGTAGGGGACTCTCTGGTACAAAAAAGCACAGGCAGCAAACAGTGATGGCCAGGGCACGATTCTGAGAGGAAACTTAGGACCCTTCCCAGTGAGGCAGCATTGGAACACAAGGTTACCCCAATTCTCTAGTTGGAAAAAAAAATAAAAAAGCAGTGCTTTTCTGCTAACAGGGATACCATTCCAGCTTGGAGATGTGTGCCAGCCCAGTACAGGCCTCCCAGAACCACGCTGGGCCGGCACCGAGTGCAGGCTCACCAACTGACGCTTGGTGCGTCCTGCTGGAATGATGGAGCAAGGGACTGAGCGACCAGCGACTGACTAAGCTCTAAGAAGTGGGTGGGATCAGGTACAGGACATGGCAAACAAGGGCTTGGGGAGCACGTCACCCCATGGCCCACCATCAGGAACCCCAGCGTTTCTGGCAGCCACACCCTCGGCACTGGACCAGGAAGTCAGGACAAAGGGTGGGGGGCCCCACAGAGCTCAACCTGAGGGGTCCAGCAAACCAGGAAAGCCTGTCCACCTTAAGACACGATGGAAGACTGAGCATGAGTACTTCAATTTCAAGTTTTAGGGGAAACCCTTCAGTACAGGGACTCAGCATGTGTGCCGGATGGCAGGGAACAACAGCTGAACAGAAAGGCCTGATGGGAAGTGCTGCCCTTGGGGTCAGTGTCTGTGCAAGGGAAAGCAGTCCTGAACAAAGCACTCACCAGAAAAATCTCAATGGTCCCCAAAATATACATGGCCCCTGCAAAGGTCGTTCCCAGATAGAAGCAGAGGCCCACGGCCCCTCCGAACTCTGGGCCTAGGGACCTCGATATCATGTAATACGAGCCACCAGCTGCAAAACAACGCCAAACAGAAAACAGTGGGTTAGCGACCCACCGTGTCCTGCAAATGCAAACTTCAGAGAACAGACGACCAGCTCCGGAAGCTGTGACCAAACATGGTCATGGTGAACCACGGCCACAAGCAGGGGGCAGAGCCTGTAAGTCTGCACCTTTTGACATAAGACCAACACTTCCATTCTCTTCACTGCTGCCCCAAAGGGGCTGAGAATCCAGGGATGCTTTGGCATCATTTCTGCATCACCCCCAAAGTGCAGTTGATAACGCCACCCCACCATTCTGCTGGACAGCTGAGTTCACGCTCAAACACCAACCAGGAGACCGTGGTGTGACTCTGGAATGCCTGGAGAGCTTCTCAGAGCATGCCCTCTTTCTGAAAAGCAAACCTAAAAGCTAATCTGCCCGTAGAATCATCTCTCCAAGAGAGTGTGTCGAACCCCTCCTCGAGCACCGAGTTTCGGTGTTGCCTCCCAGCTGGGGGTCGAGCGAAGGGAGACTGGTTCCCACGCCCATGTGGGTTAGACCCACAGGGGGCCTCACGCTCCATGGCTAGTGGGAAGACGGTCTCCACACCACTGCTGCTCCTTGTGAGGATTGGGCAGGTCTGGGGAAGGGGCAGCTGTTCAAGGCCTTGGGGTGCAAAACACACTGGACCTCACTTATACACACACAAGTCGCAGGGGAACAAGGTGGCGTTATTTCAGTTCCTTGAACCCAGGTGGCAAATAAACTGGAGGCATGTTGCCTGCACCTTTGCTCATGAGAGATGATACAGCCTAAGGAACAAACTGGTCCGAGGCACCGCCTACCCACCCACCCACCCACCCACCTTCCTTTCTCTGCTGAGCTCTCCACCCCTCAGGCACTGCCCTCTCAGTGCCAGGATGCTACGCTGCAAAACTGGGGAAAACGAACAGCCATCATTTCAGGGCTCAAATGTCAAAGTGAACCCTGCAGGGAAGAGCCCGGAGCCCCTGCCCCCATCACCCAGGCAGCCCCGCCTACACTCCTACACCTAGGTCAGATAGCACCAGAGGCAACAAATTTAATTAAGCCTGTGGCGCTCCAGTTTTGTCACTTTAAAAAGAGGATAATGGTTTATGGGAAATTAAACTTCAGAATCAAAGGGACGCATCTGGTCATAAAACGCCAGCCTCTTGTCTAGACACCAAAGGCTTAATTAAGTTTGACACAAAAAAACCTTGGGGGTGTTGATGGTTCCCACTCTGAGATGAATCCCAACTGCACAGCAGCCTCTGGGAGCCTAGCCATAAGACAGGTCCCTACCCTGGTCTTAGCAAAGCCCCACGGTGCCCTTGGGGGGAACACAGCAAGAGGCCCCAGGACACCAGGGGCACTAGCCCTCGAGCTGCATGAACATCACTGCCCAAAGGTGCGGTCACTGCTGACAGAGCCCCTGGAAGGGCCTGGCCAGGCTGAGGACGTCCCTCTCCCCGACCACTCTAGACCCCTCTAGACCCACCTGACTCCTCTAGAGACCCCTGGAGATCTCTGTGCTCGGACATGAATGACGGCAGCAACCTCCAGGTGAGTCAGGCACATCCACACCGGGCAGCACCCCTGCCTCACCTGCGGCTACCTTGGGTGAAGGGTTAATGTCAAGGTCACCGTCAAAATGGAAGTGGAGTACACACTGAATCCATGGCAGAGCTCAGCTCAGTTACTACCCACAAAAGGAAGGCTTCACTTCAGAAGACCCCGTCTCCAGCACCCCCTTACCTGGGACCACACCATTGGTGGCAATGGCACTCATTGAGATGGCGGTCAGCATCGTCTGCAAAAAGACAGGGGACCCTTTCGGAAGAGCACTTCTGAGGGCTGCTCCAGCACTGAGAGCACAGCACCAGGCCGGGTGCTTCAACACTCAGGACTACAGCCCCAACCCCACCTTCTCTCCCACTGAACTCCCAAATCTGAGCTCCTACAGGATGCCCAGAAAACACCAGACTCAGGACCCCAACTAGCACTGAAGGGCTGGCTTCTGCCTGGGTGCCCAGCCCCGGTGGGGTATAAGGTGCCCACCTGCTCAGGAAATAGCCACACCCATGGGCTGGGGAGTAACTACTTTACAACCCAAGAATCAGAAGGAACAGCCTGGGAAGCAAAGGCCCCAGTGACCGTTGTGACCTTGTTCCTGCCGGGCAGCGTCTGGGCCCGAACAAGGCCCCACCCCATTATCCTGCTTTCTATCCCTTTTTGTGTGTGTCTGGCACTACTCCAGATACTTCCCGACCCTTAAATGAAAGAAACACGTTGTGACCCAGGGAGAACGTGGCAAGGCCTTTTAGGTGACCTTACCACAGTTCCCCAAGGAAGGTCGGTACGGGAAGCCTAGGGCGGTAGAGGAAGTGACCTGAGGGGCCCGGGGGATTCATCTGCATTATTTGAATTCTTTACACAGCTGTCTCCAGATGACACATGGTAACAGAATAGCTTAACCACCTTCTTAACAATACAGGAAGGAGAATCATGGCCGAGAGGAGGCACTGAGGACCACCCAGAGGGTAAACCAGATGCAATAAAAGAGTGGGAAGACGAGACCGAGCTGCTAACAGACAGGGATGCAGGCTCGGAGGCCAAGTGCCAGGTCTGGCGTGGTGGGGTCTGGGGCTCAACAAGTCACCAACACCCATCCCTTCGTATAAATGAGGTCCCCCAAAATGTCCAAATGACTGGAAGGGGACCTAATCGGACTGCAGGACCTCAGTGAGTGGCGACAGGGCCCAGTGAAAACCATCAGTGGCTGGGTTGCCCCCTGTACTTCTTCAGATGCAACTAAATGAGACTGCAGACAGCAGACAGCTTGGTCATAGGCAGCTTGACCCCCAGGCCACACCTATTTTTCCTGTGATTACACCAGCACCGGTGAGGAGGCCGCCCTGGGACAGAATCCACATGGGCAACCTCAGAGCAAAGGGCAGCAGCAGACCCTGGAGAGCCCGCAGTTGTCCACCTGGCCGGGACCCTGGACCCAGCTACCGCTGCCCTAAAGGCAGAAACACCACATCCCAGGACAGCCTCGCTCACTCACACAGGTGCAACACATGAACACGATGAGGAAGGACTCCAGGACGCCAGCCACGCCCACAATCCACGTCAGGCGCAGGAAGAGGATCACTCCGAGAATGTTCTGCAGGCAGGGTAGGTAGACGCCGATGAAGGTGCCCATGCCTGGGCTCTGAGGGAGACAGAACAGCAGTTCTAGGGAGTTCATACATGCATCCAGCAGACCCTAGCCCCTCTCCCAAGGGACCCCTCCCTTGGGAGCCCCAGCTATACCCTCGGGCCCCAGGAAAAGGTCCCAGGGACAGGAGGACAAAGAAAGGAGCTGGCAAGGGCAGAAGGCTTCAGCTGCCTGGACCCAGAAAAATGAAGGGGGACCAACCCCCAAATGAAATGTGTCTCCAGGAGATACCAGAGCAGGTACCAGACTCTGGTTGTGCTGGAGCAGGGTGGCCTTCTGAGAGGGATGAACACCACATCATCTCCAGGGGGCAGAGCGGGGAACAGCAAGAAGGTGGGAAAGTTTGGGAAAAGATGGGAGCAAGAGGTTAACGCAACTGTAATGCAACTACAGGTCTGGCTTTCAGACCCTCAGGAATCACAATCTGAGGAGAAGTGAGGGCCACGGAGGGTGAGACAGTTATGCTCCCTAAAACCACAAAGGCACAGTGACGCCAACTCCAGGCGGAATCGGCAGTGTCTCAGCCCACGTGGAGGAGGTGATCAAGGACACCATCGAGGGCTCAGAGAACTGGCCGCCTGGGTGCACAGGGCACTTCCCCAAGTCCACGACTGCAGACACAGAGACACAGTAGGGGTACAGCCGGACGTGGGGTAACTGCGGACGGGGCAGCGCCGGGGTGTGCCTGCCGGAGACGTCTGCTGTGACTGTGGAAGGACTGCAGGATGAGCAGACCGGTTCGGAGGAAAAGGTGGCAACGTGGCCAGGAGCCTACGGGCCAGCCCCACACCCACCAGAGGACCGACAAGGCCCAGGGATCCCAGCCCTCCCTGTCTGTGACCTGGGACAACAGCCAGTGTGACCACACTCAGGCAGCACACTTGGGATTTAGGGACATCTGGCTGCAAAGGCAAGATGCTGCTCAATGAGGGAAATGTCTTGAATGTAGGTAAATTAAAAAAAAAGAAAAAGCCCTGGACGGGTAGCTCAGTTGGTTAGAGCATCGTCATGATATGCCAAGGTTGCGGGTTTGATCCCCGGTCAGAGCACATGCAAGAATCAACCAATGAATGCATGAATGGGTGGAACAAGAAGTGGTATTTCTCTTTTTCACTTTCTCTCTTTCTCCATTCCTTTCTCTCTCTAAAATTAATCATTAAAAAAAATCCCAGAAGCTTTCCTGAATGACCAAAAACAAGGACCTGGTGTGGTGGCTCAGAGAGGGGCTACAGCCTAGGGTTCAGGGGGACACCGGCCAGCCCCGGGGAGGTGGCCGGAGGGCAAACACCCAAAGGAGAAAGAGCTGAATCCCCATTAAAAATAGGAGATGGGCTTCTCAGGTGAAAATGGAACAGTCAACAGACAGGAACGCCTGCCGCTGAGTACAGACAAGGCCACAGAGCTCCCACGAGTTCTAGGGCCCTGGGGAGAACGACCTAAGAGAGCAGCCTGGGGAGCGGGGAGGCAGCTCCTTTAGTGCCTGGCCCCAGCTCCAGCTCCTGGCCAGCGCATCCCTCCCCCCACAAGCCCCACCCACCCACAGTATACCGGTACCTTTGTGTAAATAAAAGTGGCTATGGGTCTTACACACATGGTGGGCGTGTCTCGACTGTGTAAAAACGAGAAGGGATATGCCAAGTGACATGAAATATGCAAAGGGACAGCAATGCTGGGCAAACTGCCGGCTTCTATTTTATAATCTCTGTTTACAATCTTAGCTAACTTATGAGAGATCGATAAACCACCAGTGGAGGCTGAGGCAAACCCTCCCGTCAGAGCAGCTGGGACTCCAGGCCTCACGTGGGCCCCGCCCGCCTACCTGGAGCCAGTTCTGTGCCCAGCGGCTGCCATGGTCCTGAGTCACCCCGGAAGGGCACAGCGGCCTTCAGTTCTCTCATAAAAGGCAGCTTTGAAAGATCCAACTGGCTCTGAGGCACTGGAGGCTCCAGGCCCTGGAGCCTTGAGGGGAACAAACGCCCCATCTCTGGGGACAAGCTCCTATGCCTGGTTGGTCTGAGAGACAATAAGGGGCAGCCCCTGCCTGCTGCCCCATAGGACCTACACTCAGTCCTAAGGGGGCGACTAGATTCATCCCAACTGAAATCTGCCCGCCTGGCTACACACAGTCCTGCCGAGGGTCACGGAGCAGCCGTCCTTCCTGCGACCGAAACCAGTCCAGTTCCAGGTCCTGACCTGGCAGCGAGTCCGTGCCACACGCCTTGTTCAGATGGACCAGGCTGAACACTTAGGTTACATCTCAACAGAAAGCTTGACGTGGGGTTGGGCTGCAGGGACCTCTGTGACCCACTGGGCTGCACACCCCCGGCCTGGAAGCAGCTCTGGCAGCAGGCGAGGCCTGGTTGGTGCCACAAGCTAAGGCTGAGGATCAGTTCCAGGAAGCATCTGGGACTCAGGTTCCTGAGGGAAAGTGTCTACTTCCTGGAGCAGGCTGACAGCTCGCTGGAACACAAGCGCCAGTGGACAGACAGAGGGACAGACATGTGCCATGTGCACGAACAGTTGGGCCCCCGCAGTGGATCCAGAGCCCATGAAACCACAGGCAGTGCCCAGGAGACTCGTCTGAAGCTGTAACCTCCCACGTGGCATCACCCGGGGTCAGCGTCCCCTGTCCCTTGCCTGGTGGGAGAAGGGGCGGTGGCTTCATGAACAGCCAGGGTGGACACAGCTCCCAAAGAGCCAGGAAAATCATGGCAGGGGGACCAGACACACTGCCCTCCACCTAGGATGGAGGCCACGTCCCATGTCCCATGTCCCCTGGGTCTCTACTACTTCCATTCTGAACAAGCAGCTCTTCTCAAACAGCAGGAGCCAACACCCTCGAGTGTCACGAAATGAGTCTTCATCCTGCTGGGCTTACGGTCAGAGGAAGGAGAGAGGGCAGAAGCCTTTGGCTTGGAGCCCAAAGGGGCCAAGGTCAGGCCAGACACAGGCACGAGGGAGACACTCAGAGGGAGAGTGAGCGAGGCCATTTGGACACAGGGCTCCCAGCACCTCGGCCCCAGCACTGGCCAGAGGGGCAGGGTGGACACAGTGGGATGGGGAAGGGAAGGGCAGAGAGGTGGCTGTCGGGGTCCCTCCCGCTTTGTCCCAGCTCAGCACTGTGGGGGTCGCTCAGCCACCCCATCCAGCTGACAGGGCACTGCAGAAAGCGCCAGGAGCCTCTGGGAGGTGAGGGGCCCAGGCCCCACAGAGCCTTCTGTCCTGCTTGCCAGCAAACAGCTGATTCCAAGGCCCTCCCTTTGGAACACAACACCCTTCAAATGGTGTTCTCAGAGCCAACGAGGACGGGGAGTCGCATTTAAAATAGAGAAAAGCCAATTTCCACCCTTTAGCGAGCCACTTGCAGAAAACGTGAGCAGAAGAGTAGAACTGTTGCTAAACCTTGGGAAATGCCCATTTTCGTCAAGGTTTCAGAAGGAGGAGGAAGGGAGACTGCCCGTCAGGGCTTCTGGGAGCCGAGGCCTGAGCTGGAGGGATTCCTTGGGTGGTTCAATTTTTTTTTTTTAATTTTTAGTCTGTATCTTTTTAAGATTTTATTTATTTTTTAGAGACATGGGAAGGGAGGACAAAAGAGAGGGAGAGAAAACACTGATGTGAGAGAAACATCAATCAGCTGCGCCCCAACCAGGGCCCGAACGGGCAAACCGAGGCACGTGCCCTGACTGGGAAGCAAACCTGCGACCCTGCACTTGGTGATGCAGCGCCCAACCTGTGCCACACTGGTCAGGGCAGTATCTTTGATTTTAAAGGAATACATCCTTATTGTGAGCAAGTTTCAAAAGTAAGGGAAGAAGAAACTAATAATCAGCCATCACTCTCCCAGAGAAGGACACTCAACACAACCGTGTTCCCTGCGGCTTCATCTGCATCCGAATGGACACTGTCCCGAGTGGTGACAAGTGTTGGGGCTGGTCTGTCCTGGAGCCCAGCACAGCCCACCAGCCCCCTCGGGGGCGCCTGCGTGGTTTCCAAGTGTTCGCTCTTAGAAATTCTCCCAAAGAACCTCTTTCTAGTGCATGAATCCTCACGGCAGCCCTGCTTCTTTAGGATAGATCCCGAGAAACGCATCCCTGAGGGGTAAATTCCTAGGAAAATGGCCCTGTCACTGAACACAAAGGGAAGGCGAGGAGGCCCTGGCGGGGTCCTGGGAGGTGTGGGGCTGGGCGGCGGGCCTAGGCGGGTGGGCGTAGGCGGGCGGCGTACCTTGACCTCACGCCTCCGGGTCTCCTCATCCTCCTCATGCTCCACCACGCCCTGGCTCAGGTTGGTGTAGTTGGCCAGCTTGTTGAGGAGTGAGGACACCATGGGGTTACTGTCCATTTCCTCCTGTTTAGGACCAAGACACGGAATAAGTCACCCAGATCCCAAACTGAAACACCCCCGATCTGACCAGGGCAACCACCCAGCAGGGCTCCTGCTGTGTGGATGCTCCGGACAGCCCATCTCCAGGGCCACCTGTGGCCAGCTCTGCCCCTGGTCCTGAAGCCCAAAGGTCTGAAGTGGGCCGGCCAGCCCCAGTCACGGCAGTCTGAAGTCTGGGGCCTGGGGCTAGAGGGCAGGCTCCAGGCCACCCACCCAAAGAAGGGGACCAGGGTCCCCGAGATGGCCCAGGATTCAGCCTCTCCAAGCCCCTCGCGGACAGGTGTCAGCTGTGAGGGCACATGGTGTAAGGGCCTCAGGACATGGACAGCTGCCAGCTCCCTGCCCACACAGTGTCCAGTCGGGCAGCCCAGCCCCTCGGTCCACCCTTAGACGGGGGGCCTCAGGACCATAGCCTCTTCACGTGTCCAAATTACAGCTACTATACTGACCCCTGCTTTCTGCAGGAGAAAGTGTGACGTACCTCAAAAAGTGCCATGTTCTTTCCTTCAAAGAAACTTTCTCTCTCCGTGTCGCCATTGTTAACGATGGGGCTGTTCTCTCTCGAGTGTCCATCTCCTGCTGGGAAATGAGTTTGGGTCCAGTTTAGGAGCTGAAAGGAGGTGGAGCCAAGAGGGAAGCAGGGGAACAACAAGCCTGGGGTGAGGGAGATCCCAGCAACAGACGGGAGTCCCCAGCTGAGTCAAGTGCAGGGCACTGGGGACAGAGTGGGCGCTGACGAGGGTGCAGGGCTCTGAGAGTCACGTGTGGCCGGTCGTCCTTCTCTGGGTAAACACACACACAGTTGACCTGCCAATACCATACTCTGCCTGAGATTCCGAACCAGTGAGGCCCACAAGGGTCCCAGCTCCATGTCCTGGATGCCGAGAAGTGGGAAGGCAGGATGGGCAGTGACCACTGTACTCAGAATGCTGCCAGGCTGAGCATCCTGGGTCTCCCTCCCCAGCGCAGGTCCTATGGTGGACAGTTTAGGTCCCAGGTAACCCTCCACCAATACAACATGACGAGCCAGGGAGACACTCAGCAGCCACAAATTGTCCTCGGCAAGCACAGAGGAGAATGAGGGTCCTATCTCTGCCCACCTAAAACCCAGGCAGGAAAGGCAGTGCCAGCGAATTGGACCTGTGTCCCCTCCCCAACATCAGTCTCCATGTGGGGAAGTCACATCATCCTGGGTGGCTCGGGCAGCCAGGCCAGGTCTGGGCCAGGTGGGGCCCTGCAGTCCTCCCACCCATCAGGCGGGAACCCCCCACCCCGACCTGGGCTGCATTTCCTCAGCCACCAAGTTGAGCACTGCCCCCAGATAGTCAGTGAAACATGAGCTGGGCACCTCGGGGGACTGTGACATCCTACAGGACCCCCTGCAGAACAACTCCCCCTTCACCCAGACAATGGTCTGACCACAAGGCGACAGTCCATGTTGCAGAGGAGCACTGGGCCAGAATGCCCGGGTCCAGTCTGCTGAGAGGACAGCGTGGTCGGCAACCCGGGCACAGGGGCCGGCGGGAGGGCGTCTCAGCACGAGATGAGCCCAGAGGGGCTACAGAGGGAGCAGCACTGACGCAGAAGCGCCCCCACACCCTCCATACAACATGGCCTCCTTGCCCTGAAGCCAAAAACACAACTTGGCGACAAGACACACTGGCTGCTGCTTCAGAAGAAAAAGAGAAAAGGGCCAGGACACAGAAAACCTCATCTACAGTGAGGGGCACACAGGCTGAATCACAACATGGAAGCAGCCAAGGTCACAGCCGCCCTGCCCGCAGGCGTAGTGCCATCCTGGACCTCGCATCCCCCACACCCTCCACAAAGGCCAGAACCCCCACCAAGAGCCTGGACGCAGGAGAGCTCCCAGGCCCTCGCCCAGCCAGCAGGGCAGGGACGGCAAGCACCTCTCTCCCACTTCTCCAAGGACAACAGGCGTCTGAAGGAAAACCCTGTCAATCTCAGAGGGAAGAGTCCAGAGCAAAGCAACACCAGCCCGGCCTTGCTCCACTGTGCACCCCGGGGAAGAGGACGGGTGGGGGAGGCAGACGCCTGTCCTGGGGTGCAGCTGCCGGGAAGGGAGGGGGCCCACAGCAGGCACCGGCTCCTGGCAGACACCCAGTCTGCGCCCCTCCCACAATTAACCAGACACTTTCAGACCAAACATACAGCTCTTTTTATAAGGATAAACCTGCTCAGCAACCAAATAGGCCATTAGTGGGGATTTGGTTTTAAATATGGTTCACTACGTAATAAAACTCTGCGCTTATTTTAAAAGATTCAGGGCTGCATTTGCCATGAATGACGCCCGTGGTGTGTCAGATGAAAACCCGGTAACAGCATTGCACACAATAGGAGCGCAGCACGAGGTAAAGGGGGGCTCGCTGCGGGGGCTGGGACAACGGACAATAATGTCTTTGTGTGGTCTGGACTTTTTAAAGCTCCCTCCTGGGGCAGGGGGGCTCCGGTAAAAGCAGCTCCAAGTACAGCCTTCTGTTCGGGAACCTCAAGTCCCAATGTGGGGTGCCTTTCAGGTCCCACCAACCCTGTGCTTCACTGGACTCCTGGGGACAGATACCTTAAAAGTAAGTCCACTGACCACTGGCCTGAACTTCCAGAATGTGAAAATGCTCACACAGAAGGGGCCGCACAGACGTAGCTGGCTAGTTTTGTTTGACAGCACTCCAAGTCCTAACAGGTCACGGTGGCCTTGCCCGTGGTCCCCCAGCGGTTCAGAGCAGATCCCACCATGGGTGTTACAGAACCAAAATACAAGACACAGCCTGTGGGTGACCATCTCGGACTCCCACCTCCATAGCTACTCTGTCAGGACAGCCTGTCCCAGGTCCCAGGTCCCCAGGTCACCTCAGCCAGGCCACAGTTGAGCCCACAGGGCTCAACCTGAATTCAAGGTGTGCGTTCACTCCCAGATCCCAAAACAGGGGGCCTGAATACGTGCTCTGAATTCAAAATGGAGAAAACCCACAGTGGTGTTGCTGATAGAAATCTTTGAGTGATATGGGGCCCTGACCCCTCTAGCACCCTCAATACATTCCACCAGGGACACCGAGGCCAGCCCAGAAGCCACTGGCAGGGACACTCAAGGCAAGCAATCTGTATTGGACCCAAGTCTCCCAACAGCGCGCCGACCTACGAGGCACCACACTCGTTCTGGGAAAGCTGATTTCGCTCCTCTAGTGGTTGCCATCACCGGCTGACCCAGGGTTCGGCTCCTGACAGTGTTTCTGGAGTGAATGCAAGATGCCAAGGGCTCTGTCTGGACCAGCCTCTGTCTAGAGGCCCCCAGGCCAGGCCCTGACACGGTCACCCCGCACCCAACGATGCCGACTGCCCCGGAAGCGAGGGAGGGAGTGAGGATGCACTGGGTTTTAGGTTCTCCTTCTGATGAGCCAGCCTGGCCACACGACCTTGGACAAAGTCAGGATCCTGGGTCTCATGTTTCCTGTCGCTGGGGAGAGGCAGCCGACATGGGGAAGGGCCTGGCTGCACAGCTTTGGCCGTCAGCTCCCCAAGTGTCCCCGGGCAACCATGAGGTCCGCTCTCAGTTCGCCACCAGCCCCAACCCATGCTGTGTGTTGGGAAAGCACAGGCTGGTAGTCATGGCTCTCGGGACTTGTTTGCAAGTGAATGCTAAGCATTGACCCCTCTGCCAGCCGCACAGCCAGAACCACGCGCACCCAGCAGCTCCATGTGCTTAACCTGAGGGCCCTGATGTCTTTCCCAGGCATCCGATGCTCACAGGGAGCAGGTGGATCGTACACATGCCGTCAAACACCTGTGCGCTGTGACAAGGAACGCCTAAGACAAGGTATCCTGACAGAGGACTCGAAGGAAACTAAACAGGTAAGAAGTGTCCCCAGAGTTCTCCATGGGAGCAGAAAAGAAAGAACACCAGGTAAGTGGCCACTTAGTGACTATGGACATTGCTGGTGAGCCTGACGACAGAGACGGACACCTGGTGAAGTAAACTCCCCCGGAACAAAGACCAGGACGGTGGGAGCCCAGTGGCATGGACACGTGAGCGGCCAGGGCACGCAGGGGGCCAGGGCGCCATGGACCGCTGGCCGGGGGCAAGCTGCAGACCCAATACCTGGTTTCCCCGTTTGTGGGCACCAAAGTGACACGTGCGATGAGGGCAGAAAACGGAGAAACACACCAAACCAAAGCAGCAGCAGACGCGCCCTCAGCATCTGGGTGAGTCCCTCCAGTCTGCAGGCTGCTCCCAGTGCATGACCCACTGTGCTTCCTCTTGTCACCTGAGTCATTTTCAGTCTCTAGTCCTTTAAAGAGAATACACTTCCCTTCATTCCACTTAGTCACCCCTCGGGGTGCTACCGACAGCGCTCACGGGCCCAGCAGAACCCACGGCCCGCTGGGAGAGGAGGAGCGTCTCTGCATGGTGAACGCTGAGCTGGAGTGCGACCCAAACCCAGCAGGCCAGGACACCTGGGTAGGGCCTGCGTTCGGAGGCACCTGACAGCATCTGCGGACACATGGCCTCCTAGGTCCCAAAACGTGACCCGGGCGCAGGGCAGCAGCTCCTCCCAGTAGGAAGTGCCTGTGTGACTGTGCTCAACTCTCCTGCAGTCAGGACGCTCCCATGAAAACAAATGCTTTGACCCGAGGGACCCCCCTGCACCTCCATAATACGGAAACACCATCCGCACAGCACCTGGGTGGTCCCTATGAGTCCCCTGCCTCCTTGTACCTCTAAGGATGCTCAAACTTCATTTCATGTTTTTGAAGGACAGGTTACAATTAAAGTTTGAACAAAGAAAACTGGGTCCTACAGACCCCCAGGTGGGAAGCAGGGCAGGCTTCAAACCCCTTCCTACTCCCCAGACACAACCCTGCAAGCCCTCTGGAGCTCTGCAGGGCAGGGGTCTTCCTCTGGCCGAGATCCACCCGAGTTTCGGGAGGCCACTCACCTGGGCTGGCGCCCCCTTCGTCACTTTGTTCGTTCATGATGCCAAGAACTGAGGACAAGCCTGGGCACAGGAAACTCTGAAGTGCAGGTGCTGGAGGGGCAGGCCAGACTCGCCAGGCCCAAGGCGCCCTCCTGGACAGGCCCCTGGGTGGTGCCCCGCCAGGCACACAGCCCCCTGGCTCTGGGTGTCGTTGGGGCAAGGTGGTGGCCTCTGATGGCCCAGCATGAAGTGGACGGCTCAAGGCAGGATAGGGTGTCCTGGGCCAAGCCGGTCTGAGGACAGGACCCACGCCTGAGTCCCCAAGCAGGAGCGCTCTCAGCAGACACCCCAGCTGGTTAATCTGCTCTAATGGAAGAGCCAGTGTCTGCTGGTCAGATGTTTAATCACAGTTCTGGCCCGGAGGTCATGGGATCGACCCCAAACCATCCCCCAACACTCCCTCTTCCTGCCCAAAGGTAAACACGTTTCTGACCCACCCCACATCTGAGGACTGAAAATGTGCACTGGCCTCACAATTACAAAAATAATGTTAAAATGTATTGATTTTACAATCTACACGTAGCCATCTGCTGTCGACTGCACAGAAAAACAACGCTCTAACGTGGAAGGTTGCAGGCCAAGAACCCGTGACCCCTTCCTCCAAAGACTTGGTGTAGCCGTTGTGTGGCTCAGCACGGAGAGCGGGCGGGATTCCGATTCCTTAAAGATGACACACTGGGGGTGGCAGGGGAGGTTATGGACATGGAGCCCATCTGAGGAAGACTCCCCAAAACCACCTCCCCGCCCTCCATGGTACTGGTTCCTCTTGCCACTGAGAAACAGGTGAGTTAGGTTTTAAAACAGACCCTTCACCCCATCAAACCCACAGCAGAGCCAGTGAACGGGAGTTTTACCTTGCTCCCCCTACCGGCCTGACCGGGAAACACCATCAGTGGACAGGGATGGCACTGGGAGGTGGGGAGGGCTGGGTGGACTCCCATTTGCCAGAGCTGCCCCCTTGGGATGGCTGAGCTGTGCATATGTCACACGGGAAAGAAAGAATCGAGGCGCCAATGACTCTTGAAGAACAGGAGGGTATTTTCCAACAAATGGAGTGAAATGGGGAGACTTTATGGAGACACCATGAAAATACATGAGTCCATCAAGTCCTCACAGGGCAGCAGTGGGAGGGGCGGTGCTGTGTGCTCGGTGTGGTGCCGGGACCGTGACCCTGCAGCAACCGGTGCAGGCGGTGGGCCCTTCGGAGACCGCCACCAGAGTCCAAAGCCCACCAGGACTCCGGCGAGCACCACACAGCCATGAGCCATCGGCATCTGGTCCACAATGGCCTGGACTGCAGCCACGCGGTTGGCTCTGCACTCTCACTGTGCTCGGGCCTACGGCTGACTTTCTGAGACACAGCAGCCACTTCCTACAATGAGTGTTTTTATGGACTTTAAAACGCACGGTCCCATGGCAGAGGGCGGCATCGGCCCAGCTCCCTGACTGTCCCAGGGCCACCAGTCCCAAGGACATTCAGAGGCCCCAGGCCAAGGACACCAACACCCATCACCTAATTAAAAGTAGGAGCACTGAATACTCAGCCCCCACCAACTCCACAGCAGAGTGGCTGTCCCAAATATGGGGCGACCAGGGCAGCAAGACAGCGACAACTGGCTGCAACACGGAATAAAACAAAACCATAAAGCCATCGTGCCGCTCGGTTAAAAAAAATTAAAAGGCTGGGAGGTGGGCTGAATGACTCACTTGTAACTAGGAAAAGCACAGAAAGAGGAAAAGCGTGTTATGGCAAAGCACAATAAACACACCTCAGCCGGTGGTCACAGTGCCCTGGGCCTCAGGGGCTGCAGTGATGGTGCGCACCCCTGATGGGACAAGATGAAAAGGACACACTCCCTCTGGGGGCTTCCTCCCAAAACCCACAGCCCCAGTCTGGCCACGAGAACAACAGGAGACACACCCCAGCTGAGGACATCCTCCGACCCTCGTGCCCACCTCAGAACTGTGCAGACATCAAAAACAACGGTCTTCGAACCTGGGGTGGCCAGCAGGGCACTAAGCAGCCATGACAGCTGAGTGTGGGGTGGGGCCTGGAGACAGAAGGACGCTGGGGATGAGGCGAGGTGCGCAGGGTCTGGGTGCAGTGGGCAATGGCGCGCAGGACCAGCTCTCAGCTGTGGCCACAACAATGGGTGCGGAGTGGACACCAGGGCTTGTGGGAACCTGCTCCACCCCCACGTGCCCCACAAATCCAGAACTACGCCAAATCTAAAGTGCATTAAGTAAAGAAATAATTCCCATCTCAGTGGGACCATAAAAAGAAAACTTAACAAGGCCTGGAAAACACACACAGATACAGTTCACGAACATCAGTGCGTGAAAGAGATCGTCACTTGTAACCATTATATTAAGTGACTGGGCAAGAACCCGAGAGACACTGTGACACCACTGGGTGAAAGGCACGGGGTGGGGGCAGGTCCTCATATATTGATTACAAAGGCCAGGGGTCCAGCACCGGGGTCGTCTGAGGTCACACAGGTGGTGGGAGGTAACCCCAACACTTCAGCATCACAGGCCATCACATGGCAGTCTTGCCTCAAAGTGTTTCTCCTGAAAACAGCCCCAGAGAAACAGGCATATGTAAGTTCCGTAGCACTCTACAAGATATCTGACCCAGGTATCTTTGAGCAAGTAGATGTCAGGAAAGACAGCAAGGTGGGGAACAGTCTAGACCACAAGCTAGCAAGCTTTCCCTGCAAAGGACCACACTGTCCCCTCACAACCATCATGGCCACTGAAGACAATGTGGGAACAAACAGCAGGGCCACGTTCCAACAGAACTTTATTGACAAAGCAAGCAGCTTGCTGGGCTGTAAGTTGCAGAGCCTGGCAGCCAGCTCGCCATGCACAGCTCACGTGACTCTCACCAGCCCAGGAGGTTCACCAGCAGGTTCCTCCTCCAGCCCAGCCTAAGGTCTCCTGGATTTAGGACCTGGCCCGGCTTGCGCCCCACCTTGCAGCAGGCAGAAGAGCCCACTCCCTGGAGAAGCCCGCTACTCATGCCCCTGGCTCTGAGGCCCAGGGAAGTCCAAGGAAGCCAGCATTTCACGGGTCATTCAATATGGCAAAACCAGGCCTCAGTGACCACACAAACCTGCTGGTCCCCTCACGGTGTCAGCAAAGTTCCAGTAACATATCTGCTCACAGCACCTTCACCACCTTTTAAACACAGAACAGATTATCTATCCACAAAGGTGATGGGTGACGGATGACGACTGGTCAGCAGGCCGGGCCCAGGCCTAGGACCCAGAGCCACAGCCCACAGCGACCACAGGAACGGACTGGATGGCTGGCACCTGTTGGTGGAGAACCCAGGGTTCCAGGAAGCAGGGCGGGCCCGGGGCATGCAGCCCTGACCAGGGAGGGCCCTCTTCCTCTTCCGCAGGTAGGCAGTGGCAGGTGTGTCCTAGATGAAGCCACTCATCTTGTATCTTCCTCTTGTCATTTCATTCCAAAAACATCTTCACACTCGGCAAAACTGACAGATGTTCTGTGGAGCCCCACACCCCTCACCAGTGCTGGCCACACCCCACGCTCGAAGCCTAGCCGTCCAGCTAGGCCAGGGGCATCTCAGCGCACAGAGCAGCCACCCACACCCTGTGAAACTGACCCCAAAGATGCAGAACACCTGCTGGCCCAGAAAGTTCCCCCACACCCCCACAGGCCACCTCTGGTCTCTTGCTTTTTGGTCCTTGATCAGTTTTTCCTGTATTGGTTCTGATGCCCATGTTCCTGGCTCCGTGAAATGCAAACTTAACCCCCAGCATGAGTAAACCTTAGATGGCGACCAGGGACGGTGCCAGCCTGGCAGAGAGCAGATTCCTTTCCCAGATGACGTCTGAACTCAGTCACTCTGGAGGCTGTGCGGAAGCTGCGGGGCCGTCAGTCGGGTTTCGTGTCCCTGAGAAGCGTATGCGTCCTTGTCATTACTGAGCAAACACAGTTAAGTTGTCCGCAGGGTTGGAGGAGACAGCCGTCAGCCCAGAGAAGCAGGTGGGGCCGTGGAACTCAGCCAAGGCTGCCCAGGCTCGGGGGCAAAGAGGAGGCCGGGAGACCCACCTTCCTGCTGTGTCCTGGGGGCCCGGACCCGGGTGCTCTGCTGCGGGTACTCGGTCAGAGCCCGTGTCCGGCCGTGGCTCGGGAGCCCAGACCACGGTGGTCTGTTGTGGACACTGGATCACAGCCCAAGTCCTGTCAAGGGCAGCGTTCCCAAGCGGGCCCCAAGTGCACTGTGTCCTTCTCCAATTACAGCCTCCACCAGCCCCCACTCCGTCTCCACACACAACCTCCCCTCCCGAGTGAGCCAGCACATTCCTCCCCCACGCCTCCTACTCCAGTTTGAACGTGGGATTTCACCATCGTCTCTCCCAGAACGGCTCCCCAGAGAGGAGCAGAGCGACCGCCGAGGCTCCGAGCCAGACACGTTCCTGAGGGTCAGCTGGCGAGGTGGGATCAACAGCGGCAGCCGTCGCTGCTTCCTGCCACCGAACGCGGGGCAGTCTGCCCGGCACTGGACGCTGTGTGGGCCACACGGGGGCCTGCACCAAGGTGCTGGTGATGGGGGAACACGTGGTCTTCCCATGGAGACTCCAGGGTGGAGTCCCTGCTGGTGACCTCACGGTGCGTCCGATCAGCTGGACCCCAGAGCACCCCACAGCCACTACCCCAGTGGCCAGATCCTCTCTGAAGTGGTTAAGTGCTGACATAAAGTGGTTTTAGGTTCCATAATCCACTGGTTAGTGACCCCTGGCCCTTGCCCTTTGCCCTCCAGGCTTTGCAGCCAGGATCAATGCTAGAACCTGAAATCCAGCAGCCTGGCAATGGAGGCTGTAGGGTGCCCAGGGGCTCTGCATTCAGGCTGAGAAAACATGAAAGCTTGAGGTTGAGTCCCCACGTTTCTGATGGCAAGTTTCTGGCTGAAACAGAAACACCTGCGTTGAAAACAGGAAACACTGAGAGGACAAGAACCACCACCCACAATCCACCAGCCATGACTGCCACTGCGTCCTGAGGGGTTTTCTCTCCGGTGTTGTCTTCTGGAAGGACTGACGAGCCTTCTCCTTCCACATCGTGGCTTCCAGGGAAGTAAAAGGGTGCTCTGAGAACAAACCTGCCCAAGCCTGAGAGGACAGGATGTGGGGCACGCCCCCCGTGCACGGGCCTGCGGGACCACTGCTGCCCCTCACGGGGAAGACCTGCTGCTTCAAGTGAGCAAATCGAACCTTTTTCCTTTGAGTTCGACACCTGTGCCCTCCCCACCTGGCTTCTTCCCACGGAGAGGCAGGTGGCCCCGCTTATATTCCTAGAGGCTTCCCCACTGGGACACAACCCTCACTTCTGAAAGCATCAAAAGCATCCTGCCCCCAGCAGCCCTGTAACACCAGCCAGGAGCGGCCTCATGGGTCGGAGGGACTGGATGCCCTCAGGCTTGCAGCACAGCCTCAGGTTAAAGCCCACCTGGGCACAGGTGTGCTCTTCTCACTTCCCACCAACCAGACTCATCCTGCAGGGCTCCTGCCATCGTCGCCCCAGGGGATGGGAGGAGGTTCTCAGGGGAAACAGTGAGGGGATCTGGGAGATTCTGAGGGGAGGTGTCAGGGGGGCTTCAGAGTCAGGAAGGAAGGAAGCACCCCCTTTAAACCAGGGCCAAGGCCCCTGCTCCAGCCTCAACTTACTCATCGCTCCATTCAGAGCCCTCACGCCTCACCGTCTGGACAAGACCCCATCTCTGGCATGTTCTTACATACGACACTCACACAGTCTAGAAAGCAAAGACAGCACCAGGCGCTCAGCTAGCAAGAGGCACAGACTTGGAACTACAGTTCCAGCGGAGTAGTCAGACACACACATGCGTGCAGACACAGCCGTACTGACGCATGCGGGTACACACAGACACACACGGGGCACATGGAACACATGTACAGGCACCTGTAGAGAACAAACACACTTTCAACATGCTCACATTAACATACTTGTATAGGCACACACACATAGCCAGCCACACATACACACTCATGCATGCAGATATACCCATGCATGCACGTTCACATACACGCTCACACACAAGCACACCGGCATCGCTGGGGACCACCGCTCTGAAAGCTTCTCAAGAGAAGAACGTACTCTCAGGACTTGTATCTAAAGGACACAACCCCTCATGGGAAATGACAGGCCCCTGGGGAACCCCTCTCCCTGACACCCAGTCAATCACGTGGCTGCTCGCTGCTCTTGGACCGACCTCTCCCACCTCGGGGATCGGCGCTGGCAATCCGAGGGGGTGCTGGCAAGAGCCTCAGCCAGGCCCCTGGGGCAGCTCCCATTACCGACTCCGGCTCCTGTCTGGCTGTGGTCAAGACCCTTGGTCGGAGGGAAGAGGAAACCTAAGAACAACCTGGCGCTTCTCTCCTCTGATTTCAGCTCAACTCGATCCCTCCCCAGTGACCATCCTCCGAGCCTCCGAGAACCCAGCCCAACCCGCAGGCACCATGAACAGACAGCCCGGGAGAAGAGAGGTCATGGCCATGTCTGGGACAGGCTGGCCCCTGCAGAGGGAAACTGAGGCATAAGGAGAACTCAGGGATAGCCCTGGAGTCCCCTAAGGCCTCACGCCACCCTGAGGTGGACATGCCCACTTGTGTAGAGGGTGACACAGACGTGGACACACGGTGCGCCCCCACCTCGCAGATGGAGCCAGGCCACAGCCACTGTGCTGGCCAGGGTGTGGGAACACCCAGACCGGCTCGGCGTAGGGGCAACAGCACATCCCACAGCCCAACGGACAGTGGTTCTGACACTCCGCAGTGAACACAGGCCCCCGGGCGCCACCGGCCCTCCTCCCGACAGCCAGAAATCCCAGGGCTGTGACTCACACAGGACCCAGCAAGCGGGGATTGTGCTGGAGAATGACCCAGAACGCAGGAAACTAAACTGCTGCCTGGAACGGAGCTCCCACCCCCATCCACACAAAACAAAAAAGCACTTCCACTCCTCCCCCAACCGTTTTCTCAGAAAGAAACCGCCCAGGGAATGAGAGAGGAAGCCAGCCAGGAACCCTCAAGGAGGTACAAGGGCCTTGCTCAGGGCCCTGCCGGAGGCATGGGCAGTGGGCCCTACAGACACCCCCAGCACAGGCTGGACCCAACACCAACAGTTCACAGCCTCCCTGGCACAGCCCCACAGACCCCCACCAGCCACAGAGACCACCTGGATGGGGCCTGCCCACAGGAGCTCCTGGCAGGAAGTCCAGGACCCACATGGCACCAGCAGCCATGGATATGGGAACCGGGGCACCTCATTCTTGGCTGGTCCTGCTGAAGCTCTGGGGGCTTATCTGCACAGAACAGGTCTCTGCTCTAAAAACGGAGTTCCCCTCTTTTTCACAAAAGAAAGGTATTAACCCTTGGTGCTCTGCTCTCCCTGTTGGACAGCACTGCCCCAGCATCCCCCAGAAGGGAGCCCAGGCCCCCCTTGGGACAGTCCCCAGTGGGTGCCCACCGCCAGCCGCCTGCCAGGGTCCGGATGGCCCTTCATTCATCTAATTCTCATGCCGTGCATGCCACTGGTACCTGGCCTCAGCAGCATGGGGTCCCTCATGAGGGCAGGCACAGCTCACAGAGTTGGGTCTTCTCTTCTGGGGCCCCCCGCTGACCTCACATGCCCAGAGCCACTCGCAAACGTCTGCGCACACTCCCCAGCACAGCTGTTGCTGCACAATGACTCTATGGGACACCCCCGCAAACACACTGATAGGGAAAGCACCTGGCAGTGTGACCGGGCGTTAAAAACCAACACCGAGCATCACACTTTGCCCTCCAGTCTCACATCTGCAGACGGGCGATGCTTATAAAATTCATACCCACAGAGGGGATGACCTGGGTGGCTGGCCACACAAAGCCATCAACCAGACACCAGCAGGCGCAGCCTCGAACCTGACCCCCCAGCCCAGCTGCTGCACCCTCTGCTCTAATGGCACAGAAATTCCACTTCTTTAAGGTGAACTTTTCTCCTTTCTGTCTGTCCACTTTCTTCCTTAATCATTAAGCCCTTAGGACAGCAGACTCTGATCAGCATCAGACTGTCTTAGGAACAAAGCCTCAGGTCTGTTGACCAGGAATTTCCTTCTTGCAAACTAAAGAAGCTAAAGATAACATCTTGACTTCAGTGGTGTTTCAGCCCCAGGCCCAAGAAAGAGTGAAAGTGGAACCCTCGGGACCACACCCTGGTGAAAACAGCGAGAACAAAGCCTTGACTGACGTCAGGACCTGACACCAAGATCAGCCACTGGGCTCTGGCCAATCCGGGGAGCCCAGGATCCCAACTCCCCAAGCCACCACGTGGGATGGTTTTCCCCCTATAGCCATCAGGGAGCCAGGTCTTTGACCTCTAGCTTACCTCTGACTCTGGGCTTGGCACCATTTCCTTAAAATAAACCTTTACTTTCTTGGCTGCAAACTCCTGTTTCCTTATTATTGGGCTTCGATGTGAGCAGGCGAATGGACCCCTTCAGGCTGGTGACATAGCTGTTCAGCAGTGAGAGGCCATCTACAGCAGGCTCCAAAAGAGGGTGGCCCTGGAAGGTGTCCTGATCCAAGGTCACCCATCCCCCATTATGCAGGAGCCCAGGCCTGGGGATTATCTGGTCAGGTCCCAGGACTGTGGCCACAGGTCCACTGGGCAGAAGCCCTGGCAGAGGCTCCCCACCCTAGCCGGCTCCTTTGGTAGGCAGGGAGCCAAGGACAGCCCACCGTTCACCCGCTGGGTCTGACCTGGACAGATACTGCTGGTCCACTCCGGCCACCCCAGCCATGGTCTGTGAGCCAGAGCTGCAGCACATGGCCATGAACCAGCCATCTCCCAAGCTCCTGTGTGGCCTTGGCCCTGAGCAGCTCCGAGACCACTCTTGCAGCACCCTTTTTCCAATGCCCCCCACAAGAACTTCATCCAAAATCCTAGTGGTACAGAGTAAGCCTGTCACACACCGCTTAGTACAGGACATTCAGGGTCAATTATTTGAAGGGTGAGAAAGGAAGGTTCCCACTCTCCAACAGCACATGAGGCACCAACAATGCACAGGCCCAATCAAGGTGCTAGGAACAGCCGGCCCCACAAAGCTGCCTGGCACAGACAGGTGGGCTGCATGCACGGCACAGTGGTACCTCCACATCCAAGCCCTGCTGGACCGCACTGCCCGCTTCTTCCCTGCCGACAGTGATGAGAGCCCTGCTCAGCACATGGGCCCACTCTGCCAAGGGCCCCAGGAGCCCACACACCAGGCGCTCCTCCAGCCGCTCCGCCTGCTCCCTGTGTCGTGGCAGTGTAGCCTCACAGTTCTAGGCCGCCCTTTGTGGAATTCCCCTGGGCTACTCCACTGCCCCTGGCTTCAGACCCTGACTTAGTGCCCAGGCGCCTCCGCCCAGGGCCAGGGTCACCCACAGGCCACAGCATTTCATTCAACCTGGATGCTATATCTGGGGGCTGCAATTCCGAAGGGCTGAATTTTAGGGGACTCCATCCTGGGGGCTGTGTTCTGGGGAGCTAGCTGTTCATCCTTGTCACCAGACAGTCTGACTCCAGTCCGTCAGTTGGGCCCAGCACAGCACCGTGACAGCCACAAGCCCACGTGCCCATGTCACCGAAGGGGGAAGCAAAAACAAAGAGCTTGTCTGCGGGGTCAGCTGCTCCCTGCTCACAGCCACAGCCCAACTCATGGTGACAGGCGGGCAGTGCCTTCACGTGGATGGAGTAATTCCAGCCTTTGTGCTCCTGGTGCAGGGACACTGGACGGTCACACAGCCCGGGCCACAGAAGCAGAACAGGCCGCAAAGCTTGTAGTCTCCACATGGACAGGGCTGCCCTGCCTCTTCACCACTCTCCCTGCCAGTGCCACTGTCCCAAGCCCCCAAGTCCTGCACAAATGTCCCCTTCTGAGAGGCCACTCTGACACCCAGACCCTTATGGTGCTCCATTTCCCACATCACACCGCAAACCACATGCTGGATCCTACAGCCTCCATCCCCCAGGAGGAGGGCCAGAACCCTTCTGTGCACTGATGCACCGAGGACCATGAGGGCTGGGGCGGTGGACACTCCACAACCTTCACAGGACAGGTGGCAGCTGCCACAGCCAGCACTCAGTGGCCCCGGAGTGGCCTGGCCCCTTGGGGCTGCTGTTGGAGGCATCTCTCAAGTCCAACCCCATGGGGTCACCTCCCTGAGCAGCAGCAGCCACCACCGCTGGTGTCCACAGCTCAGACACCCACTACAGCAAAGCATCCCGATCAGTTCTGGGGAGATTTCCAGAAGAAAAGACCACAGAACTGGACCTAAGAGGCAATGGGCCCCACACTGTTCACAGGGCACGCAAGCTGGGAACACACTTCAGACCAGGGCACAGACGTGTCGCCTCTACTCGCACGGCCCAAGATGCGCAGGGCACCCCCAGCCACATGACTGAACGGGGTCTGCTGGGGGGCTGGAGGAGAGGACAGATGCCCCCACAGCATGTGACGCACTGCCAGTGACCAAGCCCCTCTCTATCTGCCACCCTGTTCATTCACGCACACACATGCCCACATGCACGTACAAAGGCAAACATGCAATGAGTACCCACGTGCTGCCCACGCAGACACAGACACATGCAGGCAGATGCATGCCCACAGCACACAGCCCCCAACACACACATGTGAGTGCACACACACACGTGCACACACACGTGCCCACACACACACGGGCTCAGCGGGAGGACTTAACCACGTCATCACCTGATTTCTAAGAAAAGGGCCTGTTGCCCAAAGACGGCCCGGACCCCCATGTGCACACAGAGCACGCAGGACGCAGGCCACATTCCCAACACTCGCAGCTCTGCTCCACTCAGTGAGGGTCCCGCTACCGTTTGTTCCTTCACCTTTACCAACGGACTTCCATATAAAACACACGTGCAGTGACCTCTGCTGCCCACCTGATGTGAAAACCCCTAAAAAACACCCACGAGCCAAGCCACCTACAGCAAATCCCAAGGAGACAGGCTGAACACGGGGTCTGCCTAATGGGACAACTGTGCCCGCCTGTCCTTCCTGTGTCAGTGTGATGTGTCCCTTCCTTCCTGAAACCCAGTGGCAGATGTCACTCCATGTCGTTGCCCAGCAGGACAGAACCCGAAAGTTTTCTCCTGCCCCGCTTTTCAACTGCACTGGCCCCTGGACTCCCACATACCTCCCCTCCCCGAGTTGTGCTCTCAGCACCCCAGTTCAGTGGCAGCAGCCCCGCACTTGGCAGAAAACTTGCTCAAAACCTGGGGTCATGGCCTCAGAGGCTCCACAACCACTGAACTGGCCTAGTGGATGGCCTCACAGAAGGCTACAGGCTACCCCCTGCCCACTGCTAACAGTCAACCTGCCATGTGCCACGACAGGACAAAGGCCATGCTCCCCGGGACTGCCTGAATCAGCACAGCAGGGTGCTCAGACCCCCTTTACAGAGGGCAGAGGAGAGACCCCTGGGTGCCCAACAGGACCTCAGCAGCAGACAGTGAAATCACAGAAAGGAATCCAAAAAGCAGAACAGCAACCCGAAGAAGAGGAAACGGAGTCAGAGCCACGGGAACGGCCCCGTGAGGAACAGTCTCAGCTGGGGGCAGGAGACACGGGGGTTGTAGGCTCATGTACCTCCAAGGGCGGGACCGCCTCCCTTAGCCACAGAAGCTGGGGGTGGAACTTTCTTTGGGGGTTGGGGCCTATGGCCCTGCCTCACTAGAGCCCTGCATGCATGTCTGTTTACTCTATGGTCCTGCACAGGCTGCCTGTGGCCTCCAGGACTAGCCACACCTTGAGGGGTGTCACCAAGAAAGGGGGTCAGGCTGGGCGTCCCAGTGTCAGTAAAAAACCCACCATAATCAGAAGTCAGGATAAAACACCCCCTCCTCCTCCCTACCACCCCTCTTCGGTGAGGTATTTCTACCAAGTATTTCTCAAGTATCGAGGGCATTGGGATACATAAAAACCTGTCCTCTCCACTTTAGACCAGTCTCCCATCACAATAAAATGCAGAATAAATGTCCCGTCAAGCAGGGGACCAGAGTGTGGTTCTCATCCTCAGGGAGGGGATTAGCCCCCAGGAAAAATGAACCCCAGTCATACCAGAACACCAGGTCCCACCTCGCTGGAAAGGAACAGGGAGGTGGGGAGGGCCCTCAAAAATGTCCTCAGCAGAAGCCACCACTGACTTTGGCCTCTGCTTCCCATGCCGGCCTCCCCTCCACCCAGCAGATTCTCCTTCTAGGGGAGTGTCTCCTCTAAGAGGGCTGAGGCCTCCATGAAGCAGAGCTGAGCGCAGGGCCACTGTCCTCCTGGCTCTAAAGCACCAGGCACGGGCCTGCCAGCCAGAAGAGCTGAGGTCAAAGCAGCAGGACTAATTCAAGGTCAGGGCTCAACATCTACCACCCGCCATGCTACCACTAGCCCGAATGTCCCAGGGGCTTCTAAAGTCAGAAAATGGCTGAAGCTTCACAGGGACACAGCTCCCATGAGACCCCAGCCCAGAGCACAGAGCAGGCCCAGGAAGCTGCCGGTCCTTCCAGTCTAGGTGTCACAGGCTCCAGGCCCTCCTGCCTCCAGGCCGGAATGACCAGGATGTGGTCTCACGAACCCCCAGGCTGTGGTGGAAATAGGAGGGGTGGGGCCCCAGGGGTGAAGTGTGGAAATAGGAAGGGTAAGGATGACACATCCTATTTCCACTACAGCCCAAGGATTTCCAGGGACAGGGTCTCCCCAGATTTGCCCCCCCCCACCAGGAAGCCCACCCAAAAAGCGAGGTACCGCCCTGAGGGTTTTGAAGGTCACCCAGAGTCAGGAAAGAACTTCAATAGCACCAGCAACCCCATGATGGGGCAGGCATGGCCACTGGCCTGGGACCCTGGAGTTCAGACCCCACACAGTGTGGATCCCACACACGGGCCTTTGGAAGCAGCTCCAGCTGTTCCCAGCTGTTTCCAGCTCCTACGGGCCCTTCTCCAACAAGCAGGGCGCATGGTGGATTCCCCAGGCTCCCTCCTCATCAGGCTGGTGACATGGGGCCCTTCACTCAGCATCTCTGAGTGCAGACTGTGGTCTGACAGCTTACGTTGAAACTCAGAACCAAGCCAGAGACCCGGAAAGACAACAGCACTGTGACCACTGAGCAGGGAAGAATCTCCTCTGCTGTCTCTTTCCGAGGAAACACGAAGTGCAGAGAACATAAATGTTCAAGTCCCAAGTCAGCTCTGGGCCAGCTTAGCCGAGTGGCACAAGTTCAGCTGAAACCATAAAGGGTCTGTTAACAAGTGAGCACAAACCCTACCCTTGGCGCTCCTGAGTCTGGGATCACCCAGGTGCATTCAGTTTCTGTCCAGCCGTGGGGGGTGGGGAATCAGGGTTCAGAAAGTAAAAACACTCAAGGAGGGGAAACTGGGGGCTTGAGGCCAGCTGGGCGATACACTCACCCATGGGCTTGAAGGCCCAGGGCACCACGCGAGAGCTCCTGGGAGCAGAAGGAGCAGGCAGGAGGAAAATTATCCCCAGCTTCCAAACAACCCACAAAGTCTAGAGAGAAAGTGAATGTGGTCCCAAGACAGGGCCAGCAGGCAGGGAGCCAGACACACAGTAGGACAGCCAAAGGCTCCTCTGGGAACACAACAGCTCCTGGCTGCCCCACGAGCTCATCCTCGGTGCTCAGAACCAGAATCACAGGGCAGTGGTGAGAGAAAGGCTGAGCCTACAGACTCTGACTCCATGTTCCACCTGGTCTCAAGCCACTGTGCCAGGAAGCAGCCAGGGAGCAGTGGTGACCAGCCGCACAGCCAGCAGAGCAAAGGTGGACAGCTGCTCACCTTGAGGGAAGGGGCACCTGAAGGAGGGAGCAGGACCCTAATGAAGGATGATGCAACAGCCCATCAGGACAAGCCTTCCAGCAGGCTCCTAATGGTGCCCCAAGGAGGGCTTGGCCTTTCATGCCAGGATACTGGGCACTCAGGACCTGTGGCCTCCACTGATCTGTTTGTTCTCTTTCCTTAAGTGCCTGGGGCTGGGAGCCTCCTCCCTAGGCTGCAATGGGGGGCGGGGAAAAGGCAGGGGGAGCCCCAGCTGTGGATAATGGACTGGGTTCTCTCATTTCCCCCAATTTCTAGAGGGAGGCTGAGAGCAAAGATGAAGCTGATCACTGGGGGGAACCGACCCATCAGCTGCAAGAACAGGAGCCTGGAGCCGGGATGAGGAGGCACAGGCCTGAGGGAGCCCCCACAAGAGAAAGTGAAAGTGCTATAGACCTGGGACTCCGAAACAAAGAGGGCCAAGGGGAGTTTCAGCACAGTTGGGGGGCCTCTCCCCACTCCCTGCCCCGACAGGGGCCTGCTGTCCCTCCTGTTGATGACCCACAGAGTGGGTGCACACAACTGGGACCTCAGCAAGGGCTAATTTGATCGGTGGCCCGCAGTCTGGCCGCGTGGGGAGCAAGGGCCTGAGGAAGCAGGAAGGCGCTCCTGCGAGCCAACCACCCCCTACCGCTTCCGCACCCCACCCGGCACAACCAGGCAGGGGCTCTCACCAGAGGCCCCTCCCCCGTTCCCATAGTTACCCCGGGCGTCTCCCACCTCTCACACCTCCCCACTGCCCCACCCAGAGTTCTAGAGAAAAGGTGCTTCCAGGGCCCCGGGGCGAGGGCGGGGTGGGGTCAGTGGGGGAGCAGCACAGGGGGTCTACAGCCCTAGGAGCGATGGGCAAGGCCAGGATCCTCCACCCGGTGTCCCGCGACTAAGCTTGGTGGGGGGCTCTGCAAGCAAGAGGGGGGCGGGACGGGGGTGCCGGTGAGGGAACCTCAGGAGGAGGCGAAGTGAGAGGAACTGCGGGGGACCCTCGGAAAGAGGTTACAAGGGCGGGAGAGCAGCCCCATACCCTTTCCTCTGGTCCCCCTCCCGCCACGAACGGCCCCCATCCCAGCGAAGCTGGGCTCCGCCTTTGTCCGGCGGACAGGTGCGGCTGCGCTCACCCGGGCTCGGGCTGTCGGGCTCATGGCCCTCGGGAGCGCCCGGCGCCTCGCTCAGCTCTGCCGCCTCGTCCTGGTCTCCATCCGCCCGCGCATCCACGGGCACCACGGTGAAGTTGGTGGGCATGGTACTCCGGTCACTGCGCGCTTAAGGCCACACCACGCGTCCCAGCCACGCTCCGCTCCGCCCGCTCCCGCCGACGCGCCGCGGGACTTGGGCGCAGAGGCGGGGTCCACGCGGCCCGCCCCCGGCCCGCCCCCGCCCCTGTCCTCGCCCCGCCCCGGCCAGCCACGTGACCACACCTGCGGTCCCTGCGGCCCCTAGAAAAGTTTGCGCGGGACGGGGTGGAGTGCCTGCCACAGACGTCCCTACCCCAGTCTGTGCCAGGACTACCCGTGCCCCCAGCTCTTTTCGTATCACCCTCCTCCAGCGGGTGACTGACGGCTCCCTCATTGCCTCCGAGCTGCCGGCACTGATCCTGCCCCTGCCCTTCCCGCCAGCAGGATCCTGCCCGCAATCCCCAACACCCCATGGAGTAGTTCCCCGAGAAAGTCTGGCTCCGTCGTGAAAAAGAACTGTCCCCCGCCCACTAGACTGACTGGAATCTTGTCTCCCCTCCCCCTCCTTGCCTGGCTGGAGTTCACCCAGCGCGTGGGAAGGGGTTTCTTGCAGAAACGAGCTATAATTGGTGAGGGGGCCTGCTTCGGTCCACAAGGGACTTAACGCGGTACACAGAAGTCACTAAGGCTCTGCGTCAGGACCCCAGACCCAGGCCTGCCTGCTCAAAGGAGCCTACTCTGCCCTGTCCCACCGGTCTAGTCTGGGGAAGCCACGCGGAAGGGAAGCGTGCGGCAGAGCACAGGGAAAGCAAGGCCTGGACGAGGACGCTGCAGGCACACCTGGATGGCCTTGTATCTTACAGCCTCGGGTTACTTTCCTAACCCCTGAGACACAAGGAAACGGGCCAACAAAGGAAGTTAATCCGAAAAATTATGACAAATAGGTGCAATGAGTCACCCCAAACAGTTTTAACACCCATAAATACAGGTGGTACCGGCAAAGGTGGTCACAAATTGAAACAATAATCAGAATGATCTGATCCTGTTTGAAAAGTGTGCGTGTTTTTGTGGGCCCAAAAGGCAACGGAGACCAGGTTCTCTCTGGGCTGTGGAAGCTATGCTTTTCCCCAACACTGTATTCCTGTAACAACCTAACAACGTAAAACCAAATTCAGACAAGCCATCTGCAATGAAAGACAAAGAAAAGGTGGGATGGCCCAGGTTTCCACCCCCTCTCCCAGGTTCCTGGCAGACGCTGGAGCCTCAATGTCTCAGGTGTCCAGGGTCCAGGAGGCCCAAGACCATGCTTGACAGGAGTTCCACCTGAGCTTATGCTCTGACAGCGTGGGGCCACTCCTGGGGAATGAGCCTATCTCCCAGGAAGAGGAGAAGATGCCCACCAGCTGTTAATCCCTCTACTAGGAGAGCAGGAGAGGGCAGGGCCAGAAATGAGGGGGAGGAGAAGGAGAGAAAGGGAAGGGTGAGAGGAGAGAGGCCCATTACCTAAAGCTAAAATTATATTTTTTAGAAGAAAAATTGAGGTGAGCCCTTCCTGGCAGGGTGGGGGAGTGAGGGCCACAGGGACAAAAACCCAGAGGGGAGGAGACGTATCTGGAGCCTTTGGCTACCCTGTAGGACCAGGATTCTCCTGGTTGTCAGGGTGGGAAGAATTCTCTGAGAGGACTGTCCAGGACCAGGGTGGCCCCGAAGATCCCAGGTCTGTCCCACCTGCAGCGGCTCAGAAAGGGGTTGTCACAGTCAGGAATAGCCGACGTCCCCTGCCCCACCCTAGTAGGCAGAGGGGCCTCCAAAAGTGGGCCTCTCCACCTTAGGCTGCACCCCTGTGACCGGGCTTCGGTGCCCTGCCTCCTGCTCAGAAGCTCTGTGTTGGTGGCCCTGAGGACAGACACATCTCTGTCACTGAGGGGGCAGGGCAGAGGCAGGCCACCTGCCCTGAGGGCCTAACTGGTTCTGGGGTTCAGCAAAACAACATCCTGGATCCTGAGACTCGTCATTGTTACCTGAGAATACACAAAACAGAACACTCGGCTAAGGAGACCCACGAGATGGCAGGGGGCGGGGCGAGGGCAGCCGGGAAGGGCCGTGCGGGGCTGCTGGCATGTGAGTGCCTTCACACTATTCTTGGACTTTTCTGTCGATTGGAAATTTTTCAAAATAAAATCATTTCATAAGTCTAAGTGAAAGCTCCTGGTTTCAAAGTGACAGATGGCTGTACTGAAAACACTAGTGGCCGCAACCTTCTATGTCCCTAGTGAGTTATCCTGATGTCCTGCTGCCAGCTGCCCTTGTTCTGCTCCTCTGTCCCCAGCTCAGGACATTTCAGGTACCTGGTGACTGGATGTGTCAAGCTGCCTACATCGCCCTTGGCCTTCAGGATTGGGGTGCAGGGAGGTGTAGGAAGCAGTCCCTTCAAGATGGAAAGGTGGGGTCCCCACCAACAGAGCTCTTGGAGACCTTTCTGGGGTTTTATTTTGTTTATTTGAGAAAAGTAAGGAGTGATAAAAGAACACAGAGCCCTGGACAGGTGGCTCAGTTGGTTGGAGCATCGTCCCATGCATCAGAAGGTTGCAGGTTCGATCCCCCATCAGGGCACACACCTAGGTTGCGGGTTCAATCCCTGGTAGGTTGGGGCACGTACGGGAGGCAACCAAGGATGTTCCTCACATTGATGTCTCTCTCTCTAAGATCAATAAGTATATCCTCAGGTGACAGTTTAAAAAAAAAGAAGAAGAGCCCAGCTGGGACTCCAGCGCTCGAATGAGTTTCAGATCCTTTAACGGGCAGAGATCTAGCCTTAGGTCACACCCCTCCAGGAGGACCCGGATCTCCAGCTGCTCATTTTCTAAAACCTCAGGCTTGGGGACTTCGGTAGCATACGCACAGGCTTCTATCCTACCAAGAGAGTCTTCTTCTAACCAAGAGAGAAGAGAGTCTTCTCTTCCAACCAAGAGAGTCTTGCTACTCCCCCGATGCTGTGAAGTCCTGCGCACATGTGACGACTTCCCTGTGAGCACTAACAAATTACAGGACAAACTGAAGCCCTGAAGGGGGGCTGGTGCTTGAGCACATCGCAAAGTGTGAAACGGCCCGCACACCATTTTGCCCTCCTGCCCTTGTTCTGGTTTTACAAGTAACTTCAAGTAAATCCTGGGCAAATGTTTGCTGTCAGCTCCAGGAGAGGCCTTGGCAGGGCCAGGACTGGCACAGGGTCCCTGGAGCTGGCACCATCCCCACTGAGCTACAGGTAGCCTTGGCCAGAGAGAGCAGACCAGGCCCAGCCGAGTTCTTGAATTCTCCGCAGCAGCAATGCATCCTGAACCAATTGTAGTAGCTCCCTGGACATATTTTGAGGACAGTCACTGTGAGCCCAGACAGCTGGCCCTGATAAACTCAAATGTGAGGCCAAATCCAGCTATGCTTGGGTATGAAAGGTCTCGGGGTCATCCCACCAGGAAATCGTGCTGAGTCCACGAGGGAGGAAAAGCCCAGCCCAGGGTAAGGACTTGGTTAAGTACACCCCTGTGGTCTTGAAAATGGGGAAAACCCAATATCTGCCCTCATAATAAACTGAGCTAAACCCTGAGGGCATTGCAGTTTGTGGGGATTTCTTCCAAGGAGGGGAGGCTGCGGGATGAGCCTTTGGCCTGGCTGACTACAGAGGCAGAGTTGGTGGATCTGGCTCAGCTCCCGTTGGGGCCCCCAGGAGCCACAGGGCAGAGAGAGGGGGACCTAGCACCCAAGCCCACAGACGGAGAGCCTTGCTTCCCTGGCAGCCCACTGCCTCAGGGGATCTTAAGCACCAATTGTTTAAGTTGAAAAGAAAAGGAGCTGCCTGCACAGCAGTCAGTGATCAGCACACCAGGCATTCTCCTCTGGGAATGAATGTTCAGGGGACTGCGGGGAGGGAGCAGGGTGCAGCAGCATCTTATAATTGGTCTTGGAAGGAAGGTCTACCTCATTTCTGTGAAAAGAGAGTCTGATCTGTGAACACTCAGTCTATGAAATACAGACCGTTCTTCCTGACATGAGACGATGCCTATAGCAGGTTGAAGGCATTTTTGGGAAGCTCTAAGAACACGAGTCTGTTCTCTCATCAGTATGTACAGATGGGAGAAATGCCACGGGAACACCACTGGCAGTGTTTTTAAGGCCTGCAACTGGAAACGTGGGGAAGAGGACAGACTCACGAGTGCTGCCGCCTTCTCCCCAAACTCCCTAGTGGGGTCACAGCCAGAAAGCACGGACGCCCAGGGCCCTGGCCCGTCAGCCAGCACTGTACCCTGCAGTCTCCCCCTACCCTCACTGTACCCCCAGATTCCCAAGGAGCCCTCAGTTCCAAGGAAAGCCTGGGAGGAAGCACACATCTCGACCCTAGCCATAGTGTGACCCTCTGTCCATTCCTGTCCGGGTCTACAGGTATCACACTGCTGTCTTACCCATGGCAAGTGCCCAGGGCAAGGTGGGCCAGCGACCTCTAGCCTCAGCCCCTCCTGAAGGTGCACGGTCTTGGGGTAGGCAGTGAGGACAGCCATAACTGTCAGGGCAACAGGGCTTTGTGGCACAAAGCTGGCCCACGCGGCCATCCCTCTGCCATTTCTGTGCCAGCCCCGCTCCCCCGGGCTCCCACCCACACGCCCTAGCCCAGGACAGAGACAGCAAGGGCAGGGCAGGCCCCACCCTTTTCTGGAAGGCTGTGTTTCAGGGTTCAGGCCAGGAATACTCCCCATTCCTCTGGACTTTCCCCAGAGTTCCAGGGAATGAGCCAGGCCCATGGTGTCCTATGCCAGTGGTGGGGACGGGAGCATCCAGCTTTGGGCTTTGGTACCTCTGACCTCTGTTCAGGCCCAGCCGCTCCTCTTTTTTGCTCCCTCTCTCTGCAAAGTCCGTCCACACCAGCCTAACAGACACTCTCGTTGTTCCTAACCATTCAGTCCCCCTGAGGCCATCAGACGTGACTTTCTCTGACTCCACTGCAAGTTGCTGGTGTCCATGTGGACCTCTCTGCTGACAGGGTGCTGGCCAGGTCTCCTGTTTCACCCCTCAGAGTGTCAGGGAACCCTCCTGGGGCGGAGGTAGTCCGGCCCACCCAGCAGGCTCAGAGGACACCATGAGGCCAACCCACTAGGCTGGGCCTGGACGTGAGGCAAAGCCATCGGGGAGGCCCCAGTCTTACAGGAGCACAGCCTGTGGTCAGGGGCCACAAAACGTAGATTTGCACTATAGATTTGATGGCTGCGAAATTCCTTCGTGGTCCCGAAAGGCATTCTTCATGAAAAAGAAACTGACAAGGTGGTCATCCTTAGCGTCAGATGCTTCTGTTTCTTAAAGATGCCATGAAGAGAGGAAAGCAGGCCTCAGTGTGCCAAGACAGCTGCCATCTGTGCCCCCACCCCAGGCCTGGACGTGGAGCCTATAAAGACAGCCTACAGAGAGAAGACAAAGACCTAGAAAAAAGGGTGAGGATGTGAACAGACGGCCCGCAGAGGAGGAGGAGCCAGCAGCCACGTGTGAGGGACAGGGAAGCCCACAACCACAACCAGCAGCAGCACTGAGAGCAGGGAGCAATGGGCCCCCTGTATCCTGGGGCATCACCTGCACACCCGGCTGTGTAGAACGTGCGGCCACATTGGAAACTGTTTGGCAAAAACCTGGGAAATTACGCACACACACACATCTCTTTCATGACCCAGCAGCTCCACTCCCACCAGAAATGTGCAAGCATAGAAGACCCACACGAGGACAGCCACAGACAGGCACAAGGCCGGTCACAGCAGCACCTTCAGGTCAGCCGGGCTGGGAGCGGCTGGCATGCCCATCGGTACCACTGCGCAGACAGACGGGAATGTGTGTCCCGTGGAATCTCGCACAGCAGTGAGAGGGACACACCATGGCTGAGCAAGCCCCACTCCGTCTCGCAGTCCTGTGGTGGAAGGCTGTGTGAACCTGTCCACCTCAAGCTCTAGGGCAGGCAGGCGGCAGGGTGGTGGCTCCCTGGAGGTGGGCAGGGGGGCAAATCTGGGGCACCTCAGGCTCTGCTTTGACCTGGATGAGGCCTGGTGGCTGGCCACTCCTCACAGGATAAAGCGGGCGTCAGGAGCCTCTGAGATGTGGGGTGAGTGCAGACCTCACTGCATGTTATGAAAGGGAAGGATGCTGAGCCTGACCCTCCACAGGCATGCACCTCCACTGGCCCCTGAGTTGCCTCCCAGGTCCCGAATCTCTCATTTTCCTGACAGCAGGGGACCTGGTCCTGTTTCTATCACATCCTTCTGTCAACAAGGGAAGGACAAGCCAGCAAATATTTGTTAAATCACAAAGCCGTCTAGGCAGAAAAGAACTCTGTCAGGCCTACAGTCCCCAACACAGGCGCCAGGGGCAGAGGCTGGAGCGTGCACGTGGAATTCCACTGTCAGTCCCCCGACAATGGCTCAGCGCAGGGAATGTGGCCCTGGCTCTGTCAGGGGCCCATGCCGGGGCTGCAGAGAAGCCAGAGCACCTCCGTGTGTCCTGGCCGGCAGCTCACAGCCTCCCTGAGCAGCGTCCTCCCAAGGCCCTGTGTACTGATCTCCCCATCCCAGCCCCCAAGCCCTCTCAGGGGAGCTGTCACTCATAGTCACCATGGCAGGCACTACTCTGAGTCTTCATGTGCAGAGCCTCAACTGCCAGCACAATAACGATGCCCATCTGGGGGCCCAGACATCACACGGCCAGTGAGTGGTGGGGCTGGGACTAAGGAAGGAGCTCCAAGACCTGGGTGTCCCCAGGCCCTTGGGTAGTGAGTGGAGAGACCAGGAGGGAGCTGTGCCTTTCCTAGGAGGTGAGCCCACTGCCTGTCCAAACCTCACCCAGGGCCCCCCAGTTCGTCCTCAGGAGTTGACACAGGCTCTCCTAGGAAAGGGTGGCTGTGTGCACTCGCAGCCTGCGCAGGGACACTAGTCCTGTCACCCCGTGGTGAGGCAGGGGTGCTGTTCCCGCCAGGCATCAGAATCTCAGCCCATGTGGTCAGTGGGGATCAAAGTCCCTCCTTGGAGGGGACGGGGCAGAGTGTGTCTCAGCCATCCAGTGTCACATGGTCACTGCCATCACCATGTGTGGGATATGGCCCTGGGGTCACTGATGCTGTGGGTCCTGGTGCCATGTGGTCCCCCTGCCTTCCTCAACATCGACCTCAAGACCTTGTCAAAAATGGTTTATTAGTTTCGACTTTTCTTTCCCCTTTAAAACACTAATTCCGTTTGTGATAAAAATATTCGTGGCATAAAATTAGCCGTGTAACCACATTTCAGCATGCAGCCGGGTGCAGGAGGTGCACTCCTGTGTGTCACAGTGACTGAACAAGGACATCGCCTGGTGCAGGCAAAAGGGGGCCTCAGCCAGAGTCACAGCCCTGCATCCGAGGAAACGGGACGGCAGAGCAGCCACCACGGACACCAACGAGGCTGTCCCACAGAGTCGGCCTCTTCCACTGAGGCCAGCCAACCAGCTTCCTTGCTCTGTCTCCACATCTTCTTTATAAAACACTGTCCTTGCCCCTGCGGGGAGAACTCCCAATCATTTCCACCCCGTTGGGGTGGGTATTTGCTCAGACAGACTCTTCAGAACTGTAATGTGCCCCTGGCTGGGGGGCTCAGTTGGTTAGTACACTGTCCCGATCTGCAGGCGTGAGCCTGGTCAGGGAACATACAGGAATCAAGCACTGAATGTGTGGAGAAGTGGAACAACAAACTCATCTCTCTTTCTCTCTTTCACTTTCTCAAATCGATAAATAAAAATTAAAAACAGAGACATTAATATACCTTTTAGCATGTAATCATCACCACCTCCACCTCCAGAAATCTCACAGAACTGGAAGCCTGTCCCCATCAGACATTAGCTCTCTCTCCCTCAGCCCCTGGCAAACACCACTCTATGTCCTGCCTTTATGGATGTGACTCCTGTAGGGACCTCACGTCAGTGGAGTCCTGTAGAGTTAGTCCTTTGTGACTGGCTTATTTCACCAAGCATACTGTCCTCAAGTTCATGTGTATTGTAGCAGGTGTCAGAATTTCCTTCCATTTTAAGGCTGAATAATATCCCATTGTATGGCGAGACCACATTCTGTCTATCCATTCATCCATCAGTGGACAGTTGGGTTGCTTCCACCTTTGGCCATTGTTAATAACTTTGCTTTACTAAATGCTTTTCCCTTGTATAGAGTGAAGTGGAACAACTTGTCACCGTTTTTGTGAAGAGTCGCACACACATGAACAAACACGGGCACACAGAGACATCACAGCAGGGACGCAGGGTAGGCAGAGGGAAAGGTGCACTCCTCTGTACCTTTTACTTTCTGTAGCCTGTGCCAGCATTGCCGGGACAAAAATACTTTACAATCATTTAAATTAAGCAGCTGCTGAGCCCAGAGATAAGCAGGTCACACTCTGGCGCCCCGAGGGCGGTCATTTCTATCCTATTATTACCCACAGCCCAGATAAAGTGACCAACAAACTGTCCCAAGGTCATACCCGTGGGTTCTGACAAACTGCCAACCATGGAGGTCCAGGGAGAGAACGTGCCCATAATGGGTTTGGGGCTGAGCTCGGCTCTGGGCTGAGTCTCCCGTGAGAGTGGCCGAGGGACACGTTGTCGGTCAGCTGTAGACCTGGAGTCGTGTGGGTGCCCAGGGCACAGACTGGGCTAGACTCGACTGTGCCAGACATTTTCCAAACTGGCTGAGCCATCACCGCACGTTTTGAACTTGAGATTTCGCTTGGTCAACTGAACCAAAAGCCATCTCTTTTTCTTTTTTTTTTCCATCTCTTTTTCTTGACTTTTCTTCTATTATACTAAGAGAGGGAAGGGAAAGTTTATTAACAGTTTCTGAGTTAGATAACTAACTCTTGGTTTAATTACCTCATCCAAAACTTAAAACTTTGGCCCGATTTACATGAAAGCAGACAGATTAATGTGCTATTAAGATTTACTGATACCTCTACAGAGAACTACTACTCTTTGCAAATGCTGCAAGTCATTGATTTCCATTTTCTCAGGGCAAGGATTTTAAGAATACATTTTAAAAATAAGCTTTGAGCCTTGGCCAGTGTGGCTCAGTTAATTAGAGTATCATCCCATAACTGAAAGGTTGCAGGTTTAATTCCCAGTCAGGGCACATATTTGGACAGTGGGTTCGATCCCGGGTCTGGGCATGGGCGTGAGTGACCTACAATCCCTGGCCAGGGTACATACAGGAGGCAGCCAATCGATGCTTCTCTCTTGCATTGATGTTTCTCTCTCTTCCTGCCTGTGTCCCTTGCTCTCTCTCTAAAAGCAAAAAAAGAAATGTCCTTGGCCCTGGCTGGTGAGGCAGTTGGTTGGGCATCGTCTGGCAAAGAGAAAAGTATCCAGTTCACTCCCAGTCAGGGAGCATACAAGAGGCAGCCGATCGATGATGTTTCTCTTCCTCTTTCCCCCTCCCTTCCCCTCTCTTTTAAATAAATAAATAAATTCTTCTTAAAAATGTCATTGGGTGAGGATAAAAAAAAAAAAAACAACCTTTGAGCCCTGGCTCATGTGGCTCGGTGGACTGAGTGCCCGCCTGTGAACCAAAGGGTCACCGATTTGATTCCCAGTCAGTACATGTGCCTGGGTTGTGGGCCAGGTTGCCAGTAGGGGGCACACAAGAGGCAACCACACATTGATGTTTCCCTCTCTTTCTCCTTCCCTTCCCCCACTCTAAAAATAAATAAATAATATCTTTTTAAAAAAATGCCAAAAGACCTCTGATTGCAACAGCAGTACCAAGGTTACATAAGCCTCACAACTCTGTCAAAGTAAGAAAAGTCCAAACCTGTGGAGAATTTTTATAAGAGTATATTCGAGCCAAACTGAGGACATATGCCAGAGAGCAAGATCTCAGATGCTCCAGAAAATAACAGTTTGCAGGTTCTTTTACACATTTGAAATTAAGGAGGGAACTTGAGGAAGATTACACACCTGTAGGAGAAAGAAAGTCAGGGATGGGATTATGGGATAGTTAAAAGATTATGTGCGCTCCTGAGGGTATTTCCAGGGTGTGCTGACCTAGATGCACAGAAACAAAGGACAGAGCTTGCTGAAGGCAAAGGTAAACCTTTTACTAAAATGCTGTATGCCCGAGCTGTGACAAACACCATGACCTGCCCAGTTAGGAATTTATGATCAGATCACCTGTGAGGTTGCTTTCCGTAGAACCCGTTTTTTCACCCACAACTCAATACCCCGTGCCACAGCCAGATTCTCCCGAGGCGAGCGACCCAGGCCGAAACCATGTAATACAAAGGCGCCGATGAGTACAGAGAAAAGGAAACAAAAACAGGGTCAGCTGGGACTGTCTGATTGCTACACTCTGCTTTTGAGGAGAAAAGCGATGCCCATTAAAAACCCAAAACAGAAAGATTTGCAACTTCGGCTTGGGGCCAGCACCAGAGCCTGTGGGAGGCGGTCACAGAAAAGACAGCAGAAGATCTCTTCAAAGTGCACAAGGAAAATGACTGCCAGCTGGAATTTCCACACCAGCAAATCGGCCATTAAAAATGAAGGCACAACAAAGACATTTTCAGACAAACAAAACCTGACAGAATTCTTCCCGAACTGAAGGCAAGGGGCCCCTAACCGAAGCACAAAAATGCAGAATAACCGCAAGGAAGATGATGCAGGAGATGGGCACGAGCACTGACTAGACAGGACAGCAGTGGTGGTAACGAGACCTTGGATGCAGAGAGAGTGGCGAGCACGTGCAGGGTGAAGAATGCAGCGACAGGGGCCCGGGAAGTGCAGCGAGGCTGTGGATCCTCGTGCTGTGTGGGACGTGGTGACTGCACATTTTTACACAGACCCCCATGAGCCGGGGCAACCTGACAAGAATGGTAGCCTGTGTAACTAGTGAGCTAACAGAGGGAGGAAACGAAACAACAACAATGACAAGAACACGTTCAACACCAAAGGACAGAAGATGCATGCTCAGGACTGGACGACCGCCCTGGCAGATCAGCACCTCCAGCCCCTGTGCCGCTGGCACCGCCCGAACAGCAGAGCCTAACGCAGCTAGAAGAACCAGGCACTTCCATACCAGTAGTTAGAAATGTTAAGACGCCTCTCTCAGGAACGGATAGAACAAGTAAAAAGAAACCTAGCAAAGATAAAGACAACCTGAACTACATGTGTAACGAGACTGACGTAACTGACAGGCACTCGGACATGCGCCCAACAATTGTACAACTCATGTGCCCTTCAATGGCACACAGCACATTTAGCAAAACAGACTGTATTCTGGACCACAAAGCAAATCACTTTCAAAGAATGCAATAGCAGGAGGATCTCTGACCACAAAGGAATAAAGCAGAAAATTAACCACAGAGAGTTAAATGGAAAATCTCCAACACATTCCAAGAAACCGATGAGCTAAAGAAACCACAATTGACAACAGGTAATATTTTGAATTAACTGATAATAAAAATACCACCCATCAACACTTGTAAAATGCAGCTAAAACTGCGTAGAGGAAAAACTTGTCACCACAGGGGATCCTGAAAAATGACAAAGGTAGTATAGTGGGTTGAACGATGTCCCCTAAAAAGATAATGTTGAAGTCCTGGCCTCTCTAGCTGTGTGTGTGGCCTTATTTGGAAATAGGGTCATTGCAGATATGACTGACTTCAGATGAGGTCACACTGGAGTGGGGGGAAGGGACCGTGATCCAATATGATTTGTACCTTTAAAAGGAGAGATAAGAAAACACCAGAGAAGAGATGCAGGGGAGGAGGTCACGCGACAACAGCGGCAGAGGTTGGAGTAATGTGTCCACAGCCACGGGACACCTGGAGTCCCCAGAAGCCAGAGGAGGCAGGAGTGATCATCCCCTGGGGCCTCTGAAAGGAGCATGGCCCTTCCACACCTTCTGGCCTCAGGTCCCAGAGAAAATACATTCCTGTTGTTTTAAACTCTTGGACTGCAACTTCGTTATACAGCAGCCCTAAGAACTGATACAAACAGTAAGAAGATACTGTGAATAACTTTGTGATAATAGTTTTGAAATTGTAGATGAAACAGACAAATTCTCTGGGAAACACAGCCCCCCCAAATTTACAGAAGAAATAGCAACTCTGAATAGCATATCTCATGTAGAAATTATAGCCATAGTTTGAAGTGTACACACACACACACACACACACTCAGGCTCAAATGGCTTTACTGGTAAAATTTTGCAAACATGGAAGAAATAACACCAATTATACTAAACTCTCCCTGAATTTATTTTTAAAAATGAATACTGCCTAACTCATTTTATCAAATCAGCCTGTGTCATCAAAGAACTGAGATACAACTCTGGTGAGTTATCCTACACACCACGGAAATGTCGAAAATGCTACTGATTGGGTTGGCTGTAACATTCTATTTTTTACCTGGGGGTTACAAGAGAAAAATTCTTAAATGTTCTAAATTAAATTACAGTAGCCTGAGGTTGGGAAGAAGGGACAGGGAGCTGGTTAGTTAACAGAGCCGAAATAGAAGCCAAGGAAAGACTGCTCACATTCCTGACCGTGTTGAAACTTTGCGTCGACTTCCAGGGGGCTATTTCAGCCCTTATCTGGAGAGTTAGGTGACTGACTACCAGACGGCACCCGCGTTCCTGTGAACCTTCTGGGCCGTGGCCCACAACCATCACAGAATCAGCAAACATGGCTTCCTTGCGGGTTATCCCTGTCCCAGAGCGAGCCCCGCTTTACCTCCTTAAAGCAGTCAGTGTAAATTCTTTCAAAGCAACTTACATCTCTCTTTCCCAAACTCATTGTAACGAAAGGTTACAGGTGTCCTGTAAAGGTTAAAGGTGTCCTGTCAGCCCCAGGACAGCAGACTTGTTTGCCTTCTCCACCCAGCCCTGCCGCTGGTGGATCAGGCTGATGCCCCAGGACCTGGTCCTTATTCTGGGCAGCACGTGGCTCAGGAAACCCTTTCTTTCACCAAAGCTTCCAGATATGAAGGTTTCCATTTAACAGGGCTGGTTACATGCAAGCGGTAAACGTTGAATTCGTGTATATCTGGCTATTTGTGTCATATGTTGGTGCCAGTTTATGTAGAAATGGGCACATCCCTCAGGAAAGACCAGAGTGGACAACAGTCAGAGGGCAGCAACTTCAACTCCTGGCTGCAAGCCCGGTCACCACAAAACCAAGTGCTGTTGAAGAGCTACCTATGCCACGTGGTCTCAGCTGGGCAGGAAGCCAGCCTTGACTCGGAGTCCTGTGAGATCAAGGCCACTTGTCCCCTGCTCCCATCAATCCTTGCCAGGCTGCAGTGGAGTGTGTGTGTGTGTGCACGTGTGACTGTGTGAGCATTAGTGTGTCTATGTGAGTGTGTTAGGCTGTGTTGGTGTCTGAATGTGAGCATGCCTGTGAGTGTGCGCCCTTTGCTTGTGCCTGTATGCGTGCTGTGAGTGTGGGTGAGCTGGTGGGTGTGTGCTCACACGTGAACACTGTGTTCCTTAAGTAGCCTGGAGCAGCCCAGGGCCAGTCACCACACAGGCTCTGCCTGCCTGCGCCCTAAGGCACCCTGCTCACACAGACACCAATTGGTGCAGACACCAATCTGGACCCGCCCCGGCTCAGAGGCCAGACCACCTCCTTCTGTCCACCCACAAAGGCTGGCACTTCAGTCACTCTGGGCTCCACCCCCTCACCTTAACCCCACTGCCCTTTCTGGCCAATTCAAAAGAAAGAATAAACTATTCTTTCTTTCCAAGTGCCCACTTGCACCCTGCTGCCCTCTGCAGGGCACGGGAGGGTACCCTTAAGATTCCAGGTCTGATGGCCTCAAACAGTCCTTCCCCACCTGCCCACACCCCTGCTGACCTTTGGTCAAGTTCTCACCCAAGGTTCTGTCCTTCCTGGCTATGGCCATGTGTCCTGAACATCCAGGGCACCTCCCCAGGGGCCACCTGCAAGGGGCCACAGACATGACCAGGCCATTCCAGGAGAAATGGACACAGGGCAGACATGTCCAGCAGGGGCCCCTCGCTGCTGCAGGGAAAGCCATGCCTCTTGCCTCTGAAAGGGCAGAGACTCTGAGTCCAGCTGGGACACTCCCAAGACAGCCTGGGTGGCACCAGGCAGGTCTGGAAGTGTTTGGAGAGTAAACACCCCAACCTGGGCAAATACAGCTGCAGCCAGGCTCTGAGGCCACATAACACACCAGCTGACAGGCAGGGTGGGGGCCTGCTCTGGGGGCCCCATGTTTTTCTGAGGGACAGAAAGGTGAACCCCACTGCTCAGGCCCAGGGGCAGGGAACTCTAACATGCACAGAAAAGTGTCACCCCAGACAGACACACTCACTCAGTGACATGCGCTCACTCAGGGAGATGCGAAGCCTCTGGACAAGACCAAAGGGTGAATATTGGGCATTGATCACCAGTGAGCACCTGGAATGTTCCCTGCATCCTAGGGAGCAGCCCCTGCCTCTGGGGAGAGAGACGCCAGGGGAAGGACGTGTGAGGTGTGAAGGCACTGTGGAAATGCGGGTGCGCCTACAGGCTAGGAGGACGGTGTCTGCTAAATGTATCAGGGATGTTTCTGGAGGGTCAAGGGTGAGGGAAGAGTGAGAAAATAAAATGGAGGCACTGTAGTCAAGCTGCTAAATCGCTAAAGCAAACAAGTTGAGGTGTGAGGAAACAATTCTTGTCTTAACCAGTCTGGGAACTTAACCTTCCCAGTCCTGCGTCAATGCCCAGATATACATCAGACTCGCAGATAACCCTCTAATTACCCCCCGAGGGACCAAGGAAAGAATGTTCCTGTGTCCAGATTGCCTAACAACCCACATCCAGACCCATCCAGACTGTCTGACATCCATTATCCATACCACCATCTACAGCAGCGGTCCCCAACCTTTTTGGCACCAGGGACCGTTTCCTGGAGGACAATTTTTCCATAGAAGTGGGTGGGACGGGGTGGGGGGGGGCAGGAGGCGGAGCTTAGGTGATAATGCAGCGAAGCTTCCCTGGATCCTCCTGCCTCTCACCTCCTGCTGTGCGGCCCAGTTCCTAGAGGGCCATGAACCAGTAGGAGTCCAGAGCCCAGGAGTTGAGGACCCATGATCTAGAGGATTACCATCTCAGACCAGTCGGAGATTAAGAATGCAGGACTGATTCTTCGCAAGAGTGTACTCTTCACTATAAGGACCCTCAGCTTGCCCCAGTGTGACTCAGTTGGTTGGAGGGTCCTCCTGTACACCAACAGGCTGGGGGTTTGATTCTGGGTCAGGGCACATATCTAGGTTGTGGGTTCAATTCCTGGCCAAGGTGTGTAAGGGAGGCAACCGATCGATATTTCTTTCTCTCTCTCCCTTCCTCTCTCTGTAAAATCAATAAACACATTTTAAAAAAATAACACTCATCTTTTCCTTCTTTTTTGGAACACTCTGGGTGCACCTAGTTGTGCTTATGATCTGCAAATCCTAAGACCCTTGAACAAATCTTTAACATTTACTTCCAGCTAAGCTCCTGATTCATTCACGCTCTGTTGGCGGACAAGGGCACCCAAGGGATGGGAAGGCGCAGCAGGAGGAGCAGGCCCGCTGAGGTCTGCGAGGCTTGCAAGGTCTGCAGAAAGAGTGGAGACAGGCCCAGCAGGACTGCAGCTCCCTGGTAAAACCCACCAGTACCGACAAGGAAAGCGCCGGCAAAAATCTGCTCATCCTGTTCCCATGACCCAGGCTCTCCCGAGGCTCCGGGGCCTGGAGGTTGAAGCGGAACAGGAAGTCAGTGTTTCATGGGGACAGAGTGCCAGTCAGGAGAGGTGAAAAGCTCTCGGGAAGAGTGGTGATGATGGCTGCACAACGCTGTGAATGCACTTAATGTCACACGAAAGTAAGTGAGATGGTAAATTTTGTGTTGTGTGTATTTTACCACAACCGAAACATAAATTTGAAAGGCCTGTGCAGCTCCAAGCCAGGCGAGGCTGGAGGGGGCTGCTGGTTTGTGCTGTGACTCTTATTCCCAAACTGTGAAAGCCGGAGTGGGTGACACCCATCCCTTCTCCTCCCCAAAGGGTAGGGTCTCATGGAGCACCCTTCCAGGCATGGGGTGGTAAGAGGGCCCCCAGGAGTGCCCCTGGGAGCCATGTGGGGTCTGCCTGAGACCCCAGGCTCAGGAGGCTGGAGGAATTTCCAGGCCTTCTCCAGGCCTACGGTGCGGAGCCAGGTCCCCCACACCCTGCCCTGTAATCCTCCGGGCTATGCACTGAGGCCCAGACCAAGAGAGGGCACAGAGTCCCCCGGGCTCTCAGGGGTGCAGCAGGCCTCCGGGACACCATGCCACCAGCCTTCAGGAGGGGCCAGGCGGAGCCTCCACAGCCACCCCATGAATGAACATGAGAACACCCAGGAGTCACCGACAGTCAACACCGTCTTGGGAGGAAAATTACAGCCTCAACTGCTGCCATGATTAAACAGGAAGAACATAAAAGATTTCAGATGGGGTTACATTCACAAATTCATGGGGCTGCTTCCAAGGCACGGCATTGTTCCTCTGCCCAAAGCTGGTGATTCAAAAGGACAGCACCTCGCTGTCGTCAGAGGGCGAAAACCCGATCCCCGGCCCTGAGCCTGGGGGCCCGGGGTCGGACCACGAGGGAGGGACGTCCCTGCCAGGCCAGCCCAGGGCGCGTGTCTCCATTTTCCCCTGAAAAAGAAAGTTAAAAAACTAAAGAAACTTCTAAGGTTACCTCCATGATTGTATTTCTGTGTGTGGTTCAGAAAAAATGCTGAAAATCACCTAAAATTGTCCATGTTTGGTGACAGGAGGCTTAGTTACAGAGGCGACAGCTCTGCTGCCCATCCCCCGATCAAGGTGGCCAATGTTGGCAGCTCCAGAACCATCTAGAATCTGCCAGAAGCCTCAGCACTTGCTTCGGCCGCGTGCTGGACCAGTCCCCCGAGGATGGCCGCAGGGAGGTACCCGGTGCCCAGTGTCCTGGGTAGGGCACACCCACCTCATCTGAGCGGCCTTTGAGGCATCAGGGGCAACCTCATGGGGGCCTGGGCCCCAGCATGTGGCAGAGGACTTTCTACATACGGGCAGGGTGTGGAAGGGTGGTCTTTGCCCTCCCTGGGCCTGAAGTGAGGGAGAGAAAGGCTCCACACCCCTCCCGCCAGGATCAGACATGGGGGGCGTGCAGTAGGGCAAACCTGCCCCAGCCTCCTGCGTGACACCCCCTTTAGTCAGGCTCGTGGGGGAAGGGGAGAAGATTCCATCTTTCCCTCTGACACACTAGAAGGGTGAGGGACAGACCACGGGCAGGCCTTTCAGGGAAACCAGGAGGGAAGTGGAGGAGGAAGACCATTGGGTGACAGGAGGAGGGAAAAGAAGGGACAAGGCCCAGCAGGTAGAAGGGGAGGCAGAGCTTGGAAGGACCCAGGCTGTCTCCTTGCATTAAAAACAGCAGCCAGCCCAGTCAGAGGTGGGCAGCCCGGGGAGCTGGGTGGTAGGACCTGCGGTCACTGGAGCAACAGGGAGCAGGCTGAGGCCACAAGCAGGAAGCTGATGGGGAGGGCATTCTGGGGGCTGGTGTAGTCCTAGGGCCCCGGGGTGGGGGTGAGGGAAGACACCCCAGAGCCAAGTTGGTGTTGGGGGTGGTGGTGGGACGGGGAGAGTGTCTGAGGATCTTTGAGCAAGGGCTGCGAGGTTAGGCTGGAACCTTCTGGAATCCCTCCCCTGGCATGGTGTAGATTGGTATACAAGGCCCCAGACTTGGCCAAAGAACCAGGTGCTCTCATAGAACAGCCTGGAAACAGAGCTTGGACACCAGACACAGATTTGATTTTTCAAGCCTGCACCAATGTCTTTGTCACGGTCCTCCCCTGCCCCCTACTGGTCATCCTGTTACTCACCCAAAAGCCACCTGGAGGCCAGAAGCCCTGGTCCCTGCCCTCCGGCGGGGATTGGATAGAATGGCATCCTGATGCTTCCTCCACAGTGCCTCACAATGCCCCACAGTGTCCCCACAGTTCCCCAAACAGTACCCCACAGAGCTCCCTGCAGAGCTCCACAGTACCCAGCCTTGTCACACCATGCTCCCCACAGTGCTCCGCAGTGCCCCCCAGTGTCATACCGTGACCCCACAGAGCATGACCTACAACTTTCCACTGGTCACTTGGAGGCCACCACCTCCCATGGGGCTCCTATCCTCCCGCCCCGGCAACCTGTGCCCGCGCTGCGAGGGCTGTCCTCCTCCCTCGCTGGGGGAGCCACGCGCGCTCCCTCCTGCCAACGTGAAAACAAACCACGCGGAATGATCCGGAGTCCGCCCCCAGGGAGCCCATCATCGGTGCCCTGAGACATGGCGTGAACAGCAGGCAGCAGCCAGACCACAGACAACACAGGACCCTGCCCCACGACCTTGCACCAGCAGCCCGGCAGCCCAACCCCAGCCTTAGCGGCAATGGGCCCAGGTGGTCAAGACTCGGTCAACAACTGCCCCCCTTCCACTCAGGACCAGCCACAGAAAGCAAATGCTCCCCAACCACCCACACAGATGCCCCCTTCCAGCTCCTGCCTCCCTAGGCTCATGGCCCCCTTTGCTCCACAGTGACACTCTCATTCTTGTCTACTTGCCCCGGAGTCTCCACCACACAGAGTGATGGGCTGACCCCGCCACAGCCAGCTCTGCCCATTCATACTGGGAGGTCTTTGTTCACCTCCACAGCCCTGTCTGGGAATCAGCACTGCTGTCCTCGGGCTGGACATGCGGGCAGCTGAGGGCATGTCTTCCCAGGATTGGCCTTTGTGGTCGAGGTCCTTCCTGCTCACTCCAGCGTGTCATCAGAACCCACAGTCAGGACTGACGGGGTGGCAGCACCACGCTGAGATCTGAGCCGTGCCAGGACATTTTCTCATTCCCAATGTCATTAGTCCAGGGGGTTTGTGTTCAGGGTGTCACCCAATGTGAGGGTTTGTTCACAACCAACCCCACGGGCCCCATATGAAGGTAAAAGTGCCCACCTGCCAGGAGCACCAACATTCAGCTGAAAGAATAATGCCTTGGAATGAAACCAATAGGATCCTTTGTCTTCAAATACAAGTGCAGGAGAAGGACGAACACTCTGCCCCCAGGGAAAACGGCCATGGCCGCTTGTAAACCCGTTCCGTTGACCAGCCGCCGGTCCTGGGCCTGCTCGCCCTCGCTCTGCGTGCACGTGTTTGCACCCTCCTCTGTGCTCTGAGGCTCCATGCCCTGACCTCACCGTCAGCACGTCAACATTAACCCTCTGCTGGCTTTTAAAGTCGCAACCCGGCTTCCAAGTAAAGTCTGTTACCAAACATAAGCAAAGCTCAAAGGGCTCAGGGGACAAAGTGCAGGTGGGGCCCAGGGTCCGGCGAGGCTTCCCATTCTGGACTCCGGGGGATGCCTTGGCTTTCGTGAGTCACCGACACACTCATGCACACGTGCCGCACGCAGGTGCAGCATCCCAGGCCCTGTGCTCCGGCACTTTGTGTGGACCCCGGCTTGGCTCTGTGCAGGAAACCCAGGAGGGGTCAGAGTGGGTGGGGTCTCTCCTTTGAGGCTGCTTCTTAGGCCCTGGAAGGTGGAGAATGGCACTGCCCTGCGCCATTCTTCCTGGGAGAGCAGCCTTCAGGTGACTCAGCTGCTGGCAGAGCTGTACTTTGGAGCCAGGTCTCCTCCAAGCGCTGATTTTTGGCTCAGGTCCCAGCCTCCTTGGCTCCTTTGATCGCCCCTGGGTCCCACTCTCCCCACCATCCATAGGCTCCAGGACACAGCAGTCACCCCCCTGCAGAGGTCCACTCTCCTCCTGGGACCACCCCAGGAGGCCCTGGGCTCCTGGGTACAGGGTCTGGGCCCCAGAACAGGCTGGGGTCTAGGCTGGGGGCTGCTCCCCCAGGCGCCCCCTCTGTCCCTGTAGACACAGACAGTGGTGGTGCTGCCTGTGGGGCCCACCCGGGCACCCAGGGCAGCAGCACATGCTGGAGTCCCTGATGGCAGTCATGATGCCACGTGATGGGGAGGTGACGGGTGAAGCTGGAGCAGGGGTGTGTCTGTTCTCTTTCCACACCCACTCCCACCCTCAGGACCCCCAGCACTCCAGAAACCCCTCCCAGGCAAGCCCACCTTGCCTCTCTGGGCACCACTTGGAGAGCTGCTGTGTCCAGGGCCACAAACAGTGGCTTAACACAGAAATGTGTGCTCTCACAGCTCTGGGGCTAGAAGTATGAGATCAAGGTGTCCCAGGGCCACGTTCCCTTCGCAGGCTCCAGGGGAGGGCCCTGCCCACCTCTTCCAGCTCCTGGGCTTATGCTGCATCACTCCAGTCTCTGCCTCTGTCTTCAGATGGCCTCCCTTGTGTGCCTGTTCCCTTCTGTGTCACTTACAAGGACATTTGTCCGTGAATTCTGGGCTACCCGGATAACCCAGGATGATCTCTTCATGTTCAGATCCTTAATTACAGGAACCAGGGGTTGGGGCATGGGCATGACTACAAACCTCAAAACTGAAACAGAATTCAGTTCCAAACTCAGAAGAATGTGGGCCCCGGCAAGTGTTACCAGACAGGGGCCTGGCCCTGAGCGGGTCTGCCCAGGGCCAGCTGTAGTGTGTGGGTGCTTGACTTTGTATAGGAGTCATTGTATAGGAGGGATTTCACAGCATGAGACCAGGTGACTACGAGGATACATTTATTAAAGCTGAGAGAATGAAACACGGAAGGACTTAGGACATGAGAAGCAACAGGAGAGGCTAATCCAGAGGGACAGGAGTGCTACAGTCTCTAGGCAACGAGATGCAAAGAGGAGCCCAGGCCTCAAGGGAGGGCTCAGGTGGCCAGGGTGGGGGAAGAGCATAGACCCTGATGGAGGTGGCTACCAGGGAGGGACCCTCGCTGCAGGTGAGCCGTCCAGGAGCACCTGGCTGGAGAAGGCACTGGGCTCTGCTGTGACAGCTCCAAATGACCTCATGGAGGACCACCTTGGGGAGGCTGTTCATAGGGAGTCAGCTGAGGGTTCAGGACAGAGCAGAGCTGTGGCCGTGGCCACCGAGGAGGCTGAGCTGAGACAGGCCCACCTGGGGCCCCAGGGGAGCCCACAGCTGCAACGATTGGGCAGTTTATCTCAGTCAGCTCTTGCACAACTGGCACCATAGACAGGGAGGCCTAAACAACAGAAATTTATTGTCTCAGTCCTGGGGGTTGGAAGTCTGCCCAAATATTGGGTCAAGCATTTTTTCTGGATGTTTCTGGGAAGGCGTTTTTGGGGTGAGATTACCATTTAAATTGGTGGACTTTTAAAGAAAGCAGATTGTCCTCCCTAACCTGGCTGGGTTTCATGCAATCAGTTGATGACCGACCTCACAGAGCGGAAGGAATCCCACCAGCAGCTGGATACCTTGTCCCTTGCTCACTGGACAGTCACAGACATGAAGGATATAATGATGTGGCATTGCTTTGCAAACTGTCCAAAGTGAGGACGAACTGGATGGCAGCTCTACTAAGGTGGGAGAAACATCACGTGCATGTGTGTGCACATGATGGACACACATGCGCACACGTGCCGCAGCCAGGACGCAGCATGTCCAAAGGGACCATCATGACCAGTCTTGCCTTGTGTGCAGTGCACAGGCCCCTCCTCGGGCACAAAGCAGGGATCTCAGTCCTTCCAAGGACAACTCTGAACAGTCCCAGGCAAAAAACCAACATTTGCTGCCTTCTGAGGGGGCACGTATAGGCAACAGCCACCTTCCCCTTTCTGGGGACAGGCCACTGATGCTAAGAAAAGGGCTAACACCAGCAGACAGAACAAGGAAGGACCTGGAAGGCTGGTGAGGCTGGCGAGGCCTCCCGAGAGTGCCCAGCCCAGCCACTTTTTCAGACAGGAGAGCTTGTCCCCACTCTGAGGAGTCTGGGAAAGGGCAGTGGTGATTAAGGTGAGGCAGGGGCTGCAGGGCTGCAGGCCCAGGAGCCAGGACATTTGGTCTGTGCATTTTGCTGAGGCTGGCCCTGGGCACCAAGACAGCCAGTGCATGTCCAGGAAGGAGAGGGCCTGAGTGGGCAGGAGGACTCAGGTTCACCCCTCCCCATCAATGCCTGGCTGGGTGGTTGAGGCTGCCGCTCTCTCTTTGTCTGAGGAGGAGCAGGTCCTTGGGGGAAGCAGTGCAAGGAGGGGCTGTACCAGGTCTGTAGCCCCCATCCCAGAATCTACATTCAGGGAGCCAGTCAGAAGCCCCCCTTCCCCTCCAGGACCAGCCCGGAAGGGGTCATACAGGGTGTTATTTGAAACAGGAAGGTTCTGGACAAAAATAACTCCTGTAAGAGGCCTGAACTCACACTTTGCAGAGAGCAATTTAGATTAAAAAGGACCCACTCCTGGGAGAGCCCCGCATGGTGAGAATTGATTTAATCAAACTGGCCTCCTCCCGGAAAACCAGAGACAGGGGTTCTCTGGCAGAAGCAGGCAGGAGGGGAGGGATTAGGTCCTTCTTGGCCATTCTCTCCTGTTTGCTTTTCTTTTTTTTTTTTTTGTATTTGTTGTATTGTGATAAGAAAAAGATATATATATATATATATATAAAACTCAGCATTTAAGCGATTGTAAGTGTACAGTTAAGTGGCATTAAGCACAGTCACATTGCTGTGCAGCCATCACCTCCACCGTCTCCAGAATTTTTCACCTTCCCAAACTGAACCTCTGCCCCGTTAAACACTAACTCCCCTCCCCCCTGCCCTTGCCACACACCCTCTCCTTTTTGTCTCTATGAATCTGACTCTTCTTTATGAGTAGAAGCATTCAGTATTGATCTGTTTTGTGACTCGCTTATTTCACTCAGCATACTATCATCAAGGTTCACTCACACTACAGCATATGTTAGAACACCCTTCCTTTTTAAGTCTGGATAATACTCCATTGTATGGATGGACCACATCTTCTTTTTTAGAAAATATATTTTATTGATTATGCTATTACAGTTGTCTCAGTTTTTCCCCCCTTGCTCCCCTCTGCCCAGCACCACCACTCCCTCCAGCAATCCCTCCCTTAGTTCACGTCCATGGGTTGTGCATATAAGTTGTTCAGCTTCTCCATTTCCTATACTATTCTCCCCCTGTGTGTTTCGTCCCTACCAATAATGCTTCTTAATCCCTGCACCTTTTCCTCCATTCTCCCCCTTCCCCCTCCCTGCCCATATCCCTCCAAATGATCTCCATATCTATGATTGTTCCCCTTCTGATTGTTTGCCTAGTTTTTTTAGATTCAGTTGTTCATAGATGTGAATTTATTGCCATTTTAATGTTCATAGTTTTGATCTTTTAAAAAATAAGTCCCTTTAACATTTCATGTAATAATGGCTTGGTGATGATGAACTTTAGCTTTACCTTGTCTGGAAAGCACTTTATCTGCCCTTTCATTCTAAGTGATAGCTTTGCTGGATAAAGTAACCTAGGTTGTAGGTTCTTGCTTTTCATCCCTTACCAGTCCCTTCTTGCCTGCAAAGTTTCTTTTGAGAAATCAGCTGATAGTCTTATGGGAACTCCTTTGTAGGTAACTCTCTGCTTTTCTCTTGCTGCTTTTAAGATTCTCTCTTTATCATTAAGCTTTGGCATTTTAATTATGATGTGTCTTGGTGTGATTCTCTTTAGGTCCAACTTGTTTGGGACTTTCTGTGCTTCCTGGACTTGCATGTCTATTTCCTTTGCCAAATTGGGGAAGTTTTCTTTCATGATTTTTTCAAATAAGTTTTTAATTTCTTTTTAAAAATTTTTTTAAAACATTTTATTTATTTATTTTTAGAGAGAGAGGAAGGGAGGGAGAAAGAGAGGGAGAGAAACATCAATGTGTGGTTGTCTCTCACATGGCCCCCACGGGGGGACTTGGCCCGCAACCCAGGCATGTGCCCTGACTGGGAATCGAACCAGCAACGCTTTAGTTCACAGCCCGCACTCAATCCACTGAGCTACACCAGCCAGGGCAAGTTTTCAATTTCTTGCTCTTCCTCTTATCCTTCTGGCTCCCCTATGATTCAGATATTGGTATGTTTGGAGATGTCCCAGAGGTACTTTATACTATCCTTGTTTTTTTGAATTCTTGTTTCTTCTTTCTGTTCTGGTTGAAGCGTATTTCTTATGTCCCAAATCACTGATTTGAATCCAGGCTTCCTCCCCTTCATTGTTGGTTCCCTGTAGATTTTTAAAAATTTCACTTAGTGTAACCTTCATTTCTTCCTTTATGTTGGTTGCCATACTCAGTGAGTTCTTTGAGCATCCTGATCACCAGTGTTTTGAGCTCTGCATCTGATAGGTTGGTTATCTCCATTTTGTTTAGTTCTTTTTCTGGCATTTTGTTCTTTCATTTGGGTCATAGTTCTCTGTCTTCTCAATTTGGCAGCTTCCTTGTGTGTTTCTGTGTATTAGGCAGAGCTGCTTTGACTCCCTGTCTTAGTAGCGTGGCCTATTGTAGGAAAGGCATCTGTAAATTGTGTGGGGTGAGCCTTAGGTAATCACCAAGGCGGGGCAACTCGCTTCACCGATTCGTGGTTCTGTGTCGGGGGAGGGCTCAGACAGGGAACAATGCTGCTGCCTGGCTTCTCTTCTGGAGGTTTGCCTGGCACTCGCCTGTGTGACTGGAGCCCTTCTAGCTCTTTCCCTGGTGCTGAATCCCAGAGGGGTGTGTGGGCACATGTTTTAAGTCCATGCAGGCCCCTCAAGTGGAGTCTCCTAAAAATCTGGCAGTTTCTTCCACTGCTCCAACCCCCAATGGTTTTTACAGCCAGAATTTATAAGGATTTATCTTCCTGGCACTGGAACCCTGGGCTGTGTGGTCTGGCCTGGGGCTGGGATCACCTGCTCCCAAGGTATCCCTCCTGATCTTTATCTACCACATGTGAATGTGGGACCTCCCATGCTGCTGCTGTCACCACCTCTCCATGCCACGCTGTGTGTCCTTGCCTCTTGTCCTGTCTCCACGTCTCCACCCCTTCTACCCATCTGGATGAATGTGGCTTCTTTAAATTCTTGGTTGTTGGACTTCCACACAGCTCAATTTTCAGATGGTGCTTGATGTTATTTGTTTTGAGGTCTAGTTGTAGTTCTTTCTGTGCTTGTGTGAGGAGGTAAAGCACATTTACCTACACTTCCATCTTGACCAGAAGTCTTGGACCACATCTTCTTTATCCGTTCTTCTGTTGATAGACTTTTGCGTTATTTCTACTTTTTTGGCTATTGCGAATAATGTTGCTATGCACATGGGTGCACACATATCTCTTTATGATCCTGTTTTCAATTCCTTTGGGTAAACACCAAGGAATAGAATTGCTGAATCATATGGCAAATCTACATTTAATATTTTAGGAACCTCCTGTTTTCCACAGCAGCTGGACCATTCTACATTTCCATCAGCAGTGTGCAAGAGTTCTAATTTCTCCACATCCTTGCTGACATTTGTTATTGTCTACCTTTTTATGATAGCCATTCAAATGGGGAGTAAAGCACTACCTTATTGTGGTTTTGGTTGCATTTCCCTAATGACCAGTGATGTTGAGCATCTTTCCATGTGCTCATTGTCCATCTGTACATCTTCTTTGGAGAGATGTCTATTTGAGAGCTACCTAGGACCCAGTAATCCCTCTTCTGGTGATCTACCCCACAAACTCAAAAGCATTTATTTGTAAAGATATATGCACCCTATACTCATCACAGCATTATTCAGGGTAGCCAAGGCATGGAAACAACCAGAGTGTCCTTTGACTGACAACTGGGTAAAGAAACAATGGTGAATGCGTACAATGGAATACTCCTGAGTCCTAAGAAAGGATGAAACACTGCCATTTGCATCAACATGGATGCATCTTAAGAGTACCATCCTATGTGAAATAAGTCAGATGGAAAAGGACAAGAACCAAATGATTTCACTCATATGTAGGATATAAAACAGAAAGCAACCAATGAACAAACAGACTCAGATGCAGACAGCAGTCTGAAGGTTACCGGAGGGGAAGGGGGTTGGAGGAAGGATGAAGAGAGTAAGGGGGTCAAACATGGTGATGAAGGAGACTGGACTATTTGTATTAAACATGCAATGGAATGTACAGGTGATGGATCATAAAACTGTACACCTGAAACTTATGTAATCTTATTAACCAGCACCACCTCAATAAATTTAATTTTTAAAAATGTCTACTCAAGTCCTTTGTCCAATTGTAATTGGTTTGATTTGCTGTTAAGTTGTTATAGGAGCTCTTTATACATTCTGGATATTAATCTCTTATCAGATGTGATTTGCAAATATTTTCTCCCATTCTGTGGGTTGTCTTTTCATAGTGTCCTTTGGTGCATGTTTGCATTTTTTAAACCTGTGCTTGCAGTTACCTTGCACTGCCCCCGACCCCACATATTGGTGTAGTAGCCAACATCCATGCACACAGGTCCAGAACCCCAGCCCGAGCCCACCGGACAGAGGCGCAGGTGGAAGCTGTGAGGGCAGAGCAGCCGGGGCCCCAGGCAGGCGCTGCCCCCAGGGCAGTGGGAGAGGTTTTCGAGCACATCCCCCCGGGGGCCTAGGCCTGCCATTGCAGCCTCTCAGTGGGTTAAGGATGTTTGTGTGGCCACCCGAACCAGGCCTTCTTGCGCTTGTTGCCTGTGTGAACTGACCTCTGTGGGGATGAGCAGCAAGGACCCAGGACCCCGGGAGCCCCTGTGTGCGGGGGGCTCTGCACAGAGGCCAGAGAGGCCAATCCCACTGTGCAGACCCTGACTCACACTCTTCAAGACTGAGCTGTGATTCTCTCTTTGGATGATAAAGCCTTTATTTAAAGAAAATTTTGCTGTATAAAGGAAGTTGGTGCCTCAAAACCCATGACAAACTCCCAGGGAAAAAGAAGCCAAGCTGAACATTAAGAAGCAAAGAAGAGAAATGAAGGCTGTGCCTTTGAGTGTTTTCTTTTTAAGCCAAGTTAGACATCACCAAGGCAAGAATTCTTCAGGATTAGAGTGACCAAACCCTCGGGCGTTCTGGACAGAAGCATTGCTCCCTGAGACCAGAGGTGGCTTACAGATTAACACGCGCCATGCTCCATAAAATATTTAAGGGAAAGGAAACAGAGTCTGCCCAGCACACTGCAGGTGGGGGGTCGACACCAGAGCTGTCTGTCGCCTCCACCTGAGTGTCAGTCAGCCAAGAGGGAACAGGCAGCAGCCTGGGTCCTGATGAAAGGATCACATTCAGCCCAGGAAATGGGGCTTTTCCCTAGAACTTTTTAGAAAAGATTTTATTTATTTATTTTTAGAGAGAGGGGAAAGGAGGGAGAAAGAGAAGGAGAGAAACATCAATGTGTGGTTGCCTCTTGTGCACCCCCTACTGGGGACCTGGCCTGCAACCCAGGCATGTGCCCCAACTGAGAATCGAACCAGCGATCCTTTGATTCGCAGGCTGGCACACAATCCACTGAGCCACACCAACCAGGACTGATTTGTTGTATCACTTATTTATGCATTCATTGGTTGATTCCTGTATGTGCCCTGATGGGGGATCAAACCTGCAACCTTGGTATATTGGACCAATGCTCTAACCAACTAAGCTACCTGGCCAGGGATCCCTGAAACTTTTTTTAAGCAGAAACCGAAGACCAACACCATGAATGATAGCGATGACGGATGCACAAAGTCGTGTAACAAGCGCAGATGCACTGTCTGGGCAGGGGTGGGGGGTAAGCTGTCTGGGAGAGCCTGTCACATGGGGTGACCAGGGGAGCCAGCTTGTCCTCTGGCCCCTCACTCCACCTCATCTTCCTGTCTGCTCCACACCCTCCTCCCTCCCATGGCAGCTGTGGACACCCTGGGTGGTACCTAACCAGACCCGGCCCTTGGCTCCTGCACCCGCTGCCTAGATGGACAGGCTGTCTCACCCTCAGTCCTCTGGTTCCAATGCCTTTGTCCTCCTGCGGTCCCTCTCAGCCCAGGAGGATGCTTCCCTCACAGACAGCCCCTGTGAAAGTAACAGGCCACTCCACTACCCTCCTCACTTCCAGAATCTTCCACTCAGAGTCTGCTTCAGGTGCAGCCTGTCCCAGGCCACAGACACACAGAGGTGGTGGCATAGGGGAGTCTAGACCCTGGAGAGCCAAGCTGCCCTCGGAGGTGTGGCCCTGGGAGAAGGGAGAGGGTGGGTGTGCAGGTGTTCCTTGGGCTGTCTCCTTCCACATGTCCTGGAGCTGGCTTTGACCCTCCCCAAATGTCATTGTCCTCAAGGTGGCCTCCTGTACAGGCTCTCCTTCCAGGCTGGATCCTGTCCCTTAACTCTGCTCTCAGGCAGAGGAGGGAACATGTCCATCTCATGTCTTGATTCTAGATTTTGGAACCCCCTCTGATGATCCCACCAAAGGAAATGCACTGGGGGTTCCAACCAGCACCCCTTTACCAGGAATGAAAGGAGAGTGATGGTTCAGCTTCACTCACCTGGGACCTTCCAGACCACCTGTGACATTTCCAGCCCCAGGGCAATACAGCCAGACAAATGGCTCTAGGGTCCCCTCACACACCACCTCTCCCTTCCTGCAGCCACGTGGGAGAGAGTGGTGGGGCAGGCAGTCACATCTGGAGCGCATCTCTCATTTCCTATGGGCGAAGATGCGCAGGCCGCTCCCGTCCCAGCACAGGATCAGGCTGCCCTTAGCAGGCTAACTAAACGTGGCGCAGTGGTGAGCCATTGTGGCCAGCGCGTACTGTGGGCTCGAGGGGGAGCCCTCAGGAAATGCCAGCTGAGCTAGGGAGACACAGAGATGGGGACACGTGGCTGGGCTTCTGTCCTGTCCCAGAGATCGGAGACCCCACCACGGCGGCCTCTCTCCGCACACAGGCACTCACTCCAGGGGAGCTGGTCTGAGAGCGAAGTTGAGTGATTAGACTCTGTGAGTCCCACTCCAGGCTGGCTGCTGAAGGAGGCACCGCAGGGGCATGGACATGGCCTCAGGAGCCTGTGAGTGGAAAGGTTGGTGTCCCCAAGGATTAGAAATTCCCCTCCATCGCTCCCCACATACCTGCAAGTAAAAGGACAATTCCAGACAAGCGCCCGCCATGCCCCACTTCCTGGCTTGGACCAAGAAGTGTCAATAAAGCCTGTTTCCTTTTTAAAACTCAGTTTACATTGTTTAAATGGAGCACCAGATAATAGGGCTTTTGAACTCAAATAGTGGACACAACACAAAATAATTTCACTGACCACTGGCTAGGACTCCCGCACCGTGGAGCCCAAGGTCTGTGGGCAAACATTGGCCAGACAGGTGGCGGGGCAGGCAGCGGCTCCAGGCTTAGCAGTTACCACACCTGAGGGGTCGGGGAATGGCTGGGGTGGCCCATCCCCACCTGGGTTCTTTAGTTCCCAAGGTTGGTGGTGGGGAGGGAGGGGGACCTGCATCCTGGACAGCAGCCCACAAGAAGAGGTGAAAGTGAGTGTGGGGGAATTCTAGGGTTCGGTGGGTTCTCCTGGCCCCGACAGCCCCATCTCTTGAGTGTCTCATTGAGGACCCTGGTGCAGTGCTGTCCATGCCAGCATGAGGATGAAAATCTCAGCAGCCCGAGAGAGAGCAAAAAGGCCCATCGAGACCTGAGCATATCTCCTGGCACCAGACCCTTTCCCCAGGGTCACAGTCCAGCATGCTAGGTAACAAGGGCAAGGGAGGCAGAGTGGCCCAAAAGGAGGACGCAGCCAGAGGAAGACCTGAAGGGTCAGCTGACCCAGGCCCTTGTCCTTACTTGGGGTGCTGGGAGCTGAGCTCTTCTGGCTGGAAGAAGGGCCCCATGATAAGGTATTGCCCGTTGGGAATGCCATCTTTCAGCCCAGAGGCGAGGCCAAGGCCATGGAGGCCCCAGTTCCTGTGTGGAGAGCATGGGGGCCAAGCAAGCCCAGGCTGGGGTCAGTGCGGAACCTGGACCACCGCCCTAGGGGCCCCTGGGGAGGGAGTACGGACCTAGCTCCACTCTCCCAAAGCACAGCTCATCTCACTGCTGCTGACCACAGTCAGGAAGAGTTCACCTGGCAGGCTCCCAGACACGGTTCTTGTTCTCACCCACTTCACCCTGAAATTTCCTAAGTTCTTCATCAAAGCCATTTCTCTCAGAACAGGCTGGAGGCCTGCCCAACCCCCAAGCAATCATTAGTTTCTCTAATTTACTCTAATCAATAACTGCAGAACTACCGCTCAGAGGAAAACAAAAGGACCAAGTTACTGGGTAAGGAGCAGGAGAAGCCTTAGCCCAAGGCTAGAGAGTGCCTTCTGCTTGGGTCACAGCTGGTTTGAGGGGTTGATACCACAGGTGCACAGCAGGTGCCCCGCACAGCTCTCCTGGAGTCCAAGAGTTAGAGGATGACAGGGAGGGCGCATGACCTGAGAACGAGCCACTATCAAGGTGACAAGAGTCCTGTCCACATACTCACACCTGATTGAGAACTCAGAGCAGAACTGGATCAACACACTCATCCCACGTCTGTGCCAAAGGCGCTGTCCTAAGGAGCAGGTGTCTGCAGCACACACATGCACATGCCTGTGGGCAAGCACACTTCATGCACACCCGAGCCACGGGAAGCTCGCTGCTCACGTGGGGAGGCACCACTCAGACGTCACTGTGATGCTGAAGAACTTCCCAGTACCTCAGTGGAAGGTCTTGCTGAACGAGACTCTAAAAGCTCTGCTCCTCTCAGCCCTCACGCTTACAGCCACCCACCTCCATCGAGTGCACACACATGACACTTGCATGTACTGTTTCCCCAGGGTGGGGCACAGCCAGGAGGCCCTTCCACCTGAAGAGCTGGCCTGCTGGGACTACTGGGTTTGGCAGAAGGTAGCTCGGACCAACCTCAGGCCTGCTGTGGCCGAGGTCCTGTAGGCAAGCAAGAGCCCAAGGGCAGTCTGCCCCAGGAGAGGATTGGGGGAGGTCAAGCCCTGGGATGGGCCTCCCTTTCCAGGGGCGTAACCCCCCACAAATGGAGAGAGACTGCAGTGGAGGGGCAGGGCTCCAGCACCATTCAGCTTCAGTCAAACCCTGCTCCTGTTCCTTGTTGGCTGGAAACCAGGTTTTGCCTTGTCCTCCCATGTCCCCACCCTCCTGGCCCAGAGCTGTGGGCCCCCACCTGTGTGAGCAGTGAGTGGCCAAGAGGGACACTGTCTATATATCCCCCACATATAGGGACCAGGAAGGGGACACCAATGTGGGTGCCAACACCTCTCAATTCCTTCAAATCAGAGTTCTCAAGACAAGGTACACAAAGGTAGCGGTTAGATAATTAAAGTGATTAAAGGCGGGTGGGGTCACTGGGGGAAATGGCACAAACCAAGCGACTGATTAGAAGGCAGCACACGTTGTAAAAGCACAGCCCTCAACCGAGGCCTCACTGACCCTTGGGCTGTGACACCCAGACAGAAGGAAACCCGCAGAGCATTTCCTTCGTGGTCTGAGAGTCCCACCCCTACACAAACCCAGACAGTGAATTGGACGGACGCTCTGCTCTCCAGTCAGAGGGCCCAGAAGCTGTCACTGGCCAATCCCCAAAGACAATGCCTTAGCATCTCCCTCTAGGCCCCGCTACAGGACACACCGCCGGCGGGGATCGGGCTGCTGTCAAAGTCTCCGAGGAGAGCGCTGTGGACGCACCGCACCAGCTCAACCCAGCGCTGACCACGCAGCGACAAGCGGCCGTTCCCAAGGCCAGCGCTACAGCCGCTCTCCCACCCAGGCCACCGGCCCCCGAGCCGCGACGCTCCGGACGCCCGCAACTCTCCGGCCCCCCGCGCACCCCCGAGGGGACGTCCGCGACTGGCCCTACGTACCGTAGCGGCTCGGCTCACGGCCGTAGTTCAGAATGGGCAGCGCGTCCACAAAGGGCGGCTCTGGGGTAGTTGCAGGGTCTGGCTTCTCCTCCCCGCCCGCCGCAGGGGTCACCACGAAACGCTGGGACATAATGGCCTCGCGTCCCCCGGCGACGCCAGGGCTGCGGGACGTGAGCCGGGCTTGAACGGGGGGGAGGGCAGGTGGGGGGGAGGGCGGGGCAGGGGCGGAGCAGAGGTGGGGGCAGGGAGGGGGGGGGAGGGGCGCGGCCTGTGGGGAGGAGGCGGTCGCCAGCACTCAACAGGGTCAGGGTCCTGGGAGTAGCCAGGAGCGTTGCCGGGGCGCGGGCACCTGGGAGGGGACGTCTAGGCAGATAGGGCGGGCTTGGCTGCCGACCGTCGCTGAATCCCTTCTCCGCCAGTGGACACAGAATCCTTGATCTTTAGGCCAGTCCTGTTCCTTCCGAGTAGCACAACCTAGGGGGTCGCGCTGCAAGACCACGGAGACCCCCATCCCAGGAAAGCCAGGGCCTGGTCCAGGAGAGGGACAGGCCATGGGACGCCGGAGATCTCTGGTCTCCGATGGCTTCACCCTCAGTGCCAGGGCGCCGGGCTGGGACCACTGACCACACCCAATGAAGACGGGAACCAAGGATCCCGCAGAGATGGAGAGTCCCTTGAGTCTGGGGATGGATGTCCAGGCGCCTGGAGGGCAGGAAGGGTGGAGGTGAGACTGGGTGTCCGGAGGTATGGAAACCAATGGACAGGCCTCTCCTGGGGGAGAATAAGTCACTCAGTTTATGGGCTCCTACAACACATGCAGCAGGTTAATATCACCATCCCATTGTTGCCACTTTACATTTATTCACATAGTGCTTTAAAATATGAAACGTGGTGAGCACATTCACTCATTGAACAAATACTTATTAGTGACTAGCTATGCCAGGCCCTGTGGATGACATGAGGAGGCAGAAATCCCTGCCTCTTGAAGCATGCATTCTGGACTGGAGGCAGAGATAACAGTTCTGATTAAGAAGCAAACAAGAATATTTCTAGGAAGGGTAAAATTGTGAATGGAGTGTCTAAGAGGGACCCAGGCAGAGATGACATCTGAGCAATGATTTAAAGGAGGTCAGTGGTCAGCAGTGTATGGCTTCAATTCATTCACCTCATGGCCCATAATAGCTGCTTCTGCTCCAGCCATCTCATTTATATTCCAATAGTGGAGAGAGAAACCAGGGAAAGGGCAATGAGCTGTCCTCCCAAGAGTCCAACCCAGAAGTTGCACATAACACCTTTGCTTGAACCATTAGCCACAACTTAGTCATATGACCACATCTGCTTGTGAAGAAGGCTGGGAAATGTGTCCACTAATGCTTGGGGGCTCTGTTAGTGAGGAAGAATGAGAGGTTAGGAATTAGGGGCACAAAAACACAGGAGAAAAGATTCAGGATTCTGGAGGATGAGGACTCTCTTCTTGCACCCACCCTCTCACTATGTCCCCCCACCTCCATTCATTGGGAGGGAAGAGGACCAGGGCCCGAGTTCTCACACCTGCAGGAACAGCTGGCCACACACATCTTCCTGCACAAACTTTTGGGCTCTTCTGGGTGCTCAGAAGCCCCTCTTGCTCCCTTCACAGATCTTGGGGTGTGACAAATGGGAGTGGCAGCACTGTCCTTCAGCCACCCATTCTTCGACATTTTCTTAGCCATTCTTGAGCACTGATTCTCACCCCAAAATGAACACTTAAATCATTTTGGAACGTTTTCCCCCAAATACATTTACGTTTTGATTGAGTGGCATCCAATCTATATAAATAAATTAGCTGAGCACTGACATCTTTATGGTGTCGAATCCTTCATTCAGGTCCTGCAGGTCTTTTTCATTAAGTTAATTCACACATATTCACATTTTTTGTTACTCCTGTAATGAATCTTGCAACTATGCGGATATGTAAGAACAAAAACATAAAAACACTACTGGCTTTTGTGTGTTTCTTTTGTAACCTGCCACCTCACAGAATTCTAAATTGTGTTATTCAATTGCTATTTCAAGTTCAACTTCTTAGGTTTTGCAAGGGAATCATTTTACCTGTAAAGAATGATAGCTTTGTCTTTCTTTGTTGTTTTTACCTTTTCTGTTTTCTTGCACCCTTTTTGTTTTTGTTTTGGAATTTTCTAGAAATTCCAGGGCAATATGAAATACCATGCTTGGTCGAGCTCCTTGTATGGTCAGAACCGGAATGGGACCAGTCCTGGTGTCTCCTCGTGAAGCGTCCTGCTGGTCAAGGGCCTGGCATGGGTGTTCCTGCACTATTGCCCTCCCCTCGCTGGCCCTGGTGGTCATCATTAACCAGCAGCCACCCTTAAGTCCCAGAGGTAGCTGTGGACAGACTTGACCTGGGAGGCATGGAATGGAGCTGCTGAGGGCTGTTCTCTCACTCAGCTTTCTCAAGCCTTCTCTTCCCTCTGGTTAGTGCTTGCCAGAGGACACCCTGAGAGTCCAGCTTCCCCTTTAAAATACCCAAACCTAGTTGGTCCAGCCACACCCTCGATGCAACAGGCTGTCTTGTAACCCCTTCCCTCAGTACATGGCTATCCTAGAAATCCGTAGAAGTTGGAACCACAAAGAAACCCCTGGCTATTTAATCTCAGCCTGGATGCATGGCCCGATGTGGGCTGTGGTTGCATCACCTAACCTGAGAGGTCCTTGGTGAATGCCCCTGGGTGGCTCAGAACCCTCTGCCTGTCCTGGTAGGAAGGGACAGGACCTCACCCTGGAGAACCTAAGTGCCTCTGATCATTGCTATCCATTTGCAACGATGTAAAATGCCTAGTTACTTCTTTAAAATGTTCAAACCAGAAAAATGCCGCCTGGTTCATGTCAGCTCTCAATGGGCTGGGTAAAGGGAGATGAGAGGATGAAGGGCTGTGAATACAAAATAACACAGCCTGCCCACCCCCAGGAGCAGCTCAGGGAAGCCAGGAAAGTTCGCAGAGGGGCATGAGACAGCCGTAAGGTGGGGAGGGTGCAGGTGCAGGGAGTGAGTTGGCCATCAGTCCTGCTTTCCCTTTTTCTCCCATTCATTAAGTTCTGCTTTTGTCTGCACTGTTTCTTCTCTTTCAGTCTTTCTTTCTACCATCTTGATCTGAATGCTCAGTTTAAAAAACTGATCTTGGTATGTCTTGGTAAGTGAAAACACTGAAGATTATACATTTTCTTTTGAAAATATCTTTGGCCTCCTCTCTCATGCCAATTTTCTCTGGGTATTCTCTCAAAGTCATTATTTTCCACATGATCTGTTATTATAGTTTTAATCTCTTCCCCTGAAAACGTTTTTACAGCCTCCACTTTTTCAATTATACATGCACACATCATTTACTTGTTGACTGCTGTTCACTGAGGTCTCGTGTGTGAACAGGAGGAGTCACTGTCTCTCGATGGAGTTCCACGGGTTCTGGCAAATTCGAGCAGCAGAACACAGAGCACCATCACCACCCTGCTCCCCACCCCTGGAAGCAGTGGTCAGTTTCTCTCCCGACCTTCTTTGCACATATCCCCTAAGTGACATCCATTGTGCAACATCTAGCCTTCTGAGTCTCAGCCTGGGAAAATTTAAAGCCGATGTGAAAAGTGCCTGCCCTGGTGATATAAATGTCCTAGGAAGGCACTCACACAAAGTCTAACTTTCAGGGGCAACACTGGCCAGGCCTCCAGGCTGCAGTGATGGCAAAGTGCAGGCTCTTCAGATGGACCCCAAAAGTCACAGTCTCAGAGTCTTTTAGATGATAGAAGAGGGCCAGCGGAGGACACGTGTGTGTGCTTGTGTGCATGTGTGGGCATGCATTGGGGCGGAGGCTCTGCGTGTCCATGAGGGGTCAGCACGCAATGAGCACACCCGTGAATGGGTACGAGCAGGCAGGAACCGGCAGTCCTCTGTATTATCTGACCAGACGAGTACAGGAGCCCCCGCTGTCCCCAATGCTGACCTGACCACCCAGTGGTCACTCCAGGGGCTTGAGTGCTGTCCTGGGCTTATCTCACTTGACCATGCTGAGTCATCTACAGGGTTAAGGCCAAAGAGGTCCCCTGTGGGCTGCAGTCCATGTGGCCCAGAGGACCCTCTACCTGCCCAAAGCTGCCCCCCTCCTCAGTAAGTGCCCTGTGATGCACCAGGAGGGACACTGGGACACATGTTAATAGAACACACAGCTGGCTGTTGAGTCTGAGTGGACAGTTTGGGTGGTAGGGAGACTTTAGAGCACTCTGGGTCTCATCAGATAATGCCGTGCCCTGGGGGCAAGGACGCTAACAACCTGGAGCCTGGAGCCTGGAGTCCTCACTCTGGAGCCACTTAAAAAAATTTTTTTTTAAATTTTTAGAGAGAGGTGAAAAGAAGAAGAAAGAGGGGAGAGAAACATCAATGTGTGGCTACCTCTCATGCGCCCCCTACTGGGGGCCTGGCCTGCAACCAGGCATGTGCCCTGACTGGGAATCGAACCAGTGACCCTTTGGTTCACAGGCTGGCACTTTATCCACTGAGCCACACCAGACAGGGCTGGAGCCATTGTTGATGACTCCCCAGGCAGGACAATCTACATGTGTGTGTATGCACTCACACACACATGCACAAGTCTGGGGTGATGTGAAGCCTTGCACCAGCTCTCTGAACCTAAACCCTGACCCCATAGTTAGCTTGAGGACAGATGGGGTTACAGGTGTGGTCCAGGGCCTGAGCCACGCAGGCTGATCTAGCCCAGGCCCTGTAGCTTCAACCCTAGTGGGGCTGGGCTGTATGTCACATGCAATGGGCCCCATGGGGGACAGTGAGGAGGCCCATGTGCTGGGGGTCCATGCCATGGACCTCTGACCTAATGCCCATCCTGCCTGTGGCTCAGCCCTGCCAGTCTTCCCCATTTACCCTCTCCACCTGTGTTACTGTGAACACAACCCCAGCCATCAGAGGGTTTTTTCAGGTTCCCTCCTCTTTAATAAAACCCATCCTCCCCTTCACCCACAAACAACAAACCCTGGACCTTCCTGGGGGCTCAGATAGCACTTGGGTTTCAAGTGTCACCTCTGTGAGAAATTCAAGGTCCTGTGGTGAAAGTCGGAGAGGCCACACCTCATTCCAGTGCAGGACCACAGGGAAGGACTTCGGGCAATTCTAGAGCGGTCTCACACTGGAGTCCCTTCAAAATGAAAGTCCCCTTGCCCTGACTGGTGTGCCTCAGTGGGCTGGGCATCGTCTCATAGACTAAAAGGTTGCCAGTTCAATTCCCAGTCAGGCTAGGCCTGCAGTTGGGAACATGTGAAAGACAACCAACTGATTGACATTTCTTTCCCTCCCTTTCTCCCTGGATTCTCCTCTCTCTAAAAATAAATAAATAAAATCTTTAAGAAAAAAGTCCCCTCTGTTCTTAACTGTATTTTTAATTCTGCCAGTGGCTGTATCCTGGGGATGGTGACAATGGTACTGAACGTGGGGTCCTGGCTAAGGTGTCACTCTCTCTGAGCCAGGGAAATCTCACACCCTTCGCAGTTTCATTTAGGAAGGAGACAGGCTTGGAGGGGTGATGCCCACCTTGTTTGCAGAAGCTGCTTACCCGGCCTCTCGCTGCTCCATGACTTGGTGGAATACCTGCCCTCCCATCCCCCAGAAGGACGGGTTCAGGTTTGTGTGGGCTACGGTAATGTGCTTCCCTTAGGAAGAGGGGGACTCTCCTGGCTGCAGGACACAAAGCCCCTGCTGGGGGGGAGTTGGTGCCCCTAACTCAGGGCAGGGGTATCTGCTAATCAGTGTCCCCCCCACCCCCACCTCAGCACTTCCCTCTCCTCAACCCGTGGGTGGGGAGACCTGCAGCGAACCCTAGTGGCCACCTCATCCCCAGCCCTGGAGTTCTGGATACAACAGGGGTCCCTTTCTAGCCAAGCTGGCCTGCTCAGCCCTCTGTTGCTGCCATCAGGAGCCAAGGGGAGGGCGCAGGGGAAAGGGTTGGGGCAAGGCTGGGGATAAGGATGTGATGGAAGGTGTTGGACATGTGCTGTGCTACTGGACATTGTGCCGGTGAGACAGAATAGTGAGAAGCTTGGAAAATTCCTCGGCAAGTGGAACAGGGAAACTGAAACAGACAGCTGAACACAATGGCCAAGCAATTTACAGCCAGGAGCACATGGACGCCAGGGTGCAAAGCCCTGGTGGGGCAAAACTGGGAAAACAAGGACCTCAGCCCCGTGGTAAGCTGTCCTCCCCTGCCTTTCCTCCCTGGAGATAACATCCAGGCCTCAGTTGTGTTTCAGTTCCAGGCCCAGAAAGTCAGCAAAACCAGGTGTGGATGGCCAGAATCAATTGCAGTAACTAAAGACCTTCTGTCCTGTCCACTCAGTGGGGGGACCATGACCCTAAAAGAGCACATATGGAGAACTGATGAATATTCTACCAAAACCCTCCCCTGAGACCTCCCCTAAGATTCCCACCTGCAAGAGAGAGACAAAAGCCTCAAGACACAGAACCCAGCCAGAGCTCTAGCTCTCCCTCCCGGAGCCACCCCTGCCATTCCCTTTCCCTGCTCCTCCCTCCACTTCTTCCCCTGCAGGCATGGGTCTGCTAAACCCTAAGGCAATGGGCAGCTGGCTGCTGGTCCCGGCTAACCCTCTGAACCTGTCCCCAAAGACCCCTTTCCTCTGACTTCCCAGTGAGCTAAGGCAGCCCAGCCTAGGCTCTCCTGTTCCTTCTACACTAAGCCTTTTTTATTTCATTGTCCCAGTTTTAATAAATGTACCCTCATAGTCACCTGGCCTTGTGGGTGAAATTCTTCCTACACGAAGCCAAGAACCCAGATGCTTCAGCTGGCCCAAGGCAGACCCGCTCAGGGCCAGGCCCCTGTCTGTGACACAGAGTGAGATTCACACTGAAGACTGATAGTGATTGTCCTCATTCACACGTTGTTGGGTCATCTGGGGGTGCCAGGGGTGCCCAGGGAGGGCCAGGAGTCTCAGAAACCCCTGCTGCCTCTGAGAGATTCTTTCGGGATGGAGGGTCCCCACCGTGTCCACGAAGGGGCTCCCAGCCTTTCTGGGGATGAATGGGAGATGAGAGAATGCTGGGTGGGCAGTGGGTGGGTAGGTGGGCGGATGGGCAGTGGAGAGATGATGAACGAATGGATAATGGGCAGCCGGCTGGACGCCTGGCACCCTTTAGAGTGTAGTTGGCACTCAGGGACTGGTAAATCTCCTTTTCTTCTAGAAAATGCCGGAACAGCTACTGTTCGCCCTGGGCCCTGAAGGGAACCGAAGTTTTGCCACCCAATCGGCCTTTTTGGGAGATTGATTTTAAGCTGTTTATTAAGAAACAAAAAACTCAGAAAGCAGATTTGACCCTCCCTCCTTCTCTGCCCAAGAGATTTAGGCAGAGAAACCTGCCTCGGGAAGGCATCTCAGCAAGTCTGTCGCCCTAGTCCAGTTTGAACTAAGCATGGTAAACAGAGGGCTTCCCACAGGGTCTGCTGGATAGACACAACCCCGGTCCATCGTGCGAGTTGCTGAGCAAGAAGTTTCCCGCCGTGTAGGTTGCTCTTTCTCAACTTGCTGTAAGTGTCCCATTCTCCCTTCTGAAATATATTGGGTTGGCGAAAAGTTTTTGGGTTTTTTTCCCTGTAAAATGGCTCTAGTACAACTTAGTTGTCTTTAATTTCATTCAAAACAATTTTATTAGATTGTATTGTCACAGCTGTCATATCAGCATGCACTTAAAAAAACTTAACAAAATTGGTGAATTTTTGTGCAGTCATTTCAATATTGAAGATGGAAGAAAATAAGCAACATTTTGGGCATATTATGCTTTACTATTTCAAAAGGTAAAAATGCAACCAAAATGCAAAAAAAAAAGATTTGTGCAGTGTACGGAGAAGGTGCTGTGACCGACTGAATGTGTCAGAAGTGGTTTGTGAAGTTTCGTGCTGGAGATTTCTCACTGAGTGATGCCCCACGGTCAGGTAGACATTAATTGAGCACAGTCAATGTTATACCATGTGGGAGTTAGCCGACATACTCAAAATACCCACATCAATAAAGTTATTGGGGAAAGTGAAAAATGTCTCTTGTTTTACCGGAAAACCTAAGCGGACTTTTTGGATCTCCTTTGTCCAAAATGTGTTATTTACCCAGTGTCACTTCATCTTCAGACTTTTCATGCTCATGTGAATCCCCCATGCACACGTATTAAAACTTTGATTTCCCTTGTTCATCTGATTATTAGCCCAGCCAGAAGAACTTAAAAGGTGGGAGGAAAAGTATTAACATTTTTAAAGGCCCCCTCATGGCTGTTGGCCTTCAGTTCTGTAACTCTACCTTGAGTTGTGGGCTGAGGTAAAATAGTGTAACTGCCCTAGGGAGTTTAGTCTGGAGCAGGAGGGGGAGAAAGAGAAAGGTCAGGAGCCAGGCACAGGGGAGGGTGGAATGTGGCAGGCTTGTTGGGGAAGATGCCAGGACTGGCCCCAGTGGTGGGCTGACTGGGATGGGGGGGTGGGGTGGGAGCTGGATGGAAACCAAAGTGAGGGGCTAGGGGTGATCACACAGGAGAACAAGGGGGCAGGGTGTGGCCTGGTGGAGGGTAGCCCCTTAGCTTTTATCTCCATGGCCATCCCCTCCTGTCATTCTGCTCTGCTGATGCAGCCCAGGTTTGTCCACATGCCCACCACCCTTAGGAAGGACTCCAGCAGGAGTGGACATCTTACACCCATCTCTGTAGCCCCTCCCCTTTCTTTTGCTGGGTTCAGGTGTGGGCAGGTAATAAGGGCCTGGCCAAGGAGCTGTCGGGGTAGGTGTGTGGGAAGAGGGCTGGGGCAAAGGGAAGCATTACTGAGAATAATTTCTGCAGGGCCAGGTGAGGAGGTCCCAGTCACAGAGGCAGTTTTTAACTCAGAGCTGTGGCAGAGGTGTAGGGTATGGGGTCCTGTGCCTGGGTATGGGGTCCCTGTGGCCAGTGCAGTGGTAGGCAGCCCTGGTCCTTATTTGAGCTGGTGTCTGGTGCTGTGGGGGTCTAGTTAGCCTCAGACAAGACTGTCCTGGTTCCGAGGTCAGTCGCAGGGATCACAGGGTCAGGATGCTCAGAGCCCCCCACGGCAAACCCATCTTGCCTCCCCTGACTGGAAGCCCTAGTCCCAGTCCTGCAAGGTTGCTTCCACGTCACTGGATCAGCCCTCAGCCGTGGCCCCTCCCTGCGGCGAGACCTGCTCCACTTTGAACGTGTAAACACGGAAACTTGGGCCACCCGACCCGCGGCCTTACTCATCACAGTGACACGATCCCTTGGGCTCCTCTGGCCCCTCGCTCCCCTGGGAGGTTGGGTTTCCAGGGCTGGGCATTTCAGCCTGCTCTAGTAAGGGGTGCCTGAGGTGATCCTGGCCCTGAGCCTCCTCAAGATGCCTCCCATCGCTTGAGGGGGGGCACATAGTGTATCAAATCCTATGAGCTGCTGGGGTTTGCAGCTCCTGTGGCCCTCAAGCCTCTGGGAGCTGCAAACCCCAGCAGCTCTGCCTCTGGTACTGGGTAGCTTAGGTACTGCCCACAGGTGCACAGTCTGAATCTCAAAGGCTTTCCACATAGCAGACAGCCTGCTCTTTGAGAAGGTCTAAGACGGAATACCTTCAGTACATGCAATCTACTTCCCATCACTCATCCATCCACCCATCCACCACCATCACCACCCATCTGTCATCCATCCATCCATCTGTCCACACATCACCCATCACCACCCATCACCATCCATCTGGCATCCCTACAACATCCACCACCAGTCCTTCCATCCATCCACCAATCCATCCATCCGTCCGTTGGTCCGTCCGTCCATTATCTCTTCATGGTATAGGGACACGCAGAGAATGAGATGCTACACTACACATGGGTGGGGACGCAAAATGGGAGCCCTCTGTGGTGGCTCTCCTGAGGTGCCAGTTATCAGGAGGAAGGTGGGAGGAGCCAAGGGCATGTGTAAGGAGCCCAGAGAAGGGCAGAGTCATGTGGTGGGCAGTACAGGGGTGACAGGGAGGGAGCACAGGGCCCATAGTGGGGCCCACCCTGCTGCCAGGCCAAATATGAGCATTCAGAGCGGTCAAGAAGAGCAGGCAGAGAGTGTTGATGCAGAGAGGCCCAGGCTGCAGGCGGCAGGGGATAAACGACACGGCGTGTGCAGCCAGTCATCCCTGCTTCCATCCTCCTGGCCACACTCTGCCTGCCCATCAGGCTCCTAAGCCAAAGAGCCTCTTTGTCAATTGAGGATATTTTTTCATTGCTTTTAGAGAGAGGGAAAGGGAGGGGAGAGACAGAGAGAGAGAGAGAAAGAGAGAGGGAGAGAGGGAGAGAAACATGAGTTGGTTACCTTCTTGTATGTGCCCCAACCGCAGGTGGAACCCGCAACCTGGGCATGTGCCCTGACCGGTAATCGAACCTGCGACCTTTCAATCTATGGGATGACGCCCCTACAAACTGAGCCACAAATATGCTGTTAAGACATTTTTAACTTGTGCATCTGTCACTTACAGTCCAGAAGCTGATGATGAAAATAACTGAAACAATCTCTTTAATCTAGGGGCCTCCTTTGTTTTCTACTAAAGCTGCCTTCCACCTAAAATCTTCTGTGGCTCCCTATTACCAACTCAACCTGTGTGGCTTTAAGGATTCCTGTTCACTTGCCACATGCACCCTCAGTCTCATCCTCCTTCACTGAATACCCTATTGGAGCTTCCTGGTCTTGTCCCCAAGGTGGCCTCTTTTGTCCCATGAGCCAATAATCCCTCAGGGTTGGAATTCCCAACCCCCTGTCCCACCTCCTCCCCTCCTCTGAGCCATTTCCTGTTGCTCCCACAGCCCTGCATCGTCTGTGGGTTCTCCTGTCCCACTGGGCATCTTTCCACCTGTTTTCCCAACCTTCTGTCCCCACCGCCTGCTCTAACTCGGGTATGCCAGGAGATGTCTTCACTTGCACAGGCCCTGCTCAGAGCCAAGCAAATGCTCCCAGCTGAGGACAGACACACCTGGGCGCTCTGAGGAAGGGCAGGTATGGCCAGGGTGTAATTTAAAGCAAGAACAGAGCTTTCTGTCAGAAATATCTGCCCTTGCCCTGACTGGTGTGGCTCAGTGGCTTGGACGTTGTCCTGCAAACCAACGATTCCATTCCCCGTCAGGACACATGCCTGGGTTTCCAGCCAGGTCCCCATTTGGGGGCATGCGAGATGTTTCTCTCCCTCCCTTCCCCTGTCTCTAAAAATAAATAAATAAAATCTTTTTTTTTTTTAAGAAATGTCTGTCCTGCTTGGCTTCCCAAGCAAACCCTAGCAACATGAGTTGTGTTTGCCTTCCCAGGGATGCTCTCCAAGTGGGTGCTGGGAGAGGCCACAGCCAGGCTCAGAAGCTGGAGGTGTGGGAGCCCTTGAACTCTTTTTTACACAGACTTCACACAGGATAAAGTGCACATATCTTAACTGTTCAGTTCGGAGTTTGGAGAACTGTGTGTACCTGTGCAACCACCACCCAGACAAGACACAGACATGCCAACTGCCCAGAAAGTTCTCTCCTGGACCTGCCTGTTGGCCTCTGCCCATAGGCAGCCACCACCTGCTCTATTGGGCCTGTTCTGGAACGCTGAGTAGATAAGACCACAAGGTCTGTGCTCTTGGGTGTCACTTGTCGGTTCGTTCCTTTCCGTGACTGAGCAACGTTGCTTTACAGACGAACCACAGTTAGCTAATCTATCTCTCCTGCTGACAGACACTGGTTGTTTCTGGTGGGGCCGTTAGGAATGAAGCCACTGTGGAAATTTATGTACAAGTGTCCATGTGGACACGCGTTTACTTCTCTTGAGTACCTAGGAGTAGACCAGCCCAAGGAGTAGAATTCTATTTAATATATTTTTTAGAAAGGGTGAACATTTTCCCAAAGCAGTGGCACCATTTCACACGATGGGCAGGGTTGGGGCTGCTGGGAGTGGGGGTGCCAAAACATCTTGGGGAGAGGGCTCTCAGCAGTGCTACTGGTGGCTCCACCTATAGGCCCCTTGAGTGTGTCAGGTAAGCTCACCTCCTTTATTATTATTTTTTAATTCATTTTTTATTATTTTTATTTTTCAAAGATTTTATTTATTTATTTATTTAATTTATTTATTTTTAGAGACGGGGAAGGGAGGGAGAAAGACAGGGAGAGAAACATCAATGTATGGTTGCCTTTTGCATGGTCCCCACTGAGGACCTAGCCTGCAACCCAGGCATGTGCCCTGACTGGGAATTGAACCAGTGACCCTCTGGTTACCAGGCAGGCACTCAATCCACTGAGCTACACCAGCCAGAGCTTCACCTCCTTTAATAGGTCATTCGATGCCCATCTCTTGGATGTGTCCCCATCCCAGGCAGGAGGAGAGTTGGTGAACACCCTGCTGCAGCCCTGATGCCGGACCCTGCCCTGTTTCCGAGGCAGGTGTCTGGGCAAACCTTACCCATCCTAGCCCCCTGTCCACGGGTGGGCTTCTCACTCAGCCTGCACACCCTCCATCTTCTTACCTGTGAAGTTGGATCTCCCACCTCTCTTCCTCTGTGTGTGTTTCTGTCTCCATCTCTCTCTTGATCTCTGCATCTCTGTCTCTGTCTTCTGTTGACTGAAGAATAAACCTTATGTTCAGGTGCTAACTAAACACACACAGGCTTCAGCCTGTGGTGGTGGTGGGGTCATCCCCACTATGTTCCTGCAAGGAGACCTGCAGCCCCTCCACATCCTACCTGGTGACAGCTCATCCTGTTTCTGGAGGTAGGCAGCCAGGAGCCTCCTGCAGGCCACAGTTAGTCTCTCAGAGCTGAGAGTGGGGCTGCAGAGGGAGTTCTGCCACCCCAGACCCCACAGTGACCACCCCCACCTTCACAACACAAGGAGAGGACCAGGGGTGGGGGTGGGGGGTACCAGGACTTGGAGTCCCAGAACCCAGCGGGAAAGGGCACCATTGTCCCCTGGTGCAGGCAGACGGAGTGAGCTCAGGACCCACCACCGCCCCCTGTGGACTGCTTCACCAGGGTGTCCTCACCCTTGGGGAAGTGGGGAGGTGAGGACATGGGCCTCAGTGCAGGAGGCTCACCTGGTGAGATCCTGCAGGGTCCGGGTTGGGGGGACCTGTTCGGTCTCCGGCTGGTGACCGTGGTAGTAGTGAGCGGTCAAGACTCACAGCCTTTTTTTTTTTTTTAATTTTTTATTTTAGTTTATTCAGTACAGTTTCTATCCTTTATTCCCATTCCAGCCCACCCACCGATTCCTCCCCTCCTCCCTCCCCTTTCCAACACCCCTAGTTTTGCCCATGTGTCCTCTATATTTG
>CM052540.1:161813135-162124449 GCA_028533065.1 Trachops cirrhosus
TCCTTCCTTCTTTCAGCTGCATAGAATTCCATTGTGTAAATGTACCATAGTTTTTTGATCCATTCATTTACTGATGGGCATCTAGGTTGTTTCCAGCACTTAGCTATTGTAAATTGTGCTGCTATGAACATTGGGGTGCATACTCACAGCCTTCCCCTTGGCATTGCTCACACCTCGTGTACCTGTGTGCCCCCCTCCCCTCTGCTCTGGGGTCCCCAGGTACAGCGGGTGCAAGTCCTTTTTGGGCTGAGTGCTCTGCTCACCCTTAAAAATCTGGGCTCCTGGATCAGCTGCACCCCAGCCTGCAGCTATGCATCCCGCCCATCTTGCTGACATCCCTGAGCCAGGGCCTGGTTCGTGCTCAGCTGTCTCCAGGAGGAAACTGAGGCACAGAGAGAGGGAGGGACCTGCCCAGGGTTCCCTGGAGGGGGTGAACAGAGGTGCCCCAGGATGAAGCGAGATGAGCAGAGGTGCGTCAGGGTGCTGAGCTGCCCCGCTTCTGTGCTGTCTCCGGGAGACGCTGCGGGAGGGTGCGGGAGATGGCCTTTGCTGCAGGGCAGCCGGGGCCGAGGGCCAGGCGGATCCAGAACAGTTGTAGCTGTGCCGAGCACTCCCGGTCCGAGGGCGCCCCCTCCCGACCGCCGCTCACACAACCAGACTAGACCTGGGCTGCGGAGCGGGTGCAGAGGCACAACAGGCTCTCATTGGTCCCCCACGAAGAGGGTAGGTCTCCACTGCCACTTCGCCACCCAGCGAGGTCATCTTGTGCTGCCGCCACATTACCCACAGTGGCGGTAGAGGGTTGGCGTCAGGGAGCACTCCTGAGGCACTGAGGTGTGCACCTGCCCAGGTAAGTTGCACATCTGTCAGTCTTGACACCTCCCCCACTTCCGTCCATGGGGAGTTGGGGGTAGGGACTATGTTAGGCAATATTTTTTTCTCTACCACATATGAAACGGGCATGGGCTTGCGGTCCACACGATCTTTGGTGTATGGATGGAGCCGGCAGGCCCGAGTGAGCACTGTGATTATCCCCTTTAATCAAGAGAACTTGCTGAGGAGGAATCCAGGGTCTGCAGGCTCTCCCACCGTCCTAACTACTCCCGGGAATGGGCAAGGAGGACTGTGGGAGGTCAACCCTCCAGACCCAGACCCCAGGTTGGAAAGGGAGCCTCTAGTCCGCCTTCAGGGCAGGCTTGATCCAGCACTTGAGTACTGGGCTTGCAGACCCTTGGTGTTCCCAGGAGCTGGCAGGGAGGCCTCTTAGGGAATGATGGAAGGGAAGAGACCTTCCTTCTACCCTAATGTCAACCCAGCATGGATGAGTTAATGCTCTGGGTCTTGACCATTAGGGGAAGGGACCACCCCTGTAGTGATAGAGAGGGCTGCTATCTGTGCACACTGTCCCCTCTACTCACCACCCCCATCTCTACCTCATAGAGGGGGAAGCTGGACCCCAGGGCTGGCAAGACCAAGTAAGTGCAACTAGAATGTGGCTGCCTCCCAGCTTCTTCACCCAAGGGCAGTCCAGCTCCTGGGTCCCTGCCTGAGAGGGTGAGTGCCTGGTGAGTGGAGGTCAGGAGTGTCTGTCCCGGATACAGTATGGAAGAGGTGGCAACAGCAGAGCCCCAGGCAGGGAGCCCCAGCTAGGAACCTCGTCTGGTTGTCGACTGCAGGAGGGGTTGTGGGTTCTTGCACTGCAAGTATCAGGAGCCTTAAAAAGAGTTCACTTTGGCCATCTGTCCAGAGGAACATGAACTGTGAGTACGCGCAGCATTATTTATAGAACAAAAACTGGCACCAATCATGTGTCCATGCGAGAGGAAGGATCAGGTAAGTGAAGGAACATCGGACACCGGGTGCATGTGACCCTGAAACCCCAGATACGCGAGGAGTGCTCACTAGCATGGGGAAGTGTTCGTTATATGAGTTCAAGTCGGGGGGAAGCAGGATGTTAAGATGGTGTCCAGTGCAAAACAAAGCACTTCACCTGGCACAGGGCAGGTGACAAGAACGCAGGCTGACGACACTTAGCTGTCCCAGGTCCCAGGACTGAGCCAGCCCACCCTCCCCATAGGTCCTGCAGGGCATGGGGAAGCAGAGGAGGCAGAGTACGTGCTGATGGCCTAACAGAGACCCTCTGCCAAAAATGTGGGGTTGAAGTGATGGCCCCCGCTGGGGTCCTAAGATGCCAGCAGCAGTCAAAAGCTCACAGGAACCAGAGTGAGTCAACCCATCAAGACCCACTCACACTGGTGTGTGCAGCCTCCTCTCTGAGTCTCTCTCCGTCTCTCCATGCTGCAGATGCCTGCCAGGTGACCCGCAAGGTGATTTCCCCATGTGACTGACATGTGATTGCCTCACGAATGCCACGTGACTTGCACGTGATCCCCTCCCCCCCACGTGAGGAGGACTCAGAACAGCCCTGTTATTCAGGGGATGGTGCTCGGGATTAAAGGGAAACCAGCTGTGTATTCTCAGCTGTTAAAAAGCAGGTGGCTCTTAGCACTTGGCAGAGGCTGCCCAGAGCATGTACTCTGGTGACATTGGCTTATGGAAGTGTACCACTGGAAAGCAAACTCCTCAGTCTTTGTCTGGGAATTGACCCCTTTTGGGGCTCCCTTCTTTTCTCTAGTCATGCATCCAAAGCACCCCCCTGTTCTTGTCCTCCCAACTCTCAGCCAGGTGACTAGCTAAGGAAGAGGGGAAGGGGGATGCTGGTGGCCATGCTGAGGCAGCAACATCCTCCTGGGGTCTCCAGCTGGCGGAGGCCCTGCCCTTCTTGGGGTCTGCATTGGGGGGCTTCCTCCCCCAGTGTCTTCTCTGTGTCTCCCTCCACCCTAGCCCCCCAAGTGACCCACCCCACTCCACCCCCACCATGGAGGTGGCAGCCCCTCTCTGTCCCTGTGCTCTGTGGCTGCCTCTTGGTGGGTATTGCCCAGAACCCAGTGGCAGATTCTCTAGAAATGAGGTCCCTGAGTCCCTGAGTAAAGGGCTCGGAAGAGGGAAAGGGCTAGCTGACCATCCTACGTGCTCCTCTGGACCTCTATGAACTCCCTCCCCAAATTTAACCATTGGAGCTGATGCTTCAGGAACCTGATATGCCCCGCCCCATATCATGAGACCAAGAATGCCCTCCTATCCCTAAGTGGGCGTCCAAAGTCCTGTCAGCTATTGATCGCCTCCAGATGACATCTCCTCACCTGTTCCAGGCACCCGCCTAGGATTAAAGACTCTGCTATAAAATTAGCAACACCAACACACTCATGCACAATATGAAGGAAATGGAAACAGGAGGAAATGGTTATTGAACAGAGAGATCCCCAGCTTGGCAACATGGAAACCTGCCCTTCAGCGGGCATCCTGCCTGGTGTTTGTTTAGTCTGTCCTTCCTCCACTCCTGGTCACTGCACATGGTCCTGACCTGGCAGGTGACTCTTACGTCTGAATGGTCATAGTCATTTGGGGCCCTGCCTGCGTTACCTGCTGGAACTTTCTTCTAATACCCCTATGGAAGCACTACACCTCGGAGAATGCCTGCATTGTAGACATACTCCTTGCTGGACTGCATCTCCCCAAATTCATGTTGAGGCCCTGACCCCTGGGGTGGTTGTATTTGGAGATAGGGCCTGTAAGGTGGTAATTGTGGTTAAATGAGGTCACAAGAAGCAGGGGGGCACTGATCTGATAGCACTGGTGTCCTCAGAAAGCAGTCTGTCTCCGCCCTATGAGGGCAGGCGAAGGTGACATCTGCAGGCCAGGAAGAGACCCTTGCCAGGAACCAATCGCATGCACCCTGACCTGGGACTTCTAGTCTCCAGAACTGTGAGAACAAATGTTGGTTAAGTCACCCATGTGCGTGGTATTTTGCTATGGTAGCTGAGCAGCCTGACAGTCCCCTCACCACTTGTGTCCTTGGGACGATGGCTTCAGCCAGCTGCTTTGTGGTTCGGAGGCAGAGCAGCTGAGTGGTGCACTGCAGTGCCAGGGACCCGCTGGTGTCCCTGCAGGGAGCCCTTTCTCCCAGCGCTGCAGGGATGGGGACATTTGCAGTGGGGTGCTAGGAGCAGTGGTCAGAGCCTTGGCTCTCCTTGCTCCCTGGTGGCACTGGGATGGAGACACATCCCCACGCCTTCACTGGACCTTCCTTTCCGTCACTGGATTTGTCAGTTTTATTACAGAGCTCCTTTTCCATCCACGCCCAGCTGCCTCTTTTGAAGAGTTCTTAGGACTCCATGGGGCTCAGAGCAGAGCCTCCTTTGAGAATCTTCCTTTCCCAGGAGGAAATTTCTTGGCCTTCTCACCCTCCTGCCTCAACTGGTTTCTTTGCCAGAACAAACCTCAAGGCTCTTTCTCTGGGCCCACTCCCGCACACATTCCCTGCTGACTTTGGGACCATCTTTGCAGAGGGAGCTGGTATCTTCTCAGCACTCACATGAGTGGGGGTGGGGGACAGGGAGATTCCTGGAGGCCCCTTCCTGGCCCATCTAATCTGCTCTTTAGGTGGCAGGGGCCCAGGGTCATCTGCCTTGGGGTTTGCACTTTGCTGATGGAGACCGGAGCTCTGAGTTACGGTGGTGTCTAGGTGAGGTCAGGCCTCTCATCCTGGGGCCAAATGTGGGTGAAAAATCGGGGTTTTATGGAAAATAACCTCACAGGGTGATCTGGTTATAAATCTGTAACTGGGCAGGTCACAGTGAGTAGTCACACCCCTTGCATATAACATTTTAGTAAAAGGTTTATCTTTGCCCTAATCCAGTTCTGTGCACCTAGGTGAATACACCTCTGAAATAAACCATAACCAATCTCAGGAAGACACATATTCTTGTTAACTATCCTATAATCCAATCCCTGCCTTGCTTTCTCCCACCCCCACATAATCTTCCTTCTGTCACCTCCTTAATTTCAAGTGTATAAAAGAAGCTGCAAGACTGCTATTCTCTGGAGCATTTGAGATCTTATTCCCTTGCCTGTGTCATCAATTTGGCTCAAATAAACTCATAAAAATTCTGTAGAGGTGTGGACATTTCTTACGTTGACACAAGTGAACTGGAAGGGACATGGTTTTACAGGCGGACCCCAGGCAGAGTGGCAGGCGCCAGGTGAGCAGACTGCACCTGTTCCTGGGTGGGTGTGGATGAAAAAGGGGTTCCACGGAAAGTAACCTCACAGGACGATCTGATCATAAATTCCTAACTGAGCAGGTCATGGAGGGTAGTCATACCCCAGGAATATAGTGGGGATGCCTTAAGTCATCCCTGTTTATTGCTGTTGTGAATCTAGGTTAACACACCTTTAAAACACCAGCAATAATACTCTGCTAAGTTGGTATTAACCCTCAAGAGAGCACAGTCTTGTTAACTATCCTATAACCCAGAGGTGTCCAACCTTCTGGCATCTCTGGGCCACACTGGAAGAAGAGAGTTGTCTTGGGCCACACATTAAATACACAAACACTAATGAAAACTGATGAGCAAACAAAAGGTTTTAAGTAAATTTACGATTTTGTGAGCTACTGGTTGGACATGCCTGCTGGGTATAATTCAATCTCTGCCTTGCTTTCTTAAGTTCCCTCCTCACCTTCAAATGCATAAAAGAAGTTGCAAAACTGTCATTCTCTGGAGCAATTGAGTTCTTGCTCCCTGCTTATGTCCTCAGTTTGGTTCTATTATACTCTTATAAAAATTCTCTACAGGTTTGGATGTTCCTTACCCTGACATGGGGGATGCTGGAGGGGAAGTAGGGGGTGAGAGGAGGAGGGGAGAAGAAGGGAAGGGAAGGGAGGGGAGGAGAGGTTAGGGGAGGGGAGGAGGACAGCAGGGGTCTGGCTTACTCCTCCTGTGTGGGGCCCTTGAGGAGTCCCCACTTCCCTGAACAGGGGGAGCAGGGACAGGCTCTGGACCAGGAGAAAGGTGGGGCCCGTACCACTTGCTCGGGCCTCAGCTGAGGCCTGAAGGGTGGGCTCCCCGTGCTGCTCCTCTCCAGCTCCTTCCCCCAGGACTTCGGGTGGGGGTTCTGCTCTGCTCCCCCAGCAGACTACTGCTGACCTGTCTTTCCCAAGCCACAGCCCTGTTGCCCCTCCTCCTTGCTCTGACCTCGGACCTCTGACTGGGGTCCCTCCTCTGAAGACTCTGGTCAGGTATCCACCCTGCTTCTCCCTTGTCCCAGAGCTGACTCAGTCCTCCTGACAGTGATCTTGCCCTCTGAGCCTTGCCCCCATCTAAGACCACACCCATGCCTGGCACTCCCCAAGCCCACCCTTTGCCCAGCATTCAATCTGACCCCCAGCCCCGTGTCTGCCTGCCTGGATTCTGGGGATGCACTGTGGCCTGGCTTGATCAGGGCCCTTGGCCCCTCTCCTCCAGCCTGGTCTGCTTGCTCTGGGGACCAGGTCAGCCTCCCTGACAACCTGGGTCTCCAGTCACAGGGCCCTCAGCCTGGACTGGGCTCACCATGACTCTTGACCTTGCCTTACTGCCCTCAGCATTCCTAAAGCTCTGGAACCTTTTGAGCTTCGCCATTAGACCGGGGAGGGAGTAGGGCAGGGGTCTTTACATCCCCTTCCTCCAAACTTCCCGAGTCCTCTCCAGGCCAACCCCATGCCTTCCTTAATCCCTTTGCTATCTGACCCCCAGTCCCTCACAAGGGTCCCCAGGAGCTTGGTGGTCCTGCTTTCCTTCTTTTCCCTCCCTTATCTCAGCCTTTCAATGGGGTCCACACTCCTGACCTTTAACCTCACTACTCCTGACCACCTGTCAGGGATCTAGATCCTCAAGCTTCTCTCTGTGTGTGCCCTTCCCCTCCAGGCACTCCTCTCCGAGGCTGACCCCCTCCACAGCCCCTCCCCTTTCTCCTCATCAGCTCTTCTCCCCTCCCCCATCCCTACCTCCACCTGGGGAGAGTCTGGTGGGAGAGCTGACCTTATACCAGTACCAGGCGTCTTCTTCCCTGTCCCGGGAACTCTTTGGAAGGAATTAACTTTGTTTTTGTTTACAGAAGTTCTTGGGAAATGTGTGTGGTTTGATTTAGGAAGTAATATTCTGCTCAGAACTTCTCTTTCTTACTCTTTTCACTCAATTATCTTTGTAAGACTCACTCTTGGCTTCTAACCTCAGGCATCCCCGAGGTCTCCCATCTCCCCACCCAGGTGCCTTCAGCTGTGGGTCCTCCAGCAGCTGCAGAGGACACACGATGGGATACCCCACACCTGTGCAGGGCAACTGCATCTTAGGTAGGACGGGTAAGGGGGATTCTTTGTAGCCCACTGTCCATGGTTCTCTGGGCATCAGTTTCAGCCCTCTCAGCACACCTGCGTGTGGCCATCCACTGCGCCCCCCACCCAGGCGGGGCCCCAGTGCTCCCTCCCTAGGCTCCGGCTTCCTCTCTGTCCTTTCCACCCTCTCCATTCACATTCCTGCCATAGCAGGACCTCCATCCACAGACTGAGGGGACCCCAACCTGCCACCCTGATGCTTGGAATAACTCACCTCTGGTTGGTGAGGCTCTCCTCCCCCACTGGCCTGACCCCGGCCGGCTCCAACCCAGACTCCCACAGTTGCCTTTGAACGTGGGGCTGAGGCTCCTCTCCACTCCTGCCCGTAGTAGGTGCGCAGAAAATGCTTCAAAAATGGTGGCTGTGAATGAACAGCGGATTTGCTCCTGTGATAAAAATGTTCCCCCCGAACACATTCCCTTTAAGCACCTCTATCAAGGCGCAACAGTGTGGTCGCCCCACTTTCCCTATCAGAGCTCCACTCAGAGCCTGGAGCCAAATGCCCTTTTTTAAAGAAAGATGTTATTTGTTTATTTTTAGAGAGAGGGGAAGGGAGGGAGAAAGAGGAGAGACACATTGATGTGAGAAACATTGATTGGTTGCCTCTAGTATGTCAAGATTGAGGACCAAACCCTCAATCAGGCTTGTGCCCTGACCAGGAATCGAACCAGCAACCTTTGGCTTTGTGGAATAACGTCCAACCAACTGAGCCACACTGGTCAGGGGAAGCCAAATACTCTTTTAAGGACAGTTCCCACTCATCTGCAGCTGCTTGTATACATAAGAACGTCCAAACATTTAGAGAATTTTTATATATTTGAGCCAAACTGAGGCTGTATGCTGGAGAACACGATCTCAAGTTCTCCCTAGAATAACAGTTTTGCAGCTTCTTTTATGCATTTAGATTTCAGGAGGGAACTAAGGAAGATTACAGGAGAGTTGGAAGGAACAAAGACAGGGATCAGATTACAGGATAGGTTGCAGCTTCTGTTACCCTATTTAGTTTTTTAAATAACAGACATTTACTGTGTCACAGCTCTGGAGGCTGGAAATCCACGACCAAGGTGTCGGCAGGTGTGGTTTTTCCGAGGCCCCTCTCCTTGGTGTGCACACATACACACACACCCGTGACGGCAGACGTGCAGATGGCCGCGTTCTCGCTGCGTCCTCACGGGGTCTTTCCTCTGCACGTGCATACCTCTGTCTCTCAGTTGTGGCTTCCTTTAAAGGTGTGTTAACCTAGATGCACGGAAACAATGCACAGGGCTTGAGATAAACCTTTTACTAAAAAGTTATATGCCTGGGGTGTACCCACCGTGACCTGCCCAGTTGGCTTTTATAATTTATTACAGCACCCCTTTTTCATCCACACACGGCTTCTGCAAACAATGGGGCTCTGCTCCCGAGAGGGCACAGCTGGGGCCTCCTGGCCAGGTCCGCTCAGGGTGCAGCAGAAACGTACATATGCCAGGTACCCAGCCCTCCCTGATGGGTGGACTCCCTCTGACCTACTCTGTGTAATCTGTGTGCACCTGAGATCTCCTCTGAAACTTAGACTGGGCGCTGTTCAGTGGGGAGACGCACCCCCATTGGGTGACCCAAGGCCCCCAGGAAGAAGTGAATGTGGGAGAGGGCAGCCCCTGAGCTGGGCCCAATGAGCTCATTCTGCTCAGCCTGAGGAAAGATTCTGAGCATCAAGGAGGAGCTGGGATGCCAGAAGGCACTGACCTTCAGGGACCAGGAGGATCCTGACACTGGTCTGGGATGAGCCTGGGGCGGGGGGAACCAGGAGGTTTGGGGAGGAGGGGTTTGGGTTGCTGGGACCAGGGTTCAGTGTGGGGAGCTGCCTGGGATTCCCTGAAGGGCGGCAGGTACAAAGGCTGGGTTCCTCTGTTGGTGCTGCTGTTGGACCTCGGTCCTTGCATTCTAGATAAGAAAGTTCAGAGTCAGACTCAAAGTATAAGAGAAAGTTTATTTAGAAAGTCACAGAGGCAAAAGAAGGGCCCTTGGAGCTTAGAAGAGAGAAAGGTAAAGGTCATGTGCCTGGGGGGAGGAGTGGGGAGGGGAAAGGCACAGGGTGCACCGGGGTTGCAGGGTGGGAAGTGAGCCCTGGATCCTTCCTCTCCAGGGCTTTAACCGCTGGGGGCTTAGGAGAGGTCTTAGGGGAGGACCTCAACAGAATATTCATCATCTTTCTGCTGATGCGCCAATATGAAACTTATTCCCCTGACTTCATCCTTCCTTGGGTGTGGTTGGCACGCGGTGCTGATTGGCTCTCTGCTGTCTATCTCCCGGAGTTGGGTGACATGTGCTATTATGCTCTGGTTGGGGAGAAGTATAAACCATTTACTCTTTAAGTGTCCTTGTTTTTTGCAATTTACTAGATGATTGTAAACTGCTTGGCCATTTCACTATCTGTCTCAGTTTCCCTTGCCCTGGTTTATGGGTCTGTCTCACCCTGTCTACCCAGCCCTCCTCCCCTCCAAAGGGGCACAGGATGGGGCAGGGCTGAGTTTCTTGGAAAAGTACTGCCTGGAGTCTGCTGAGAAGTCACTTCCTTAGGTTGATGGTTAATCGAGTTTAGTCAGTTTGAAAACAGTTTGGCTCTCCTGGAAATGCCCTGAGCAGGGAGGAGCCAGAGACAGGGTAGCAGGGGTTGGTGGCCTGGGGACTGCCCTCTGCCCTCTGTAAACTGCTGCCCTCTGGGAGGGTGGGCCTGGGCTTCTCTACACCCTCAGGCCAGGGTCCAGTGGGCCAGTGTGAGCCCCCACACAACCACATGTGCCAGGGACCCCAGCCCTGGGCTTGCCCTTCCTCTGGGTTTTGGGGATAGGGTGGGCTTAGAGGCCCAATCTGCCCCTGAGGTTCTTTCACTGACCATCCCCTCTGTGGCCAGGTCCTCAGAGGCTCTGGAGCCCCCAAGTAGAAGGTGGCACAACCACCAATGAAGTCCTCGTCCCTGTTGGAGGACAGAAGGTGGGGAGCCACCAGAGGGCCCCTGGGGCAGCACGGGAGGGTCTGGCCCAGTCCCCAGTACCCCCCACCAGAGAATCCATGTGTGCGGCTGTGGGTGCTGGGCTGGGGGCCCCACTGCGTCCCCACCCTGGCCTCTCACACATTTTAGACTGAGCTTCCTCTCCAAACTTCACTTGAAAAAACGAGTTTCAGAAACTGATTTAACACGAGGTTGGAACCCAGAGATACTGTGAAAGTCCTCCTTGATATTTGTGTCAGTGGTCTGTGCCCTCTCTGTCCTCTGCAGGGTTGTGTCACAGGTGGGGTAAACATCACAGGGGACACTGCCTTATTGGGTGTGCTGGGTCTCTTGAGTCCAGTTTCATTCCTTCAACTTAATAAGCCGCTTTAAGAAAAATCTATCCCAGAACTTCAAAGATGGGGAAAAAGATTTTTGACCAAAGATGTTTATTGCCATTTATGAGGGGACACCCCAAAACTCTGGAACTATCTTCTGGAAGGTGGGACTACAGGCTTCCCCCGCTAGGTGAGTGTTCTAGGAACCCATCTGTACCAGTGTACCAGCTGGTGTTGTTGTAAGAAGCTGCGTTCGGCTTCGGTGAATTTTTTTTGTAAGACTCTACACGTTTGCCCACTTCACGATGAGTGATTTACGAGCGCACCTGCCACACTGTGCTGAAGAGTTCAGCAGTTTTTGATCAGAAATGGAATGACCCCCATGCCCCACCCTCCCTATTCACCCAATCTTACCCTGACTTTTATTTTTTTCTGGATGGAAAAAGTCCTCAAAAGGAAAAGTTTTGCAGATGTGAAAGAAGTGAAATAAGAAATGACACTAAAAGACATGAAAATTGACGAGTTCAAAAACTGTGTTGAGCAGCGGAAAAACGTCTCGACAGGTATTGCATCGAATGGAGAGCACTTTGAAGGTGACAGAAGTTTAAACATGTGAGAATGAACACACGATTTTTATAAATAAGTTCCGCTTGTTGTTGGGTCCCCTCACACAACAACTGAAAGCTGGAACAACAGAGCTGCCCAGCAATAGAAAACGAGCGAAAGCTCGACGGGTTCCTGCATGAAGGCGAGTGCGCAGTGCGAGACTTATGTCGTGGGAGAGCACAACGTGTTACATGGAAAAGTGCAAATGGTCCCATCGTGAACATATCTCAGAATGTGGATGTGATATGCAAGTGTGTATGCACACGCACAGGTATGAGAAGATGCTAAGCTAACTGTTTACACCATCTGTGAATGGTGAAATTATAAATAAATGCTTTTTACTCATCTGTGTTCTGAATTTTTCAACTATGTTACAAAAACGTATCACTTTTATAATTGCAAAAGTTATAAAAATATAAATGTTCACATATTACTATTTATCTGACAAAACTACCTTAGGCCCTGAACCCAGTGCTCTGTCTGCTTTCTCCAACCTTGTAAGATAGAGAGAGTGTTCTCTGTGCGGCCCGGGCTCCCAGATGGGACCTAGGCAGCCCCTGTGCTCCGCCCACTGCCACCAGCTGGGCTCCAAGGACAGCTGTCACCATAGTGCGGGCAGAAGCACCTTGCATCCTGTCCCAGCTTATGCCTGGGTCATTTCCTCAAAGTTCCAGGTTGTTAACAACGGGTAAACAAACAGGTAGGAATGAGACTCAGGTGACTCCGCCCCCCCTTCAGGCCAGGGTGAGTGAGGACAGCCTTATCTGAGGCTAACTAGAACCCCACAGCACCAGACACCAGCTCAGATAAGGACCAGGGCCACCTCCCCCTGCACTGGCCACAGGGACCCCATACCCAGGCACAGGGGTCCCTACACCCCTGCCACAGCTCTGAGTTAAAAACTGCCTCTGTGACTGGGTCCTCCTCACCTGGCCCTGCAGAAATTATTCTCAGTAATGCTTCCCTTTGCCCCAGCCCTCTTCCCACACACGTATCCACACACATATCCCCACAGCTCCTTGGCCAGGCCCTTATTACCTGCCCACACCTGAACCCAGCAAGAGAAAGGGGAGGGGCTACAGAGATGAGTGTAAAGTGTCTACACCTGTTGGAGTCCTTTGTCTCTCTCTCTCTTTCTCTCTCTCTCTCTCTCTCTCTCTCTCTCTCTCTCTCTCTCTCTCTTCCCCTTTCTCCCTCTCTCTCCTTTCCCTCCCTCCCTGCCCCCTCTCTTCCTCCCTCCCCCCCCCACCCCGCCCCTGCTCTCTCAGATTCCTACCCAGCACAGGCAGCACTCGGCTCCCTCTTGTTGTGGAAGGTGGAGGAGGCCGAGGGAATACTAACTACAGGTAGAAGGCCAGAGCGGACTGTCTGATGGGGTGATGCTGACCCTGTGGCCTTCACCCCTGTGAAGTCAGTGAATGCAGACTTAGGATTGGGGGCAGAAAAGCATCAACATCCCGTGACTTCTGAGGCTTCTGCTCAGTAACTCGGGCCTTATAAACACTACTCCTTCATGAAAACAAACCACCCTGTTCAAGACAAAGGTTAATGACTGGAGGTTACCAGAGCCCATGGCCCCGCCTCACCTGCCGTGGTGCCACACTGCAGACTTGCGTTGGTGGGGGTGTGGCCTGGCTGACGGCAGTCACTAATGATCGACTCTGGTCCTGTGCCTTGCCGTCTGTCCTACGGTGTGGTCCTGTTCTTTCAGACTTTTTTAAAAATTCATTTTATAGAGAGAGAGAGAGGAAGAGAGAGAGAGAAACATCAATTTGTTATTACACTTACACATTCATTAGTTGCTTCTTGTATGCCCCCTGACCAGGGACTGAACCCGGAACCTTGGTGTATCAGGACGACGCTCTAACCAACTGACCTATGCAGCCAGGGCATGTTGTCCTGTCCTTTAGCAGGTCCTGTCCAGGGGACGTTCCCAGGAGCAGGGCCCTCTCACTTGGCTTCTGGCCCAGCACAGGAAGAGGTCAGAAGTCAGCCTTCTGCACAAATTTCCCTATGACTTGAGGGGTGGGGTGTCCTCCTCTAACACTAGTGTGTAAAAGTCTGAAGCTGCACGTGGGCCCTTGGAAATAAAATGTGAGAGACAAACACAAAGTGGATTAAGGTCCACATCCTCTTCCCAAGGGCTTTGATGAGCTCTCCAGTTCAAGCTACATGTTTTAGAACTTATGAGATGGCAAAGATTTTAAAATAATAATATCTCTTGTTGCAGGAAGTGCAGAGAATGGACTACCCTTGCTTTCTGTTGGTGGGGGTATAACTCAGCGCTCCTAGAGAGCAAGCAGTGTGTGACCCGGCAGTCCCTCAGAGCCAGCCACCTGTGCCAGCCCTCGGACACGTGGGCTCGCTCCCGGGGTCCAGGAACACAGGTGTGACGTCTCTGCATCTGTCGGTGGCAAATTGAACCCAGCGGTGCGTAAACTATGCATCATGGCCAATTTGGGATTATTCCAGAAATGTAAGGCTGTTTCATATTGAAAAATCTAGCCGTAAGCACTACATTGAGAGAATAAAGGAGTACAAGCTATTAATAATCATTTCAAAAATGTAGAAAACCATTTCATGACATTTGTCACCCATTCATAATAAAAGAAGACCCTCCGGGATGGGGTGGGTGATGGCTGAAGGGTGCAGGTGTCTCCCGGAGGTGATGAGACGCTGCAGCATTGGTCGTAGTGATGGCCGCACATGCTGTGACTACGCTAAAAAGGGGCCATTCGTGTATTATGATGATTCTACCTCAACAAATCCGCAACAACGAAATAAAGGAATCTCTTAGTACACGGAGAATAGAAGGGGCTTTGTTCGTTCTGACAAGAGTTCATGCAAAAACCGCCACATGTCAATGGTCCCATGGTGAGATAGCGGAAGCTTCTGACGAGATGGAACGGGGGCCAGAATGCCTCTTGGTGACTGTGTGGTCCACCGTTGCTCTGGACACAATGTAACGAGGTAAAACAAAACAAAACAAAACAAAACAAAAAACAGAAAAAGAAGTCAAAGGATGGGGGTGAATGAAATAAAACTGTCATTTTCAGTTGGCATAATTTTGTTTTGAAAATTATTTAAAAGTCAATGTTCAAAAAGGATTTCAATATAAAGTCTATATACAAAAATAAATTATATTTTTATATATACCAGCAACAAACAATTAGAAAATAGATATTTTTTAAAAAATACCATTCACAATCATACAAAAAACACCATTCATGATCACATAGAAAATAATAAAATACCTAACAATAAATCTAATGAAAGATCTTCAAGACCTCCATGCAAAAAATCTACAAAACATTATTGAGGAAAGAAGGCATATGTACATGGAGGGACACATTAGTTTGTGGTTTGACAAACAATATTGTTAAGATTCCACTTAATCTATAAACCTGTAGATTTAGTGCACTTCAATCAAAATCCCAGCAAGTTTTCTGTCAAACTTACAAGCTTGTTCTGAAACGTTTACATTCTTTTTTTAAAAAGATTTTATTTATTTATTTTTAGAGAAAGGGGAAGGGAAGGAGAAAGAGAGGGAGAGAAACATCAATGTGTGGTTGCCTCTCATGTGCCCCACACTAGGGACCTGGCCCGCAACCCAGGCATGTGCCCTGGCTGGGTATTGAACCTGCGACCCTTTGATTTGTAGGCCTGCGCTCAATACACTGAGCTACACCAACCGGGGCTGAAATGTTTACACTCTTGAAGAAAAACACTGTTGGAGGAACACCAGCTGTAAAGACCTGGCCTAAAGCCGCAGGGAGGAAGACCGTGTGCCCACGACAGCAGGGGGCACCAAGGCCGATGGAGCAGAGTGAAAAGGGAAGAAACAGGCCACACAAACTTGAACAACAGCTCCATGACGAAAGCAGTTTTGCAGAGGGAGAGAGGGTGGTGTTGTGAGCAAACAGTGCTGGATCATTTGGATATGGAAAAAAAAGGAATCTTGACTGCTCCCTCACACGGCATACCCAAACCAATCCCAAAGAAGTCCAGGTGGACTGTTGACTGAAATGTCTAAGGCCAGCCCATAAAGCTTCTAGAATAAAACCTGCAAGGATATCTTCATGATCTCGAGGTAGGCAAAGATTTTTTAAAGGGGTCAATGATCAGACAACAGTATAATGAGAGCTTGTGTTCATCCAAGACACTGTTGAGGGGTTGGGAAGGCTGGTGGCCGAATCGGGGAATGGGTTTCTAAAGCACTGTATCCCAGAATATAGTAAAGTGTCCTCAAAATTAATAGAAAGGGTCAGCATCCCAATAGAAAAGGACCTTTAAATGGGAGGATCACGATGGCTGGTCAGTTCATGGATGAAGCTCCATGGCACAGGCCATTGGGGAAATGCAAGTTAAAAACCACAAGACAGCCCTGGCTGGTGTGGCTCAGTAGACTGAGCACCAGCCGTCCTGCGAACTGAAAGGTCGCTCGCTGGTTTGATTCCTGGTCAGGGTACATGCCTGGGTTGTGGACCAAGTCCCCAGCTGCGGGCGCACGAGAGGCAACTGATTGATGTATCTCTCGCACATCGATGTTTCTCTCCCTTTCTCCCTCTCGTCCTCTCTCTCTAAAAGTAATAAATAAAATCTTAAAAACACTAACAACAACAAAACCCCCACGAGGTGATTATTTAGCACTGACACAATGGCCACAACATAAATCAGGCAAGGACACCGAGCTGGCGAAGGTGCAGGGCCTCCCCAGGCATGCTGGGTAACTGGCTCAACCCCTCTTGCAGGCCATGGCAGCATCTTTTCAAGGTGGGCACGTGCACACCAACGGCAAAGCGGTTCCACTGGGGTACAGACAGGAGTGTGCCCGAGACAAGAACAGGCTTCACAGTGGTTTTCAGGATAATGGCGCACATTGGACACGGTCCCGAAGCAGTGGAACCAGTGAGCTGTGACATGTCACCCCAGGGCCCTGCGCACACACGCATACATGTTTATAAAACTACAGAACAACGGGACAGCTGTGCTTACCCACAGGTGGTAGTTGAGAGTCTCTCCTTTTCTTTATCAAGCATGTTTTGCTTTTGCAACAAAACATTGTCACGGCAGACATGGCTGAAGGACAGGGAATGAGGACACGGGTGAGAGGAGATGGCCTCAGGCTTGTGGGAAGAGGAGGGTGTGGATGTCCTCAGATGGATGCGCCCTTCGGAGAAGATCCTCACCATCAGCCCCACTCTGTGTCTTTATCGTGGACAAATGTAACTTTTCACTATTTGCCCTTCTTACCTCTTCAGTTTGGCAACTAACAGAGTTATTAAGGGAACTTACATAGAAGGCATATCTTAGATTGGGCATCCTCTATACCACTTGCCATGTGCCACAGAATTATAAAGAACAGGGCAGGGTGGACAGGATAGGGGCATGTGACCCATCCCAGGTAGAGGACGACTCCTTGCATGTGTGGCGGGCCAGGACAAAGCCTGTCTGGAACCGCATCTGGAGTGTCCCAGGGCAGGAGGAGAGCCTCGATTGCTATCAGTCTCTGACAGGGTTTTGGGAAGCAGGCCCAGGTCTGGCTGGTGGGCTAGCCCGGTCACATCATACCCTGGTCTCTCCTCCTCAGGACAGAGGGGTCTGTTCCCTGCCTGCCTGGACTGGTCATCCAGGGAGGGCACAACCAGGCTCCAGCTGCAGGAACCGTCGCCAAGTCCGTATCAGCCGTGTTTCTCTGAGGCACCCACCAGGTGCTGTCTGAGGGGCGTTGCCAGTGAACAAACAGGAGGCGAAGGCTCCCCTGTGACTCTCACACCCCAGTGAGAAAGAGAGACCATAAGCAATCAGCCAGGCAGCTGAATCACCTGCAGCCTGTTGGAAGGGAAGGCAGAGATCAGTGGTGTCTCTGGCATGACTGGAAGGTGCAAGGAGGGCTGGTGGATGCTGTGGGAAGATGGCTCCACGCAGGGGGTGCAGGTGTGGGCCTGGGGCACAAGGAGGGGCCTCCAAAGGGGGGCTATTGATCCTAGCTGGCCAGCTGGAACACTGTGGGGCCCTGGGCCTTTCCCCTTGGAGAAGCAGGATGGAGGGCTCCGAGCAGGAGCGACCCAGGATGCTGCGCCCTCCCCAGGCTGTGAGAACCCCCTGCTCTGCCTCCTGCTGGCCATCTCTCTCTCTCTGTCCCCCTCCCTCTCATGCATGCCCCGCACCCAGAATCTGGCCCTGCATCTCAGAATGCTCAGACCACAGAGGCCGCTGGCAGCCCCGTGAGCCCACGGTGCCATCCCAGAGCCATCCACCTCTTTAGCACTCCATGCAGATCCTCAGCCAGGGCTGTGCGAAAGGACCCGAGTGGCTCTGGACCTTGACTGAGTCAGATCCTTGGTGGCAGCCCCCTTCATTCTTGTCACGAAGATTCTGAAACCCTGCCTGCCCAGGGCACCTGGCCTTCACTCTGGTAAGCACCATTTCTGAATTTTTCCCAGGAAATCCACCATGGAGTTGGACGTACAACATGTTTTACAGCCCAGGAAGGGACCTTGGGGTTCTGAGGGCTATGAGGCTGGGGCTGAGGGAGGCCGGAGCTCTAGGAATGTGGGTCCAAGTCCAGTTCCTGCCACTCCAGGCTTCCTCTGTGAGGCTTCCAGAGGGAGCGGCCAGAAGAGCCCCCTGGGAGTCTGGCTGTCTGAGCACAGTGGGTGCGGGGGCGGCTCATCTGTGCCCGTGACTTCTGTGTTTGCACAGGGGGAGGGGCTGGCCAGTGCCAGCTGAGAGCCTCAAAGGGTCGGCCAGCACCTCCGGCCTCTGAAGATAAGGCATTAACAGTCCTGTGGACTCTCCCTTCAGATCTGCTGACACTTCCTTTCGGCCTAGGTGCTTGGGGTGAGGTGCCAAAGGTTCCCTATAAAGTACTGGGGCTCTGGCTTTGTCCACTCACCCTCCAGCTCCTGTCCTGTTCTGCTCAGAGGGAGCTGCCTGTGACCACCATGGTGAGGCTGGTACTGCCCAACCCGGGCCTGGAGGACCGAATCCCCTCCCTGGGGCAGCTGGAAGTCATGGAGAAGGAGGAGGCCAGCTCTCGGCCCAAGTGGGACAACAAGGCCCAGTACATGCTCACCTGCGTGGGCTTCTGTGTGGGGCTGGGCAACGTGTGGCGCTTCCCGTACTTGTGCCAGAGCCATGGTGGAGGTAGGCTGGGCAGGAGGGCAGGCTGGGGATCCAGGGCAAACAACAATGATGTCCCCCAGGACCCCAGCACCCCATTCACAGAGAGGAGATCAGATTAGATCTCTGAACAGATCTAATCTGGGAGTGGGGAGAGACAGGGACCAGCTGCTCCTGTGGGTAGAGCCCCATGTCTGAGTGGGGAAGGTGTGGGCCCCAGGGGCAGCAAGGCCAGCCCTCCCTTCTAATACCGTATGGGCGGTGGGCTAAGTTCTAAACCCACAGGTGGGCTCCACATTGCCTGAGGGACAGAGGAGGGAGCTGAACCTGCAGTGGGTGACCCTCGGAGGAACAGGCAGGCAGGCTCTTGGCAAGAGGTGGGATGTCTGTATTCCCTGTATAACACTGACCTCAGCCTGTCCTGCTGCCTCCAGAGGCCTCCGGGGACCTTGCCTGTAGCCCAGGGGGTCTCCTTCCCCTGGGCTGAGGCCTCTCCCTCTCCCCCAGCTGCAGATACTCCCCTGGGTTTGCTGGGTCTCAGTCCCCATGGTCTCATCCTTCCATCCACCCTCCTGGTGCCTGCAGGCTGCAGGGATGGAGGTCATACTCATGGTCCCATCTGCCTCCACGCGTCTGTGGCTTCTGTCTCCCCTGGGCCCCCAGCCGTGGCAGGGAGACGGCAGCCAGGAGCTGCGCCTCAGGAGGGGGCACAGAGACGTGCTTGTCACCCGGGAGGAGGTCTGGGCAGGTGCTGCACTCACTCCATGGAGAGACAGGCTCTGCAGAGCTGGCTGGATGCTCAGAGGATGCTTCTGAGGGCATCCTCTGGAATAGCCTCCTCTGAAAGCACAAGGGCTCTCTACTCATGTGAGTTTGTTCTTACTCTGAAGAACCTGCAGGCTCTCACCAGGCTTTGTGACAGAAAAGAAATCAGATGGGGTTGTTTGCAGGTCACCTGTGTGACCCACCCCCCACTTCCATGGCCAAAGACTGAAGTTTCTGAATGTCTGGAGGGTCTGTCTTTTTGCCTCAGGTCCAGCTGTGCTTTCCAGATGGTCCTGTTCCTGTCACCTCTATGCCAGTTGAGGGGTGAAGGGACCTCCCTGGGAGCCCATGAGGTCACCCAGCAGGAGAGTCACTGACTCTCTCTGGAAGGTCCTGGTCACCTCCTGGACTTCCTCTAGGGCTGCCTCAGGGTCAAGTTGCTGGCAACACCTGCAGCATTTACTAAGTTCTAAAGGGAAGGAACTGAAGCCAGGTGGGGACAGGGGTTTTTGGGACTGAAAAGGGTTCACCACTGGGAAATGGGGATTTAGGGGGTGAAATGCACTCCCTGCGAGTCTAAGGGTCAGTGTGGGGACATTGCCTTCAGGCACAGTGGGTGAGTGGGAGATGTCCCACATCACCCCTGGGTCCTGAAAAGTGGACAGCGAAGCCAGGGGTCCTAGGTCTGTCAGCTCAGAGGAGCAAGGAGGGAGGTCTAACTGCCGGTGTCCCACCTCTTGGGACCCTTCTGGTGGCTTACCTGCTGTCCTCTCCAGGCCACGCCCTGCCCCTCCTGTGTGTTCCCGCCCATCTGGAGGACCTCTCACTGCTCCCCAACTCAGGTCTGGAGCCGAGTACCTGGTCCTCCAAGCCCAGGAGACATTCACTGACAACAGTGATAACCCCCCAAGCCCATGAAACAATTGTTGAGGATCGTGATAAGGGGACAAACCCAGGAGAAAATTGCTGAGGACAATGACAAGGTGTGGCAGGTGACTCCTTCCAGCTGGCATTTCCCATCCCCGTGGCCCCAGCTCTGGGGGAGGGCATGGTTTTGAAACTGATAGAGACAATGACAGATCTGAGGACTCTAGCGACCAGTCCTGGTTTGGTGAAAACTTAGCTTGCCTTCAGTTATTTCCAGGAGTTTTGGGTAAATTGAAAAGTAAAACAAACCATCATCTACTTTATATTTAGCTTTATATTATGAAACAAATAGAATGCAGAAAAGCAGAGAAAACTACAGAGGAGACCCCCACCCCCACAATGGATTGGCGTCCGCAGCACTTTGCCGAGTTTGGTGGGGTGGTGGCGGCGTGCGAGTGCACAGGCACACGCAAAGGCCCCGTGTGCTGCGTGACATGGAAACGCATTGTCATGAGGAGGCCTACCTTCCAGATCTCTGATGGGGGCACCTCTGTGACCAGAGTGGCGGGTAACTGGGGCACCAGGTGGGCTGTGTCCTCTGCCTGCAGCACCTCAGCTGCCTTGCCTTAGTTAGGTCCCTTTTCTTGGTCTCGTGGGTCCGCCACCAGCAAGGAGCAAGATGTAGTCGCCTTTGCCAGAGTCCATCTTGCCAGCACCCTGAGAGACAACGGTCAGCCTGGACCGTGTCTGGACTGCGGGTGGCAGGGGTGGTCCCGGGTGAGGGATAGCAGCTCTCCTCTTTCAGCCTTCAGGGAGCCGCAAGAGGGGCTTGAGGACCCATGACCCCTGTGTGGGCCCTTTTTCTGAAGAGGGGTATTTCAAAAATTTCAAAAGTTTCAAAATCCTCCCTGAGTTGAGTTGACAGCAGAGTCTGGGTCCTGGCCCCGCCCTGCTCTCCCTTGAACCTCCTGGGCCTTTGGTTCCCGCCTGTGATGCGGACAGTGACAGGGAGTTCTGATCCGAGGGCTGCACCACAAAGCTAGCTGTCTCATCCAGCTTTGCAAACCAACAAGTGGGGGCATGCGGGAGGCTGAAGCCAGGAGATGCGGTTGGAGGCAGGACTCACCCGCTCCCTGGGCAGGCCACGAACAGCTGCGGTCTGTTGTCCCTGCGAGTGCACCACCCACTCTGTCTGCAGTGCTGCCGCCCCAACTCACCCCGTACCCCTTCTTAGCAACAATGCACGTAGGAGAGATGGTGTGTGGGGCAGGGGGCCCTGGGGGCCCTGGGGGCCCTGGGGGCTGCCTTCCTCCACTGGTCCCTGCCCAGCACCCATTGTGTCAGCAAACATTCCTCGAGTTTCTACTTTGTGCCACACACATTGCCTGCAGGAGAGAGAGATGTGTGGAAGGCTCAGACCCTGCCCCTGAAGACAGCAGCTGCCCCTCCCCAGTCCATGCCTCCCCTGCCTTCCCCTCCCCTCCCCCACCCATTTCCTGCATCTTTCTCTCGTGAGACCTTTACACCTTGGCAGGTCCCACTGCACTCTGCCTCTGTATGTGTGTCCATTGGTGTGCAAGGGCACCTGACCACGGGCACCTACAGACAGGAGGCCTGTCAGGCGCCATGTTACACCTGGGGGAGCTTGCAGGAGGGAGGGCTGCAGGAGTGCAGGCGGCTGAGGCTTCTTGGAGGAGCAGCAACCCAAGTGGGGTTTTCAGGATGAATAGGAGTTCCCTGATGGAGACAGAGGAGCAGCAGGACCTGCGCGTAAAAGCGATGTCCTGAGGTAGGGATGGGATCAAAGAACATTTGGGAACCACAGACTGGTTTTTTTCCTGCTAGTTTTGCCCAGAAGTGTTCACACTCCTGAGACACCATGAGGGAGGCGACTCTTTTTGTATTTTAACTTTACCCTCACCAGCACGGTGACCCAGTGAACCTGCAGCCCCGGCAGTACCCCAGACCTGGGGCAGCCCCCCACTCCCATCCCATGGGAGATCCAGCGAGGGGTCATCACTGCTGTCTGCTTTTCATCTCATTGTCACATTGAGCTGACCATCACCTTTGAGTGAAGTTTCTGTGTGCCGTCCATGCCTACTTGGTTGGATTTTGAACCCCAGAGGGGCCTCACCGTGGCCTGTGGCCTTCCTGTGTTCTGTCCAGCACGTGGACACCTTCATCAATTCCCCAGGAGCTGCCGTGTGCTCACCCTGCTGGACGAGCACAGTCCTGGGGGGACAGCGGGCAAGCTAGCCGATCTCACGAGGTGGCATGAAGTGTTCCCCATAAAGCAGTCCCAATGGCCATCCCGAGTGGTGTGTTGTTGATGGTGGTGTCCTGAGTTTGCATTTGTGAGCAAGTTCTGCAGGAACTTTCTACCAGAGCCTGTGTCTCCACAGGGGGCCTTTTACCATCTGGCGTGCGCTACCTGACACACTGCTGCCTTTTTCTGACCAGGAGCATTCATGATCCCATTCCTCATCTTGCTGATTGTGGAGGGCGTCCCCTTGCTGCACCTGGAGTTCGCCATCGGGCAGCGACTGCGCAAGGGCAGCGTGGGCACCTGGAGCTCCATCCACCCGGCCCTGAAAGGTGTAGGTGTGTGTCGGCGCCGTGTCAGTTGCACCCCTGCCCAAGTCCGGTGTGGGCAGCAAGCACGCTCCTTCCTTTTCTCCTTTGCCTCTGTTCCCAGAGGGCTTTCTGCCCCCGGTTCTGCAAACCCTTCCTTGGCATCTCACAGAAGTCAGTGGCAGGGTCCAGGCTGGGGCCACTCCTGGCTGACAGAGACCGGTAGGGCAGCAGAAGCTATTCTGAGTCCCTGGGCACCCAGGGTCTGGGAGTGTGTAGATGCAGAGAGAGCTGAGTCCCCCATTGCCTCCCACCGCAGAGCTCAACAAGTGCCTCAGGGACCACCCTCCTGTTCTCTGGGACCCTGAGTCTACTCACAGTCCTCGAGGGGGCTCCCCCAGAACTGCCCCCTCCTGCTCACAGTGCCCCGCCCTCCCAGGGGTGCCTCCCCCCACAGTGCCTCCTAGGGGTGCCCCCCAGCAGTGTCAATTTCTCCCCAGGGATTGCGTCCATGTTCGTGTCCTTCATGGTGGGCCTCTACTACAACACCATCATCGCCTGGGTCATGTGGTACTTCTTCAACTCCTTCCAGGAACCCCTGCCTTGGAGCTCGTGCCCGCTCAACGACAACCGGACAGGTGAGCCCGGGTGGGGCAGGGCTGGAGGTCAGGGGCCAGGACGGCTGGCTGCTCGAGAGCCAGGGGCACCTTTGAGCATGCATAATCCATGAGTAGTCGCCTTCTGATTTCCCCAAGTTCAAATGGCTGTGGCTCAAATTTGGCAAAAATCAGAGCACATCTACCGTAACAGAATTTTAAAAGATCACTCTGCCAGAGAAAAACCCTTTAGAAAGGTGCTTCCACCTCAAGAGGAGTGGTGCCAGCCCAGGTCAGAATGAAGAGAAGGTGGGAGGATGCCACTGGGGGTCGTAGAGACCCACTGCTCCCTGACATCACACCGAGTGGAGGCCTGATCCTCCACTGTCCCTTCCCACTGCATTCCCCAGGGCCTTCCTCTCTGCAGTCTCATGCCCCTCACTTACCACTGGGTCTTTATGAGGCCCCTTCCAGAGAGGGAGAGTGGGGAACAGGCCCTCTGCCTGGGGCCTGTGGGGGGCATGAGCCGTGTGCTCATCATGGCAGCTTGCACACATCTGCATCAGGACACGAACATGGATCCCATAGGCAGGGAGTGGCCAATGCATGGCTGTGTGTGTGCATGCGTGTCCAATGTGCTCACACACCTGTGTGCGCAAATGTATGCACATGTGCACATGTTTGCACCCAGGGACGCCCATATGTGCATATGTGTCTTGCGAGTGTGCACACATGTGTGCATGTGCAAACACATGTGGATATGCTCCTGTGTGCACACACATGTCTGTGGGAGTGCACTTGCCTCTCCATGCATGCTACGTCCCCGGTGTCAGTCAGTCTGGAGCACAGCCTGGTTTCCAGAGGCACTGCCTTGCTCCTCATCCCCCTCCTCATTTCCTTTTCTACGATCCATGCTAACGGGTGTGAGTGCCCCTGCAGGCTACGTGGAGGAGTGCGCCCGCAGCTCAGCTGTGGACTACTACTGGTACCGGGAGACGCTCAACATCTCTACCTCCATCAGTGACTCTGGCTCTGTGCAGTGGTGGATCCTGCTCTGCCTGACTTGTGCCTGGAGTGTCCTCTATGTGTGCACCATCCGTGGCATCGAGACCACTGGCAAGGTGTGGGCTGGGCTTCAGGACCTCACTCACGGGGGCAAGCAGGAGCCAGCTGCCCCTTCACCAGCTCTGAGGGTCATCGCCCCATGTCTGTCTTTTTGGGAGGGGATGTGGTACTGGCCTGGACAGTTCTCAAACCTGTGCTTAAAAAGCTGCAGCAAGAGTGACCCACAGTATATCTCTGACCAAGGGGAGCTGAATAGTCCTCGGTACAAACAGAGTAGGAAATGTCTCCTCTCTCTGCCCCAGGAGCGGGGGGCAGTGGGGTACCCAAGGGAGTGGAGCTGGGGTCCTGCATGACCTTCCCTTTCTCTTTGTGAGCGCTGTCTCCCCCTTCATCCCACTTCTGCCCTGCCCCCAGGCTGTGTATATCACCTCAACGCTGCCCTATCTCGTCCTGACCATCTTCCTCATTCGGGGCCTTACCCTGAAGGGAGCCACCAACGGCATCATCTTCCTCTTCACACCCAATGTGAGTCTCCTGCTGTCCACGCCAGGCCTCCAGCTCCTGTGGCAGAGGCCACCCTGGGGGACAGGCCTCCCCACCCGACACCAGCCCCGACCAGTCCCAAGCCCCCTCAATGTGTGCAGGTTGGACCTGTGTGGGGGGCTATCTGAGAGCTCGAGTGGGGCTCTGTGTGGATTGAGGGCAGCCACTTCCAAGTCACCAGCTACCACCTGCCCAGCAGCCTCAGCTATTGCCAGCCCCCGGGCTCACACCTCTCCCTTGGGCCACTACTCCCTTGGTTTCCTGTGATTCTCCATCCTTGGGGCGCCTGGCTGAGGGTCTCTGCTTGGCTACAGATCACAGAGCTGGCCAACCCGGTGACTTGGCTGGACGCAGGGGCCCAGGTCTTCTACTCCTTCTCGTTGGCCTTCGGGGGCCTCATCTCCTTCTCCAGCTACAACTCTGTCCAGTGAGTGACCAGTGGTCTGGGCTGGGCTTGCCATGGTGCCCCAGAGGATCTTGGGATCCATGTGGCTCCGTGCTGGGGAGGCAGGCTGAGGGTCTGGGAGATTTTCACACACTAGGTGCCTCAAGTGAGGTCTGTTTATGACCGTCCTCCCCATGTGCCTTGGTTCTGAGGGGAGCCCCAGTATGCTCCCATCTGTCCCCCACACCCACTCTCTGGTGGCCCCTCAGCATGCAGGACCCCAGATGCCCGGTCACCACAGCCTACCCCAGACCAACATTCACGCAGAAAAGGCCCCTAGGGATCTTCAGAGGAATGCGGTTGTTATCAGTTCATCTCCACAAGCACCAATGGAGGACCTGCTGTGTGCCCTGCCTGGTGCATGAGTTTCTGTCCTGCTAGGACACTTTGCTGTGGTCTGGCAGAAAGACAAATGGAATGGGCAGGAAGAGGGGTCCCTGGAGGGGTCCCTGGAGGGGTGTGGGGCCAGGCTGGGGTCCATGATCGGGGTGGGCTCACAGGCAAAAGGTGCGATGTGAACAAAGACTCAGACAGGGAGTGGGTGAGTGGGATGTCTGCTGGCTGCTGGCCATGGGGGAATGCTCTGAGAGGGCGGGGGCCAGGCAGGGCAGTGGTGGGGCCCGATTTCTGCACCTCCACACTGACCCTTGTTATTATCTGACTTTTTAATTCTGGCCACCCTTGTGGGTGGGGCATGTGTCTCACTGTGTTTTGATTTGTGTTTCCCTGAGAGCTAGGGGACTAGGCTTCTGTTGGAAGCATCTGGAAGCAGTGGGGCCAGTGGGAGAGTAGCTGGGTCAGGTTGGGGAGGTCAGGAGTTGTGGTCTGGACACACTGATCTGATGATGGGGAACCCTCAGCTGGGTGGAGACAGGACCTGGAGAACTGGGAGAGGCCAGAAGGGGGTTCAGTGGGGTAGGGGTAAGGGACACAAGAGGGGGTAAGGGAGGGGCATGGCAGGGTAGGTGTAGAGGGCATGGCCCGGGCTACCTTTGCACAACCTTTGGGGCATGGGTGGTGAGGCCCTGGCCTGTCCTGACAGCATGAGGCTGAGTGCTTACTGAGTGCTCACCTCCTGGGCACAGAGCAGCAGCTGGCTGAGCCGGAATTGTCACACAAGGTTCTCCCGTCCCAACTTTGGGGGTTGAAGGCTGCTCTAGAGGTCCCCACAGCTTTCAGGGGTCTCCAGGACACCAACTTGCAGTGCAGGTGGCATTGCGAGGTGGTAAGAAGAGCAGGAGCAAGGGACCAGTGACTGTAGGTGCAGGGCTTGGACATGGCCTTCTGGTCACCTCTTGCTGGGTGCAGTTAGGGAAGGACAGGTGGGTGGGCTGCGTTCCCTCTTACACTGTATCCCATCAGTTGAGGCTCAGGCCCGGCTCCTTGCCTGTGTTGATGTGGCCGGGTAGGTGGACACAGCATGACCACTGCTCTCTTCTGCAGCAACAACTGTGAGATGGACTCGGTGATCGTGTCCGTCATCAACGGCTTCACATCCGTGTACGCAGCCACCGTGGTCTACTCCATCATCGGCTTCCGCGCCACAGAGCGTTTTGACGACTGCTTCAGCCAGTGAGTGCTGCTCCTGGCCCGTGCCCACCTCCAGGGAGCCCGCCAGGCCTGTACCGCCTAGGGCCGGTATCAACCTCACTCTCTTTCCAGGAACATCCTGACGCTCATCAACGGGTTCGACCTGCCCGAAGGCAATGTCACCCAGGAGAACTTCGTGGAAATGCAGCAGTGGTGCAATGCCACTGACCCCGTGGCCTTCGCCCAACTGAAGTTCCAGACCTGTGACATGAACTCTTTCCTGTCAGAGGTGAGACTCTTTGGAGCGGCTCAAGGCAAGGGAGGGGAAGACACCCTTGGGGGACACTGAACTCCCAGGAGCCCAGTTCCCACGGGCCCGTGTCCATCCTCACGTGCTTGCCTGCCTCTGACCCTCCTGCCCCACCCTGGGGCTGACACCCCGAGAGCCCATCTGTCACCCGCTGCCCTTCGGCCTGCTCTAACTGGCTCTAATGAACCAGTGGGCCACATGACAGGGGCAGCTGTGTAGAGGACTCACGCAGGCCCTGTTGATGTCATTCAGGACTCTGAACCTGGCCATGCGGGTGCATCTCAGGAATCATTGGCAGGTCGGGGAAGTGCCCGACCCGTGAATACACGGCAGTCCACACAGCTGCCACATGTCTGTCCGGGCAGCTCGGGGCCCTGAATGCTGCTGGACATTATGATCCCTGTCCTGTTCATAAAACGTAGTTCAGCTTTTGAAAACAATTGGGCCGAAGAGATAAAGACTGGTTATTTCACAAATGAGCCCAGTACCTGCACAGTGTGGGCGTGGCATCTGGAGAGCCGACCAGGCATTGACAGGGAAGGAGAGGGACGTGACTGAGGCTGGGGGAACGTGAGGAGTATGTGCTGTGCATGTGCGACCCGTCTGCTTGTCCATGCAGGGCGTGGAGGGCACGGGGCTGGCATTCATTGTCTTCACGGAAGCCATCACCAAGATGCCAGTGTCTCCACTGTGGTCTGTGCTCTTCTTCATCATGCTCTTCTGCCTGGGCCTGTCCTCCATGTTTGGGAACATGGAAGGTGTGGTTGTGCCCCTGCAGGACCTCAAAGTCATCCCCCAAAAGTGGCCCAAGGAGGTGCTTACAGGTACACAGACCAGGGCTGGGCAGGCAGGCGGCACGGACAGGCCCCGGGAACCATGACCGAGGGGCAGACAGGGAGATCCGCCTGTAGCTGCTGTTCTCTGTCCCCAGGCCTCATCTGCTTGGGGTCATACTTCATCGCATTCATCTTCACACTGAACTCCGGCCAGTACTGGCTCTCCCTGATGGACGGCTACGCCGGCTCCATCCCCCTGCTCATCATCGCCTTCTGTGAGATGTTCGCCGTGGTCTACGTGTACGGCGTGGACAGGTAGGAGGGAAGCTGAGGCATGTGGCTGTCTCCAACAATCTTAGGAAACTCCCACCCTGGGATAAGTTGTCTCCTGTCCAGCCCCAGCTGGAAGACAAGTGCACAGGACACAGGCCTGAGGGACCACGTGGTGTGGGCTCCAGTCTGGCACCTGGATGGGTGAGGGTAGAAAAGAGATGGATCCCAGATGGATGTCCATCCAGAGCAGTTGAAGCTGCATCCCATCCTGTTTCCAGATGCTTCCAGACCTAGCTAAGCACAGACAGTAGGGGACCACATAGTCACATATGAAAATACAGGTGCCTCTGATCTGACCATGTGATTTAAAAACACTTATAACCAAAGCCAAAAGACACATAACTAGCTAGAGAAACAGTTGCATGGCATGGAGGTGAAGCACTGGTACACCAGAAGCCCTTGGCAGACGAGACTTGACCAGAGGGACCGGAAAACTCAGAAGGGTGGTCTTTGTTCTGTGGGGCCTAGAAGCAGCCTCCAGGGGCTGGGGAGCAGGCAGGGGACTTGAGAGTGGGGGAGTGACAGGACAGGGACATTAGCCGTGGTTAAGGGGGCCTCCCTGTGGGACCAGGGGGAGGGAGCTGGGTGTTTTTGGTGGGCATGCTCTGGGCCTCTCTATGGGGAGAGAGAGCTATGCAGCCAGACAGAGACTCAGACAAAGAAGGGGGCGGTGCGGCCCTTTCAGCCATCCTCTTGGTCAAGTACTCAGAGCATCACTCCATTATCATGGATGGGGAAATCCAGAAAATGACACCGGGTCTCTGACAGGAGCTGGTCTCACTACAACTTTGGGAGTAACTGTTGGCGTCTACTAACGTGACATGCACAAGCCACCGGGCCAGGGGTGGGGAGGGAGGAATCTCACTGTGAGAGTCCTGTTCTGGATCACTAAGACACGTGTGTGTAAGGGCACATGAACAGGAGGCCTATCTCAGCCACAATGCACACAGCCGGGGTGGCCGCCATGGAGCAACTGAGGAGTACGTGGGCAGACTCACTCACTGCGCCATAACATCAGCACGCCCTGGGGAAGAAGGCTTGGGTGGAAATGCCTGCTGCTGGATATGAGGCAGGTGTTAACGTCCAAATGAGTGTGTGTCCACCTGTGAACAGCCCAAAGACAGTTTGAAGCCAGACACTTGCTGCCGGGGGTCCCATGCAACACTGCCTCAAGGAGGCCACGTGAGCAGGAGGTGGAGAGCCAGGAGTGGCCCCAAGCAGAAGAGACTTGTCACCATGATCCCAGGCCCTGCTGGATACAAGGCTTAAGCATCCCTATTTTCCTAGAAGTATCCTACATATTATTGGTGGGCCTGGACAGTTCACGTTTACATCCTGCCCACTCTGTTCTGATTTTTGCAATACTAAACTCATTTATGTAAAAGAGAGTTCAGCACAGGATGGTCAGGAGATAGTGGGGCCTCCAAGGTCAGGGCTATTGCCCTGCCAAGGAGACTGAGGCTTCCTTTCTCCATTCCCCCAGAGGCATTGACTCCTATTTGCATAAATAATTGCCCAGGGAATGTTCACATGTTGGAGCACCACTCTGGTTTGCTCTGTAGGGTGGTCTCCAGAGGCCTCCAGAGAGGCTGCCACTGTGCCCAGAGACTTCCCAGGGGAGGTGAGTCTTTGTCTGGAAGGATGGCCACCACTGTGACAGGGGCAAGGCCAGATGCAGCACTTCAGGGTGGCAGCTGTGTGTCCGGCGTGGAAAGGCTAGCCCATCCTGTGCTTTGCTGGGATTAAAGGCCCCTAATGTCCACCAGCTGATGGCTCCCTATTGGCTTCCGCTTCCAGGTTCAACAAGGACATTGAGTTTATGATCGGCCACAAGCCCAACATCTTCTGGCAAGTCACATGGAGAGTGGTCAGCCCACTGCTCATGCTGATCATCTTCTTGTTCTTCTTCGTGGTCAAAGTCAATGAGGAGCTGACTTACAGCATCTGGGACCCTTCCTATGTGAGCGTAAAGGGACCACTGGGTGGGGGGTGGGGGTCATGTTCCTGTTAGGAGGCATATGGGGGTGGAGGAGATGGGGACTACCTGAGGGGCCGGGGGAGGTGGGGAAGGTGTGGGGGGCAGAAGAAGTAGGGAAGCATGGAGGGCAGCGGAGGTGGGGGAGGCAGGGGATCATATTTTCTGTGAGGAGGTATGTAGGGGTGGAGGAGCCTTGGGTCTCTCTTCCTCCTCCACAAGGGTGAGGATGTGAGAATCTTGGGGAGAAGGAGGCACTGTGCCCCCAAAGGAGACCCCACTGGCTGTCTTTGTGTCTGCTGATCCTGTGGTTGCTCTCTCCCTAGGAGGAATTTCCCAAATCCCAGAAGGTCTCATACCCGGACTGGGTGTATGCTGTGGTGGTCTTCATTGCTGGCGTGCCCTGCCTCACTATCCCCTGCTTTGCCATCTACAAGCTCATCAGGAACTACTGCCAGAGGGAAGAAAACCAACAGCTGATCAGCACCCAGTCCGCAGCCTCTATGAATGGAGACCTGAAGTACTGAGCACAGTGTCCATGGCTGCACATGTGCATGTTCATAGGCATGCGTGAACATGTGAGTGTGCACATGGATGAGAGAGTGTGTATATGCAGGTGCGCACACATGCATGTGCACACACACACATTATGTGTGCACACATGTGCCTCTACGCACAGGTCTATATGATTTTGTGTGCACACATGTGCTAGCATGCACGCCATACATGCACACAGCTATGGGTAATCGCACGTGATGTGATGTGCATGTGACCAGGCATGCGCACACACAGGTGTGGCTGCGTGCATATGTGAATTCATGCACACATGTGCACACAAAGAACACACAAGCTGTGTGTTTATAAATGTGCGCACATGCGACATGTGTATAATGTGCTGGATACACATGTACACATATACATGTAAGTGTTAATGTCTAAGTGCGAGTGTGTATTTGTGTGTAATTTATATGGGCATGTGCATGCAGTATGTGTGTACATGGGCACACATGTTCGCATACAGGCTGCTCTGCAGCATACACATCCCACATGGGGGGATGCCTTGCTGCCCTTTTGGCTCCCCGTGTTCATGGATGTGGTGGGGCCTATGCTCACGTGCTGCCCTGCCTTCCAAAGGAAAGTCAAAAGTGACAGCAGGGAGGCCATACCTGCTGTGCTCATCCTATGGGAGACAGCAGCACTCCTTGGAACAGTCTGGCTCTCCCGTTTCCCTTGCTGTTGACCCCTTGACCTAGGAGTTCTTGCAGTAATGTTGTAATTTTACCCCACGACGAGGAGCCCTGTCTGGAAGAGGCCATGGGTGCTTAGACCAGTGAGACCTGCCTGTCCACCAGCTGGCAAAGAGTTCCTGAGTCTTGGCAGTGTTCCATCTTAATGAATGCCAACCCATTTAATCATTGCTCTGGGTGCCACAAATAGATGACAGTTAAATAAAACTCAACTCGGCATAATTTAAGGCAGAAACACCCTTTGTGTGTGTGTGTGTTTTTAAGAGAACATTAACTGTGTGAATTTTTAGCTTGGTGTTGGAATGGTTGGGTTGTAGGGTAACTCGGCCTTGGTCACTGACGTTGAGGACAGTCCATAGGTCCTGAGCAATGTCGGGACCGTGAAGACCCTGCAAGACCATCCACTTGGTGCCACTCAGTGAAGACCGGTGTTGTCTCTTCCCCCATCATGGAAAGGCTGCGTTCTAGGGTGCAACCTCCAACCTCAGCCAAAGTTCTTGGCACTTGGGGTGTTTATTTCAATGGACTGGCCACTTCCACTTTCCATGGAAACATCTGGAAGTTTAAGTTAAACTGGACTTTCTGAGAATTCTCTAGGCAGGGGTGGGAGAGCTGAGTGGAGGGTGGGTCCCAGCACCAGGTTCAGTCCGTCCACTTGGAGATGCCCCAACACTCCCTCTCCTCCCAGCACTTCCTGTCCAACAGGGACCACACATTTCAGTCCCAAAGCCTAGCTGAGAAACTCCAAGCACCTCCCAGTGTCTGGAGTCCTCTTACACAGCCAGTCACCTGGATGTCGTGATCTAGAGAAACCTCTGGAGGTAGAGTGGGAGGCCAACCCATGCCCTCCACCCCAGGCCACGACACTGTGTCCCTGCCCAGGAAGCCCACAAACCACAGACCTCAGACCATTCTGGTCTCCACCCCCAGGTGCCAATGGCTTCCTCGGGACCTCACCTCCTTCTATCCACAGAGTCTTCTGACCCTTGATTGGGAAAATGTTCATCAGTATCCTGTGGATGCACTGCCCCACCCAGAAGTACAGGACAGGAGAGAAGGGGTGGGGCTGATCCCTTCAGTTCCTGTCACCTGAGGAGTGTCTCCTTTTACAGACTTATTATCTTTGCAAATTTTTAGACATGCAGGTTTTATGAGCAGAAAGTGTACCTGTCTCAATAAATCACTGTATTTCATATTCTCAGCCTAAATGTTGTCCAAATGTTGCAGAGGGACGAGCAGAGGGAACAGCTGAGCTCTCTAGAAGGGATGCTGCAGGGCTGTGGTCCTGGGTTCCAGGACCTCCTCTGAAGAAGCCACAATGTGGTGTCCATGGAGCCCAAGGCATGGTGGGTGGCCCTGGCCACTGCCTGAGGGGCTGTGTGTTGCTGGGGGTGGGCCTCAGCCTCAGGATGTGGGAGCCACTGGCCAGGTCGCTGGGTTGGGGGCCAGGGAGAGGGAGTAAGAAGAATGGTGGGAAAGGCCCAGGCAGGTGCTTCAGGCTGGGCCGCACCACCCCACCCTCCTTTCCCCTCCTCTTCCCTCCCTGTTCTTCCTTTTCATCTTCTTTGCTTCTCCTCTTTGTCTCCTTTCCCTCTCACTCCAAAAAGAATCTTTTAAAACTGTCCACGGGGCCCACACTTCCAGGGCCCACATATTTGAGAGACACCGTGTCCTGGGAAAGTGAGAATTGTGAACCTGGGGCCCTGGTCTGTCCTGGTGGAAGGGTCTGCAGCACGGGGAGAGGGAGTCTCCCTGTCCAAGGAGCCCCCAGTGAGAGCACTGGGCTGAACTACCCCATGTGAGCACATCTCCTCTCCCTCGAGGGGTGGAGTGACTTGTCCCTCAACCTCTCAGGCCCCCACCATGTGCAGTGGGTGTCTCCTGTCTTGCCTGCTGCCTGAGGGCAGTAGTGGGTGCTGAGGGTGTGCGGGAAGCTGCAGCATCGAGTGGAGGAAACCCCTCCCACCCCATTCCTACGCAAGCTCAAAGGTCACCACTGTGTGATTCCATTTCCATAATGTTCTTGAACTAACAACTGTAGTGAGAGGTTGCCAGGGGTTAGGGAGGGGGTAGAAGTGGAAGGGAGATAAGTGTGGCCAGCAAAGGGGACAGGAGGGACCCTCTGGTGATGGACCGGTCCTAAAGTGACAGAAAAGCATCAACATCTGGCTGTGATGTTGACCAGATACTTGCAAGATGTTGCCAGTGGGGGAACTGGGCACACGGGCTCTCTGTAGTGTTTCTTAGACTATAGTTGCACAATTGAGATAGCCTAATGGGCCCCAGTCTTGGGCCCCCTGAGTGCCCCCACTGGGAACGGAGGCCCTTGTTGAGAATGGTTCGTTGGTAGGGCACCTGCAGGCCATCAGCACTGGCCATACAAGGTGGGCTGGGGCTGGAGGGGGCCGAGGAGGGACTGCATGCCAGAGCCAGGGCCTGGCCTGAGTTACCGATTAACTGGCTCTACAGTTTTCCTTTAAATAACAAAAAATATACCTGAAGGGGAGACTGCACCTGGCTGCAAGCCCCAGCAGAAGTTCAAGAGTTGAGTCACCAGGGTGAGGAAGACCAGGCATGGCGTGCGCCCCTGGACCAGACCCACTGGGGGACAGCAGCGGGGACGAGAGGCCCAAGTGGGACAACAAGCTCCAGTATGTCCTGAGCTGTGTGGGGTTCGCCGTGGGCCTGGGCAACATCTGGAGGTTCCCGTACCTGTGCCAGAGCCACGGCGGAGGTAAGCCTGTGCCCAGGCCGCATCCGCGACCAGAGGAAGGGGAGAGCGGTGGCATCTCAGACGGGTTTGTCACCGGTTCCTGCCCCTGGGTGGGAGGTGTTCCTCCTGGGAATTAGTGATGCGCCATGACCCAGGGAGAAACGTATCCCGTGGGAGTCCTGTCTGAGGGCATTGGAGCTCTCGGGACCCAGGCAAACCGTCCAAATACTGCTTCTGCTCAGCCTCGCCTTGGGGCTGCCCACGTCTACGGACTTCCCCGGCCTTGCTTTCAGAGTCTGCACGGCAGGATCCTTGCTCCCTTCAAGAGCTCTGGCTTCGAGCGTCCTTAAGACAGCAGGTCTCCATGGGAGTCACAGGCCCTATCGGGAAATGTAGCCGCATTGGAGTTTTCATTTCATTTCATTATTTCATTTCATTTCATTATTTCATTTCATTTCATTATTTCATTTCATTTCATTTCATTTCATTTCATTATTTCATTTCATTTCATTTCATTTCATTTCATTTCATTTCATTCTATTCTGTTCTATTCTGTTCTATTTTTAATCCTCACCTGAAGACATGCTTATTGATTTTAGGGAGAGGGGAAGGGAGGGAGAGAGAGAGGCAGAGAAACATCAATGTGAGAGAGAAACATCGGTTGGTTTCCTCTCACAAGCACCCTAACCGGGGACTGAACCCATAACCTGGGTATGAGCCCTGACTGGGAATTAAACCCAAGATCTTTCAGTTCATGGGAGGATGCTCCAACCAACTGAGCCACACCAGCGAGGGCGAGTGGTTTTACTGACGGCCAGAAGGACGTGCCTAAAGCAGAAAGCCCGCTTCTCACTCCATGCACTTGTCTTACTTGGTGCAGCGCGAACGTGCCTGTTCCTCTCCACTCTCCGTGCTGGGGACTGAGGGCACAGGAAGGCACAAATCACCCTTGACAGCTGTCACAGATCGTTGTCAGGTTTTGTCTCCTGACCTGATGGGCAGGGGACTCCCCAGGCTAGGCTCGTTCTTCCCTGGGCTCCTACCCTCGAGGGGCTGTCCTGGCTCAGTGCCGGTCCTGTAAGACTTGAGGGCTACCAGGGAGTCCCTTGCAGTGATCACCTGGTTCCATGAGGTCTCTGGTTGGAAATGTGGGGAGCGCTTTTGGGGGCAATGACTCTGGCCTCTCCCGCCCAGGAAATGAGGGATGAGAGGAAGTCTGCAGGTGGGTGAGTCTCATGCCTCATTTTCTGGTCAGGAGTCACCTTTTCCCTTTTCAAGGGCGAACCGCTGGCTGACCTGGTAGCGATAGGTAAACAGAGGACAGGGCCGAGTCTTGTCAGGGAGAGCGGCAGAAAGGGCTCTCAGGGACTCCGTGCTGGCCCCAGCTCTGCAGAGCAGAGCGGACAAAGGCACTCTTTGGCGCAGCTCTCCCCATTATGAGGACAACACTTCTTTAAAGTTGATTTTCTTTCCTGATGATAAGAAGATTCATGGCATGCAGAGAGTTTTGAAAAGGCAGAGAGAGAGAAGGAGGAAACTGACCTGTCACGTCTGCCCACAGAGGTGTCGAAGGTTTGTGGGGGTTTGGGGCAAGACAGCCCCTTGGGCCTTGGGCGTCCTGATAGTGAGCTCACAACACCCCGACACAGAGGCTGCCGGTGGCGGTCGCTCCCACGGCCCCTCGGCTGCCCTTTGCATCAGGAAGAGGGCAGCGGGGAGCAGGCTCGACGCAAGGCTGGACATGCTGGTAGTTACTGGTGTCTGTAAACGTTTCACCACCCACAGCTGGTTGCCAGGTCGGTGCCACTACAGGCCCGGCCAGTGTGGGAGTCAAACTTCCTGAGTCCTCCTCACCGCAGGCTGTGAGCTGAGGCTGCCCGTCCCCCCAACCCCACCCCAGGGCCTGAGGCAGGGTGGGGCCTGGGCCCCCGGCTCTGCAAGGGCTGAGGGCTGTCCCTGTTACCACCTGAGCCCATGGGCCTTTGTCCCCGTTTTTGAAATACTTGTTTAGGATCTCATTGCAGATATAAAAGCACTTGGTGAAAAGTCATGAAATATTTAAGTTTCTTTAACTCACACTTCTCCTAAAAAACGTCCCCCCACGTGTGTGAAGGCCCTTTCGTCTCTCTTTTACCACTACTGATTATTTTGAAAATGAGGTGTAAGTGATAAGCAGATAATATGTCACATTTTTAATTTGCCCAAGTTCATGACACCGAGGGTGATTATTATTTTCTCTCCCATTTGTGATTATTCAGCTTTGTAAACTTTCTCTTTAAATATAAGACTTAGGCAATGTCACAAAATTGTGCAAAGCATGTAGAGACTGACAGTGATCCCATCACATAAACACCATCTCACGCTCTGTGGGGAAGGTTACCCCGTGGCTGCCGGGGACCCTGTTCTCCTCCCAGCAGCCTGGGGACAGCCACAGGGTCTGGGGGCACAAATAGCCAACCTTACCCACAGGCCTTGCAGGTAGGGGCTGCAGGTCCCGATCACACTTGGTGCCCAGGTCTCTGGACCCTGGGAGAGGCCAGGGCCCTGCGCACATGGCTCAGCAACCGGGGCAAAACAACTTTTTGTTCCGCCCTTCCCACTGCACGGTGAGCAAGGGACAGAGACGGGTTCCAGCCCAACTCAGGGCGCAGCTGGCGGATGATCTGAGGCATTGGCCTCCACAGAATTCTGTGTGAGACAGCTCCGTGTGCTGGGAGCGCTGGGAGCCAAGGGTCACAGGGTCTCAATCGGAACAGAATGGCCCGTGTGTTGGTGAAGCTGCCTCTGGAGCAATGAGTGGGATGCGGCCAAATGATTTAAAACAACAACACCAGGCCCCGGGTGTGGTCCACCCCTCTCAGGGAGGCCACGGTGCTTCGCCTGCCCATGTAGCTTCCTCTGCTGACCATCGTGTCTTTGCAGGGGCCTTCCTCATTCCCTACCTCATCGCCCTGGCCTTTGAAGGAATCCCGCTCTTCCACCTGGAGCTCGCCATCGGGCAGCGTCTGCGCCAAGGCAGCGTCGGGGTGTGGACGACCATCTCCCCCTACCTCGGTGGAGTTGGTACGCTGCCTTTCTGGGACCCCTGTCCACAGTTGCTGGGGAGTGTGGGAGTAGGAGCTCAGTTCCATGGGCACTGTGGGTTTGCTCATCATGCCAGCACACATTTGTGGTTTGGAACCTGCAGACAAAGGAGGGATGTTGCTATAAATGTGCAGGGAGACCCAGGCAGCAGCGGCCCTGTGGGAGGTGGTCACACTCTGAGGAGGCCTCACTCGGTTCCCCTGAGGAAGGACTTGGGTGCAGGGTGTTGTGTGGAGTGAGCTCAGGGTGCAAGAGGAAGAGGCAATGGGCGAACTCCTTGGAGCAGCAGCAGTAGGCTGTCCTAGGTCCCACGTCCTATGGGATGGCACACGCTGAGTCAGCACGTGCTGGGAACTCACGGGCATAGGGGCAGGCAGGCTGAACAGGGGGCCATGAAATGACACAGGACCAGCGAGGAGATGTGGCCGGATGCAGCCAGCGGAAGGGCAGCAGAAATGGAGGAGGTTGACTCAGGGTAGTGTGTAACAGGAAAGATGGTGACCGTCACTGTGTCCACAGGCCTGGGCAGCCTCACCTTGTCCTTCGTGATCAGCCTCTACTACAACACCGTCCTGTCCTGGGTGTTGTGGTACCTCCTCAACTCCTTCCAACAGCCACTGCCCTGGGGTTCCTGCCCGCTGGACGTCAACCGGACAGGTAATGCCGAGGACCAGGGAAGTTCGCACTCTGCCTGAGCCCTGACCCCACATTGTTGCCCTGAAATAGCATGTTTGAAATCCGATTCTCTTTGCCTTGTGTCTCTGTTCACTGCTGGACGAAGGGGCCCACAGACAGAGCGTGGCTCCTTGGAGCCATGCCTGTGCCTGGCGATGAGAGGGGGTTGCTGCTTTGGCTGAATTAGGTCCTTTAGGTCCAGACCTCAGCCTCGTGCTGGGTCTGGCTAGATCTTGGCGACAAGGAAAACAGTTGTCGCTTTCAGCAGTTTTCTCATGAAGCTGTGTTCACTCTCTTTCCCTTCTCACCTATGGCTGGTATGAACTTGTGTTTCGCTCATTCGGAACGAGGCCAGCCCCGGGCGCCTGACAGTGAGTCTGGGCCTGGAGGCTCCTCATATTGACCTTACTGACCACACTGGACGTCCTGGACAGTGGAGGGCCCTGGTCCTGCCCAGTGTGCCCAGCGCTCCAGCAGCAGCTTCAGGATGGGTTATGTGTAGACTCGCTCCTGGGTGGAGGTTTGCGAAGTCCGACTCCCACCTGAGCTCCTCAGCCAGCCTGTGACCTCCTGGTTTCAGGGTTCGTGAAGGAGTGTGAGGGCAGCAGCACTGTGAGCTACTTCTGGTACCGGCGGACGCTGAACATCACAGCCGACATCAACTACAGTGGTTCCGTCCAGTGGTGGCTGCTGGTCTGCTTGGCTGCCTGCTGGGCAGTCGTGTACTTGTGTGTCATCAGAGGCATCGAATCCACGGGGAAGGTGAGAGCTCGTGGGGCAGACCCCACTCCCCTGCTCCCTCCAGCTTCAGAGGACCCCCCATCCCCACCCCTACCCCACCTCACCCTACCACACATCACCAGCAGGGTTTGCAGCTGATTTAGAGACTCTGCTAGAAGGGGCGTGGGGCATCAAGACTGTCATGTCTCCTTGGAGAGTCAACACCTATATCATTATTGAGTGACCATCCTTCTCCAAGTCATAGTCTTCGCTCTGAAGTAGAGTAAGATATTATCATAGTCACCCAGGCGTCTCTGACCAAGCTTTTTCCTTTTAATCTACTGAGGCCTCTGTTTAAGGTGTCTTTCTTGTTGACAGTATGCATAGGGTCTTGCTTTTTTAAATCCAATTTGACAATCCCTACCTTTTACGTGGGGTGCTCAGACCATTTACATTGAGTGCAGTTATTGATCTTGTTGATATAAGTCTCTCACTTATGTTTGTTTTCTGCTTGTCAAATCTGTTCTTTGTTCCTGTTTCCCTCTTTTCTGAGAATTGTTATGATCCGGCTTCATGCCCTCTTTTGGGTAATTAGCTATAACGCTTTGTTGTATCTCAGAGTTGAATTCGGGGTTGTAGCTTATCATTGTCCACCTTGGAGCAGTGCGTATGTGGTGGAAGAGCCTCCTGGCACTACACCTCCCTTTCTTCCTCCCAGTTTTCATGCTGCTGTTCTACAGAGCGGGGCAAAAGTAGGTTTACAGTTGTTTGTATGGAAAATAAGATAATAATTAATACATAATAATATAAGAATAAAATCTGTGTTTCACGTACTCACAACTGAAAACCAACTTTTGCCCTACCCTATACATTTTACTCATAATATGTTGTAAACACCAAGTACATTGTTAACATTTTTGTTTTAAACAGCTGATCATTTCTTAAGGAGATTTACATATTGAGGAAAAGTGTACCGATAGTTTCCACACAGAAGGGACCAGGGAGCCTGCACCTCTGGCTCACAAGCATGGCTGCCGAAGTGTACCCAGCTCAGTAGCTTCCCTCCCTCCTCCCCTCGGTGCAGAGACGTCCAGCATCATGCATATCTGTCTTCTTAAATCACTGTGTGCAGCTCCAGGCACCCGTGCACCCTGGCTCCCAGTCATGGTTGTGTGGCTCTTGCCCAGACCGAAGTGTGCATGTGCACCTGGCCGTTCCTCAGTGGGTGTGTGGACATTAGTTACTTTCACATGAGGATCTTCACACTTGAGAGGACTGGAATTGCCAAAGGAGATCAGGGCAGCCATGAGGTCAAACAATGCAGCCAGAGTTTTCAGACAACCCTGTTATGAAAGTCCCTAAATATGTGTCCTGGTGACCGCCAAAGTCAGTCCGTATTTGGGGACAGTAAGAAAAGACTGTCCATTTAATTAATTTATTTTTTAAGTTATATTTTATTGATAATGCTCTTACAGTAGTCTTAATTTTTGCCCCCTTCCATCCAGCATCCCCCACTCCCTCAGGGAACTCCCACACCATGTTCATGGGTCATGCATACAAGTTCTTTGGCTACTCCATTTCCTGTACTGTACTTTACATCCCCGTGGCTACTCTGTAACTACCTATTTGTACTTCTTAATCCCCTCACCTCTTTACCCATTCCACACACAACCCCCTCCCATCTGGCAACCATCAAAACACTCTCCGTATCCATGATTCTGTTTCTTTTCTTCTAGTTTGTTTTTTTTAGATTCATTTGTTGGTAGATATGTATTTATTGACATATTATTGTTTATAGTTTTGATCTTTTTGTTTTAGAGAGAGGGGAAAGGAAGAAGAAAGAGAGAGAGAAATATCAATGTGAGAAATATTGATTGGTTGCTTCTTGTATGTCCCCTATTAGGGACCTGGCCTGCAACCCAGCATGTGCCCTGACTGGGAATTGAACCAGCAACCTTTTGGTCTGCAGGCTGGCACTCAATCCACTGAGCCACACCAGCCAGGGCTCCTTCTTTTTCTTAAATAAATCTCTTTTACACTTCATATAATAATGGTTTGGTGATGATGAACTCCTTATTTTTTTCTTGTCTGGGAAGCTCTTTATCTGCCCTTTGATTCCAAATGATAGTTTTTCTGGACAGAGCAATCTTGGGTCCCTGCTTTTCGTGACTTTGAATATTTCTCGCCAATCTCTTCTAGCTTGAAAAGTTTCTTCTGAGAAATTAGCTGACAATCTTATGGAACTCCCCTGCTGGTAACTAACTTCTTTTCCCTTGCTGCTTTTAAGATTCTCTCTTTATCTTTAACCTTTGGCATTTTAATTATATGTCTTGGAGTGGGCCTCTTTGCATCTATCTTGCTTGGGACTCTCTGTGCTTCCTGGACTTGCATGTTTATTTCCATCAACAAATTAGGGAAGCTTTCTTTCATTATTTTTTTCAAATAGATTTCCAGTTTCTTGCTCTTTCTCTTCTCCTTCTAGTACCCCTATGATATGAATGTTGGAATATTTGAAGTTGTTCCAGAGGCTGCTTACACTATTCTAATTTTTTTTGGATTCTTTTTTCTTCTTGTTGTTCTGCATGGTTGGTTTTTTTTTGCTTCCTTATGATCCAGTTCATTGATTTGATTCTCAGCTTCACCCACTCTACTGTTATTTCCCTGTAAATGTTCTTTATTTTAATTAGTGTCTCATTCATTTGTAACTGGATCTTTTTTATGCTGTTGAGGGCCTCACTAATTTTCTTCAGCATCCATGTAACCAGCGTTTTGACCTCTGCATCTGATAGATTGCTTATTTCCATTTCGTTTAGTTCTTTTTCTGGAGTTTTGATCTGTTCTTTCATTTGGACCATCATTTTTTGTCTCCTCAGTTTGGCAGACTCCCTGTGTTTGTTTCTATGTATTAGATAGAGCTGCTCTGACTCCCTGTCTTGGTAGTGTGGCCTAATGTAGTAGATGTCCTGTAGGGTGGAGTGGCACAGTCTCCCTTATCACCTAAGCTAGGTACGTGAGGTGTGCCCTTTGTGTGGGTTGAGTACAGTCTTCTTTTGTAGTTGAGCCTTGATTGCTGTTGGCAGGTCAATGGGAGCGATTCACCCAGGTCAGTCAGTTGCAAGGACTGGCTATGACCACTGATCACCAACCTCCACCCTCTGTGGAGGATCAGTTGCATGGGGGCAGGGTGGTGGTGCTCTGATATGGTTTGTAGTTGTCCACTGGGAGTGCAGGCTCTGGGGTTTCCCAAGTGGTGCAGGCCAAGTTCAGCCCCAACCTGTGTTCTGCCTAGGGCCACCCTGCATGGCCTATAATGCAATTTGAGATGACTGCTACTTGTGCTGGGCTTGGAGATTCCGAGGTGAAGCCAAGCTATGAATCTAGGCTGGCTGCTGCTGGTGCTGGGCCTGGAGCCACTAAGCAAGGGTTATGGGGGCTGGGGGCTCACTGAGAGTAGCTGTTGCTTGTTTGAGAGTATTTAGCAAGTTGTGAAGCATGAGCCAAGACCAGCCATTCAGTGACTTTATGCAAAAGTCAATGTTAACAGCTCAGATGACCCCATAAGTTGGGACAGAGTGTTAGAGGATCTCCAGGGTGTGGCAAATCATGTTAGCCAGATTGATGGAGTCTCAGATATGGCACCCACCTGCCAGTTCTGTGGCTCTGTGAGGGGAGGGTTCAGAAAAAGGACAGTGACCTCTTGCAAGCTGCTACCCCAGTGCTGGAGCTCAGAGGGAGTGAGTCTGAGTAAGTCTGTGTGTGGGTTCTTAAAGAGGAACTGCTTGGGACTCCAGAAGTTTCCTCCACTGACTCAATCCCCACTGGTTTTTGCAGCCAGAAGTTATGAACACATATTTTCCTGGCACTGGAACCCTGGGTTTGTTGACCTGGTGTGGGGTTGGGACTCCTCACTCCCAACATATCCCTCCTGAATTTTTATCTACCACATGTGGATGTGGGACCAGCCCATTCCACATCTCTTCCCCTCCTACTGGTCTGGATGGAGATGGTTTCCATAATTCCATAGTCATGAGACTTCCATTTAACTTGATTTCATATGGTTCTGAGGATGGCTGTTTAATAGTTTATTGTAATTTAATGTGCCTGTGCAAAGAGGCAAGCCTTGTCTGCCCATGCCACCATCTTGACTGGAAGTCTATTTAATTTTCTTCAAAGATTTTATTTATTTATTTCTACAGAGAGGGGAATGGAGGGAGAAAGAAAGGGAAAGGTACATCAGTGTGTGAGAGAAACATTGATCAGTTGCCTCTCACATGCCCCAACCGGTGGCCTGGCCCGAAACCCAGGCATGTGCCCTGACTGGGAGTTGAATCAGTGATCTTAAGTCTGCAGGATGATGCTAAACCCACTGAGCCACATTGGTCAGGGCAAGACCATCCATTTTAGGTTTACTTTGCATAGATGCTGTGGTACAGATTCCTGCCCACACATGATTGAGAACGGGTGCCATGTAGGATGTGGGAGAGGTTGTGGGCAGGTATGGGACCCCAAGACCCCTGAGACAGGACAGGGGATTGGGGTGGGAAGAGGGTGTTGCTGAAGTGAGAGCTGAATGCCTGTAGTGCAACCAAGGAGAAGGCCGCTGCCTGAAAAGTCAGTGCCCAACTCAGATGACCCATGGGCACAAACACATACGTGAATCCACGTGTGACCATCAGAGTGAGCTCCAAACCCTCCAAACTTGACCAGAGCCCACCCCCACTATCTTTACCACGTCCTCCACCTTGACTTGACCAGAATCCCAGATGAATGACATGACACTGGCCACTGAGGCGTGTCCAGCATGCCTGCCTCTCTAAAGACTTTTATGGGGAGAAGATACCACTGAAAAACCTCACAATCTCTGGTTGTTTTTTTTAAGGCAATTTATTTCACAGCCTTGTTTCCCTACCTGGTCCTGACGATCTTCCTTGTTAGAGGACTCACTCTGCCTGGGGCGGCCGAAGGGTTAACCTTCCTGTTCACTCCCAATGTAAGTGGATCTAAAATGGAAGTTTAGGCACCAGAAAACATTCAAGTTGAGACACAGCCAAGCCCAGGTTAGCTATCCCACTCCCTTGCCATGGGGTAAGGATGAGGAGGAGGAGAGTATGGGTCTCAGGGAGAAGGTCAGGTCAGAACAAAAGGAATAAGAGGAGGACACGGTTTGGGGCATTCAGACTTTGGTTCTAGTGGGACATGGGGGACCACAGTTCAGGGGAGAGGCTGGTTGGGGACCTGATATCCCATCCTTAGTGCCCTGAGAGCCCTGTCCAGCTGTATGGCCCCACGAGGTGAGGAGCCACGGGACCTAGAGGCCTGCCCACCAGAGCCCACAACCCTTCTGGACCACGCCATGCTCTCAGGATCCCAGTAGCCCCTGGAAGATCCTGGGGCTGCAATGGCGTGTCCCAGGCTCCCCAGACAGTGCCCTGCCCCAGGGGAAGGGAAGAGAACACTTGTGTGTGGAAGGGTGTTTGCTCAGGGTGCCCCGGCAGCAGAAGCACCAGGCACTGTGTGCAGGTGAACCCCACCCTGGGCAACTACTCAAACCCTCCATGTCTGAGAGGAACAGATAAACACAGCAAGGTTCAAGTTGCTAAGACCCATTTCCTAGTCCTGAGAGGTTTATAGCCAAGTTCTCAGCACCCACATGTCCCACGTGGATGGGAGCTTTGGCTTATTTGACATGTCACAGGATGGGAGGCTGAGTTTGCTGTATTAACTGCCCTTCCAAGCATGCTCCCTCAACTGTCCTTGGGGCCTGAGAGACAACACCACTCATGACAGCTGCCCCAGAGGAAGCCTTGGAAACGTTCTGGGACAGCAGGCACTGGGCCCGTGTGGTGTGTCTGTGGCACCAGGTGCTCCTATGTCTCCCCAGATACAGACTCTCCAGAACCCCCGGGTGTGGCTGGATGCGGCCACCCAGATATTCTTCTCTTTGTCTTTGGCCTCTGGAGGACACATTGCATTTGCAAGTTACAACCCATCCAGGTAGGGCCAAGCCTGTCTTGGTGCTCACTCAGCGTGTCTTTATGGGACTTCCTGCCTGGGACAGAGGGTGACCTAATGTGAACTTGAGATGAGATCAGATTCTGGAGATTCCAGCAATTACTGAGTCATCCCCTGAGGGCTGGAGGTCAGGTCCTGTATGATAGTATGTTCAGAGCCACTGCTGGAAAAGAGCCCAGATAACCAAACCCAGGAACAAGACCACATGAGGCAGACACCGCCCAGCATGAACCATGTGCGTGGTTCAAGAGGTTGGAGAGCAGAAGTGCCACTGAAGTGACTAACGCAAACTCAGGCCTCCGCTCTGCAAGGAGCCACAGCCACCATTCATGAGACCTGATACCGCCACAATGACTGCAGCATTGGAAACTATGCAGCGAGAGGCCCCGTGACACCACTAAACCTAATTCCGTGTGGTGTCCGTATATTTATCCCTCAGAGAGTGCAGGGACAGAAGGTGGAGGACAAAGGGCCAGCGGGGCCGTGGGCTGTGTTGACAAGTTACTATCTCAATTCTCACCCTCAGTAGCTTGTGTGTGGTTAGCCCACCTCTGCAGCCTGGAGCTGGGATTGGCAGGAGGGGCTGGCGAGGAGGGGGTGAGTCAGGAGGAGGCCAGAAACCGCCCTGAGACCACCAGGAACAGCACAGTATTTCTGGGTCACACACAAGAGGCCCCAGGTGCAGCGTGGGGAGCATCAGGGCAGGGGTGCTGAGACAGCAGGCGCCTCCTCTGAGGGGCCCTAACCATAGCACGCGCTATGTCTGCTCAGGAACGACTGTGAGAAGGACGCAGTGATCATCGCCCTGGTCAACAGCACCACCTCCCTCTACGCGTCCATTGTGGTCTTCTCCGTCCTGGGGTTCAAGGCGGCCAATGACTACGGGCGCTGCTTGGACAGGTGTGCACAGCGTCTTGGGGCCACCAGCTGGAGCCTGCTGCACTGGGGGTCCCAGTCTATGACTTTCCATTTCCGTAGGGGAGGAGGACAGAGAGTGTCCCCCAAAGGGTGCATCTACCTGGAACCTAGAACGTGGCCTCTTTGGGTCTTTGCAGATAGTGTTGGTTAAGATGAGATCATACCAGAAAGGGTGCCCCAAACCATAAGAGTGTTCTTATATGAGACAGAAAGGGATACGCGGATGCACAGCAGAGGCCACGTGATGACAGAGGTAGAGGTGGGAGTGACACACCACAAGCCTGGTAAGGCCTAGAGCTCCCAGAGCTGGGAGAGGCACGAAGGACCCCCTGCGAGTCCCCAGAGGGTGACCCAGCCGCGTCCATGGTGCCGCTGTGACGCCTGTTCTAATGTGCTAGGCTGGGCCTGCAGAGGGAGGAAGGGGCCGGTGGCGCTCCCAGGATGGGGTGGAATGCTCTGGAGGGGCTGTGGGGCCCGTGCCCGGGTGAGCAGCACAGTCGCTACTTGGTTCTTCTAGCTGTGTCCACCAAGACGCCTGGTGAACACGAGTTGCTGACCCATTAGCTGCACTAGAAATCATCCCAACAAGCTTCCTGAGTGTTGTGTCTTGATCTCGCTGCATTTAGGGACAGCCCACCTGTACCCCACTTGGGGGACATTTTAAACAGCAAAATCACCACCAAAAAGCACAAAATATGTGAAAACCATGGACCCCAACTGTCCACAGCAGAGATGAAACAGGAAGGCAGTGTGTGGTCCGGCTGGCCTCGGCCAGCACGCAGAAGGGTCCTGGGTGTTGATTTCAATGTTACAGAAACACCTGTGATATTACTTAGAGCCAGGAGCCCTGGAGACAACGGAGTGAAGTTCTCTGACTATGAGGCTGGAGGGGCAGAGAGCTTGGGCCCACCCTTTCTGGGGCCTGTGGGGAGCCCTGCACCCCGTGTCCCCTGGGGACCCACAGGTCAGGCCCAGTTGAGCCCTACAGGGGAGCACCCTCTCCAGATCTGAGGCCCCTCGGAGGCTGAGAACAGCCTCCCTCCCCACAGTGTGCGTGAAGAAAGAAGCACCACCACCTGCACTTCTGCCAGAGGTATCCTTGAGACCCTGCCACACCCGGAGGGGCTGACCTTCACGGGATTGTTGGGGTCCTTTCTGGGTGTTTCTGGCTGTGTTTGCTTGTGGGTGCCAGGGGTCCTGATGATCCCGCTGAGTGCTCGCTCAGCCTCTCTGTCCCTGCAGGAACATCCTCAGCCTCACCAATGAGTTTGACTTCCCTGACCAGAGCATCTCCAGGGACAACTACGCTGCCATCCTCACACACCTGAATGCCACCCAGACCGAGACGGTGGCCGGGCTGCACCTGGAGTCCTGCCGTCTGCAAGACTTTCTGGATAAGGTACTGAGGGGCCTGGCCTTGCTGCCGATGGCTGACGAGGGGAGTGGGCGTCACTGGCTGTGGCAGGAAGTTGAGCAGCTGCACTCAGGGTCAGCTGACCATCAGGGATGAGGGCAGTGTGCTGGGATGGGTGGTCAGCAGGCAGGTCCTCAGGGCAGAGATTAGATAAGTGCCTGAGTCCAAGGGCCCGGGGTCCCATGTCACACGTTGGCTGCAGGCCATGAAAGGGGAAAAGGCTCCCGTCACTCAGGAAGGCGTCCAAGTTGTGCCGGTGCAGCCCACAGAGCAGGACCACTCCCTTGGCCTTGGCCCCAGCAGGGGCGTCGGTGAGCCTTGCCTCACAGTGCAGGCTATGTGCTGTGTGCGTCCCAGCGTGGGCCCCGTGTGTGTTGCAGAGCGCCTCAGGCACGGGCCTGGCCTTCATCGTCTTCACGGAGGCCATCCTGCACATGCCAGGGGCGCCCGTGTGGGCCGTGCTCTTCTTTGTCACGCTGTTCACCCTGGGGCTGTCATCCATGTTCGGGAACATGGAGGGTATCATCACACCACTCTTGGATATGGGGGTCCTGCCAAGATGGGTCCCCAAGGAGGCCATGACAGGTGAGTGTTGTCACTGTTGCTGGCCTCACAGCTCCTGTTCTACTCCCACGTGCTGTCTAGACACCCTCCTCCATGAGGGCTCAAGGACCATGTCACAGGCCCCATGGAGAGCTGGGCCAGCCTTGCCACCTCACAGGGCTGGACTCAGTGGCCCTGCACTGACCCGATGCCCCTAAGGGTCATTAGGGGAGGGCGGAGGGTCAGCAGAGCGGGGCAGGGAGCAGGGGTCCCCTCCCGCATTGCCCAGTGAGTGCTATCCCGGCATCCTCTTGCCCTCTGGGCACAGTTTGGGAGGTGGTGGGGTCAGGCAGACCGGAGAGGAGGTGTGAGGAGCTGGGAGGGCTGCAGCCAGGCGACGTGCTCAGATGCGTGTCTGTGTGCAGGGGCCGTCTGCCTGGTCTGCTTCCTCTCGTCCACCTGCTTCACGCTGCAGTCTGGGAACTACTGGCTCGAGATTTTCGACAACTACACTGCTTCCCTGAACCTAATCATGTTCGCCTTCATGGAAGTGGTCGGTGTCATCTACGTTTATGGGATGGAAAAGTGAGTTCCGCTTCCGTCGGCATCAGCTGGGGCTGAAGTCCTGCCCCTCTGCTCCCCACATCCCTGTCTCCAATGTGTGGGCATTGTGGCAGCCAGTCTCCAGGGCACCTGAGAGGATGAGATAGAATCATCCGAGGCCTCTCCCAAAACATACCCAGGGTGGCTCCCAGTGGTCCACGGAAGCCCTCGCAGGACCGGCCCACCTGGCTGTGGCTGTGCTGGCCTCCCACGCTGTGGGGAGGCAGGCAACAAAATGACCAGCCTCTGGCCACATAGGGCAGACTCATCAAGTTCAAGGACAGGTGGACACCAGGGTACCAGAAAGCCCTCCCTGCCCAGATGCCCTCCTAGAGGCCTCTAAGAAGGCTCAGCACTTGTCCTGCCCATCCCCACCTGGCTTGGGCCTGCTGCACACTCACACCTTCATTCACACCTGGACTCACCCCTATCACTTACACCTGTAACTTGCACCTGTCACATCCACACTTAGACCTGCACTCACCTGCCACCCCTAACCCCAGTTTTGCCCCAGTGGTCCTCGAGGTTGTGCTGTCTGTTCTTGGTTCCAAGGGGTCCTGGGAGTCAACAAATCCAGGGCCTTCACCCCTGCTCTGAGGGCACAGGGGCTAGCATGCTTGTCCTGAGGTGAGACACTGCTCACCTGGAGAAACGGAAGTGAGAGGCAGCTGACCTGGTAATGTGGGACAAACAGTGAGCCCTGAATTCCAACCAGCCACAGGCTCTCAGGAGACACTCAGGACGCATCTGGAGTGGAGCTGGGGTGGAGGGAGCAAGCAGAGGAAGGGCTGCAAGGGGATTCCTGCCTCTCCACTGGCCCTGGATGCAGCTGTGGCACAGCCTGATTCAACTCTGTCTCCATCCCCAGGGACAGGGCAGCTCACAAGGGGCTTCGCCATCCTGGGCATGAAGGGCACCAGGTCAGGCACCAGCTTCTGTCCTACGGCTGGGTTGGCAAAGGCTTTGCTGCTTCTCATCCAGCAGCTGAGCCTCCCAGGGACGAAACCTGCAGTCCTGTCCAGAGGCACCTCACCCAGGAGCTGGGCTGAGGGCCAGGCTGAGCTCCTCCTTGCTGTCTGGCAAGGGCCAGGAGACCCTGGAACACCCCCTGCCCAGCCCTCTCCCTCATCCAGACTAACCTGCTCACTCAGGCCTTTGCCACATATCAACGGAAGATCGAGTCCTCATCAGGATCTGAGAGGGCTCTCCATTTGGTGGCTGCTCAGGAAGGCACATGGGCAAAGGGCAGATGGAGGTGGGGGGGACAGCCTCCACAGGTCACATCATAGTGACACTGGATGAAGCTGTTGGCTGAGTGTGTGGCCTTGCTGGCATGGGCCGGATGGGAGACCTAAGACCGCTGTCTCTGGCAGGTTCTGTGACGACATAGCATGGATGACAGAGAGGCGGCCTGGCTTCTACTGGCGGGCGACCTGGAAGGTCGTGAGTCCCCTCCTGCTGCTGACGATCCTCACGGCTTACATGGTCATCATGGCCCGGACAACGATGAGCTATCGGGCCTGGGACCCCCAATACGTAGGTCCTGCAGATGGGGATCCCAGGGGCCCTGGGGTCCCTCAGGCTGGGCCTGAATTGGCCCTGGTGTCATCTGGGGCCCAGATGACCCTCCTGGTGGACATCTGCAACCTCAGTGACAGTGTGGGCAACCTCAGCCAGTGGCAGAAGGACTGGAGCAGTTACCAGACTCTGGTGACCTCACGGGTCCCTGTAGCCCTGCAAACAGAGGTGCGGCTGGAGGCCGTACTTCCTAAGTGCTGTGGGGACAGGTATTGCACACTGTTCACCCCTGGTTTGAGATGGGAGAATGTGTATGTGGCTTGTGTCACTGAACTACCACCAAGCCCTGTCAGAGGGCCAAGCCATGTGGTATAGGTGACCCGCCACCCCCTTTAACTGCTCTGAACCTCGACATGCCCCCTGTGGGGAGCGTGGAAGTAATTCTGTTCCAAATTCCCCTTCTAAAGTGGGGCTGCCCAAGCCACCAAGGGCAGGAGAAAGAAATGGTGCTATGCTTCTCGAGGAATTTTCATGAATATTATACTATTAGATTCACACAGTAGTGCCTTGTGAACCTCAAAAGAAGGGCCTGAAGTCAGTGTGTTGTCTTGCCCTCCAAGAGAGGGGAGACAGGGGGCCACAAGGCCTGATGATGCCCAGTGGGCCGGGCGGAGGCAACCTTGAGCCTGCAGGTTCGCTCGGGGTGGTCAGGGCAGCTCTTTCCAGAACACAGTCCCTAGGTTCCAGGCCTGTCACTCAGAGTCCAGTCCCCAGAAGAGGCTTGGCCTATGTCCTGAAACTTCAGCCCCCTGTGCCCTCACTGCCAAGGGAGCAGCCCCTGGCTGTGTGTCTTTTCCGTTCACCCACCTGGAATGAACCAACCTGTTGCTTCATCTCAGAAAGATTTGGGGTGCAGCTGCCCACACAATGCATGCTCACTTGGCAGAGGGTCAGCCTCGCTCTGACCAGGGTGGGAGAGCAGGGGTAACGCTGTTCCCTTCCCCAGACGCTCACCTTGTGGCCTTGTGTCTCTGCAGAAACAGTTCCCCTTGCGGCAGGAGAAGTCCTACCCGGGCTGGGTGCAGGCCGTCTGTGTGCTTCTGTCCCTGCTGCCCGCACTGTGGGTCCCGGCGGTTGCACTGGCCCACTGGTTCACCCGGCACAGACGGAAGCAGGAGAGCATGCAGCAGGACACACGCCTGAAGCTGCAGGACAGCATAGCCTGCTGAGGGTGGGGAGGGCCTACCCTGTATGTCCCTCACCCACAGATCACCCAACCCCATTATATTCACCCCTGAACCTGAGACCTATGGTTGTGGCTTCTAGACACCCTCACACCTGCTAACCCTGCTCAGTGGTCAGACCAGCTTCGACATCACAGTCCATGCTGTTCTCCAAACAGATGGCCCGGCATCTGGCTCTTGGGGCCCTGCAGTCTGGGGTTCTGCAAAGCATGTCTGGGTGGCCATAGGTTGCACCTGGCAAATCCATGGGCAAAAGGGCAGGGAGGTACCACTGCCAAGCAGGCCAGCAGAGGGGGCTCTAAGGCGGCCACATCCACACCCTGTGTAGCAAGGTCTTGCACCACACAAGTTGTGGGAATTGTAGGGCTGACCTCCAGTGAGAAGTGAACAGCCCCCAGGCCCACAGCAGCTCCTGCACCTAGACACTTGGGTCACAGGGAGGGTCTCTTGTGACCACGTAGGTGAAGGGGAACCATGTAGGCAGCAGAAGCACGGGCTTTTCTCAGGCGAGGTGGGCAGCCTCATGTGGGGAATTGTCATAGGAAACCCATGGGCACCCCAGGACCCCAAAACGGAAATGGACCCTCCTCAAGGGAGCAGCTGGCCTGGCCAGGGAGCTGGGCACTGGCTGGTTTCTCCTGAGGTTATATCAGAAACACTGCCTTCCACTCTTTTAAAACTTTCTCAAAGGAGCCCTGGCTGGTGTGGCTCAGTGGATTGAGTGCCAGCCTGCAAACTGAAAACTTTCGCAAAGGCTTAAATGTATGTCAAGAAGGTACTCAAAGGCTGATTATCATTCAGGTTCCTACTGTCTCAGAGGAGCGACATCACTCACTCACTCCCAGTTGCTCCCAGTCACTCCTCGGTGCCATCCATGCCCCCAGCCCTCCCGCAAGCCTCAGCCAGGACCTGCCTGTTCTAGAGCCCTCAGAACAGGGCCTCTTCCCCAGCTCCTCCAGTGCTCACTCCTCCACCTGCCCACCCTCCCTCTGCCCCCCCTCCACCAGCGCTGAGCCAGGGGCCAGGTCTAAGATGCCAAGTCCTGACATACCGGCTTGCCTCTGACTTGCCACCCTGATACTGCTCTGTCCTTGGCTACATGCTGCTGGGAACTGCCTCCGCAAAGACCCAGCATAGGCCTTTCTAAGCAACTTTTAAGCCAGTCCCTAGTTGGGCTAATGCTGTCCAGGGTGCTGAAAATCCCCAGACAAGTATTATGGCAGGTCATACACAACCCATGCTAGGCCTGCGGTGCCCACAGCCACCCAGACCCAGGCAAAAAGGGCATGTGTTACTGCTAAGAGCAGCTGGGTGTTCAGATGCACTGAATTCAAGGGTACCCCAAACTGTGTGTTAAGCCCCATGGTTGGGCGAGTCCTGCCCTTTGCCCCCAGGCTGCCACTGAGCCCTTCCTCTTGCAAAGCCAGCAATGGCCAGTTAGTCTCACACGGCATTTCTCTGACACAGTCTCCCTAGCCTCACAGGGACCCTGTGATCACACTGGTCCTCCCAGGTAATTCACAATCATCTCCCTTTCAGTTGGCTGATTTCACTCACAGGTTTCAGGATTAGGGCGTAACTTTGGGGGTCATCATTCTGCCTCTTACAGCACCTGGGGGTTCTGAGCCCACCTAGGTTTGGGAGCCCTTTGCTCCACAGCATCCCTTACAGTGAGGTATGAGCACGTACGGGGGCAAGAGAGGGGCAGGATCCTGGGACTGGGGGGCATAACTGCTCAGCACTCCGAGGTGCCCAGAGGCACCCCCTGCTTTCCCTAGGGCTTCTGGGCCGCTCCATTTTCACCTGGACTGCACCTGCTCCACACACACCAGTGGGATGCAGGGGCAGTGGGCTCCTGCTTCTGCGGTTCAGACCTAGCGAAGACCAAATATCTGCATTTTTTTCCTTCACTTAAAATTTTTTTTTATCATTTTCACATTTTACCCTGAGCTCTCGGCAGACTGCACAGTGGTTTTGAAAAAGAGATGAATCAGAAATTCTTAGTGAGCGAAGCCTGACCAAAGCACATGCGTTTCTCAAGGGTTTAACCCTCGTGTAAAGATGCACACGGCCCTGAGTAAAACTGCCCCCAAACGCACTTCCTAGAGAACAGGATTCTGGAGCTTCTAGAAGACAGATAAGGGAGCAATGACTGACCTCCTGGGCCCGATCTGCTATGGAAATGCCAGAAACGCACAGGGTGCCATGAGCCCGTGGTGGTCAGGGCGGGTCAGCTCGGGCGCCTGCAGGGGGCTCCTGGTCATGTCCTGTCCTATCCGCCCTGATTGGCAGGTCGGTTCTCCCCCATTTACAAGAGCGATGGCGCCGCAGGGAGACACTCAGGGTGGGGTTCATCTCTCACTGCTCATCTCTTGTGCATTTATGATGCACTTGGACTTGGGCCTGCCATAAACACAGAGCCCTGCCACTCGAGCACTCTCCGCAGCAACAGTAAACAAGGCAATGTCCATAAACTCCGACGGTGCGTGCACTCAACCCCCTCCAAAGTACACTCAGTGGCACCTGTCACGTTTTGTGGCTCCATCAGGAACATCTGGAAGGAAGCTTCTAAACTGCTCACCACTCCACCCCAGGGATAGGACAGAGTGCCAATCCCTCCGGCTGGGACAATTGCTTCCGATGACAGCTCCTTTGAGCTGCTCCCTCTTACGCTTCGTGCAATCCTTCCAGCTCTGCCTGTTTGACGTTGGTCCAGCACCCTGCAGGGCCCACCAGGGCACAGCATGCCCCCCCAGGGTGGACCAGAGGAGTGTGCTGTGGGTCCCCACTGGAGGGGTCATTCTCAGAGTCGAGGACATAACTCCAGCTCCTTGTCTGACAGCACCTGCAGCTCTGTGGACAAGCCTTTCTCTCACTGGGGCTCCCACAGACACTGGAGGCTGGGGTGGACCCAGAAGGTGGGGATCTGATCAGGGCCTTGACAAGGGGTCGGGTGGAGGCTTTGGTGAAGCTACTGTGAGAATAGCTCCTCCTTCCCATCAGCTAGGCCCCAGACTGCATACTCTCATATAAGCCCCACCATGACTCCCAGCCACTTCTGTGTGGTTTCACCTGTGTCCCCCATAACCTCACCCTCCACACCCCTCCAAACTCCTGACATTGAGTGCAGACTGAGAGAGCTGCTATCTGCTCCCCAGGCGACTGTGTAGGAGAAGCCCAAGTCCAGCCCCCAAACCTCCAGGTTCCCCCAGCAATGGTTCTTTGGGGGGGCCCCCACCCTGCCATCCAGCAGCATCAGGAACTTGCTAAACCCCTAGGCCCTACCCCAGACCTGCTGAACTGAAAACTTGGGGCCCGAGCACCCCATGTACGTGTGGCTCGAGCCCCAGGGAACCCAGAACTCAGCTTGTGACCTGCTGCCTCATGAGCTCCAGGCCACCTGAGCTGAGCCGGTGCAGTCAGCTGTAGGCACGGTGGGTGCTGGGCTGGGGCTTTCCCACCCACCATCCTGCTGCACCTGCCCCGTGGGAGCGCCCCTTCCCATCCACCCACCTCCTCCCTCCTTCCCACCACATCCCCACCCCAGGAAACCCCCTCCAGCCCCTACGAAACGAAAGACCTATACACATCAACACTCAATACTCATGTTTTTATAATTATGTGTAACAGCACTTATGTAGTATGCATTTTAATACAAACCTAAGATATTTAAAAATGAAGGAAATAAACAAAGGCTCTTCTCTCTGCAGCTCTCACCCCGTCACTGGGGTGATGGGGTAGGAGCAGGAGGGGCCATGAGGGTGACGTGCAGGAGACTCTGGAAGTGGGTGTGGCAGCTGGGTGAATGGTGCTGGACACTTGGTTCCAGGAGGCCTGGGCAGGGTGTGGGGATAGGCAGATCAGAAGCATGGGTGTGGCTGGTGGGGATAGGCCTCAAACAGCTGACCGGGCCCTTTGCTCTTGGGCAAGCTGAGCAAGGCATGGACTTTGGATGCAGCTGGGGTATCAGACAGGGTGGGTGCTACTCCACTGGGTGTGGACAGCTGGATTTAGGACTCTATGCAGATCAGTGGGAAGGAGTCCATGCACACCCACCACTTGTGGGCTATCACTCCAGACCAGGGTGTCCCCACAGCAGGGAGGGTGACAAAGGTCCCTGACACTTGTAGATGCCAATGACCTAGCCTGTTCTCCTACCTGCCTCCTCCTGACAGCAGGTCACTGAAGGATGAACCTGTCACTAGGAACTGGCAGTAGGGGGGGTGGGGGTGTTTGGAGGTAGGGCAGGCTCTGCTTCCCTGAGGACCTGGGGGGCAGACCCCTCCAGGAAGCAGCCCAGAAAGCAGCACGTCTTGGGGTCTCAGGGCACAGGGGCCAGACCCTTTGGGTGGATCCAGCTGGGATGGGGCTCGAGGGCCTGGCACCCACTCTGGGCTGTGAGAAGGGCTGGTTATCAGTCCAAGATGGCCTCAAAGTCTGTGGTCAGGGCCGGATCAGCTGCGGCCTGCAGCGTGGCCAGCGTCGCCCTTGGGAGCTGCCGGCACAGCTGTGCTTGGGCTGCAAGGAGATGCCTGAGATCAGACTTCCTCCCAGAAGAAACCCGAGAACGTGTTTCATGTTAGCTTTGTGGGCTCGCTGAGGGGCCACGAAGACATGGCTATGTGCCGAGCAACTACCGTGTGCTGGCCAGACTCCAGGCATGGGGCACATACCCTCGTGGCCAAGGAACAGACGGGGCCAGTAAGGATGTCAGAACACAGTGTGTGTGTGGGGGTGGGAGGTGGGGGGTGGGGTGTGCAGCCAGGATGCAGGCCAGGGGTAGGAGAAGGGCACACAGACCAGAGGGGGTTGGAGGAGGGAGGGAGATGGAGGCACAGTTCCTGAGAGAAATGTCAGTCTTGGAGGTGTGGAGTGAAGAGGTAGGGAGACTGAGTGGGCAGGCCAGGACCCCAGGTAAGGGAGCCATGACTCTCGAGTTACCTGCACCCCATCACCCCATTACCCCACCGCTCCTGTGACTCAGACATGGAGGGACCGACATTCATTCACTCAAGGACAAGGACAGTTCCTGTACCTGCACAAGGGGTGCCTTGGGGCTGGACACACTTGCCCGAGCTTACCAGCCTGGAGTGCTCCCAGAAGACACTTGTAGGTGGCACTGTGGTGAGACAGCTTCAGCAGGAAGGCGTGCAGACACAGCCACCTAGTGGCTTCAGAAGGAAATGGGCCTGCAGCACCTTTGGTCCCCAGAGACATCCCTGGGGGACAACACAGGAAGAGGCTGAGGTTCCCACCGGCCCCTCCCCAGTGCTTGGCCTCCAGTCCAGACACCTGGGGTCCCCATCAGGCTGCGTGCCGGAGCAGGGGCTCAAGGGACAGGGGACCAATAGGCGACTTAATTTCAGGGGCCACCCCAACTTAAGAATCACAGAGTTCTGACAACTGAAATGCTTTCAACTTCCCCAAAAGAGAACTAACAGTAAGTAAAGGTTGTTCCCCTCAGGAATACAAAGCACGGCCTGACTCAAACTGAGTGTGACTGCATGATGAGGTTGTAGGGGGCGGAGACAGGATGAGGGGCTTGCGTGGGTGTCCCTCACTTCCCTCCCTCCAAGACAGGTAGGGGGCTTGGGCCCAGCCTCCCCTCTTCCTGCCTACCGGCCTGGATTTGTACAAGCACCCCCAAGTACCACGGAGAGGCAGCCCCGCCTGGGAGAAGGCCCCTCAGCCAGTCCCCAAATGTCCCATCATGTTCCAGTCATGAAGGACATCTGCCCACATGGCAAGGGGTGGGTGAGATGAGGTAAGTGTGCGGTCGGCAGGTTAGACCGTGGGGAGAAGTGGCAAGAGCCCAACTCCTTGTCTCCAGTACACTAGCACCTCTGGTACACTAGTGCCTCCAGTGTACCTCTAGCACTGGAGCTGCTCCAGCCCTGGGCACTCTGGGCGCCAAGCATCCCGCGTCTGCCAGCACCACAGGACACCCCAGCTCTGGGTCACCTGCATGCACCTGTGTTCTTGGCTTTCAGAAGGGTATAGCAGTGGGACGCAGTGTCAGAGATGATTCGGAGGAAAAACGAGGGGTTCTTCTGAACGTGCTGATTAAACGGGAGCTGGAGCACACAGGCGTGAAACCTGAGGGCAGATAAGGCTTATCAGCGGGCAGTCCCTGGCTGAACATGTGCACTCAGCCTGTACATGTATGTGTGCACAAGTATCCCCAAGTACCCCCTTGTGCACGTGACCACATGGCAAGCCCTCTCGCCAAGTGCTCTGTGCTCCTGATCTTGCTGACGACTTAAGCTCCTTCTGGAAGAAATGTGCATGTGTCCATCCAGCCAGTCGGCAGGTGGAGGCATCTTTCTCGCTTATGGGAGTGGGGAGACAGACCTGGATTCAGGGTCAAGGCCACACTACTGGCCTGGAAGGGTAGGTACCATGCTCTGGGAGGACCCTCTATCAAGGGAGGGACTGTGCTTAATGCAGAGTGGGAGAGGCCTCCACTAGTGGACACTGCACCTTCCAATAACTCCAGCCTGGAGCCCCCGGTTGTTTAAGAAGAGCTGAGCCTGGCAGGTCCCAGTCAGACGGTGTCTGGTGAGCATCCTGGTCTGTGGGCCAGGCAGACTGCCCCGGCCTCACCCGCCTTAGCCCTGGCTGCTGTGACCATTATGATCAGCTTTATGTGTCCCTTCCTGCTGTGGAGGGCATGGGGCTCTCCAACCTTCTACGTGCCTAACCTGCTATATTGGAAAGCAGCTGCCATTCACGCCCATGGTGGGGAAGCCAGCAGCTCTGCACCCACTGTCACTTTGGGGCTACACACTGACTGAGGAGCACGGAGCTGCCCAAGAGTGCCTGCCCTGCACCCGGGTCCCCACAACATTCCCTGACAGGCAGGTGTGTGGGGCCAGGGCCCCACAGAGCAAGGGAGTCTACTGCTGGGGACACAAGGGCGAGGCTGGGCTGAAGCCCACAGCAGGGCCTTTAGCAGGCGCAGTGAGCTGGCCTCCAGGGACCGGGGGCTGGTCAGGGGCTGGTCCTCCGCTCACTTGGAAGCATCACCTTTCTGTTCCTCACCCCTGAGGGCCCTGAGAAGTGAGCAGGTATCACAGCCACCTTGCTGTTAGCTGGGAATGGCCCGTGGGCACATTCTTGTTGACACTGAGTATATTTGCAAAGGTGTCCTGTCAGCTTGCACATGAGAGCACATGTGCATGGGGAGAAGATGCAGGCGAAGGAAGAAACACCACATGAAGAGCAGCATGTGGTGACCTGAGCGCTGGGGTCCCGGGACGGAGCATGTGGGCCCCACACCTCCCAGATGCCAAGGGAACAGCAGAAGTGTACACATGGCCCTCTGGCCCTCACGGCCAAAGCACAGGGCACGGGCCCTCTGGGGCTGATGGAGTTTCTTGGTGACATTTAACAGGCATTTCCTCCAACAGCCCCATCCAATTCCTATGAGCCAACTGTGTCTCATAGCATGGGCACAGCCCTGGGTACCATGAACTCACAGGCTCGAAACAGATGCCCGGCCCCCCAGCACCCAGGTGATGGCTGTGCACCCCTGGTTCACCACATGCTTACAGCCCAGGCCCCGACTTTGGGCAGAAGGCTTTCCCTGTGACAGAGAGGCAGTAGCTGCTCCCTGAGCTGCCTGGTGTGCTCCAGAGACCTGGCGGCAGGTCTCCCTGGAAACCACTGAGCAAAGACTGGCGTGTGTCCTGAGGCTGTCCAGGCAGGTAGCCGGGCTAGTGTCCGTCTTCCTGAGGGGTGAGAACAGCCCAACAGCAGGACCATTAACATTTTCCCAGCAAACACTCAGGCACAACCAGTTCTTAGTTCTGCCCCAGTTCTTGGCAGGTTACCGTGGAACCCCTGGGGACAGGGAATGTTCTGGAAGCACGGCGGGGCCTCAGCACGGACTAATGAGTGGGGCAGGAGTAGTGGTTGAGCTGTTTGGGAGCCATGTACCAGAGCCCCTTTCTGGGGGGGCACAGGAGGATGTGTGGCCATGGATGGTCACCTGTACCTGCCTGGGCCCTCTGCTCTCTGGGATCCTCCCCAGGAGGGCATCTGCCTTCCTCGTACTGTGGCTTGTCTCCTACAACCCCGTCCCTGCAGCAGGGATACCCTGGGCCACGCTGGCCTCCTAGCACCACCTGGTGACCGGGTACAGGACCTCCAACAAAGCAGAACCTCCATGGACATTCACGAAGAGACAGCCTCCATTGCTCAAATTGCTTTCTCATAAACCAGAGGCTTCGACGTGAAGGCCTGGGGAACCAGGGGGAGGGAGGGTGCTGCCCCCAGGCCACCGGAAAGCAGGGCCCAGGCCGTGCATGGCCCTGCGTGCCCCCTCCCCGTGCTGGTGCAGCCAACGAGCCCACCTGTAGGCCTGCAGCAAGAATATCTTGTAAACGTTTGTGCAAACCGTCTGGAGGCTGTTCACCTGGAGCCACAAGGAAAGGAAATGTTGGAAATACAACTGAAATGTACATTTCTATCTTTTGCTTTATCACCAGCACCAGTGGAGTAAAAAAGAGGACTCTTCTCTCTCCATTGACATCCCACCACATCCTCACTGGTGGCCCCTTGCTGCCTGGGATGGAGTCAGGACTCTGCTGGGGCCACCTAAGGGAACCAGGCAGGAAGGGATGAGAAGGCCAGTGCTCTGGGTGGCTGTGATGACGTCTTGTGGCCCTGAGGTTCTGAAGCCTGAGCCCACCAAGGCCTTGGACCCCCATACCCTGAGAAGAGGAGCCCCAGGGTAGAGGAAGATAGGCCTGAGGGGGCTAGGGGCAGGGGCCCTGGATACACATGGGCACATATGCACACTCACATGCGTCTGTGCACATTTTCACATGCACAGTTATACACATGCATGCTCAAATGCACATCCACATGCTTACGCGCACATCTGCACATGTACACAGCAGGACCTATACACCAACTCCCACAGGTAGACTGAGCAGCAGGCTTTCTGAGCTCTGAGGTCTGCTGGCCACATGCTCACCTGCAGATCCAGAAACAGACTATGGCATTTCAGCCTCAACACTGCAAAGAGCTTCCGACGCATGCTCCTCCCGGCCTTGAAGCCCTGGCTGAAGGTGAGACTTGCTCTGATCGAGGTCTGGGCATAACTGCAACACAAAGGGTGTGTCCCATGACACGTGTGGCCTCCTCCCACCCTCAAACACGGCCTGCACCCCCGCCCAGAAGGGGACACCCACCCAGCATCCTCTTGGCCCGACCCAGCTCGGTCATTCCATGGAAACATGGGGACAGAGCAAGGACAGGGCCCTGCGCACCGCTGCCGGCACCTGGGGCACTCCTGCCATGCGTCCCCCTCCACGTAACTCTGCAAAGGCAGACAGAGGTGGCACACGCCACACCCTGGATGCCTCGTCTTAAAATTTATTTATTTTCCCTTTACTAAATATTCTTTGAAAATGGTTTTAATAGCAGATAAGGTTTCTTCCGGGTGTTGTGTAATATCGCAGCCGCTTCCTTAGGTTGTTTCATCGCTGTGGCAACAAGTCACGCCACCCTGAGCATTAAAAATGGTCAAAATCTCTGATGCTGTTTGTGATGATGTGTTCCTTAAGATAGATCTGTGGAACTGAAATTACCAGGAAAATGTTTTAACACTTTAAGAACTTTGATCCAAAGTTACTGCTTTCCAGAACGGTGGTTCTTGTCTGCCCACCTGAAGAAATGCACAAACATGCCCACTCCCGGCCCCAGTGCTTGGCGAACTGCAGGGGAGCCGCCAGAGTGAGGGACCAGGGCCTCAGGGCCGTTTTGGCAGAATTGGGCCCAGAGGGCGAGCGACCCCGGGAAGTCCAACCAGAGTTCCCCTGATGAGGAGAAATCAAGCAGAGAAAGCTGAGGGGCGGGGGCAGGGCAGGGAGCGGACAGGAAGCACGTGGGCCAGCTCCGCGAGGCAGCAGACCGGTGACCGACCCATGTGGATCGAGCATAGAAAGTCACGGCATTTACCTCTTCCCTTTCTAAGCAAATTCCCAGAGCCTCTCGGAAACGGGGGCAGGTGTCAGAGTCCTCCAGCAGAAGAGCTGGAATTCCCAGCACAAGGAAAGGGAACACCCGCTTCCACCAGTTTCATAACCTGCACCTTTTGTTCCTAAAATGGCAGATTCCCGTATCTGTGTTCACCGGAGTCAGTTCACGCCTGTGCTGTGTGCGAGCTCTCAGGTTTGGGAGAGACAGGCTGTTAGAGCTGAACTGTGTCCCCCGCATTTACACGCTAAAGCCCTCTCTCTGTGTGACTGTGTGGGGACAGGGCTTTTAAGAAGGTAACTGAGTTAAATGAGGGCATTACAGTGGGCCCCAATCCAAGGTGACTGGTGTCCTTCTCAGAAGAGACACCAGAGATGCCTGAACACAGGACGGCCACGTGAGGACACGGGAAGACGGCGGTCTACACGTCAAGGAGAGGTCTCGGGGCAGACCGGCCCTGTCTAGACCTGCACCTCAGACTTCTGGCCTCTGGGACTGGGGAGAACGTCTGTGGTTTAAGCCATCCTATCTGTGGTATTCTTTATGGTGGCCTGAGCTAACCATACAGGGACCCACAGTATCGCGTCCAGAGCAGGCCCTGCATGCCATAGCCCCACGTCCCTGGCAAATCAAAGGTGGCCATGAACTCATGATGTCCAGTCTGGCCATCGATGGGCAATGAAGTGTGTGCCCTCACTGTGAAAAGACCATGTCCAGCAGGACCTAAAATCTCGGGGTTCAGACCTATACTGCTTCCCTACATGCTGGGGTCCCTGAGCCAGCCATATAATTTCCTTTTACCCATAACACCCCAGACAGCTGCTTACCTGGCGAGTCCCCTCAACCCTACAGAAGGACACACTCTGGCCCCGTCTTGAGGGGCACAAGGCATCTCAGCCTCTGACCTTTTGGGACCACAGCCATCTGTTGCACAAAGAAGAAGGATCGGGACTGGACCAGCCCGGTACACCTGGCTGGGGGCACTTACCTGGAGTAGTCGCAGAACACCTCCAGGGTCCGTGTGTCCAGCAGCAAGCCGCACCAGGGGAACAGGCAGTGGGCCGGCAGCTGCAAGGGGGCCACGCCACCTAGGACATCGTCTTCCACAGGGAAGTTCACTACCGTCTTCCGCAGGTTCGCCACGCAGCCATACTCGGGCACGCCCTTGACCAGGGTCCTAAAGCAAAGGGGCCAGCCACATCAGCCACCAGGAGGAGAGGGACGCCACTCAGGATCTCGAAGCACTGGCTTGGTGCCATGTAAAACCCCGAGAGGCAGAGTGAGCAAGGGCTGGCACTGAAAGGCAGCCCCACCAACCCTGGTGGCCTGCAGATGCTCCCAAAGGCTCTGGGTGACCGGTGTTAATGATCGGGGAACAGGGTGGCCACCAGGAAGGGCAGAACCCAGTAGTAGGGGAGGGGAACACGGGGCTGAATTCTGAAGGCCAAGTGGACTCCTCACGGCCCTGTTCGTAGGTAAGACAGGTGAGTAATGGGCTTACATTCCTGGCTGAGAACTGAGAAAGGCCAGGTGGGAGGGCACGCAGGGCCCATGGATGACATACTTCCTCTCTGCAATGGCCATCTGCGCCCACTCAGAGACCACAGTCCCCAGGTGTGCTGGGGTGTTATGATGAGGCCAACACCTGCACTCAGCCAGCTTTAAAGGTTACCTTCCATAGTGGGGCGGCACACTCATCAGTGGCAGGGCCTGAGAGCAGAACCAGGGTGTCCTGAGAAGGGCGAAGTCCTCCAGGGGATGGCAGCCTGAGCTCCTGCCCTTCGTGCTGCAGCCCGTGGATTTCAGACTCACCTTGCCAGGCCCCACCGTCGCATGGGCTGACTCCTTACAATAACTCTGTATGTTCCCAGTTGTCCAGCTCCCAGTGGGAACCCAATGTACACATTCTGAGCCACCTCCCTGCCTAACACCCTCAGAGCAGTGGTGTCCCACAGATGTTCCATGAAAAAGGCCCCACTCTGTACCATCTCCTCTCGAAGCCACTGGCCATGTGTGGTCACAGATGTCTCTGAATTTGGCCAGTGCCCGAGGACCTGGATCTGCCATGTGACTTAACTTTGATGAATTTACATTTGCACATTAGCCTGTGCGGGGCTAGTGTGTGGTAGGTCGGCCCAGCATGTGCCCAGCAGGGTTTTATGCAGCACTGCACACCCTCCGACCCCCAAGGATCCCCTGGGGCAGACAGGGTGTGGGCACACCATCAGTTGTCTTTGGTCTCCAAAGACAACTCTGCACTCAAAGCAAACCAGCCCGCAGGCACAGGCTCTTCTGGGAGTTTGGCTTTGTCACTCTCCTTCCTTGGAAAAGCACACTGCAAAACAAGCCCCAGATTCCTGGGGTCCGAGAAAGGATGGCACTCTGTGGGCTATCCCTCCTACGGCAAGGACCCTGTCTGCGAGATGTACGTTTGAACAAAATGAACTTTAACACCAATGCCCCAGGTGATCCCATGCATTTAGCAAGCCCCGCCTCCCCATTCTCTCCCTTTCAATGTCCGCCACAAAGAAGAGTGACTCCATGTTAGAAGCTGCAGACAGGCAGGCAGGGCTGGCTCCTGTTCCCCTTCATAGGCATAGCCCCCTGGAGAAGGTGTCACTGCTGCCTGTACTGTCCAGCGCACTGCGTGTGCGTAACCTCCAAGGAGCCTCCGAGGGCTCAGCCCAGACACCTGACCCACGCCCGCTCCCTCCCTCTGGGGACACCTGTGTCCTGGTGCTGCGTTGTCAGCTCCAGGTTCCTGCTCTGCATGCCCAGGTTCTCAGAACAGCATGACTGTGCCACGTGCCCTCAGCAGAGATGCTGGGACATGGGGCATGAGATGAAAATTAATTCTTAGGTAAGCAAGGTGGGCTGCATGAGGCCACGGAAGCACCTGTCGAGGCACACGTGTGTGCAGGCCCTTACCTGAGAAAGGCTTTCGCTTGTGTCAGGTGAGGGGTGACCAGCAAGAAGTCGTCCACCAAACGCAGGAGCACCCTGATAGGGAAAGATGCCCGAGAAAGGGCGTTAGATACCCGAGTTCATATGCACAAGAACAAGTAACCCGTGGGACTCAGCACTGGCTGGGGACGGAGGACGGTGCCCCGCAGTCAGGCCAGCACAGCCACCTGGTTGGGTCCCCTGGAAATGCCCCACTCCCTGATGCGAGCCACTCACAGCCCACATGTGAGGCCAGCTCACTATCTCCGGGGAAACCTCCCATGATGGACAGGCAGCCCTGTCTGCACCAGAGCACAAGAGGGGGCAAGGTGATCAAGAGGACAAATGACTGAGACCCCGTTACCCGTCCTGCTGCAGCCCGGGGAACACCCTGCTCTCCATGTCTCCGTAGCACAAACTGCATAGCAGGGTGGACAGGATGGAGCCCTGGGGGATCCCCTGACACTGGACGTAAAACCTGGGGGAAGACATGGGCAGAAGGGTGGAGCATGTGTTCAGATGTGTGTGCAGACCACACACACACACGCACACACGATGCTCAGACCACATACACACGCGTGCACACACAACGAACACAGAGCCCACACCACCCCTGCCTGGGGAGGGAGGTGAATCTAGATCTGCCACACCCACCCATTAAGCCCTGCCACAGACTGTCCAAATGGGGCGTGACCCCTTTTCACCGAGTGGCAGCAGGCAGCCCTGACTCACTTGCCCCCAATCCTTATGACGTGGTTGTGCACCAGATGCAGGAAGAAGTCGAACAGGCTGCTGCTGGCCTCGTTCAGAGAGCAGCTCTGGAAAAGGAAGTGGGAGGTGTGTGTGAGCGAGCAGACATGCAGGCAAGAGATGCACAGGGGCAGAAGGGGTGGGCGGTAGCAGACGAGTGGGGACAGCGTGGGTCATCTGTGGCTCTGGCTGGGCTCAGACCCACGGCTACTGGCCCAGATGGCTTGTGCCACTCACTGTTACTGTGGCAGGTGGTAGGGCTCTGGTGGCCAAAAGAAAGACATCCAGAGGTTTTAGAGCCATATTTGGGGGATTGGCTCGACCCTAAAACTGGTTCTGTACAAAGCCACAAACTCAGCAACAGTCTCTGCTCACACACAAGAAAAACGTGCTTCTCACCCAATGGATCAATTAATTCCAGGTAGGTCTATGGGTCGAATCCAACGTGTCTTCCTAAAGGAAGGGACACGTCTTCTTTTGGCCTCGAGATCAAAACTGAAGGAGAAGATGCCTCTAGCAAATCTTAACAAAGCAGCTGGACAGCAGCAGAGAATTCAGCGAGAGGGATGAAGGCAGAACAAGCCTCTGCTGGCTGAGAAAGGTGGCTTCAGCACGCCCACAGCCCCACCCAGCAGCGTGCCAGGCGTCAGCCCGCGCCTGACCTGCTCGATGACCACGGTGTCCCTCAGCGAGCTCGTCTTCTGCAGCTGCTGCACAAACTGTTTCATGTAAGGCTGGAGGTCCGTGAAGGTGGACACCTGGCGTCAAAGAGAGCCGGGTGTGAGGTGCTGTGCGCACCCTCAGGAAGTTCAGGCTACACCTGAGTGCTGACACCTGCAAGTGTGCAAGCATGAGCATGTCCGGCCCTCCTGTGCCGTGCCACTTTGGTGTCCCATGCTGTCCCCCAGGAGCCCAGGCCTGGCCCGTGGCCGTGCAGTGGGGCCCAGAACTTCACGGCTGCTCTGGTAGAGCCGCCCAGGAGCATCCCTCTGGCGATGTCTGAGACTAAACAAAGCACGCCTGTGAGCTGGCAACTGCACCCCGAACCCAGCAAATGACACCTGACAGTGACGCTCACAGCGCCAGCTGCTTCTCGGACTTGCTGGGGAGCAATGGAAACCAGGTAGGAAGAGTGTTCGGTCTGAGTTACGTTCATAGAATTTGAGACAGGTTAGCAAGTCCACACGATGGAGGTCAGAGTGGCGGGCACCTGGGGCAAAGGGGGAGCCTCGGGGTGGGGGTGACTCTCTATGCCTGGACACAGGTGGTGGCACCTTTTGTCCACAGATGCACAATTTCACTGTGCTGTACACTCAGGATTTGCAGTCTACACTCATCTGACTTGTCCAGGGGTTTTCAGGCATGCCTTTCCCAAACATTTTTGGGGGAACTCCTGCACCCTTCTGCCTTTCCTATGGCAAGGCTGTGGTGGGGCTGGGTGCCCTCACTCTCCAACAGGCTTTTAACAGCGCATGACAGGCTGGGCTCTGGGTGGGCAGCCATGGGGACCCCAAAAAACACACGTGTGGCTCTGCTGCCACCTCCTTGCACAAACCCAGGGGCCTTGTGAAGGGACGGCAGGCAGGAGAGGCTTGGAGAGGGGACTGAATGTGACATGAACCAGACGTGACGTGAGGAAGACAAGGACAGAGGGACCTCCCAGCACTGGGAGCACAGGAAGTGCCACTCAGCACCCCGGGGGATGGCCAGACTACAAGGGCGACACATCCACGTCACGGTCACGCCTCCTCACGGCACACACCCGTGAGTCTTACGTGTCTTTTGAAGGACTTCCGGATGTGCCCGTGGGTGGTTCTCTGGACCATGGCATACTGGCGGAGGCAGTACGTGTGTTCTTGGGGCTTGATCACGTTGGCGATCACCTCCACCAGCCTGTTCTGAGGAAGGGCGTCGTAGGCACCCATCACGTCCACCTACGTGGATGGAGGTGTGTTCACAGGCTTCTCATACACCGCCGACCTTGGCCCCCGCATCCTGGGTCCCACCTGCTCTGTCCTGCCAAGTCAAGGCCCCAGGCTGTCCTTAGAAAATCCTGGGGTGATCAGACATGGTAGGGCCAGGAAGCCCCTGAACACCCTTCCCAGAGCCCCCCTACCTCCGCCACACACACTCGCCCCGCCGTGGGGCTCTTGCTGAGATCCTCCCATATCCCCCAGACTCTGAGCACTGCAGGGTGGCTCTGGGTCCCTCTCGCCACCCCCCGACTGGGACACTCTGGGGGTCCCACGTCTCTCTCTGAGTGCAGGCTGATGAGGAGGAGGTCCCTGGCGGATGGCTGGGGTGCTAGGGCCCCTGGCTTTATGGACTGAGCCAGGTGCATTCCTTCTCACGGAGATCCCCCACACCCCAAGCAGGTGGCAGTGTCATATTCTCCCCAAGGGCAGGGCCCCTGTGGAGTTGGGATGTGGAGCAGCAGATCCATGCCAGCAGGGAAGGCTCAGAGCGTCTGCCCCTGGGAGCCAGGTGCTCCCAAGTGGAGATGAGGTCGCCTGCCCTCCCTGCTCCCAAAAGTCTGCAGCTCCACCACAGGCACCTCACCCTGGCAGACACGGGCCCTGAGGAGGGGACCACGTCCAACGACCTGGCCAGAGCCCAGAGTATGGAGCCACCTGGCGGGTAAGCCTGAGGGTGCTGAGTGAGCTCACTGGGGGTGAGGAGCACCCACCTTGACGAAGTACAGCTGGGGCGCTGGGTTCTGGGCCCGCACACGCAGCACGAAGGCACGCCAGGCCCTATAGATGTCATCCATGCCCAGCAGTGAGGCACCCAGGAGGCCAGGGCGCTGCACCCGCTCGTAGTTGAGCACACTGAACAGCGTCTTGACTTTCGAGGAGAGATGCTGCACCTGCAGGGCCAGTCAGGATGGCAGCATCATCACAGGATGCCCCCTGCCAAGGGGACCTGGGGCCCGACCACCCTCATCCCACCTATGGGGCCCGGGGACACAGGGAAGCTCCGCTTCAGCACCCCTACTCCCCAGCTTCCTTCAGATGCTGGAAGGGCAAAATGATCAATTCACCCACGCCCACCACAAGGCCCTGGGGCATCATCCCCAGAGACCCATCCTGCAATCCAGAAGCGCAGTTCGGAAGTAGCTACCCGCAGGACCGTGTCTCCCACCTGGCCCCACCCCACCGCAGATGGAAATGTGTGCTTCTTCCTGGGGACTCCCCCACACAGATGGGGAATTCGTCTTCACTCACAGACCAAACCAGACCCCTAATCCACACAGACAGCTTCTCTTTCTTTTTGGGGGATACCGATAAGGGCACCATCACTCCCAAATGCTCTAGGGAGGCACTTGGAGGGGCTCGGAGCTGCTGGTGATGCAGACACACCTCAGGAGGAAGGGGCTGCTAACCACAGGGTGGGGGTCCTACAGGAGGGTCCGGGAACCCGGAGGGGAGGCTGACTGGCCTAGTTCTTTCTGTCCCTGCATCTTGGGGAGCATGCATCCCTGGTGCTATGGCAGGACCAGGGGTACCATGTTGCTCCCTCGTGTCATGGGTCCATCTCATGAGAACCTTGTGGGTGCTCAGAGCCTGTTCAGCAGCTTCTGGGCCGGCCTTCCTGTGAGCTCCTCCTCCTCCGGACCCAACAGCATGCCGCACTGTCTGCCCAAACACCAAGGCTGGGATTTAAATGCAGTCTGTTTAAAAAACGAGACAAAGGTGGTCACCTTCTTGTCCCTGCGGAACGCTCTGGCCCCCACAACGTAGTCCATGTTCACAATTGGCCGCAGGCCGCTGGGCTTGGGGAGGAAGCGGAGTCTGGACATCAGCAGAGCGGGTCTGGCTTCCTGATGTCGCTTGACCTCAGCTGCTGATAGTTCGCGAAGCTGCACCCTATCGAAGTGCTGTCTGAAACAGAGAACCTCATGGGACATTGCTCAGCGGCCATAGGAGAGCCCAGGTGGGTCAACTTGTGGAGGTGCCTGTGTCTATGGGGCTACCCCAACATGTTGACCAGATGCTGCTGGAACGCCCTCCGTGGCAGGGGCCCAGGTCACTGGTTCCCTCTGCAACTGAGCCCAGGGTACTGCAGGCTGAGACTGGATGGAACCATTGGACTACGGGAGAAGGACCACTGGACTTGGGAGAAGGACCGCATGTTCTGCTACATGGAAGGTGCAGGAAAGTTACTTCATATGCAACCCCACAAGGGTCAGAAGTATCTCCCTGGGCACCTCCCAGCTCCCTGCTGGTCTTTTCCCAGAGACCACCCACAGGAAAGGTCCGAGGCTGAGAATGCTCCCTGGGCTGTGGCTCCAGCAGTGAAGGAAGGTTGGCGAGCGCAGCCCATCATGAGACTTGAATACCCAACAGGCAGGGTGATGGTCCCCACAGTGAGGGTCTAAATGACCACTTTGGATCACAGGTCATGGAATTTTTTAAATTATTAAACAGGACACACTGTGCCTCAACTCAGACCCATGATAGCAGCTTCCAGATCCTCTCTCAGGCACCGGAGGACTGGGACTGGGCCCCTGGCTCAGCAGTCACTGCCTCCCTTCGGAGATGTGTGGCTCAGGGTAGGGTTTGACCCAAATGTGCATGAAGCACGGGGGCCCTGGTCTGGCCACTTCAGGGTCCTTCCTAAGCCCTCTGAGGGCACAAGGCACCTTGGCCAGGCCCACCCACAGAAAGGAGGGCTTGGGTGTTGGGCGGTCATGCCCCTAGCACTGACGGATCCCCACCCAGCTTACATCTGCCACTGTCCTGCATCATGTACCCAAAAGAGCTGCTGAGCAGCTGAGGCAAATCCACTGGGAGGCAAGCCCATCTCCTGAAAGTTTCCGCCTCAGGGTCCTGCCTCATAGCAAGACATCTCCGTCCCCAGAATCTTCCCACAGTGAGTTGTTAAAAAGGTGGGCTTTGTTATCTTGTGACACAAGTCCCAATCATTCTGTGCAAATTAAAATAGATCTGACCACACACCAGGGGTAAGTGGCTTTCTTGCACCATGGTTCCCAATTTTGAGAACCTAGAGATCACCCTAGCTCAAGCTCCCAACACAACAGGTAAGGAAAAAGGAGTTCTGGGAGTCCCTGCCAGCACAGAAACCCTAGGGGCCAGGATGGCCCCTTGAGTAGCTGGGTGAGGGGCCCGGGGTGGGGGGAAGGGGTCATGGGGAACCCAGAGAGGGAAACAGCACTGCATCTGCAGATGGGAAAAACAGGTCGCGACACGCTCTGTGATACCTGATCCCGATACTTTGCAATTGACTCCAGACACTCTTCCGGAAGAAGAAGAGCCGGTTCTTCTGAAATGTGGTCTCCGTGACATAAAAAAAGGACTTTAGCAGCTCAACCACATATGTGCCCATTAACCAGCACAGAAACTTGGCCAAGACCGCTTCTCTCAGACGGTGTTCTGCAGCTGGGACACAGTGACCCCCTGGAATGAGAGGCACATGCTCAGCCCGCCTGCGTGGCCCATCACGGCCGCCATGGGCCGCGTGAGGCGGTGAGTCTGGGCCAGATGTGCGGCACTCGCACCCCAGCCGCTGGATCCTGCGGACTCAGGCAGAGAACGAATGCGGAGCACCTCAGCAGTGACGCATCTACTAACTGACTGTATGTTGAAGTGGCAACATTTTGGACATGCTGGGTTTCAACAAAATGCATTGTTAAATTGGTTTTACTTTTGCTTTTCACTTTTTTTAATGTGGCTACGAGGACATTTTAAATTATACACATGGCGCACGTTCCATTTCTGCTGGGCAGTGATGGTGAGAAGCGTCACCATGTGTCCTGGGGAACAAGCAGAATGGAGAATGCAGGGACATGATTTCAGGGGTCCTCACCGTGCAGCAGATCCAGAAACGCCCAGAGTTCTTTGGGCTGGACAGCCCGGTGAGTGGTGGCAGTCATGTGCCAGCTCAGGGATGCCACATGCTGTGGGACACTGAACACGCACCAAGACTGCCGTCCTCCTCTGTGCGCATTTCATTCTGTGAAATGCCACGGGAAGAGAACCGTGGGTGTTGCCTGGCTGCCACAAGAGCCATGGCACAAATAAAAATATGTAAAGGAGAGAAAAGGGACCCAGAGGCAGGTCTGGGACAGCAGACAGGTTGGGGAACAAAGGAGAGAGGGTAAAGCTAAATACAGATTAACTGTGGAAAATAGTAACAGTGTCTAAACTGAAACATAACCAGGCGATCAGCATGCAGGTTGGGGTAGTGACCAGATTAAAACATGCTAAGGCCCTTATGTTGCTCAGGGGAAGGGAAACCACTAAGGAAAGAGAACAGAGAATATAAGAAAAATTAAAACAAATCAGATTCTCCAGGAAAGTGGCAAAGGGTCACACCGGATCAAAAATAAACTGAAAATGTCAGTGATATGCTATTAAAAAGACACATCTAAACTGTGAATATATGAAAAGGTTGAAAATAAAAATCAAAGAACAACAAATGACACAAGAGGTAAACACTAACCAAAAGGAAGCCGGTGCAGCTGTTCTCAAATCTGTTACAGCAGACTTTAAAGTAGTAAGAAGCAGTGGTCCTCTCAAACCCGCACGTACCTAGTAACACCACGAACACACTGTCAGAACAGGAGGAGCTGGACACACCGCCCAAGGGAGACACACAAGCCCCACTCGGCACTCGGAAGGACCCACATGTTTCTCGTGGCATGTAACAAGTCTGATACAGCAAACACAGCCACCAACCCGGGCTTCCAGGACACCAGGGGCACTGGTGAAGGCTGTCCGTGCTCCAGATCACAAAGCAAGTTCCCAGCAACTGGGGACACTCAGACCACTACAACCTGAGCTGGATATCAGTGATAAAAAGACAACTTAAAATAATCATTCACTTGGGAAATCTAAAATACATGTCTAAATAACTCACTGATCAAAGAAATGACAGGAGAAACTGCAAAATACTTCAACGCAGTTGATATGAAAACGTGGGCAGCCCATCAGAACAAGGTGCGGCAGAGCAGGACCACAGGAAACGCACAGCCAGACGCCCCCCTGAGAGGCCAGAGGCGGACACAGCAAGCCTGAGAGCAGAAGGGCACAACCATCAGAGAAACTGACAGAGTTCAGAACAAAGCCCCGGGAAAGCTCCACCCAGGCTCCACTCTGAAGGTAAAGGACTTGGCAGGAGGGACACACTTGGAGGGCAGTTCAGGAAAAGCGATCCTGTGGTCGGATGTGAGTCCAAGGCACACCACAACCTAAGCCAGCAGCAGTGTATGCCCAGGTTAGGGGACAGGTTGCCACCAGCCCAAAGACAGCCCAGGGAGGGGCAGCGAGTATGTAAGCAAGGAGCCGTGGCAGCTCCTGCGCTTCCATCAGGAGTCTGTCTGGAGATGTCTCTGTAGCAGATGTGGTCAGCCTGGCAGTCTGGCCTCTGGGGCTGGTGACCCGGTTGCCCATGGGAGTCAGTAGGCAGCATGGCAGGTGGGACAATGGTCAAGGCTGGCTAGACAGAAGGGGCGTCGCAGCAGGAGAGGGTAGTAGAAGAGGTGACCACAGACAGCTGTGATCAGAAGAGGTGGCTCAGAGGCCAAGGCTGTCCCGTGCATCAACTATTCAGCCAGGGGGCAACTGGCATGGCCCAGACACAGAAAGAAGCTAACGCCTGGGGAGTGAACAAGGACACCACGGAGGTCCTAGTAGCCTGGGGAAACACCTATTCGTGCAAATAGCAGGCAGGTAAGAGGTAGATCTCATGGTATGTTTTCTACAATTAAAATGAAATAAAACAAAATACAAGTTGCTGGAAGGTCACCTTGCTGTCCAATCACCTGACCCTGGGGTCACTTGGGAGACTGAGAAGGCGTGCCCCATTGTCCGACACTGTTGCAATTGGGATCTTCGGGGATGGGGACGGGCGTTTTTAAGGCCCCCACCCCAGGAGACTGCACCATGCATCTGGGTGGGAAAGTATGGCTGCAACAGAGGGCTCTGAACCATTTTTCTTCTAAAAGTCCTAACTGTCTTGGGAGTTGGGGGAGGTCAAGAGCAAAACTTGGGTCTGTTCTCACTGCTGCTCCTCCATCATGGGGAGCAAGGAGGGTGGCTGGTCCTGTGCACTCCTGGTGCTGGTGTGCAGATGAGGAGCATGGGGGCTGGACCGGAGGAACCTCATCATCAAGCCCAGAAAACCAAAGGGCCTAGAGGGAGGGACACGGTAGACCAGCTTGGCAGAAGATGCCCTGCAAGCACCCACAGCATCCTTCCACTTCCCTGGCCCAGGAGCGCGTCCTGCTGCTCCCTCTGCTCCCTGGTGACCCTCTCCTTCCTAAAGACGGGGCTAGGGGTCCTTGGGCAGGAGACAGTCTTTTCCCTCATTCAGCTGCCCTGCCCTGGCACAGCAGCTGCATGATTAAACCTTAAGTTTGGATCTGTATGTTGCATCTGGGAAGCTGGAGCCTTATCTCTCATCCCCCAGCAAAGTGGGTTCTAGTCCCAACCTCTGTTTCTATCAGTGGGGCACTATTTCATGGTGATAACCATGGGTGTCAAAAAAAGGGATTTTGAATAAGGTTTGGGAACACTCATGAGAGCTTCCAGATGCTTCCATCCTGTTGCCACAGCCTCACTCCACATGACCGATCTGCTCACTGCCTGGCCGGGGCCTGCATGGCCATGACACCCACTTGCTCACCTGGGCTTCTGCACAGCCAGGTGCAGTCCTGCACTTTCATCTTCCAGGTCAGCTCCTGACGTGAGAGCTTGGCGTACTTCCCCAGAAAGATGAACTTCTTCACATTTTTCAAGAACCGGCACTTATTGTGCCTGGAACCCCAGAGCCTAGGTGGCACCAGCCGGCGAAGACAGGCCCGCAGGAGCTCGTACACGTGCCCAGGGCTGCTGTGCTGGTGAAGCAGCTGGGCCAGGCGCTGCGGGCCAGTATCCTTTGGGGCGCAGATACCCACACCCTCGCACCCCTTGTCGCTGGACCCCACTGCCTCCGCGGTGGCCGCATCCTGTAGCGGGCAGTGCTTCCTCAGTAGCATGCCATAGGGGCACCGCGCGTGGTTCCTAAGCAGATCCCGGAACAGAGGCCTCATCCGCCAGTAACGTGCAGGCAGGCGGCGTGTCCTGCGGGAAACCCCAGGCTGCAGGGCCTTCAAGTCCAGAAAGATGGTTTCCACGAGTCTCCGGGCCCCGGTCAGACTGGGCTGCAGGGAGTTGAGCAGGAAGGAGGGGCGCAGCTGTTCCTTGCTACCGGAGCGGTAGAGAAACTGCTTGGTCTCAGCGACCACTCCGGGACTGGAAGAGGCCTGGGGACTTGACGGCAGAGAACATGGGCAGCTGGCCTCGCGTTCACGGCCCAGCAGTGGTAAGGGATGCCGGGTCCTGAGCGGCTCGCCCTTTCCGGACGCGGCAGGTGTCACTGCACGGAAGTCACTGGCACCTGGCCCCCAGACCAGCTGCGGGATCGGGTTGCGCCTGGGCCTCTTGGCCTGTGGTAGAGTTTCCTCCGCGTGGCTCCGCCGCCGCCTGGAGCGGCAGCCCGGGGATACACCGGACTCCCTGCCCCCGCCATTCCAGGCCTGGAGCGTGGGTCCGAGGCCCATCAGGCTGCCATTTTTGTGTGTTGTGGTGCAGAGGTCGTAGAGCGGTGGCCCGCAAACCTGGTAGGCGCAGCTCGGGGCTACCAGCAAGTAGAGCGCGCAGCGTGCCAGCAGGTAGGTGAGCACGTCGTCACCCACGCGGCGCAGCAGCAGCCCCCACGCGCCACTGCCTCGCAGCGTCTCGGTCACTGTATTGGGCAGGTAGCTGCACACATTGGTCGTGAAGACCATGGGAGGACCGCTGTGTGCCCCGTCCAGCAGAGCAAAGCCAAAGGCCAGCACGTTCCTCACACCACGCTCGCAGAGTCTCTGCACGACTCTGGCCACCAGCTCCTTCAGGCAGGACACCTGCAGGGGAGAGGTTCCGAGTCGCTGGGAGCCCAAGCGCAGCAGTGTCTGGCCTTATTCCGAACTATGGCCCTCATTCCGCCCAGCATGCCAGACCCGGGTCCCAGGGAAGCTCACCTGGCGGAAGTCCGGGGTGGCGGGGGGCGGCTGTGCGTCCCAGGGCACACACACCAGGCACTGGGCCACCAGCGCGCGAAAGGCTGTCGGGTCCCCACGCTGCACGAGGCGCCGACCCTCAGGACCGAGGCGCCGCACGAAGGTGTCCAGAGGCAGCACCTCACGGTAGCAGCCGCGCAGCAGAGCGCGCACAGCACGGCACCGGGGCGCACGCGGCATTGCAGGGGATGGGCTGGGCTCCTGCGTGCGTTGACCGGATGCTACTGCACGCACAGCGCCGGAGGGGTCCCAGGGGAGGGCGGTCTATGAGAAGGAAGGGGCGGGGCCTGTGGGAAGGAGGGGCGGGACCTGGTCAGGTCGAAGGGGCGGGGTCGCGGGCGATAGGTGCTCATGCCTTTACCTTCCCTCCCTCCCAGGGTGGGGAGTACGGGCGTTGGCATCACGTGCCAAAGGCAGCAGCAGTATCACCACTGCGCAGCTGCACCTGGCAGCCTCCCCACTCCTGCCGCACGAGCCCCACAGGGAGGATCGGAGAGAAGAGACTCTGGGAGTACAGTACCCCCGAGGGGCCCTGGGGGACCTGGTGCACTATGCACCTCCTGGGGAAAGGGTCCTTCTGATTTGTCATTTTCTCACGTGAGACATGACTCTGGCACAGAGGGCAGTGCTGGGGTCCAGTAGAGGGGTTTGGAAGGAGCAGGACGATACATAATGTACAAAGGAGAGAATGGACCCCATCGCTCCTGTCAGGCAGGCCTGGGAGCATCGAAGGCGCAGGTGCATCCTCAATGGGCACCCAGTGATACTCCTGGAGCTTTCTTCGACGCAGGCAGTAGGCAGCAACAGTACTCACACGCTAACTTGGTTTCCTTGACCCAAAACTGTAGTTTCTGTTTGGTTTCTTGGCTTCTCTTGTCCCGACCATAAACAAAAAAACCTAAAATCAATTCCCTATTAATCATGCACCTGGTGGGTCTGCCAGGAAAGGGAAGAAAGTGGAACCACAGTTTTCCTGCATGCACAATTTGTGGGCTCCTCACACCTGCCTGGTCCCTTAATGTCTGAGCTCTTAGGCCTCTGTGCCCTCCAAGCCAGAGAGCAGAAGGTGACCCTAGCTAGGCCAGGGGACCAGCCTACAGCCTTGTGGGCCCAGAAAGAACCAGGAGTCCTGCCTTCCCACCCAGTGACAGAGACCCTCCCCAACCCTTCACCCCTCCCCAGAGACAGGATAGTTTTGACAAGGGCTGGCTGGTTGTACGAACCAGACAGTTAAGAGTCACCCTAATGAGATCCCACCCCAGCCCAGACACTGGGGATGTTCACATTTGCATCACTAGGGTTGTTGACATTTGTATCACTAAGACGTGGGAAAGCTTCCAGGTCTGGGGAGGCTTGTGGAGGTGACAGATCTGAGCCTGGCAAACACTGAATGGCTGAACAAATGTTAACCTTTCACAGCCATGAGGAATTTGATCAGGAAATTGCTTTTATTCACAGCCTTAGCATTTAAATAAGCCTCTGCTCTGCTCTCTCTCCCTTGACAGACAGAAGGTGTTTCCCATTTATCATGCCCTCGGGGTATCTGCTGCCCGGTAATCCAGGGGATGAAGGATTGCTGTTCTAAAGGTCCTGGGAGTGAGCACTTGCTCCTTTGTGTGGCTAAGAGAATCTGGGGCTGCTTTAGGAAATTTGTTCTTTTCCAATAATGAAGTTACTCTAGTAGAAACACAATTAAAAAAAAAAGAAAGAAAGAAACAGGGACAGAAAATGACAGGCATGTGACTAATACCACGTCCATGCTGAGGAAACGTCCCAGCTCAAACGGAATTACTCACAGCCAGAGTCGTCCAGGAAGGCAGCGTTGTTTGTTCTGTCTCTGAGGTGTGTGATGGTCTTACATCATTGCCTCATAATACATGATAAATGCTCCAAGAAAAGAGTGGCACTGTTGACGTAACATACAATAGAACCACAAAATCCCATTCCAGGTCTTCTGGGAGGGCTTGGATGGGCTTCACCTTACACTTGGAAGTTTCTGGACAGAGCAGATTCTGTGCCAGGAGCCAAAGGATGCTGATGCACCAGTCATTGGTTCACTGGAGGAGGATGAGTAAGAGACCGATGTCAGGAGATCCGTAACAATGTACACAGTAAGGGGGCACTGGGTTCCTCCCAGGGAGGGGGCCAGGAGTCCTGGCTGGCCTGTGGCCCGGAGCTGCCCTGCCGTGCTGCCCACTGCAGCTCCTAGTCCACGAGTGATTACAGAAAACACAGAAGAGGAGATATCTGAGCAAAGGGGGGACATGGAATTCCACAAACTCCGGACCAGTGAGTGTGACTTGAGCCCAGGGAGATGTCTAAATGAATGATTAGGTTGATGGCTGCTGTGCAGGACTCAGCTCTTGGTGGCAGCCTGGGGCAAGGGGAGGATTGCGTGTGGGGACGGGCCTTAGTACTCAGCTCTGGTACTGCCTGTGCCCACTGTACGGCACGCCCAGTGCCCCATGCACACCCCACCTGGGCACCCTCTCGTGGGCGTCCTGGATGAACACACACAGCTCGTGTCTCAGACCTACAGCCAGGAGGAGAAGGGAAGACCAGATCACAGAATCAGGATCCAAACGGCTCAGCAGGGCGGGACAGATGCCAGATGAATGTGGTGAGATGTGGTGAAATACACACCAATGGTCTTTATGAACCTGACCACAAAGCAGTGTGAAACCAAAACCCGGTCAACAGCGAGCCCTGCGGAAATGCCAGTGTGATCCCAAACCCAGCACTAGACATGAGGACAAGACACTGGAAGAGCCTCCAAGCTCGCTGACTCCAACCTCCTCCCCAACCCTTCCACCTCTCTCTCCCAAGGACCCTGGATTGACTGATTTAGGGCCAACGGGATAATGAGGGCCACCTCCCCTTAAAATCCTTAACATAATCTCATCTGCAAAAGTCCCTTGTGTCAGGTGAGGCCACACTGACAGGTTCCAGGACCAGGCTGTGATATCTTGGGGGCATTATTGTGCCCAGGACACTCAGCATGGCAGAGAGTACAACTTGTTAAAGGAACCAGGTCAGTCTCAGGTTCCTCTCCCAGCGCCACCAGTGTTTAACCTCCCATAACTCAGTCAACACTAAACCACAGCCAGGATGCTGACCCTGGCACATGTGTGGGTAGTTTGATGCCACTTTATCACCTGTGTAGAGTTGTGTGTCCAGTACTGTCATTTTTGTGTCCTCGCCTGCATTTGGTGGTGCCACTAGTTGTTACTGTAGCCACTCTGATAGGTGTGTAGATAAGCCTCTCTCATTGTCCTGAGAGACCTTGACAACTTCAGGGCTGGGGGAGGCCTCTAGGAGGGGGTCTAGATTGGAAGCTGGCAGAGCCCGAGTTCAAGGCTGTGATACCAGGATCCATATTTGGGCCTCGAGGCAGGTTCTGGCTCAGAGAATGTTGGCCAAGTAGAAAGATAATGTCAGGAGAGCTGTCATTCAAACTAGACATGAATTGAAAAGGGGGACAGCCTTAAGGCAAGTTCTGAAAGTGTTTTCTGGAGAAGCAGAGAAGGGCAGGAGAGCCAAGGGCCCCGCTGGGAAGGGGATGGAGCGGAGGACAGCTGTGTGGACCTGTGTGCTGGAGTCCTGGGTGGGTGGGTGGGATGGAGGAGGGCCGTCCTATAGAACCTCTGTGTCCATCCGTCCTGTCTCCCAGGTCGTCTGAATCCAAGAACCCATTGTTCCAGCTGCTATTGTTACCCTAACCTGGAGGCAGGTCACAGCAACCCCCAGTTCATTTTGTCCTGGGTTTATTGGGTTCATTGGTCAGAAGTCTGAGCAGGTAGTCTTAGTGGTGAAGATAAAGAACAGTATGAATAGTGGTCTTTGTCTAAAAGCGCTTTACAATGCACACTCAAGTTTGTGCACATTGGCAAGTTTATTATCACTGAACAGCCCTGGAAAGTAGGTAGATAAGTGCCGTTGTGCTTTCTCACAGGTTCAGAGGTGGTGGCTTACTGAAAATTGGGGCAGAGCCTGGACACAAACCCGGGCTCTCCAAGTCCAAGGGCATTGTTCCCCTAATGTCCCAGGCCTGTGTTGGGAATGTGGCATAGCCAGGAGAGGCACCCTGGGGACATGCCCCCAACTAGGTCATGGGCATCTGAGGGAGCTGAAACGCTATGGCCTCGCCCAGTTTGGCAGCTCCTAGGGAAAAGTGTCCTGTTTTCCCACTTTCTTAGCTGGACGAGACCTTTGATCTCCCCCTTGGCAGCTTCACCACAGTAATCCTTCCTGACCTGTTTCCATCTCCTGTGTACTTTCCCTTGCACCTTAAACCCCTTTATGAAAACCAATAAAAACGCTCGGCTCAAAACCCCTGAGGCTGCCCGTGTTGACTCCTTGCACCTTGGCAAACAGTCAGTTCCTGCCACCTACGTTTGCATTTCTGCACTCTTAAGAGGTATTTGATGAAATTTAAGAAAGCGGTAAGTCAAAAGTATCCACTGGGATGCCAAAAGGTGGAATTTATTTACTGAATTAAGTTTTTTAATCGCTCCCTCTGTGAACGCTATGCCTCTGGCCTGGCCGCATACTGGTTCCCTGTGAGCGAGGCACAGGGACGGGGAGCCTCTGGGAGGCCCTTCAGAAGTGGTGTCCTCACCAGGGGCTCGGAGAAACTCAGGGCTGGACAACTCAGTGACCTGGGGCAGTCTGTTCCCCTCAGCAAGAGTGAGGGGAAGACAGGGGTGGACAGAGGATGTAATGACTGCACAGCCCCGGCTTCTGGGTTCTGCCTGAGAAGAGTGTCAGTGGTTTTGTGAAAGGAGGAGCTAAACTCAAGCTTCCTTACAGATAAACTCAGTCACCACTTCAGATGAAAGCAAGACTGAAGCCACATGCCAGGGAATGTCCTTGATTCCTCTTTGTAGCATGTGCCACATTAACCACTGTCATCTCTTCGATTCCTGCTAGCCATTCTCCAGGAAGCAACTAGAAGGATCTTTGAAAAACATGAATAAGAGCATATTACCCCCTGCTAATACCTCCTAAGGCCTGTCATTGATTCTAGATCAAACCCAGGCTTTTTACTCTGTCCTTCAGAAAGGTACACTTTCTGGTCTTCCCACCCTTGCCCCACAGGCCTGTCTTAAACCAGGACCCTTGGAAAAGCTATAGTCATTTTGTATCCACAGACTCCCAGGCAGATCTGACATACAGAATCATTCTGGAAGGACTCATTCACATTTTAGGTCCGGGGGCTCCCACAGATGAAGCTTAACCTATGGACACACCATCAAAACCCTCTAACACACAAGAAATCAAAGTGCCGTGAGTGAGAGTGGGCAGAAACAAACAAAGCCCAGTGAAGCAGACCTCCGAATTCTGCAGCAGTGAAAAGGATTTACAGTGTAGTGCGAGTTTATTTTATACACAGGGTCTGGCACATTAACACCCCTTTTTTTATCACAAAGTCTTTTAATACAAAATGATAAGCATGTAATTCTGTAACATAACACTATCACACTCAAGCACACTATATGACATTTTAGGTGAAATGTTCGAATTAAAACTATAAATTATTACACCCATATTATTACCCTGCAAACCACACTCAAGCAGGCCTCACTTCTGCCGGACCCTGTATTTAAAAACAAAAGTGGGAGAGTAAGGTGTGACTAACGGGCACAGCTATTAAAATAGAAAAATTTGAAGAGAGTCAAACAGATTGCCTAGAATTATATGTATGTACCAATGAATAAAATTCAGTAAGGTGAACCTTACTTCATCTTTGATTCTACTTGAACCAAAGTAGAGAAAATTAGCAACATGGAAAATGATGTAACTGAAACCACACAGACTTCAGTAGAGACAGGGAGGCTGAAACAGGAAGACGGATCAGAACGAAACTGCAGGATAGCAGGAAGGTGTGCAAGGGCGCTGTTCGAGAGAAAGTGGCTGAAATCTTCTGCTGTTGATGGAAGACACGGCCGCACCATTGAAACAAGTACATTACACACCAAAAGAACAGAGAAGGGGCTAGGAAAATGTCCGAGAGAAGGCCTTACATTCAGACGGGAGAAGACAGATCACCAACCGACCCAGGTGACGGCGACTCTAGCAAAATCCCTCCAGGTGACCAGGGGCACGGCCATCGGTCTGTGACTGGGCCCCATAAAAATGTCTCTCTCCAGAAGGAGGGTGAAACAAAGACACTTTATCTGAGTAAATCTTGAAGGATGTCGCAGGAGTCAAATTTCTGAAGGAAAGAAATGTGAACCAAGAACCATGTACATGTGAAAAATAAAAGGAAGATCTGCCCGGTGAGGGTCAGAAAAGCAAAACAAAAAAGCTGAAACCGGAGGATAGCTGCACTGAAGTCCGAGGGCCCATCGGAGCCGAAGGGCCGCAGGGGCCGAGTGAGCCAGGAGGCCTGCCCTCACCTCCCCGTCTCCCTCCCCTTCCTGCTGTGTGTGGCACTGGCGGCTTCCTCCCTCCACTGTGACTCCTATGGCCCTGGAGTTTTCTTTGTGGGAGGGTCTTAACGACGAAGTCAAGTTTTTAAACAGAGCGCGACTCAATGTTCCTGTTTTGTCTGGAGTGGACTGTGGCAGTCTGTATCTCTCAAGGGATCTGTCCATTTTGTCTTGTTGACGATAATGACATAAATCACCCATAATATGCTCTTATGGTTCTTTGAATCTGTGTGGAACCTGTACTGATGTCACCTCTCTCATACTTGGTACTATACAGTTTGTGTTTTATCTCTTTCTCTAATTATCCTGGCTGGATGTTCACCAGTATTATTAATCATCTCTAAGCACAACCTTTTGAGTTCATTAATTTTCTTTCTTCTATTACACTGATTTATTTGCTCTAACATTATATTCTATTTACTTTGGGTTTGCTTTTTTAGTTTCTCAGAGTGGCTGTTGAGGACACAAACATTTTTTCCGCCCTAGGTTTTCAGTGCTGTGAACTGTTCAGCTTTAGCTGTACGTTCATCTATCCAAATATCACAAATTGTGATCCTTTCTGTTTTCATTTTCACTTTGTTCAAGGTACTTTCTAATTTCCCTTTTGATTTCTTCTTTGATCCAGGGGTTATTTCAAAATGTGATATTTAATTTCCAAGTAGAGATTTTCCCAGAGAGCTTTAATTATGCCACTGGGGCAAGAGAACATAATTTGTATGACGAGTAATTTTAAATTTATCTAGGCGTTTTATGGCCCAGAATATTGTCTTTCTTGGTAAATGCCTAGCAGCTTTTGACAGGAATGTGCATCCTTCTGAGTCGGGTGGGTGTCTACACGCAGGTCACACGGCTGACAGCGCTCGAGTCCTGTTCGTTCTCGCAGACTTTCTGTGCACTCTGTCAGTCACTGAGACGCCTGTGGAAACCTCCTGTCACTGTGGTTTCCACTGTTTCGCTGTGCACTTGTAGCAATTTCTGCTTCGTATATTTTGAAGCTCTGTTATTGGGTGCATATTTAGAATTATTAGGCTTTCTTGATGAAGATACCTTTATTTTATGAAAGGACTTTATTCTGGTAATGTTCCTACTCTAAAATCTACTTTTTTCTGATATTAATACAGTCAGTCCAGCTTTCTTTTTATGGTGAATGTTCTGTTAATGTTTTATTTTTAATCTATCTGTGCCCTTGTAAGTGGGTTTCTTACAAGCAGCATTTAATTGGGTCTTGCCTTAACATTCAGTCTGGCAATTTTGCCTTTAAATTGGGGTGTTTAAACCACTTTCATTTAATATGATTATTGATAAGGTTGGGTAGGTTTCAATCTATTACATTTTTAAAAAATTATATTTTATTGATTATGCTATTACAGTTGTCCTGATTTTTCCCCTTTTGCCCTCTTCTGCCCAGCACCCTCCACGCCCTCAGGCAATCCCCCCATCATTGTTCATGTCTGTGGATCATGCGTTTAAGTTCTCCGGCTACTCCATTTCCTACACTGTACTTTACATCCCCATGGCTATTCTGTGACTATTTGTACTTCTTAATCCCCTCACCTCTCCCCCATTCCTCCTCACCCCCTTCCATCTGGCAACCATCAAAACGCTCTCTGTGTCCATGATTCTGTCTCTCTTCTTCTTGTCTGCTGAGTTTGTTTTTTAGATTCAGTTGTTGATATGTAGTTTGTCATTTTATCATTCATAGTTTTGATCTACTTTTTATTAAGGAAGTTTAACATTTCATATAATAATGGTTTGGTGATGATGAACTCCTTTAGTGTTTTCTTGTCTGGGAAGCTCTTTACCTGACTTTCAATTCTAAATGATAGCTGTGCTGGGCAGAGCAATCTTGGCTGTAGATCAATCTACTACATTCCTGTTGGTTTTCTATTTGTCCCATCTGTTCTTTGTTCCTCCTTTTGTATTTTTCTGCCTTTTTGATTCCTTTAACCTCCTTAGTGGCTTAATAGTTCTAACTGTTGTATTTTAGAGACTGCTGTATGGCTTACAGTGTACATCTTTAACTGACCTCAGTCGACCTTTGGGTCACATCGCATCTTCGTGTTGGTAGGAGAGCCTTACAGCAGTTACTGCTGTGGCCTCTGCCTGAATGTGTGTTACTGCTGTTGCATATTTCAATTCCATGTGTCATGAACCCCACCAAATACTGATGCTACTTTTGCTTTAAGTGGTCCGTTATCTTTGACACTAACCTTAGGAACAGGAAAACAATCTCTCCATTTACCCACATGGTTACTTTTTCGGGCTGGTGGGTCAGACTTCTGCCAGCTGCTGCTGGAAGGATCCCTGGCAGTTCCCGTAGAGCAGGTTGGTGAATGCTTCTAACTTCTGTTTGTCTGTTAAAGCCCTCAATTTTAAAATATATTTGAAATACATTTCGCTGGGTGAAGAATTCTAAGTTAGCAGATATTATTTTTTTCTTTTCAGTATTTGAAAAGTATCTTCCAGCTTACATTGCTTCTTCCAAGAAATCTCCTCCCTCTCCCTGTGTCCTCTGTCCGTCACGTTTCCTCTCGGGCTGCTTTAAAGACTTTTCTCTTTGTTATCAGTTTTCAGCAATTTGATTATGATGCACCTTTCAGTTTTCTTCCTGTTTCTTGTGCTTGGTTTTTGGTAACCTTCTTGAATCTGTGGTTTATGTTTTTAAAATGAAATTTGACACATCGTCGGACATTTCTTTAAATATGTCTCCTCTGACTCTTGGCTCCCTCGGGGACTCCCTTGCACAGCTGGCTACTCAGAGTTCCCCCTCAGCTCCCCGGCGCTCTGTTCTCTTTTTCTTTTCCTCAGCTTTGTTTCTTTTCATATAGTTGCTGTTGTTGTCTTAAGATCCATTCATCCCTTCTTTTGCAATGTCTAATATTCCACAGATCCCATCCAATGTAGTTTTCACTCAGACAGAGTTTTCGTCTGCAGAAGTTTGATATGGATCTTTTTATGTCTTCCATGCTTCCATTTAACACCTTTAACCTTTCTTCTAGCTTCTCGAACATGTGAAATGAGTTTAAGAGCCATTTAACTATCCTTGTCTGCTAATTCTGTCACATTTGTCATTGCTCATTCATTATGATTCTTCTCCTCATTATGGGCTGTAATTTCCTGCTTCTTTGCATATCTGGTCATTTGGATGCAGACAGACATTGTGAATTTCATCTTGTTGGGTGAAGGACATTTCTGTATTCCTATGAATATTTTTTAGCTTTTTACTGGGAAACAACCTCTTCAGAAACAACTTGGACCTTTTAGAACTTGCATTTAAGCTTTGTTGGTGGGACCAGAGCAGTGCCTAGTCTATTGTTAAGATTCCCTCCGCCCCCACTACGGAGGCCCAGCTCCTATGAGTCCTCTAACTGGTACCTCCTGAAGTACAAGGTTTCCACTCTGGCTGCTGTTGAGTAGCATGGATCATTCCTTCCAGTCCTGGGTGGTTCTCTCCTTAGACTTGTAGCTTCCTGACACACACGCCCTGATCAGTAACCAGCTGAATCCTCAGGACCTTCTGCCTCTCTCCAAACTTCTCCCTGTGCAGCTCCCTCCACTCCAGCACCATCTCCCAATGCCGTCTCCTCACCTCAGGGAGATTGCTGGGTTGCCCATTCACACTCTGGAGCCTGGGCCTGGTGGGCAGCTGTGGACAGGCCTCTTCTGTCCCTGCCTCTCAGAGATCACTGCCTCTCCCTATCAGATGCTCAGGGTCTTTAGGACTGTGACATTGTGTATTTGTCTAGCTGTTGTCATTTCACATGGGCGGTAAACCCAGCGCCTGCTGCTTCTCCTTGTCCAGAAGCAGAAGTTCCCAAAACAGAACTTTAATGCTTCGTTTGGAAAAAAGACTGAAGATTAATGAGCTAATCAGCTATCTCCAAAAGTAGACCCAGTATATGTAAAAAGAAACAATAAAAATCTGTGCAGAAATTGAGAGAAAACAAAATATAAAGAATCAACACAGGCCCTGGCTGGTGTGGCTCAGTGGACTAAGTGACGGCCTGCGAACCAGAGTTGCTGGTTTGATTCCCAGTCAGGGCACGTGCCTGGGCTGCGGGCCAGATCCCGGGTTGGGGGTGTGCCAGAGGCAGCCCATCCATGTTTCTCTTACAAGTTGATGTTTCTCTCTCTCTCTTTCTCCCTCCCTTCCCCTCTCTATGAATAAATAAATACAACCTTAAAACAAAAAAAAAGAATCAACAGTTAACCCTTTACTCTTTTTGAAAAGACCAATACTAGTAAAATTGACAAAATCAGATTTGTCAGGAAAAAAGAAGATACAAATAACTATGCAAAGAGTTGTTATGGGTTTGTATTTGTATCTCCCCCAAATTCATATGCTGAGGCCCTAACCTCTAGGACCTGTGAATGTGACCTTGTTTGGACACAGGAGCTTTGCATATGATCCAGTTAAGATGAGCTCATTAGGGTGGGCCCGAATCCAGTGTGACAATGTCATTATAAAAACGGAAAATTTGTAGACAGACAGACAGGAAGAGCACCAGTGAATATGAAGTCAAGGACAGCGCACAGAAGAGGTCCTTCCCAGCCCTCAGAAGGGACCAGCCCTGCCCACACCTCGGCCTTGGAGGGGCAGCCTCCAGGACTGGGAGACAAAGAAGGTCTGTCGTTTGAGCCAACGGTTTCGTAGAAGGATCCCTGTCATTACACGGCGAAGTCTGAGAGTTGCACCGGCACCACACCTGCACCCACACCCGGTACCCCGTCTTTTTAATTAACTGCTTGCCACCTGGCCTGTGGCATCTTGTTACAGCAGCCTCGGGAAACTAGCACAGAAATACAAGCAGACACTGCTGCAGACATTGTAGAAGACAACAAGCCCTGGTCAGTGTGGCTTAGTTGGAGTGTCACCTGGTAAACTGAAAGGTCACATGCCTAAGTTGTGGGTTCAGTCCCCAGTCGGGGCATAGAAAAGAGGTGTATCTCTTCCTCTCTCTCTCCCTCCCTTCCCCTCTCTAAAAATCTGTAAGCATGTCCTCAGGTGAGGATAAACACCAACAACATCAGGAAGTTATGAACAATTTCATGCCAACTTAGATCAAATGGACGAGTTCTCTAGAACAGCACAACACAACTTCAGGAGGAAACAGAACCCCTGCACAGCACTCCACCCACTATGGCACCAGATGTGCGAGAGGTCAGCAGTAACAACGTGCCCACGAGGGAAGCCTGAGGGCCAGACGCTTTCACCAGCCACCTCACAAACCACGTCGGAATGGCTATCGGGAACGGAAAAGGAGGAAATGCTCTCTGTCTCACTTTATGTGGCTAAGGCAGCTTTAAACAAACCCAGTAACGATGCGCAATGTATGATGATGGGGAAAAACGGAAAACAGAGGAAAAACAGGCACTTCCCTGAAAAGGGGAGATCTGAGTGGTGAGAGTATGAAGAGGTTCTGCACACCATTAGTCTCCAGAGCCTTGAGAAGATCACACACAGATGCGCGCACACACCTGAACAGTAAGATAACCAAACGGCAGTGCCGGGGCAGGGAGGGCGTGAGACAGGCGGGACTCAGGCTGTGAGCTATGCTAATTGGAGCACATTCTCCATGACGCTCCTGCCACTCCCAATATGTCCTCAAAAGAAATGACTGTGATGTCTCCCATGTGACACGCACACAGGTGCTCAGGGTAACTACAGCACTCCTAAACACCGAAACGGACGAAACCCTAATGCCTGTCTACAGTTGATAAACAGTGCTTTCTTCATGCCATGGAACTCTGCATAGGATACAACAAATGAGCCATAGCCAGCAATGTGGATGATGGTCAGAGACGTCTGAGCCAAGACGTCTGAGCCAAGACGCTGGGCCCTGAACGCCCAGTACAACATTCTGCATGGGCGCAATATAGGCAGGGCCAAGGTGTTGTTTGAGGAACGTCTTCTGTGACACGGTGCATGTGCTGAGGGCCCACCTGCCCAGGTACGGAGCTCATTGGCCCAAATCCAGAGCTGCTGTGAGGCTCCAGGTTCTGGTCGCTTTCAAAGTTTCCACTTTTACTCCACAATCAACTTAACAGCTTCTAAGGGTTCTGAGACATTCTACCAAGTATTAGAATAAACTGCTCAGTGCTGAGCAGGAAGGGACTTCAAGGTCTCCTATTGAACTCGTTTAATTTACACTTATTTATCTTAAAAAATGTAGGCAGGCCATGGGCAAGTGGCTCAGTTGGACAGAGCGTCATCCCATACACCAAAAAGTTGAGGGTTCAGTTCCCGGTTAGAGCACATACCTGGGTTGTGTGTTCGATCCCCAGTTGGCACGCATGTTGGAGGCAACCGATCAATGTTTCTCTTTCACATGGATGTTTTCTCTCTCGCTCTAAAATCAATAAATATATTTTCAGGTGAGGATTTTATATATACGTGTGTGTATATAAATATATAAAAGGATTTTTATATATATATATATAATTGAGACAGGCACTGAAGTGGCCCATGTAAGTAACTTATTAACACAGAAGACTACAGCTGTTTATAAGGAACTACTGACCAAACATTTCTTTTAAAAGAATGTGACTTCAACAGCCACCAGACTGGCCCACGTGTAATGGGATTTACAACCGAGGAGAAAAGTCACTGAAGGGCCCCTGGAAGCTATGAGACTCTTCAGAAACAAACCAGCCAGGAGAACGTGGCATCACTGCCTCCTCAAGGATTTCCAAATGCCCATCTAGAAACCCATGTCCACACACTCTGCTGCCAGGCTCATTAGGTTCCTGCACTACAAGAACTGCTGAACCTGTCAGCAAAAGCAATAGTCCTTCCAACACCGATTTGATAAGGAAACGGAAAATGAGATAGCGGCAAGGATCTGTAGAGAGCTAAGTCTGCCAAGTTTTACACTTTGAATGCAAGGAAGTTCCATGTGATGGCACTGTTGTGGGGGTGGGCCCAGTGCTAAGAGCCCCTTGTGGCCTGCCCTGACTTGGCAGCAGGGTCAGCAGAGCCCCTCAGGCCCAGCCAGATGGTCTGTTCATGGAGCACCTTTACTCAGAGCTGTGCCCGCACAGGTGTGAGGACCCCTCACAGAAAAGCCCCCGCTCCCCCAGAGAAAACACATCATGTAAAACTTGTGGGTGTGGATAGGGCCAGACCACTGGGGTGGTCTGACCTTCGTAAGTGCTTTCTGTGCAGGTGACAAGTCTCAGAGACTGACTGTGGGACCCTGGACCCGCCTCAGTATTCTGATGATAAAACTAAAGGGGTAACTAGAAAGCACAGTGTTCTTTCAAATCATTGAATGAGGGAGGCTCACAGGCCTTGACTAAAACTTGCTGATCTTAACAACCTCAGCAGCAAGCAGGGATGCATGGGAAGAACACGTGCTCACCTGCAGGCAGGCCTCCTGCTCAGCTCCACCTTCTCCCCAGAAGGGGCCCCTTCCACGGACTTCTGCAGGGGCCAGAACGTCCAGACGATGCTCAGTGGTGAGGAGGCTGCAGTCCAAGCCTGGCCCGTGTACTGCTGGGGCTGAGACAGTGATGTCTGTGCTGCGAGCATCAACAGCTACCCGCTGTGCTCACATAGCTGGACACACACTCCTCGAAAACATCCTTCAGAATAGTTTCACTGAACACGTGATTAACCGCATTACCCCCAAATCTGTGGTTGCTCTCTGGCCCGCCTGTGCTATTTCTTTCCCTACGTTAACCTAGGGTGCTTCCCTAATGAAAACACCATGGATCTGGTCAGTCACGACCACGTAATAACTTAGTCTTTAGTCTTCAATATCAGACGTGACTATTTAAGAATATTCACGACTCCAAAGCTAGGGAGAAGGTCTTTAAATATGTCCTTTTAACAAACACATAAATAAACCCGCGTTGCATGAGGTATCTAAAGGCTTTCCACATTGCAGCAGGCCAAGAAAGTGTTACAGCCAGAGAAATTTATTTTATTTTAAAATAGAAACATACATACATTAAGCTTTAAAATAGTCAAGTTTTAAACAAAAAGGAAAAAGCCATTTGTTCCCAGAGTCTATACAGCACGGATTTAGAGGCATTTGAAATTTCACGTAAGGAGCACTTACAGACAACGGAGATGGAAACCCGCACCTCCCAGCCTCCGGAGTCTGCTGGGTGGGGGAACACCGGTGATGGCGCAGCTGCTGCTGACACTGGACGCTCCTGTGCTAAGAGCCACCAACAGCAAAAGGTGACCACATGCACACAACATCTCAGTGACTGAGACGGATGTCTTCACGCTGAGGGCATCAGAAGTGAAGCCAGTTCCTCTCAAACACCACTCAAAGGGACTCAGGAGATGTATGAGAAATGTTCAGAGGTTTTGGCAATGTAGAAGGTGTAACATCCAGGGATCTCCAAAAATACTCAGGCAGCTGACCACCCAAGACGTGCTGAGTGCTGGTCCGCCGCTGGCCCAGGCCAGTGCTTAATGTGTGTGGGGTTTCTGCTGGGGCCGCTCCTCGTAGGACTCCCCGAATTCGTTCACTCTGCTCCTATCCACAGGATACAGCCTGCAACGACACAACAGATGCTCTTCTGCTTCTGAAGAGAGGACACACATGTCCTCAAGTCCCAATGATCAATAATCGAATCGTCAGATGTTTACCTCGTGAGAGGAATTTTGGGGTTCACCTTGTGTCCTCCTGTTGATGTTTTTGAATGATTAGGCCAGAGCTCTGCACTTGAGGCTGATCAGAGGACAGGGACAACTGTGCCGGAGCCTAAGCCTGGGCTGGAACGCTGCCCCCAGGGAAGGCCTGCCCCAGGGAACCAATCCCAGCTCCTAGGAGCAGAGCATAGGGGCTGGGGTAGTGACCTCTTTTATGCTGCACCAAATTCGACTACGGAGACACGAGCCCACAGTGGCTGATTCCATCATTCAGACAGAACAAGCACTTCTACACCAGGGACAGTCAGAATAATTTCTTCCACGGCTTACCATTGGCAACTGGAATGCTACCTTGGGGAATACACAAAGACCACTGCAAATGGTTATCTGTCCCCATAGGATGACCAGATGCACATAAGTGGGAACTGCGTGATTCCACCTGAGCAGTGTGCCTCGGGGGCACCACACTCACCATCGCTGGTACAGGTAGACAAGGAACACCACATCGTCCCTGAAGCAGGCCAGGCGATGGGAGGTGGGCATGGTGATGATGAAGGCAAAGACGTCATCAATGAAGGTGTTGAATGCCTGCAGGTCATGTGGGAGAGGGGCAGGGTGAGGAATGGGCCGTCGGGGCTCATCTGGAGATCCCCTACCAGCCTGGACCCTGTTCACTCATAACCTGAGTCAGCAACTCACTTCACAGCAGACACACCATGGGTAATAGAGGCTCTTGCTGTGACAACAGAAACAGAAAATGAGCAGGTGGAGGCTCTGGACTGGCCACAGCACACCCAAACAGCTCTCAGGACAGACCAACCTGTGGGACAACAGGCTCCACCCTGATGCCAGCCACGGGGTCAGGGGTATCCGATTGTGATACACCTTGTCAAGTAACATGGCTTTTAGCTCAAGAAAACCTCCTGTCGCTATGAGAACCAGAGCTGCCGTCTTTTCAAGTCACTGCTGTGACTCATGTTTAAAGCAGACACCCCAACACTGTGACAGGAATGTGGCCCTGAATGTGTGAAGCTCTGACCTTGTATGTGAAGGCCTTCCAGGGCAGGTGTGCCACCGACTTCATCTGAGGACAAGAAGACATGTGAAGGTCAGGGGCAGGCCACACAGAGCACACGCATGACCGTTCAACTGGGGCTGTGTCTTACCTTGTAGTTCACGAAGAGCTGGGGCAGCATGAACAGGAAGCCGAAGGCGTACACCCCTGGGGAGACAAGACATGGCTGGAGAGCGTGCAAGAGCTCTGACACCCTGAGAGCCCCGGAGCTGGGCTTTACACCCCGTCGCTTTCTGGCTGGCAGAGTGACTTCGGAGAGCAACATCCTCTTCCTCAATCTCTATAAGACTTGCCTGTAGGGGGCGGAGGGCTGGGGCTGTGAGGACAGGGTCCCCACTCCACACAGTCCCCTTTGGTGGCTGCAGCCAGGTTCGAGAACCATACCAGTGAACGCAGCACCCCAGGAGCCCACCCTGTCTGCTTGTGCCCTTAGCTGCCCACTGAGACCCAGTGCTGTGGTGAGGGCCAGCCCAGGGCTGGCAGGTCCGGTGTGGAGCTCCACACTCACGGGCTGCTGCTTTAGTTTGCCTGAAGGAACTGGATGTAAGCACAGTGCTGTTCACTGATGGCAGGGAATGTTTTCATGCAAAGAAAACAGACTCTCAGGGCTCTAGTCCCGGGAAGCCTGTGTGGGACCCTCACGGGCAAACCAGGTGTCCTGGGGCCCAGCCCAGTGCACAGCGTAGGGCAGAGGGCCTTACAGGGTAACCCCATGTCACTGAAGAACTGAGAAGGTACTTGCTATAAATGCTGTTACTGGAAGAGAAAAACACACGACTCACCATTGACGAAACTGTTGATTAACCACGAATACCAGCTGAAAAGGAAGAGAGCTGTCACTGTGGAAGGCCTGACTCTGTCATCAGTGTCTGTTAAACCACGACTCTTTTGTGGGAGCCCTCTGTCAACATCAAACTCTCTCAGAAGCCCCAGAGGTCTGGCGTCTGCACACTGTAGGCCTGGGGCCCTGGTCAGATCCCAGATGCTGCGGCACCCAGTGAGGGTGGACCAGCATGCCAAATGCTTCCTGGGAGCCGGGGCTTGCTGTAGGGTGGGAGACTCTGCACTGACAGACACTGTCCTTCAGAACCGCCAGTCGGATGGAAAAACCCTAACTCTCAGGGCCGCGTCCTCGCCCCAGCCCTTCCCCAGGCCCCTGCCGCCCCAAACGCAGCAGCCACACACCGTACCAGATTTTCCCTTGTCAAATGCATCCGACTTCACCCCAGACACCAGTGCTGAGGGTGCTGACCTCATTATGTGCCTGCTGATCCAAAAAAAAGGGGCAAAGGGACACCCCACACTCCAGCTATGTCTCCCATTCTGAGGCTACTCCCCAAAGCATTCCTGACTCCCTGCTTTCCACAGTGAGGAGGAGACAGAGCCACAGAACCGACCCGGTGGTGGCAGTGCAGTGGTGGGCAGACACAGACAGAGGCTGAAGGGGCATGGTCTGCATAGCTGTCAGTAATGAACCGGGCTCTCCAGGTGACAGCATGGCAGGGGGAGTCCTGGTGATGCCCGTACCTCTTATACTTGATGTTCAGTAGTGAGTAGATGGCGCCACCGATGCACAGAGGGTAGAGCAGGTAGGACAGGTACTTCATGGCCTGCAGGGAGCAGAGTACTACCTGTTAGAGCCCAATCCTCAAACCTGTTAATGCATTTTGTGCAACTAACTCACAAAGATGGAAAATGAACAAATACGGCAAGAAACTGCCGACATGGGCAGCTGTGTGACGTATGTGATGTTGTAACGGAGGACACATCAGCATGCATTTCTCAAACCCAGAGAACTCACAAGACCCACAGCCCAGCTGATGTGGACTGTGATGTCGATAATAACGTTGGCTCACCCAAAACAAACTATCTTACAACAGATCAGTGAACAAAAATCTGAAGTCTCTTAGGATTGCATCAAGGCTATTGCCCAAGTCAATGCAGCTGTATCCTTGCATTTATTTGCTTTGGACTTTTTCATAGGCCCAATAAAATAGAAATGCAGGCTGAGGCTCATCAGCCAATAAATACACCCACTCCTGCACAGGATACGCTGTGTGGCCGCCCTGAGAACTCCTGCTCTACAGCAGCCTCAGCACACGGGCCTCCCCACAGGGTCACCCAGGTCTGAGCGACAGTGAGCTTGCAGCAACCACAGCAAACCCCTAGGGGACAAATGTGCTTATGAAGAATAGAGATGTCCTGGGAGACGTGGGCATGGGGACACCTTCAGGGACCCAGAAACAGGGAGAAACCTCCTGGCCCCACCTTTCCAAGTTGGAAAACCACTTGGGATCACAGCCATCCCTCCGAGGAGATGGCCTTCCCATGGTAAATGTCAGGGTAAGATGCTCACTTGTTCGCCAGACCCGCATGCTCCCCCAGCTCCCCTGCTCCTCACCTGAGTGTCATACTCCTCGGTTTTCCGCTCAGACTCACTGTACGTGCCAAACTGTTGTAAAATCCAACACAGTCATGTTAACTAAGTGACCTCAGGCAGTGTCTGAGCACGGCTTCGATGGGAATGAAGGAGTGACAGGGCTGTGTGCTACCCGGCAGATGCCCACCCCGGCCACACTCAGTGTGAGGCACGACCCCTGTCAAAGCCATGGACACCATGACCACAAATCTCCCTCCACCTGGAGGACCAGCAGGCAGCATTTCTGCTCCACTCTGGCCTGGACCCTGAGCTACGTTGTGTGTCCGTGTGGCAAGAACAGCCCCACCCACTGTGTCTCACTCACTGGGCTGCTTCCTGTTCTTACCCCTGGTGGATTTTTCAGTGAAGACACTTGCTCTGTACAGATACACTGTAACACTGCTCTTAGATCAGTGAACGTGGTGGGTCCACCGGTCTCATTTAGAAAACAAACTGCATTCTATCTGCCGAGTTTCCTGTCCTTAGGATCTGGACATGGGAGGATCATAAATCCCTCAAATGAGATCCATCACAGAGGACAGTGAGCTTCTTACCTGTAAAACTCAAACGCCACTCAACCCCCAGCTCTGATCTGTGTGGGAAGCTCCTGAACACCCAGTAGCTGGGACAAGCCCCAGGCTGTGGCTATTTGGGAAGCGATCCTGAACTGCCTGTGGGAGCATGGGAGCAGTCAGAGCAGCGTCCCATCTCGGTGTGGAGGCAGCTTGCCTTTCAGTGCTGACACTGCTAGGTCTGTGGTGGGGGCGTCCCTGTGTGGACCCAGAACCAGTGGTGATAAAGGAGTCAACGTTAGTCCTGCCAAGGGAGTTGTTCCGTGTGCCATAAGTGCAGACATGTCATCGGAGGACAGCTGCCTGCTCGCAGGGCCCACACCTCAGCGGTGCAGCCAGGACATGCACCGGCACATAAACCGGTGCACGAGAATATGGGTGGTATAAAGGGAAGTAGATGGGGTCAGCCAAGAGGGAGGAACACCGAACCCCCAGAGAGTAGAGCAGAAACACTCACCTGAAACTTGGGCCTGAGGCCTCTCCAAACAACAGTCATTTTCAAAGCCTTTTTTACTTTCCACAGCTGAGGAGAAATAAGAAACCAATGACTCTAAGAGTAAGGAGATGCCGAACTTACCACTCAAATGATAGATGTGATAAGCTGGGGCCTTTTCCTTGTGGTCCAGGCACCTGCCTGCTTAGGCCCCACTGCCTCCAGCCCCATTCTGCCTGCTGGGTTGGCTCACTGGCACAGGTCGGGGGACCTGGCCCATGGCCTCCTTGCCAGCCCAGGAGCTATAACCCACATGGATGCTGTATCTGCCTCTTGGCACCAATAAACTGGCGCCCAAACTGGCTGTCCTCCTCTGGGCTGAGTCCTGTACCCAGCTCACACGCACTCAGCTGGCTCATCCTACCCTGCCTGCCTCTAAATTCACCCCGGCACCTTCTTCCCAGCGCTGGAAGGCCTAGCCTCTGTCCAAGCCCTGCTATTTCTGGGTCTCTCCAGGACCCATGCCCCACTTGCCGCCTTGAGATAAGAAGGACATCACTGCCTTAGAAAGCAGTCTCCACACTGTGGCTGTGGCTCCAGAAAGGTCTTTGGGTGGCAATCTTCCTCCATGAGCATGAACAGTAGTCCCTGATCTGACAACCACGTGCAAGGAGGGCTGGGACTTGCATAGCAAGGATGTGCAGGCCACCACCTCCCTCCATTGTTTCTGCGCACCAACACCACAGGGCTCCCTTTCCTAAGCCCCACACAACAGGGCCACCACAGGGCACCAAGCTTCTGGAGGCCATGCCGCATACTTCTGCCTCCAGTGGACCCAGCACAGCATGAGCCACATGGAATTGTAAATGTCAGAATATACTCTGCAATAAATGTGATGAGCTGGGGCCTTTTAGCAGTGAGAACTGTAGGGCCACCACTCAAAGGCACCTTCTGAGCTCTCACTTTCGTCAACAACCCACAGCAGTTGTGCCCTTGCCTGACTGAGGGTGGCCACATGTCAATCTTTGGCAGTTATGCAGGTTCTGACTGCACTGAGCACTTGGGCCCAAGGACCCGGCACGTGGCAACTCAGACGACAGCTCACCTCAATGGCAGCTCCAACACCCGCTGGGACCAGCACCAGCAGGCTTGTCTGCTCGTCCAACAGGAACAGGAAGATGACCACAGTGCTGAAGCAGCGCCAGAGCACTGGGGACAGAGGGGAGTACTGAGGGGAGCCATCATCCCACTCACTTGTACTTGTGCAGCCCCACCACTCCCCCGCCCGGCTCACAAACACCTGCTTTCGCATAAGCTCATACATGCACCACCTCCACCTGGTTCACACACCCCTGCCCAACTCATTCACACTTGCACAGGTAAAACCCACACGCTCACCCCTGTCCCGCTCACACATACCTGTATATGTATAGCCCCCACACTCACCCGGTCCTACTTACACACACCTGTATGTACACAGCCCACATACACCACCTCCACATACAGCCCGTACATGCGAACTCCTGCCTTGGCCCTCCCCCCCCCACACACACGGATGGGCCTACAATATTTCCCCCTTCGTCCGTTAACAGTGAACAATGGACTACATGCACTAAGGAAAGTGATTTAAAATGATTAGAAAAGGCCCCCAAACCCAGCAGAAGGCAACCTCAGCTATGTAAGCATGTTTAAGTTACACTTGCAAACACATAAACACAGAGCAAACACGCTGAGAAAATGGGTTCTTGACTGGAATTGCAATGACTTGTCAAGTCACTTTCCTGTTTTTTAACAGTTCTGTGATAAACGTGTCTTTTAGACACTGTACCCCTCTCCCCCTTTAAGTTGTACCTTAGAAACACTTGATCTGACCAAAAATGTCCTGCTGCCTCAAGTGCTTCTCCGGGCAGCAGCAGGGCCAGCTCTGCATGGTGCTTGCCAGGAGCACAGGCCCAGGGGGAAGACACCCACGGCCTTCCATGTGCACAGCTTTGGGGACCCCCCTCCCTTCCCTGGAAAGGCTGGGAGGGGGCAGGAGGACTCAGCAGTGGAGGAGTATCCGCTCTGAGGAAACCAGAGGGCAGGAAAGAACCCAAGACATGAATGACATGGGCAGCAGGCAGGGGGTGCACCCAAGCACCCCAGGCCATCCGTGGGGGCGTGTCATTCCCACGGCGGGAGACACTTGCCTGGCTGACACAGGTGGGCACTAAGAACCAGCATCATGTCATCGCCGAGGCAGGCCCTGGCCACATCGCCTCTGTGGCCCTCTGTCCTCTATGGACACAGGCTTATACAATACTCACCAAAACCGTGCAATCATAACTTTAGGTTTCAAAATGGACTTTATAACCCATCTTTATCTGCTGAATATACTTTGGGAATGGGTCAAAAATCCCGAGGGCATCTACCTGCTTTGGTGGACATCCCAATCATGCTCTTCTTTTTCTTCCAGAAACTGATGTCGTTTTTAAATGCCAGGAAATCAAACAGAAGCTAAAAAGGGGAGGGGACAGCAGTGTGCATCTGTCTCCCGTGTGAGTCTGCAGGTGGGCACAGGATGCAGAAGGTGGATCCCATGTGTCTCATCGGGTCACTACAACCAGCGTCTCTGCCTGTAGTGGCAGGGAGGCTGCAGGACACCCGGATGACCCCCTCCCCTCTCACGGCAATGGCATGTGGCATATACGCCTGTGAAGCACACAGACTTACTCTGACATGACTTTGGATAAAAACTGCTATTTTCCAGGCCAGTTTTGGAAGGTTCTAGCTGGACTGGTGGCTGAGTCCCAGGCACTCAGAGCTGGCTGCAGCTTGGCTCCCCTGGCCTGTCTTCTCACCTCCCCCCTGGACCTGAGTCCAGCACAGCCACCGCGTGGTGACAACTTTCCTCCACCAGCCTGGAGAACCCATGCTCAAACCACCCACCCACAGGACCAGTGCTTATTGCTCTGATCACACCAGGATTTATACAATGAAATACTTATTTCACAGTCATAATTCATCTCAGTGATTTTGGAATTCTTTTCAAAACAGTCTCCAAAATCAGCCAAGTCCCAAGTCCTTAAGGTGGCCAGCACCCCAAAGTCTAGACACCCTCTTCTGAACTGGGAGAAAGGCCCTAGCATGCTGGCCTGCAGAGTCTCAGGTGTGTTTGGGATCAAGGGGCTGCCAGGTGGGACACCACCACACCAAACCCCCCAGCTAAGGAGGGCTGGCACCCTCAGAGCTGCCCACCCCTGCCATTGTCATCACCGACAAGGACTCAATGACCCACTCACGTGAAACGCTGCGACGAAGAAGGTCAACGCTAAGATGTACAAGTTGGTGTCAACAAAAATTCCTTTCACTTCATCAGCATCTTTCTCTGAAAACCCTGAAAAGGGGAGGGGGGGAGCAACGTAGGCAATATCAACCTTACTTAACATTACAAAGGGTTCTGAAGGTTGTTGGTAGTGAGAGTTCACCTGAGCAAAACTGTGGCATTTCAAATACTGTGTTCTGAATAAAGTAAACTTACAGGAAATCAGCAAGGACTTTTTAAAGATAGGAACTAGAAACGATGCTAGTGACCCTCTGATTAAAATTACATGAAAGAACCTGAACCACAAGGTTCGAAGGCTCTGGAGTTTGCATAAACTGCCTGGACTTGCACCTGCAGGACACTGCCACCCACAGGCATGGAATAGCATGTGTGGCCTCACCGAACTGCTGCAGGGAATACACGGCGTCCTGCATGTGGATCCAGAAGCGGAGCTTTCCCAGCGAGATCTTGTCATAGGACACAGTGAGGGGCAGCTCTGTGGTGGAGCGGTTGATGACCTAACAGAGGGACAGCATGGTCAGAACCTGCCAGCCAGGGTGAAGCCAGCTGCCGGCCTGCATCCGGCATCCTGCCTTGGTCAGACCACTGTGCACCCTGGGCTGCACCCCACACATGGGACACTGCACCTCTTTCTCTAAGTTCCACACCCACTACAGCCTGGCATAGCAGAGGCCGAGGCTTCAGACCCAGGGCTGCGTGGATGAAGGCTAGACACTCCTACATCCTGGGCATTATGGTCATGCCCGAGGCTGAGCTTCCCTCCCTGCCTCCTCTGGGGCTCCAGCACCCACGTGCTATCCTCTCAGAACTGGGCAGGGCTCCTCCTCCACGCAATGTACACAGCTCTTCCTTAGGGAACCCTGAACATCTCTGGTGACCACATCCCCTCTGCTCATCCTTCCCAGCATGAGTGGCACCCCCACCACATGCTAGGGGCTAAGGTCATGTGTGCCACTGAGCCAAACATGGGCCCCTCTCCTGGAAGGCTACAGACCAAGTGGCTCTGCCCACACCCATAGGCCGAGTGCCCTGGAGTGCAGGACAGCAGCAGTCATTCCGTCTGGGGCAGGGGAAGTTCCAGGCAGAGACAGTATTCAGGCTGGGCTCATGAGGATGCACACAACTGGGGGTGGAGACTGCCTTGGGAAGGAAAGCACAGACCCATACTTCGGCAGCACATGTGACCGCAGTGGTCAGGTCCCAGGAAGGAGGCACCCCTGAGCACATGGGGCAGTGACACCCCCCATGTCCCTGAGGGTCCTGGGCACACCCACCAGTGTCACATTTCATGCTCACTGTGACCCCTCGCACTGAGCACTGCTGACACTGTGAACCCAGCAACCAAACACTGGGCCCCCCATGCAGTGCACCAGCCTCAGGCCAGGTAGATAGCAGGACAGGCCCACCCCACAAGGGAGCCTCTGTCTAGGCCCCCATGGTGGTGAGCACCCTATCACTCCAGTGGGCTTGGTTGTTCTCCAAATATGGCACTGAAAAGTAACTCCAAGTGAGACAAACCATCAATGACAGTAGGTGACCTGGGAAAAAGCTCACTGCCTATACACAAATCTGTTTCTGTGAATAATGGCACTCTTGAACACTAGGCCTTTTACCAACCCATGTGGCAACCAGAATAATATGGGTGCTCTGTGGATGCTGCCCAGATGCTCCAGTGGCCCAGCCACAGACTTGTCTCTCCTCACTGCTTCCCAAGTGTTTACCCAGGGTGACCAGGGCAGCCCCCAGGGCTACAAAGCACCGTCTGGGGTGATTCCGCTAAACTTAGCATGGCTGAGGTCTGCATACAGAACCACCACACACTCGAGTAAATGCCAAGAAGGGACCATGAGTACCCACGCCAGCATGCAGGCCACATAGGCCTACACTCATTCCCTGGGGCAGCAGCAAAGCACAGTTCATCCAGCTCTGCTCAGAGGTGACCACAAGTTGAGGTCACCTTTGACCTGAAAAAAGCCCACTGTCAAACACAGACCATAGTGGTTTGCCTCCACAGGACTGGGACCTTTAAATTTCTGCAAAGTGTTCAGCGTAGCACCTGGCATGCAGTCAATTAAATGGTAATCGTTGTTATTGTTGTTACTGGCCAAAGGCTGGCCACAGTTCAATTACCCTCCAATCTACCCTGGGAGAGCGGGTGCTGCAGCTGTCCTGTGATATCAGAGGCACCGGAGCTCCTATCCACTCGCACAACTCCACCCTGGCCCTTGGGCTGCCTGGGGAGCATGTGCTCCAGGTGGTGGGGACATGTAGGGCCAGCCCTAGAGGAAGAGTTTGCTCAGGACACTTTCTGAATTAGTGTGCACTTTCATGGCAGAAACTCAGGATTCAGTGGAACAACATTTCCAAGCTGCTTCAGGAGACAGACAGCCCTTCCATGAGCTCTGTGTGCCTCTATTTAATGAAGGACCTTTCGAGCCCTTCCCAGCAAAGATGCAGGAGCCTGAGAATGGAGGGGGTTTGGAAGGACTCCACTGCTGGCCAGCAGCAAACCCAGAGCACACCCATGCCAAGTGAGAAACACATGAGCCATCACTGCAGGCCTGAGGAGGTAGCCGCACTCCAGGCTGCCCAAGTCCAGAGGGGAGAGATGCTTACCATGAGGTCCTTCACCCGATTGCTGAGCTGGTCAATGAACAGGATGGGGAGGTAGTGCACGGTCTTCCCGAGTTGGATCCTGGCGGGGAGGCACAGTTTTCAAAGTCACTCTGAAGTTTTGTCACCTTAGACGAACTGAAAGCAGCCCCAGACACCTGAGAAATCCCACCCAGCTCTTCAGTTGCTTCTAGTCATGACAGTCCCAGTATACACCTGTCCAATGGAAGCAGAGGGGTCTTACGAGCTATGCTCGTCCCTGCCACAGGAGACACTAGGAGGAGGAGGGTAAACAAACAGGGGCCCAGCCACACTGTGGAACATCACCCAGAGTGTAAATAAGAGCAAGGTGCCCATCTGTGCATTGACACGAGAGGTCCAACGAGGCAATAAGACAAAAATAAAAGCCCATCTGCTTTTCATGCCTGGTGGGAGGGATGGGGGGCCAACAGGAGTGGTGGGCTTTTTACTGAGACTTTCTATACTTTTCACATTTTTAACTATAAATGTATTAAAAAACAAGATTTAAATTTATAGGAAGAAAACACTTCCTGACAACACCACAGGAACCACTGAGAGCAAAGAAGAACAATTACTGTCGCCACTCATTATTGCTACCTGATAATAGGTCTTAACCTAACAGTGGGCTGCCCAAAGCCTGGAGACAAAGACTAATCTAAGCTGGTCAATCCATGCTAATAGTTATGCTTAGCTAGCAATGGTGATAGCGACATGATATGAAGTTAACTTCAAATACATGCAATTTAGTCATGTTAAAACTGGCCACGGCATTCCCTAACAAAGGTACTCAGGATGCAAAAAGGACCAAACTCAAGTGACACGGTTTCATCAACGCTCTTACTCTCTCTGCAAGGGAAGCCTTTGCCAAGAACAAACGGCAAGATGACTCCCTTCCAGTTTCATTCATTTTGGCGGTCTGGTGGCAATCTTGGTCAGCAAGACCACCCAGAGAAAAGGGACAGAGTTTGAGGGGGCACCTCAGGCCCCTCTGGGCCTCCTGTTCCGGGGATGCTCAAAGATGCAGGAGTGACTAATCCACTTTTGGATTCTGGTGGGCCACCATCCCCAGGGGCTTCCTCCACTCCCACAACACTGGGGTCACACCCTCTGCTGTCAGATCAGGGCAAATGGGTGATGCTCAAAGCCAGGCAAGTGAGTGCATCCTGGCCAGACAAAGGCACTTACATCTTCATGTATCGATGCACATCGGCAGGCAGGGAGGACCCATCAAAGACAAAGTCGTCCACCATCACATTTAGCGTCAGTCTTGATCTCCAGTGAGAAATAGGCTCATCCAGGGCACTCACTGGCTTCTTCTCAGCTTCGATCTTCTGCTAAATGAAAAGGAATGACTTAGCAGGAAAAGGGGCCAATGCTGGGTGGGAAACTGGACCGAAAATGGGTGAGGCAGCAGGGTGGGTGGCACCTTCACCTGGGAACAACCCACATGCCAAGAACGCACAACCAGAAAGCAGAGACTGACACAGCTTTGGGGGCCACAACTGCCAGTTCCCCAGACTCTCACATCCCTCACTTCCTTCTCTCCACAGAAACAACATGTGACCTTGGATCTCACTGACTCCTGTTTTGGGTCTTCCACCTAAGCAGCCCTACTTCTCAGGGATCCTGCGGGGGAGTCCCCAAGATAATTCCAAGTGTGGGCGGGCTGCAGCTAATGGCCCTACATGTGCAATGGGACTGGAAAGACCGCTTCTCACCAGGGACGTCAGGTTGTCTGGAAGGAGCTGTCAATGACTAGACATCCATCCCAATTAACCAGATTCAGAAAGAAACTGATTGGCAGGAAAATCTTTATTTCAGATCTAACTAATAAATTCCAGAAAACAGTGCCATTTCATTTCTCTCCCAAATAATAGTAACAGCTAACATTTGGCATTTGTATGTCCCAAAGACCCCTCAATACTCTTCACACCTATCGCCTCCTTAATTCCCCAAGAAGGCCCCATGAAGCAGGGCCATACTGTCCCTAAGGAAAGGGAGGTGAGGGGACCTTCTCAAGGACACAGAGCAGGGAGTGCAAACTGGAAGAGGTCAGAGCAAGCTGGCAGGGTTTCCGAAATCTGCCCCAAACCACGGATAGCCCAGTCCCTGTGACGGAGGCAGCATCACAGAAACTTCCTGAAAAGCTGCCATCCTTCTTGTTTGTAAATGATCTCATCTTCCATTCAACACAGCCCCAAACACCAGAATTCCTTTATCCAAGGTTTTGTTAATGGATTCATTAACAAAGTGTTTCTTGGTACACAGTTTTCTACAGATATATACGACATAATCAGTACATATGCCTTTTTAATAATTTGAATTATACTTAGAATAAACATTGATGAGCTGTGCATCCTACACAGTGCAGCGAGTCTCCCAACTCTAAGCAATGACTGCAGCTGAGCTCCACAGAAAGGGCCACCCTGTACTCACACTCCCTGAGAAAAAAATCGGGATAAAAAAATGTCAATGGATTAAAGTGCATGTCACTGATTAGACATACAATGTATCTCAAACCATGGGAAATCACTGAGCTGGAAGACAGACATGTTTGCCAAAAACATCACAGGGCTTTACTATGCCGTGCAGGGACACAGAGGTGTGAATTCCATGTGGGAGGATGTAGGCTCTGTTTGGCCAATAATCTGATGGAGACTCTCACCTGCGCATCAGATTCACCAGTGAGCAGGTTAATCTCTTCTGGCTTGGGGACCATGTAGGTGGTCAGAGGGCTCACCAGATGCACCTCCTTCCCATCATGCCACGGGAGAATGCCAGCATGATGAAGGAAGATATAGGCATACAGCGTCCCATTATTTCTTGTTTTCTTTGGTACAGAAACATTAACTGTCCTAAAACAAGACAAATTACAATTTCAAACATGCACATTTATATTCTGTGTATATACACACAACAGAGACTACTCAAATATCTGTACAAATTACACTGTTTCACACCAACTAATTTTAGTTTATAAGTATGAAAAGTGAAACCCACTTGTCTGTGACTAACTGAGAGTCTAGGTGCAGAGGTTTATGGAACATCTCTAGAAGCTGGGGCAGCTATGCCCGAAAGCTGAAAAGCCTCCACTTCCTGGATTTCAGAAAGGCCAGCCAGGCGCCTAGGTCACAGGCAGGCAGTGGCTAACCCCAAGAGTGCATGTCCCCCGCACGCTGCACTGCCTCTGCAGCTCTCTGCTGGGGCAGGCTGGCTAGAGGATGTGCATTCCAGCAGACGTTCCCATCACTCTCATCTGACACCTCCCAGACAGTGTAGAGGAAAAGGTAGACTCTTGACAAGCACATCATTTTTCAAGTTACACTTGTTGAAATCTTAGTCACTAGAGCCAGAGTTAATGTTAACCCTATCACTGGCACTTTGTCCCATAACCACACCTTTCAAATTTGGACTCCACATCAAAGTCTTCCACGTTCAATACAAGATCCACGTTGTTCTCAGCACCAAGGTTGGACCGTGTGGTGGTATACACACTCAGCTGAAAACGATGTCAAGAAAATTTAGCTTGGCAATGCCCCTGCCGCAAAACACAGACACCAGACAGCTACACTGAAGACAAGCATATCTGGTGCTACTGGATGGGGAAAGGTTTCATTTTAACTTGCAAAGGGACAGAACTGTGAAAAAACGGCTGTATCTGAAGTGCTGCAAAAAACCCCAACTTGCAAACAAAACAAAAAACCCAACTTGCTAGAATGTGTAGCTGACTGGATCAACAGAGCAGTACAACTGACTCTGGGTACTTTGTAATGGGGTGACAAGGGGCAATGTCTTGAGCCGCCAAGCAGGCAGGGTCTTTAGGATATGGGCGTAGGGAGGTCAGGGATCAGGCTACCAGAGCCCCCAGCCCAACCACGGCCTGGCTCATGTGAGAAGAGCCCAAACCCCTGCAAGGTCCTGGGTTTTTCTGATGAAGAGAGCTCCCGACCTCACCCGATTCTGCCTATCTCAGGTGAAAATAGCACCCCCACCCCCCGCCCCGTTTGGTCACGGAGACCCTCCCACCCCCAGCCCGGGAGCTCACCTGCAGCTTGGGCCTCCGCGCCAAGTAGGGCTGGATGCAGTTACCGTCGCCGGAGCACGGGCGGGTGTAGACTATGCCATACATGACCCAGCAGGTGTGCACCACATACACCACAAACACGCCCACCACCAGGCTGGTGAACGAGCTGCGGCCGCTCCACATGGCGCCGCCGCCCCCGGGACAGAGCGAGGCACCACCAGCTCCGGTCCGTCTCGTTGCCGCGGGCCCCGCGGGCCTCCCGGCCGGCGCCCTGCTGGACACTCCGGCCGCCGCCGCTCACCGAAGAGCCGCCGCGCGCCGCCGCCGCCGCCGGGGAACTAACGCGCTGCGCGCCGCTAGCGGCCGGCCGCCCTGCATACTCTTGCCGCCGCCTCCGTCGTTGCCTACCTGTCGCCGCAGGATTCGCCGGCCCGTCGGCAGCTTCCGGGTCTTCCACCACCCGCCGGAAGTGGCCGCTTGGGAAGCGTAGTCTAGCAGCTGCGCGGGCACAGGCGTACGTACACGCTCGCGTCTGGGGCGAGGCGATGACGTCATCTTCCCTGCGCCGTTTTTCTGTGGTACCCCTACGGTCAGGAGGTCCCCGGTCGCGGCTGGAACTGGGATACGCAGGTTTGGGAAGGCTTCTCGGAGCGAAGGGCCCCTCCAGCCGACCTCCGCGGAGATCTCTGGCGGACCCTCGCCAGGAGACCCAGGCCTGGCTGGACCCACAAATGGGTGAAATAATAACATTTGGGGAACCTGGATGGAGGCAATACAGAGATTCTGTATTATTCTGTAAGCCCTAAGTCTGGAAACGTCAAAATAAAAGTTAAGGAGAAAGAAATAGTAAACAGACTCACAAAAATTAAACACCTGATTACCTGTTAGTTTTGTTAGATGGAACAAGGATTGCAAGGACTTTAGGGTGTCCAGCCTGGGGCCTGCAGGCTGTATGCGGCCCAGGGTAGCTATGAATGTATCCTCACAAAATCGTAAAGTCACTTGGAACATGAGATTTTTTTTGTGAGTATGTGTCACAACGTATTTAATGTATGGCCCAGACAACTCTTCCAGTTGGGTAAAAGGTTGGACCACCCTGGGTGGTTTTAAATGCCGAGGTAAGAGGCGTTTGAACTTGTAGAGTTTTTATGAGTTTATTTGAGCCAAACTGATGACGATTGTCGGGAAGTTTTACAGCTTATTTTATACATTAGAATCAAAGGAGGAGATGTAAGGGCCGGTTACATGAAATCCAGGGGTGGTAGATGAGGGCGGCAGTAGAAAGGAAAGCGCGGAAATGCCAGGGATTATATAAAAAGCAAAACGGAGAATCACACACTTGTTTTACATCGGTGGGTACAGGATAATTGACACCTAGAGATGGCGTCATCAACAAGATGACGATGAAGGTTTCTGTGGTCTCCTGCTCTGGTGGGAGATTATGCCCTGAAGGGTCTGGAAAAGGAGATGACCCTGACATTTCACAGGTATGTTATCTTAGAGACAGAAAGACCATAGGTTCTGTTAAAGTAAAGACTGACCGCTACCCAATCCCTGCCATGGGTTTTGGTTAGGAATATGTATGTTTGGACCATCCTGTGTGGTTACATTCTGTCTCACTGTGCAGGCCCCTCTGAGCTTGTCAGGTTTAGTATGTGGCCCCCTTTTTGTTCATATTACTCAGTGTTAAAATGTAGCACAGTATTTTTCAGACCAGCTATAAACAGGATAAGCTTGATAGAAACAAGCAGATAAGTAGCTTACTGCAAAGAAGAAATCAATATGTAATTGATCAAATAGTGTATATAAGCAACAGCTTTGGATGTGAATCCCATCTTTTTTACTTGCTGCAAGTAAATAAAATTATCTGGTAACAACCAAGTCTCCTTCCTGAATAGAACACCTCGAGGGGTGAACTCCTTGAGTTTGCTAACAGTTTTTGTTGTTATTTCAATATAAACTCCATGGGGGGTGCTATTGAGAAAAATAAGGAATTCCTGGAATAAAATGGCTAAGGCCTCTCTCCAGGCCTCAAAAGGAGCATACTCATTTAGGATTATGTCCTCTTGTTGAGTCAACCTTTTTGTAATTCTGAACTGTCTTTTATCCCTGAAGATATTCTTTTCAAGTCCACTTTGAGTAACAGAACTTTAACAAGGTGCACAGTGAGGGGTCTCCAAAGTCCCCACAGCTGCACACTGGGCAAAGGGAGAGTGAATGATACAGTTTTAAGATACTTTGCATAACAAAATGCAAGATAATAGCTGTTCCGTGGGACCCGGGCAAAGGTGTATGTGACTTTCAGAATGTATCTGGACCCGTGACACAGCCAGAGGAACTTACACCATGCCCTGAGAGGCAGGGAGGTGGAGGCTCCCGGGTCACAGGGTACTCTTGCCCTGACTAAAGAAGGCAGCCAACTGAAGTTTCCAGGGCCCCTTTTTCCCCTGACTTCCTGGTGAGCTGATAGCAGGACACCACCTCTGCTCACTCCTTTCCTGTAACGTTTCTAGGGAGCCAAAGCAGAGCACAGCCTTGGCTTTCCTGTTACTTCTTCCACCCTAAGTCCTTCCTGTGTTTCACTGTACCCAGCCTTAATAAAAGTACTGTCAAAATCACTTGGACTCGTGAAGCCTTTTGTACATGAAGTCAAGAACCCATACACTACAGACCAGCCTGAGGCAGACCTGCTCTGGGCTGGTTCCTGTCCGGTACTGTTGATTCAAATGAAAAATGAAGTTGTACTTTTGTCAGATATTGCTGAATTCCTTCCTCTAGGGGCCATTCTGCCATCTTCCTACCGGCACAATGTGAGAATGCAGTTTCCTGTAACCTGGCCATGAGAACAAGTATCAAACTTGTGGGGTTTTGCCAATCTGAGAGATGAAGTATTGTAACTCAGTGTAGGTCTTGTTTATGTTTCTCTCGTTATAGGAAATAAGTGGCCTCCTCCGGAGCCAGAACTGTGGTTCTGTGGACCGCCCTGCGCTCACTGGCTGTGTTCTGAGCTCACAGAATAACCACCACAATCCATTCATGTTAGTATGTTGGACATAAACTCTGCAGGCTCATTCAGCAAAATTAAAATCCTATTAAGTGGATTTGTGGGTTTGGGAAGCTGAGGGGGTGGGGAGCAATTTAGGCACCACCTAGTCACAAATGTGAGAAACAGCAAGAGCAGCTACCTGAGGGAATTCAGGGTGAGCGCAACCTCTGAGCACCTCCTCTGGTGTCGAGTAGGCTTTGTGTTTCCAGAATTCCAGATGAATGCATAACCTCTCCTACTGCTTTTTTTGTGAAATCAGGATAACTCACTGCCTCATTAAGGGGTCAGGAAGAGTGAGTAGCACCCACCCCCAGTGCCCACCACACAGCGGATCAGCCACATGGTATGAGCCATCACGTCATCCCTTAGCATGACGGTGTATATGAGGTATCGAGGGCTGGGGGTGAACAAAGAGGAAGGCCCGGCGCTGGGCCCTGAGTGAGCTTCCCATGGCCTCTGTGGTGAAGTCCCACAGACCAGGCGGCCTAAACATCAGAGATTTCTTGTCTCAGTCCTAGAGGCCGGAAGTCCAAGTCAAGGTGCTGGCAGAGCTGATTCCTTCAGAAGGTCTCTTCTCCCTCTGTACTTACATGGTCATTCTCTGTCCAAGTCTGTGTCCTGGTTTCCTCTTAGAGGGACACCGTCAGATGGGATCAGGATCCACCCTGGTGATGGCATTGAGCTTGATTACCTCTTTAAAGACTCTGTGTCCAGATTTAGTGACATTCTGAGGTCCTGGGGGTTAGGACTTTACATATGAATTTGGAGGGACATAATTCATCCCCTAACAGCCTCCCCCACTACCCATTCCATTGTGAATCCTTCCCAAAGCATTTCCATAATGTATGACGTTTGGAGGATTAGAGAAGAGGGAGGGAGGGAGGTGGGGCTGAACCAGGAGTTCCTCAGCCTCTCCCCCAGCTGGTTCCGCACTGGGCCCAGGAGATGTTCCCCATGGGTGTGTGTCGGGGGGCAGCTTACTCTGTCCTTTTCTGAACCAGGGGCTGGTGTGGGGGTGGCGGGCACCCAGAGAGGTTGTGTCATGTAGGGGCTCTGAGGTGGGTGCTCTCAGAGACCGCACAGATGTGGTCTCTGTCGGTGTACAGAGGGGCTGTTGATTCTAGTGCCTTCTGTGAGGTGCTGACAGTTCACCAGGCCTCACCTCATCGACTGCCTATTTCCCAGGAAGAGAATCGATAACATTACAGGTTTCGGCCTTACAACACACGAGCCCTATTATTATTGTACAAAAGCCCAGGCTGCCCTTCCCACAGAGCTTTCAATACCACTTCGTAACAGTATTGGGGTTTGCAGTTACCTCAGGAAACCTATTTTTGAACAAGTAATAGATTCTATTCTCTGGCACACTTGGGGAGCCAAACGACTTCAAAAACCAACAGTGTGTGGAAACAGCTCTTTAAGTGGCATGAAGACGTCAATTTGAGGTGGTCGTGTTGGATGCTTTATTGAGCTTCCCTCATCCATGCTGACATTGCACCTGAGTTACAGCCTGAACCCTAGCTGTTACTATAAATCCCCCTGAGTGAGCACACTCACAACAGCTCTGATTCAGCCACACAGAAACCCAAGTGCAAGGGCACGGAGCCCTCTCAGGGTCAAGGAAATGGGCCAGTGGGGCGTCTGTGGGCCCCTCAAACATGCTGGAAGTTCAGACACCACCCACCCTTACCTGACGCAGGTAGAGGAGGCCCGAGTCCCAGGGGTGCTGCTCCAACTGCCATACAGCCCCGGGTCCACCCGACAAGATGGTCTCAGGCAGTCTGAAGAGAACAAGCTCCCCATACGGGCTGTCCTTAGACCATTGCCCTCTTTCCCTTTCTATCTCAGTGTCACAGGCCAATGCTGGAGCTGCAAGTTAGGTTCCGGTAGAAAGTGGCAATGAACCTCAGCTCAATGGTAGAATGACAGATGTGAAAAAAAGCAACTTATACATTACACAGAGAGCTTCATGGGCCGGCCAGATTCACACAGGTGAATCCGGTGGCCTCATTAAATTCACTGCTCCGTTTGCTCTATCTTCTCTCTGGTCATCAGCTATAGCACTAGGCCTCCTCCACCGGGTGGGACCAGGAAAGTCTGCTTTAAACATTTATAGGTCTTTGGCAGGTTGCCCTGATGATGGACAGGTCTGCTAGGATGTGTTGGGTGCCAGACGTCCTGAAATTCAAACAAAGAAGGACTCCTTACTCACGCAATGCACATTTGTAAGATCCTGCCATATGCACAGTGAAAAACTTGAACCTAGACTCTGACTTAATTACATTTAAACTCACATAATTTTTGCATGATTTTAACATACTCTGACTTTTCTAGGAATTTGTGACAAGGCATTCAGGGCTGTATGTTACTTAGCTTTGCTGAGAACATCCGGTAGTGGGTCATCATTCTGGATGGCAGTTTTGCATGTGTTGCCCAAGCTTGCAGCCACTGCCGCCTAGAGCTTCTGCACACGGGGCTCTGGTCCCCACACCATGGGTTCCAGTGAAGGTGTGTTGCATGTTGAGATATCAAGGTTTATGGTGTGCACTAGCACACCTAATCATCCTGGTACATCTCCTTTTATGGCAGGGCATTAATTGATGTTTTGAAAAAAACATGTACAACTAGGCAATATTGTCCCTGAATTTCATTTCAGTGGAGCAAGAGGGCACTATAAAATGTTTGTTATACAGAGAAAGAAATACCATACGATTGCATTTCTATGTGAAATCTAAAAAATGAAAATGAATAAATAAACATAACAAAACAGATACAGACGCCTAAACACTGAGAACAAGCTGATGGTTGCCAAAGAGAAGGGGGTGGGGCACAGTTTGATGAGACTGAGAATCACTGACACCCAGTGAATAGTTTCTGATGACCAGCTGGAAGAATGGCTGGCATTACTCTATTGAGAACAAGCATGTGACAGCAGTGACAAGAAGTGACAGCAGGCCCTGATGCTCTAAAGGCCACCTTGGCTCCTTCTTACCACATTCTTTTTAAAAAAATCCTTTTAAAAACTGATTACAGAGAGAGGAAGGGGGGAGAGAGAAAGAGGGAAAGAGAGAGAAAACATCAATGTGAGAGAGAAACATCGATCGGTTGCCTCCTGTATGCACCGTGACTGGGGATTGAACCCCCAACCTAAGTGTGTGCCCTGACCAGGAATCAAACCCACAACCATTTGGTGTATGGGATGGTGCTCCAGCCCACTGAGCCACATCAGCCAGGGCTCACCACATTCATTAATTCAAGGAAACTGGAAAGAACAAACATCTGAACGTCTGTTAGAAGCTGGGCACAGGAATTAAAACTAAGACAGTGACATTAGAATCCTTCTCTCTTGCACAGAGCAGATTACTTAATCCTCCCAAGAATTAAGATGGGGGCAGGTTATGTGTTGATTCTAAACTTCTGTTAGATGGTGAATAAACCCTAGTGAATCGGGGTTGGTGGGCTGTATGGACAATCTGCTTGGAGGAGATAAGTGTTGGCCCTTATCACACTTTCCCTAAGTGACAAATCTGAAATAATGACTTAAAAGAGAAGCTGGATTCTAGCTAATGTCAGCTCCATGTAAAATAAGTGCCTGGTCGATTCATTGATGAGTTTTGCTGGGTGGGCCTAGGAAGTAATGGCTTTCCTGTTTTTAAATGGTTTGTGGGATTCGGGACGTGTCTCTCATAGCACGAGGGCTCGGCTGCTTATTTCTGCGTTTGTCATTTGCTGGAGAACAAAGTCTGCATCACAGGGTTTTAGCACACAACTGAGTGGAAAGAGAAAAGAATAGATATGAAAGTTTTTTCATTAATTCTTTTGAAAGTTTGTCTATTGGTCTAAATATTCACGTTTCTATTTGTTAGACAGTCAGACCAATGGAACAGGATAGAAAGTCCAGAAATAGAATCAAATACATACTGAGATTTGGCATATGGTAAAGATGGCAAAGATGGACTTCTGATAATAATATTCTTGGGGCAATTGGGTAGCTATTTTGAAAATGATAAAACTGAACCCTTAAGTTATACTCTACTCCAGAATAACCCCCAAAGGACTGGAGATCTAAATGTAAAAAATGAAACACATAGACTCCAGAGGAAAATACGAGAAATGAGCCTTTCTAACTACAATGTACAATTCAGGAGAAAAAATAGAAGACTAATAAATTCAACCACTTAAAATGAAATATACCCAATCAAAATCCCAGCAAGTTATTTTGTGGACACTGACGAACTGATACTGAAGTTCATATGGAGGCAAAAGATTCAGAACAGCCCACACAGCAGTGAAGCAGAAGAACAAAGTCGGAGGACTGACCCCACGAAGCTGCAGCAATCGACACCGTGCCGTGAGCGGAGGAACACACACAGATCTTTGCCACAGAACAGAGCCTGGAAACAGACCCCCTTCCATACAGCCCCTGATGGTTGACGAAGGAGCCAAGGCAATATGATGGAGCAAAGGCAGTCTCTTCAGCAAGTGGTTCTGGAACAACTGGGCATCCCCATGCAAAACGATGTATCTAGACTCACCCTCTGCATCCTTCACCGAATTGACTAAAAGTGCATCCAAGATCTATATGTAAAGTGCAACACTATAAAACTCCTGGAAGATAATGCAGAAGAAAATCTAGATGAACTTAGATATGACACCAGAGGCGTGATCTATGAAGAAAATAAGCTGTACTTCATTAAAATTGAAACTTCTGTTCTGTGAAAGGCAATATCAGGAGAATAAGACAAGCCCCGTGTTGGGAAAAATACAGTACTCGTCCCCTTAGCCCTGGGGGATATGTTCCAAGACTCCCAGTGGATGCCTGAAACTATGCACAGCACCAAACCCTATATAAACTCCTCTGTGTACACACCTCTTTACTTCAAGGAAGCACTTCACAGCTTCTCTTTGCCATATCAAAATTGCCAGCATCACTACTCCTGTGCTTTGGGACTGTTGTTAAGTAAAATAAAGGTGACTCGAACACAAGCATGTGACACTGTGACAATTGATCTGATAACTGAGACAGCCACTGAGCGATACACAGGTGGGTAACACGTGCAGTGTGGACGCACCAAAGGGATGATCCATGTCGCAGGCAGGACGGAGTGAGACGGCATGAGATTTAATCATGCTGCTCAGAACGGCTCACAATCTACAACTTACATATGATTTATTTCTGAAAACCTTCATTTAATATTTAATATTTTCAGCCCTGAAACTGAAAAGTGAAACCATAGATAAAGGGAGACTACTTTATTTGCAAAAGAGTCTTCTGATTAAGGACTATTATCAAAAATAGATGAAGAACTCTTAAAACTCAGTGACTTAAAAAATGGGCCTTGTCCGACACCTCACCCAAGAAGATACACAGATGGCAAATAAGCATATGAAAAAAGGCTGCACACCTTTTGTTGTCAGGGAAATTAAAATTAAAATCAGTGAGATGCCACTACACACCTCTTGGAATGGCCAAAATTCAGGACACTGACAACAAATGCCCACCAGAACATGGAGCAAGAGGAACACTCATTCACTTCTGGTGGGAATGCAGCCACTTTGGAAGACAGTTGGGTGGTTTCTTACCAGCTAAGTTGTGATCCAGCAGTTGCGCTCCTTGGAATGTACCCGAGTGATCTGAAAACTTACGTCCACACAAAACCCTGCACGTTAATGTTTGTGGCAGCTCTATTTGTAGTTGCTGACACCTGGAAGCAAACAAGATCACTTTCAGTAGGTGAATGGACAAACTGTGGTTCATCCAGACAGTGGAATATTATTCAGCTAAAATACATGAGCTATGAAGCCATGAAAAGACACAGGAACTTAAAATGCATATTACTAAGTGAAAGAAGCCAATTTGAAAAGGCAACACACTGCATGATTCCAACTCTATGACATTCTGGGAAAGAATAGACAAAACTATGGAGAGAGTAAGAGATCATGATAATCAGGGGTTGGGGGTGGGGAGGAATGAATAGACAAATCACGGAGGATTTTTAGGGCAGTGAAACTAGTCTGTATGACACTTACAATGATGCATATGTGTCATTATACACTTGTCCAAACCCATAGAATGCATGACACCAAGAATGACCCTAATGTGAACTGTGGACTCTGGGTGGCGATGAGTCGTCAGTCAGCACATGCTCATCAGCTGTAACAGATGTCCCACCTAGTGGGGGTGCTGACGATGGGGGAGGCTGTGCCAGTGTAGGGGCAGAGCGTGTATGGGAAACCTCTGTACCTTTTGTTCAGTTTTGCTGTGAAATCACAACCCCTCCAAAAGTTAAAGTTTATTAGAAAACAGAATATAAACTTTGTGCGAACAAAAGCACCACAAACAAAGCTTAAGACAAGTAGTACATTGTGGGGAAGTGTTTGCCTGTAAACTATAATAAATTGTAACGTGCTTCTACACTCAAGGGCGCAGAGAGAGATGGGCTCCTGTGGCCCACGGGCAAAGGTGCCAGCCTCACTGACAGAGGTTTGGAGGTTTGACAACGTGTCCAAGGCATCTTGTGAGGAAGCTGGTGGTCCTGTGACAAGCTGCAGCCTTGGGGAGGGGAGAGTGGCTGCAGCCACAGAACTGTATCCACATGTACCTGACAATGGCGATGCTGGTGCTCACAGTAGTGCAAGACTGGGAACAGCCCAGGTACCGAAGCGTAGATTCATTCATCAAGTAAACTGAAGGACAGCTGCATATGCACTTTTAAATGAATAAAAAGCTATCTCTATGCTAACAGCAGCTGTGTCCCTGATGCACTATTAAGTGAAACTAGAAAGAGGTCAAAGCATCTCCTCACTCCGCTCCGTTACAGGACACTGAGATAGACGGTGGGGTGATGGGGGTGCGGGGGGGCTGTGGGAGTGGGGGGAATAGAAAGTTAATGGGTGGTGCCATGGAAGGCGAGAGGGGGTAGGGGGTAGCATTCCCCGTGAATCTGCTGTGCCTTCTCACTTCAGCACTCAGAGTCGTCCCCATGTGCAGAATAATGTAATTATACTTGAAGGAACAGGGGCCACTGAGGTAGGAACAAATAAGTGTAATTGCTGGGTCAGTTCCCCGGGGCTGCATAGCAAATATGCAAACTGCAGGGCTCAAACAATAGAAACTGATTCTTGCAGTTCTGGAGGCCAGAGTTCAACGGTAATTTCTATTAATCAATAGATATCAAGATTTCAATTAAGGTGCTGGCAGGGATATACCTTCTGGGGCTTAGATGGAGGACCATCCAGACCTTTCCAGCTCGGTGGTTCCCAGCAGTGCTTGGAATCTCTGGGCTGTGGCCGAGCCACCCAGTCTGTCCTTACGTGGCTGCTCCTCTGTGTCTGTGTCTGTCCTCTTCCTACACTGCATCCCACTGCAGTAGGACATCATCTTGACTAATCACATCTACAAAGGCCTGATTTCCAAATAAGGCCACGTTCTGAGGTTCTGGGTGGACGTGCATTCGGGGAACACTATTCACCCCAGTACAACTGTATGTCCAAGTGGTAGTAATGTAACTACACAGATGAAGAAAGTACGCCAAAAGACTTTGGAACACGGCACGTGTGATGGATGTCCTTAGTGGGATGTACACAAAGGACAAAAGAGAACCTTTTATTTTAATGTTTTTATGCTCTAGTTTTTCATTTTGAGGTGACTTCAGATTTACAAAACAAGTTACACAAGCCCTATGGAGCATTCCATCCTATCCCACAGCAGCTTCCCCCAAGTTCCCAGCTCACGTGGCCTTGGCCATGGCACACAGCTCTCATTGAGGACAGCACTACTGACCAGCCTGCAGCCTGACCTCAACATCCTATCCTGGGCCAGGACCCACATTACATTTAGTTGTCATGTCTCCTGGGTCTCCGTCAAGGGGCCAGTCCCTCAGTCTTGACACAGCAGCGGCCATGACTATGCACAGTCTCCCAGCATGCACTCATCCGCTGTTTCTTCGAGGCCACTGTCAGGACGTGTCCTTGGGCCAGGAGCCCACAGGCAGTGCTGGGCCTTCTCAGGGCCCCTCACCCAGAGGCGGCACGGTTGGTGTGTCCACCATCAACTATGTTATGCTGGGTTGCTTGGTGACGGGTGTCTGCCAGTCCTCTCCGCTGCAAAGGTTATCCCTGTGGGGAGAACAAGTAAACGCCCCACTTCTCATCATGATTCTGTCTGTGGATGTTAACACCCCTTGATGGGCTTACCTAGGACAGCGACCACTGTGGTGTTGCCAAATGGCTGTTCTGTTTCCATCATTCCTTCTGCATTCCTTTTCACTCCTGCTAGCAGGATATGATGTCAGCGCTTTGTGATGTCAGGACTTCAGATTTTATTATTGTTTATTTTAAATTTCAATAGTTTTATTTTCTTTTAGCTTTACTGAGATATAATTGATGTGTAAGTTTACGATGTACAGCATGATGACTTGACTTGCAGAAATTGAGAAATGATGACCACAGTAAGTTTTGTTAACATCTACCACCTCATATAGACAGAAAAAGGGGAAAAAACATTTTTCCCCTGTGATGAGAACTCTCATGATCTGCTGTCTCAGCAATTTTCTGTGTTCCACACAGCAGTGTCAACTGTAGTCACTGTACCGTGCCTGCCACTCCCAGGCTTATTGACCTTCCAACTGGAAGTCTGAACCTTTGACCCCCTTCCTCCGATTCCCTCTGCCCCGCCCCACACCCCTCGTAAATACAAATCTTTTTCTATGAGTTCAGCGTTTTTAAAAAGAGATTACACACATAAGTGATGTCACGCGCAGTGTTTGTCTTTCTATGTCTGACATTCCTTCAGCATTTGTGACCAGAATTTTGACGAGGGTGCTAGCACCCACCTTACCCAACCATGAGACTCATTATCCTCAGGGCCTCCCACACGGAAGGGCTTGGCTTAATGCTCTGTTGTCGCTGTCCTGAACTTGTTAATGTGTACTGAACAAGGGCCCCATGTTCTCATTTTGTACAGGGACTGAAAATTATGCAAAATTATGTATCCAGACTGATTATCCAAAACATGTTTGCTGGCTCGTTCAATTCTAGAAAGCAAAATAATTCCGAGATTGCCGAGTTGTAGGTCTGTGCAAAACAAATTTTCTAACTGGGGCATAGCATCTGTGTACTGTTCTATTTGTCTTACCACATACAGTCAAAATACTGTCATTCAGAGAGCAGGGCTGGGCTTGGGTCACGTGTCCCTGTCTCATCCTGGCTGAGCTGACATACCCATGGGCCTGTGGACAGTTGGCCAGCCTGGCAGGCGGGGGGTGGGGGACAGAGGTGGGGGGTGAGTGCAGGGCCAGAAGGGCAGGTGTGTGCCAGGGGATTGAGCCAGGGTTGGGAGCTCAGGTGTCAGCATGTGGCAGTGGTGGTACCCCGTGGAGATCTGCCTAGACAAGAGCAAGAGCCAGGCTGCTGGCAGGTGGCTGTGTTTGGCGTGTGTTGTACCTGTCAACTGATGATTGTTGGCACCAATTCAAGACCCCCAGTTTGGGGTGCAGTGAAGGAAACTTTATGCAGTGTGAACAGTGAGACAGCATGGCTGCAAAAACAGCACTGGGGCTGGGCCCCTCTGCTCTGGTGAGACACATCTTCCCTGTTACAGGGCTAGCCAGGAAAACCCAGCCTCCAGTTTTTGGTGAAAAGTGTGTTGAGAAAGAGGGGAGCTGGCTTATATGGACAGAAGTTCCACCCCTGGTCCCTGATTGGTTTGTCCTCATGCAAATGAGAACACCAAATTTTTACAGTTTGATTGGCCCAAAAGGCACTGTACAGATTGGTCAGAGCTGTGCAGCTCTGACTGGCTGGGGAAAGCCTCCATCCAATCTGTTTAAAGAGGATTCCAGGACACCTTTATGAGGGCTGGTTCAGGGAGACAGTTCAGCACAGAGGCAGGCACTTCAGTGCAGGGGCGGGCAGTTCAGAGAGGCACGCAGTTTAGCACAGAGGCTTCTCTGTGAAGTGCAGTTTGTGTGAGAGGCCCCTGTGCAGGAATGTCTGTTAGGCTCTTTGTGGGGGGGGGGGTTATGTGTGTTTTTTGTTTTGTTCTGTTTGAGCCCAATTAGCCACCCAGGTTCTTATACCTTGCCTGTACTTCATCTTGTCACTCAAGTCATCTGGTTTTAACTAAACTAATGTCACAGAAGGCAGTGGCCTAGCATCTTTGTCAAACTGCACCCCCCTTTGGAAAAAAACCCCAAGATGGAAGAAGTGGGAATGGTGTGGGCACGGGTTCTTCCAGCACCAATGGCAGAGTGGCCCCTCCTCACCCTGGAGCATGTGCACACCCCTCGCATGGCACACATCCACGCACATGTGCACACGCACGAACACCTGCACCACTCACTTGGCCACGTAACGGGGCCTCCCAGCCGTAACACCAGTGACTGTAGTGGACAATTCTCTTTACGGTGGCCCTGTGCACTCTAGATCACAAACCCAGGAGGTGGACGGCTGGTTTGAGGGTCCTGTGAGGAGTAGATGGGACCACCAGCACAGTAAGCACTCCCTCAGTGTAGGGATTTGGGATTCGGCTCTCCCTGCCTGCAGTTCTGACGGGTGACTCAGGAAAAGAATGAGGGGCGTTGGCTCCGAATCCTGGATACAGGCTGCTGGTGAAGGGCTGTGAGGCCACCAGGGGGCCCAGGCGCAGCAATGGTCCTAGGAAACAGGTCATCAACGGTGCAGATCAATCATATGGATCTGGCCCCTGGCGGGGGCACTTGATTACCTACACCTGACTGGAAGCCACAGACAGGACTCACAGTTTACTTCTCTGGATAGAGTAAGTACGCCTAGCTAGTACCGAGTGTGTAACTGAACCAAAAAAGTCTCTGAAAACAAATCTTGCCCTTGCAACATGCAACCCATGGTGGTGTTTTCTCACTCATGTAACAAAAAAAAGAGTCCATCACGACTCACTGTGCTGATTCTCAGTCCACTGTGGGTCACCTGCAGTGTGGAGAACACTGCCTTGCATTTTAGGTGGAGACTACAGTGTGAATCGGTGAGGTCGACCCCTCACTCCGGCCTCACTGCCCATTCAGGCCCCTATTGCAGGGCCTGAGCCTGTGCTGGCCCATTGCCTCTCTTCTCCCACATTCCCCATGAATTCCTCCCTTTGTCTCTACCCTGGGGAAGCATCTCTTCTACACCTTGCCAGCTGCGCTCAGACACAAGGCTCTGGGGCTCTTTGCACAGCCTCTTCTGTGCATTTGCTGGGACAGTGACTTGAGTCAAGGATCTCGCTGGGTGGGCTGTGAAGTGCTCAGGACATGGCCAGGTCTGTCTGGGGTCCATTGTCTCTCGCAGCACCACACAGGTGCCTGGCCCCTACCAGGATGCCGTGTGTGTTCCCTGAATAGAAAGTGAGGGAGGAGAGGTGTAGGAGTGTCCCGAGACTGCTGCAGCCGCAGATCTGGGTGCTTCCTTCTGGGGCAGTGAGGAGGCTCTGCTCCGGGCCTCTCCCAGCTTCTGGTGTTGCTGCCATCGGCCACCGTTGGTGTTCTCTGGCCTGTAGAGCTTCCTGTCATCTCTGCCTTCATGTTCGTGTGAGGTTCCTTGTGTGGGTATCTGTGCCAAACCTCCCATTTTTATAAGGACACTAGTCCTTTTAAATCAGGGCCACCAGCTCCAGCATGGCCTCCTCTTAACCAATTACCTCTAAGACCCTGTTTCCAAATGAGGTTACAGTCACAGGTACTAGGGGTCAGGATGGCAACATATGAATTTGGGGGTAAGTGCAGCCCTGATAGGTGGTGGGATCATGGGAACCACAAGGGCGCTGCTCAGGCTGCCTGCCCCTCCTCTTCTCTGGGCCTCAGGCTGTGCTCTTTCTTCAGCCCCAGCTCAACACAGCAACACTGGGTCCCCCGGCCAAGGGCCACAGGACTCAGCTGGCTTTTGGACCCAAACATAGGAAGGGCGGCGGTCACTGCAGGGCCCCTCGAAAGCTTGGACTCCTGCCACAGGGCTGCTCCTCTGGGGGACGTGGAGCCCTCTGGCCTATGCTGAATTGTGGGGTCTGGAAGCACAGCACCCATCCTTGTGCCCCAGCCTGCTTGGCCGGGGGCTCCCAGTCTGTCCACTGTTGTGATGACGGTCACTGGAAACCACGGTGCACGGCAACACTCCAGGAAGGCTGGGGGGAGGAGGGCGGGGGAGGCCTGGGCTCAGTCTAGAGTCTGAGGAGTGGCGGATCAATCAGCCCTCAACCCAGGGAGGGCTGGGCAGAATTTTGACTCCAGTCAGAAGCAGCCAGTGGAAAACTGGTCCGCTTTGGAATTGGGGGTTATGTCCGGAGCTCAGGGCAAATCAGTCTCTGGGTGGGGAGCATTGGCACTAACCTGTGTGCCCCTGGGCCCAGCCAGTTACCCCACTGAGACGCCACAGCTGCAGCAGGCCCAGCCCCCCCTGGAGCATTCTCCCCCCACCCCCTTGCACAGGCAGGTGAGGGGGATGCTGATGGCGTGGAAGGCATGTCCATTCCTACAGAAGGATAACTGGTCACTGCTGCGGACAGTTCCATGACCGAGGCAGCAGCTCTTCCTGGCAAATCCCGGGCCTGTAGTGTTCCACCTCTGGGCACGCAGTAAAACCTATGGGAACACAGGCACCTCCGAGGAGCCAGCAGGAAGTGCCTCGGAGTGAGCGTCATTCCAGGACCCTGCCCACCAAGCCACCATGGGGCTGGGGCCAGAAACTGAAACAAGGGCCAGCTTCTTGGTTCAGATAATTTGCCTTTCTAGTTAGAAATGAGAGAGGAGCCATAAAAAAAAAAAAACTATTACCTGGGTTTAAAACGACTTTTCTCTGTGCTAGCAACACTCACTAAGTACAACGGAGAACGTGATTCGTTAGCAAGTCACTGGGGAGAGCCAATGAAAGTGAGAGGTGCTGCATCAGCCGTCCCTCCTCTGGCTTCCCAGCTCCACGCAATCGCTCAGAGCCCATCCCATGCTTAACTCATTTAATAGTCTCAAAACCTCCGGCTGGGCCAGGCGAGCACCTGTTTACAGACAAGGAAACTGAGGCACAGGCAGTCGGGAACCTCACCCATTAACTGGGCAGTGGGCCCTCCACCTGTCCCTTCCCCGCTTCCCCCTCTAACACCTTTGGGGTGGACAGAGTGCAGGGCAGACATGTTGGCCCAGCACTGACACACAGAGACAAAACCCTGTGTCCCAACAGCACAGGGACATATTCAAAGGAATGAACCAACATTCACTTTGCTGCCATGGGGAATCGATCTATAGGTGACTTTTCCCCTTTTTCTCCCAAGCTTTTAAAATGATAATTTTGTGGTACAGTAGAATGTTTAAAATTTTAGATTTATTATCCCTGTGTGAAAAAGGCTTAAGGGATATATCAGAAGGTTTAATAGCTGATGGCTCATAATACTGCCTTTAAATATGTTTATGGAAAAGCTACTCATATATTAACCTTTGGTCCAGACCAGGGCGGGCTCCCGGTGAGGGCCCGCAGGGCATTGCCGGCGGGATCATGCGGCTACAGCGGGGCGCACAGTTTAAAATGGAATAGAGCGTGAATACGTTTACCATTCAAATTTTAACCCAGTAAATGTTCTGTCTGACACGACTCTTCGTCTACACAACAAATAACTTTAAAGCAAGAGGAACTTAGCTCCTGGAATAAGTAAAATTATTTAAACTCTAGATAAATATATTCAGTGCATGAATGGCTTGACTTTTAAAGTTCAGTTATATAAATGGAAGCTTTTTGCATTAATTTGGAAGAGTGAGTATTCCAAGCAAATAGGGTTTGTGGTATTTTCTCCAATGCCACCCATTTGCTGGGTATACTCGAGGACCTCCGGGACCAGTGTCCCCAAAGGGGCAGCCTCCCCAGCGCACACCGCCCTGACTGAGAAAGGGAAGGGGCTGCTGCGCAGGGCAGGATTTCCTAGAGTCTGCACTCATTTCCGTTACCTGTCCACACCTGGCCAGTCCGCAGCGCTGTCGGCAACCTGGAGCCTGGAGCCCAGAGCCCTGGGTCCCCACTGCAGACAGCAGCGCGCGTTAGCACGCTAAGGACTGTGATGTGCCCTAAATAGGAAAATCGGGGTCACTGAGCACCCCCAGTTCCCTGGACACTATTCTCTTCTATTGTGACACACCTTCTGTAGCTGCCCTGGGGACACAGTGGGACAAGCGAGGTCTGCTCCCCTCAAATACCCCTCTGCCACCTTCCTCCTGGGGACCCAGTGGCCCCTTCTCAGGCTTACCTGTCCTGGGTCTCGCTCCTCCAGAACTCAGGGCCCCATCCACTGGTCTTCACAGAGGGACAGAGTGGGGGACGCAGGGTTGTGGACTACTCTGCTGGCAGATGGGGGGTGGCCGCTCACCCCACCCAGGGCAGGGCCCCCGTCTTTGACCCTGCCCTGTGAACGTCTGTTTTCTCCCCACTTCGCTCCCCCTCTCACACCTGAAACACGTGTTTCACGAAACAGAACTTGCCCTTCTCAGGTGCACTAACTTTGATATTTTCTATTTTGTTAAATTTTTTAAAGTATTAAGCTAGACACACAAATTGAAGTACGCTGACATTTTCCATTTTATGTGATGACACCAAAAACTGCAGGCCCTGGTCCAGTACAGAGGTTCTTTTGCTGGGGAGCATGGATCGCCTGGGAAGCAGTTAGGTGGCCTCTCCCCGTGCCCCCCCCACTACCTGGCAGGCAGGGGTGGGGGCTGGGGCGGGGGAAGCTGGCGTGTGGCTCTCCGCTCAGGTTTGCCGTCCCAGCCCCGGGGGAGCCTTCCGTGCAGCCGGTCAGCCCAGGTGCACTGGGGTGGGTCTGAAGGGCCCTGGGCTGTGAAGAGGGCACAGTGCCTCAGCCCCCTCCATTGGAATTACGGCCCTGCGGGTGGTGTTTGTGACCTTGAGGCTCCTTGGAAGGAGGAGGGAAGCAGGTAGATCAGGGTGTGGCGGCATCGTCCATGGGGACAACCGAACTTAGGACTTGCTAATGAACTGTCTCAAAAAAGATGACCTTTTTCTCTGCTGCCAATAATCAGGATTCTGTGAACTTTGGGCTGGTCAGATGCATCTCTAAAGATTAAAGGAGGATTGGAGAGTAAAAAAGCAAAAAAGCCAAACGCAGAGGAATCTATTTACCCTTTAAATCACCGATTTCACTGTTGCGGAAACTTTATTAAAATGCTTCTCTCAAAGGAAAATCACACAGCTTTTCTGGGGTTTAACTCACAGACTTCGTGTCTAAAGGTCACTTGGCAAATAGCATAAATGTGACGGCAAAGTGCAGGGTGGACAGAGGGCTGAGACCTCCAACTCAACAGAACTGGGGGCACAGGCCGGCTCTCCCTCCCTGGGACCTTGGTCTCTGCACATGTTGGCACGAGAGGAGAACACTTCTTCCGGTATTCTGAAATGGACAGTATTAAAGAGCCTGACATCTTTTTGGAGAGCAAATGGCAAATACAGCATTCCTATGTCCAGCCCCACAGGGAGACCTGATACTGGGCCAGAAATGTATTACAGGACCTTCCACCCATCCACCATCTACGCTTCCATCCATCCACCTACCTGTTCACCCATCCAACTACCCCTCTCTATCTACCCCTCCCCCCACCCATCCATTATCTGTCCTTCCACCATTTATCCATCCATCCACTTATCATCCACCATCAACCCAACCACCTTCCTGCCCATCAACCATCCATCCACATATCCACCCACCCTTCCATCCATCTCTCCATCGTCTATCCATTCATAATCCATCATCCACCCAACATCCATTCTTCTACCCTTCCCTTTCTTGCTCCCTCCTTTTTCTCTTTCTTCTTTCTATCCACCCACCTACATCCTCTTTTATCCATTCACCCGCCCACCCACCAAACATCCACTTATTCATTCACTCACTCATTCATCTAAATACCCACCCATTAACTCATCCATCTACAAATATATAAATGACATTGTCTACCATGTAGTGGGACAATTAAAGACACTGGTAGAAGTGAATGGGACCAACGCAGGCTCTCTCCAAGGGGAGCTCCCAGGAGAGATGAGGAGCACTGCCCCTTTTGTGTGACACCTGGGGAGACTGGGCACTCAAGGAGCACTGAGCAGGGGCCTGTGCCCAGAGGTGGGGGTTGGAGCAGCTGATCCAGAGGTGATGTCCAAGAGAAGCTGGAATGGTGTGGGGAGTCAGTGGTTGGAAAGTGGGAGACGAGAGTGGAAAGGAGACTGTCCTAGGCAGGGACAGGTGGGAGGCTCAGGATTTGGAGGTGTGTCTGATTAGGCTGGAGCCTGGACTGTGGATTAGGGACCTGAGTTCCACTCAGCGGGGACCCGCTCTCTCTGATATCCCCGGCGGGCTCACCTGTGTTTGTTTCTGAGGATGCTGCAACAAAGCACCACAACCTGGGTGAGGTGGGGGGCTTAACGCAACAGAAATTTATTTTATTTACCTTTAAAAAATGTACTGCTTTTACTCCACAGTTCTGGGGTCTGAGTCTGAAATCAAGCTATTGAAAGGGCTGGTTCCTTCCGAAGGGCCCTGGGTCAGTCTGTTCCATGCCTCCCTCTGGAGGTAACTGGTAATCCTGGGCATTATGGGTGTGTACTTGCCTCACTCCCATCTCTCCCTTGGCCATCACATGGCCTTCTCCCCACTGAGTTTCTGTGTCTCTCTCCTCTTTTTTTTATATTGATGAGAGAGAGAGAGATATTGATTTGTTGTTCCACTTATTTACACTTTCACTGGTTGCTTCTTGTATGTGCTCTGACCAGGGATTGAACCTGCAAACTTGGCTGTTCAGGTCAGTGCTCTAACCAACTGAGTTACCTGGCCGGGGCTCTCCTCTCCTTATAAGGCCACTAGTCATATTGGATTAAGCCTTCTCCACTCCAGTATGACCTCATCTTAGCTAATGACATTCCATTAAATATATGTCCTATGTGAGACTACCACTGCACAACCACAAAGCTGACATTTGAAAGATGACAACTTGTGTCAGTGAATTTGTGGAGTAACAAGAACTCTAACCCTATCTACCCTCTCATTCTCTCATGTCTCCTGTAATGCTATAGTCTAACGCTCTCGTATACCCTCTGATACCACACTAACGTAATAGTAATGATACATTTCCAATGAGGTGCCAGGGGTTGGGACTTCACTGTCTCTGGGGCACAGAAGTCAATGCCATCTGTTAACAGGTCTTCCCTTACCAGCTGAAATGTACTCACCCCATGTTTACCAGCAATCTTGTAGTTTCCGTGTTCCATTCATGAACTCTCACAAGTGTATTTTGGCAGACACACATGTGTGTTCTGCTGGGCACATGGTTGGAGGTAGAATTGTTGTGTTTGTGGATGCATTTCTCCTTAGGCTGGAAGTCCTGAGAAGCAGAGCCTGAAATTAGGGTTCCTCTGATTCAGTGGAGGGGGCTCTCAGGAGAAAATGGGAAAGAAATGGGGTGAGAGGGAGAGGGACTAAGAACGGACATGATTTCAGGGGTAGTCAAGCCCAGCCTGCCCCCAGGGTGCTCTGGGGCACAGACCAGGGCGGAGCTTTTGTACATGGTCAGTGATGGGCAATTGCTGTCCCCATCCCTGGGCAGGCCTAGGCCTGAGCCCCAGGAGTCTGGGGGTGAGGGGCCCAGTCACCCAGGCGGCCCCTGGGGTGGTTCCAGATGTGAGCTGTGCGTACCTGCAGCAGGTGCCACACCCGATGGCAAAAGAAATCCCATATGCCGGACAGGGAGCTTGCAGTGTTTGCTACTGTGGTTCAACCTCACAGACACACACTCAGCCTTTTTCAGGTCACATGTAATTTACTCTTGTGCCTGAACTGTGTTTGAGTTCCCGTTGCCCAGCCTGCTCATTGGTGTGGGGAGTGTCTGACCTCTTGAGTCTTCCTGGTGTGGCAGGCTGAGGGGGAGTCACATTGTAGCTTGCCCTGCACGTCCTACATTACTGGTGATGTTGAGCATCTTTTCACGGGGCCGTTGGCCATTTGGACCTGTCTTCTTTCGTGTGCCTGTTCAGATTCCGGCCCATTTTCTAACTGGGTTGTCCCTCTTTTCCTTATTGATTTGTAGGAGTTCTTAACATATTCAGGGTGTAAACCCTTTGTCACTTCCATTTGTGGCACAGCTCTGGACAGCATGTGGCTGTCTGTCTGGCTGCTCAGGAGGAACCAGAGCCCAGAACCAAGCACACTCCCCTTGTAACAGTGGCTGCTGAGACAACAACCCTCAGCAGGACTGGGGTGGCCGGGCCTCCACGAAACTGCTCCCTGGGACTGTCCAGAGAGCCATGGAGCTCCCAGGCTGGGTCCAGCTCACCATAAGGATCTCTGCTGATTGTGGTGGACCCTGTGTGAGATTGTGTATGTGTGCATACACATGCTAATGTGTGACATGAAGCACACATAGTATGTGGGCTTGTAGGCATGTGTACATGCAGGTGTTTACATATGTGAGTGTGGTATGTGTATGACATGTGCAGCATATGGGTATGTATATTCATGTGACACGGGCAGTATGCATGCTGTGTGTACACATGCATGTGTCCCTGTGTAAGAGGATATGCAAGAAAGGACAACTTGGCTTCCAGGAGTTCTCCCCACCTGGAATGTGACACCTGGAAGCCTCCATCTGGGGGCTGTGGCCACAATCAGAACTTTGTTTCATGAGCCTCTCCCAGGGATCTGCAGGTGCTCACACTGCACCTAGCACGAGGGTACAGTGGAATAGAACAAGCCAGGGTCCTGTGAGGCTGTGAACAGTTAGTCAAAGTGGACCACGCCTGTTTCTGAGGCCCCTGGAGACCAGGGGATGGAGGGATCTTAATAGTGCTGAGGTCAGCTCACTTTGTCCCCTTGGGGCAGGCTCTGCATCCAGCCCAGGGTCCATTGTGATGGCTGACCGAGGTGAAGGCACTTCAGAGCTGAGAGGGGGAGGGGCGGGTCCCAGCCACAGGGCAGGCAGCACCCCAGGGAAGCAGCAGCAGCAAGCAACAGACAGTTGAGGCGTAGCTCACAGCGTGTGGCCAGATTGATGATGGAACCAAATGGACAGACTCTGTGTGGGTCGCATGGTCTCTGGGAAAATGAGATCCAAAGGAAATGAGGATGTTCTTTGAGGACCTAGGGCAAGCACAATCATGCAGGGGTAGGGGCAAGAAGGCCTGATGTGAGTGTGTCTTCTAGATACCCTGGCTGGGGGCAGGGTTGGAAGGTCTGGCAGGGTGACCAGTGTCCTAGCATGTAGGCCACAGCCTGGCAGGAGTGACTGGCTGCCTGACCACGTGGATCACAGAATTGGCATTTATTCTAAGTATAATGACAAACCACAGAGATCTCCTCTAGGCTGTGGCCTGAGCAGACTGGTATCTGGAAGGAACTATTTAGCCACAAAGTAGATTAAAGACTGTCAGGGACCAAGGATAGGGTGCCACTTAAGACTCTGGTGGCATGTCCCTAGAAGAGGCCCTTGTCCCAGGCAGGGTCTATAGCTGGAGTCTGGCCACACAGGAGCCTGCAGGGGAGCTGTTGGGGCAGATGAAGGCTCAAGAGAGGAAGGCCAGGACAGTGTTAGGTTGGCCTGAGCAGTGGGTACCAGGGAAACAGCAGGTACGGGCCTTGGGTGGGGTCCAGGGTAAGCCCAGCAGACCTTCAGGGTCCAGGCTGTGCTCCCTCTGGGCTGGCAGGTGCCAGGTGAAGACCTCATGAGGGAGTGAAGCTTTGAGCCCAAGGCAGCTGGCTCAGAAACACAAGGAGGTTGAGCAAAAAATGTGGCCACACAGCCATGCTTATCTTTCCCGCATACATTTTTTATTGTTGGTGATGCTGAGTATGAACACAGACAGACATTGACAACACCGGTGTTCTACACGGAGCTTTCGATACTCCCCAGAAGGAGATGGCAGACCTGACTCCTCTTGGCTACATGGATGACAACCTCCAGTGACAGGCCAGCGTTTCCCCTCCCCCAGGCGGCAAGTTCCATAACCCCTGGGATCACAGTCCACTGCAGGGGATGCCAAGAGGGCTCTGCATGGCCAGCACATGCAGTGGGACTTCTCTGCAGGGCGCAGAGCTATGAGGAGAGTGCAGTCCACGGCCCAGTGCGTTGTGATGACCCACAGCGCCTTCCATCCACGTGGACGACCCTTGGACAACTGTCTTCTCTCGCTTTTGCTAATATTCTCACAGACAACAACTGGAACAGGAAACAGGTTTTTAGAAACCAACCCTGCATTCTGAGAATTGGTTTTGATTCACAGGTAAATATGATTTTAAAAAGCCATTCCCTAACTTAAAAAGTGTTGTTATTGATGTGATGTATGTCTGAGAGAAATAAAGTTCTGGTGGGGTCTTGTTCCCAAGGTCACAGCTCAAGGCTGTGCCTGGTGAGGTCTTCAGGCTGCCTGCCTTCGTGTCTCTGCACAGTCAGGGCCCACCAGCTGGGGACGCACCCCTGCTCACTGGGGGCACGCTTTCTCCCAGGGCCGGGGTCCACAGCGAGCTGACCATGAGCGGACCCGGGCCCACATCAGACAAGAACTGTGGCAGCCACACAGATTCCACCGAGTTTGTTTTCTTCGCTACGAGGAAATAAACAGCACCCCCATCACACACGGGACCCTCACCCTTGGTGGCTCTGAACAGACCGTGTGTCACATGAAGACATGAGCCTTCCCCGCCCCCCACCACTTGATCACCCTTTGCACAGTCTCTTCCATTTCACCTTCTGCACAATTAGGCAAAATACGACGTTTGGCTTTTTAAATACGAACAAGACAAATGACTCGGGAAGCTGTTGTGAGCACTGGGGCTCTCACAGAGTGTGCCTCTAATTACTGTATTTCTTTCCGGCACACAGTTGGGGTGAGACCTGTGCTCTGGACGGTGGCAGAGGGCTGGGGGAGCCACGTGACATGAAAGAACACGATGTTTTCTACCTGCGGGAACGGGCACAGATCTACTAAGTTACACAGCGACACAGGACGGACAGCTGGTCCTCTCCCCGTGGCACGAGGGTGTAAACAGTCAGAAGATAAAGCTCTTGTGTGTTTCCAGTAAAGCAGAAGTTAAATAGTAGAGCAGCCCTCCTTTCCGCCCAAGCTCAGGTTTTCCAACTTGGTTTGTGTCTCTCCTGCAGTGGGACAGCTGCCCAGGGTCTTCCTTCTCCACTGCCCTCTATACCATGAGCCAGTGGCGCAGCTGTGAAGGAAACAGGGTTTATTTAGATGTGAATTGAAAAGCCGGTGACTGGCTGGTAGCTGTGAGAGGTCTCATCACAGAGGATGGTGTGGATGCAGCCTGGGAGGCTTGTGGGGGCTGGGCCAGTGTTGTACCTGGGGCAACCTAGACCTGATGCTTATTGAACCTCCTCTAGATGAGTCATCATCACTTGACAAAGGGAAGTTGGGGAGCACAGCTTCAGCAACAGGCCGGCACATGGATCCAGTGGCCACGGTGGCCCTCGACACTGTGCACTTAGTTGCTGGCCAAACACTGCACACCAGCAAATCTGGGGCTGGTCTCAGATGTCACCTCCCACCAGCATGCATGTCACCTGTGACCCCCCCAGGCTCCTGTGGCTACTATCTGGGTGCCACTGGTCCATCGCAGTCAAGGGCTGCACCCTGCAGTTCCATGTCCTTGCTTGACCCCAACAGGTGCGGGAGCAGGCCTCATGACTGCTCAGGACAGATGAAATCGACAGGATGGCTATTTAGTCTTCTTGCAAATGTCATCGCCTATTATGCAGCTGGGAGTTCAGCCTATTTTTGAGCACAAGCCATTCTATCACTAAATGGTAAGAACCACACTTTTTAAGCATTTTCAAAACAACAGCATGCAGAGATTCTTTCTGACCCAGCCCAATCTGCCGCTGGTCCCACTGCAGGGCTCCTCCATCACCCACATCAGGGTGGGGGCTCCAGAGGGCCTGAGGTGACCAACAGGTGACGTCAGCATTGGCAGAGCCCAGGTGCTCTGTGAGGGGAGCTGGTGGGCAAGGGAGGCCATGTCTGGGGCCCCAGCTCCAAGCCCCAAGCCTCTGTCCTGGCCACGGTCAGCAGCAGAAGGCAACCTTCTCTGGAGGAAGATGTGCTGAGGGGCATCTCAGAGCTCCCACGGATTAAGATCAAGCCATGAGTTCCTGAATAAGGAGACTAGGAATATGGCTGCAGCCCACCCTAAGTGAGGGGAGAGCAATCAGAGACTTCAGACCCCATGGACCCCAGAGAATGTGCAACTGTCAGATTACAGGGCAGTTATGTAAGACATGTTTTAAAGGCGACATATGCAACATGCAATGATGCACATTTCACAAGAAATAGGTGAACATAATACAGCATCCAGGGATGAAGTGAAGGGAAACCGTCAGTCAGGTGGGACACAGTCGGGCAGCCACGAGGTGGAGGGCAGGTGGCGCTGTTGTGGCTCCCGGGCTGTGCCCATGAAAACTCTTTCCTGAGTGAGGGCAAAAGAAGGCCATGTACAGACTTGCAAAAGCGTGGAAGTTTATCAGGAGACCTATTTTTAAGGGAATGTCTGAAGGATGTGTTTTTGAAAACCAAGCAAATGATCCTCAAAAAAAAGATGTATATGCCAAAAAGTATAATGAACAAATAAACACTAGACATTCATGTTAATACAAGAGGATATTTCTGTACAAAATAGCAACAGTGATAACAACAACAACAACAATTATGTCTAATTTGTAGGTTAAAGAGATAGAAATGAGCTATTGGACACTAATAGCGTATTAATCAGCCGAAGGAAGATTTAAATCCTTATAATATTCAGAATGGTGGTTGAAAATTGTTTAACTTTATACCTGAGCTGAAATATGCGTGGCATAATTTCAAGTACTACTATTAAAGGGATAGAATAAAGTCCTAAACATATAGAAAGAAAAAAGTAGAATAAGAAAAAAATTCCCCTAAAATTAATCCATAAAAGGTAATAAAGGAGAAAAATAAACATTGAAAATGGGACAAATAGAGTGAAAAAGACCAAACGAATCAGTACTTACAATAAGTTTAAATGGATTAATCTGCCTGATTGTCAGAGTAAACCATTCCAGGTATATGCAAGTTTTGGAAAAAAAAAAAAACACAACCTACATTCTAAGCTCATTGCAAAGTTGAAAATTAAAAGTTTGCAGAAGATATTTCAGGCAAACTCAAAAGAAACCTAGTGCAGCTGTATTTGTTGCAGACAAAAAGAACTTTAAGAGCAAAAGCATCACAAGGGAGAGAAGGTGGCGCAGGCTGCCGCGAAGATGTGATAACTCTAAATATGTATCTGCCCCGGAGAACAGAACATATAGACAAGACTGGCGCCCTGCAGGGGAACGTGGACAAATGTGCTATCAGGGCAGATATCACGTAAACATCTCTTTATTACTCATGGTCAAGCGGCGTTAAGTTAGCAAAGTTGTGGAAGGATTGAAGAACAGGATAGAGAAGCCTAATCTAATGAACAGAAGGAGAATGTTGTATCCACAACTAGAGATACACATAAATAAAAATTTAAATAACATTGATAAATATTAAAATTTGAATAAGTAATGTCGATAAATGGATCAGACACTCACCCACACAGAAATCTCAACACGCTTCAAAGAACAGGTAGCATAGGCGTCCGAGCACAAAGCGATTAATTTAGAAATCAATAACAGAAAGATCCATGAAACATTCCCATATATTTGGAAATTTAAAAGCAGACTTGAAGAAATCACAGTAAATATTAAACTGAATAATAAACTTAGAATTGAATAATGAGAAAAATGCTGTTAAAAGGTGTGGAATGCAGCATACAGGGCATTTGGAGGGAAATTTCACAGCCTTGAAGGTTTATATCAGAAAACTAAAAGGTTGAAAATTAGCGATCCAAGGTCTAAATTAAGATGTTGACAGAAGTATAACAGAGTAAACCCAAAGAAAGAGGAGTGAAGAAATAATAAAGACAGGAGCGGAAATAAATGAGAGAATAAGCAAAGCAAGAACAGGACCCTGCACCAAGGCATCTGCCCTTCAAACTGTGTACGAGAAAGTTCTCTGTCCCCACGCACCTCCCTTGTCCACGCCTGCCTGAAATCACGCCCTTAGATGGTTTCTGAGTCAATGAGGCATCCAAGTCCTGGAAGGACTGGCCATCCAGCATTCACAGCTGACATTTGTGCCCCGACTCGGCCCTCACCTGGTCTGGGGCTGTCTCAGGAGGTGATGGAAGCAGGAGAGCCTGCGAGCTCACCTCCCCCTGACAAGCTACGTGACTGTGTGGTGGTCCTCAGCCTCTCCATGCTTCAGAGGCCCCTCGTAGGGTGTGGGAGTTAAAATGTGTGTTCATTCTGTCTCTCAACAACGTTAGGACCCTTCCTGCCATTGCTCCATAGCATGTGATAAATGCAGGTGGAAGCTCACATGGGAGCAGATGCCTCCCAGCTGTAGGGTGGGGAGAAAGAATAAATACTGCCAGCCTGGTATGACCCCTACCATCTCCCACCTGGAGCCTCCCCTTGTTGCCCCCAGACACCCTGCAGCCCCACCTCGACAGAGCGGCCTGAGTGCTGCTGTCAAATGTCATCAGATCTGGGCTCCTTCAGATCCTGGCTCTAGACCTTCTGGAGCCTCTTGCCTCCTGCAGGTGGCCTGGGCTGCTCCAGGTTTTCCTCCCTCGCTCATCCCCCAGTGGGGCATGCATCCTTTACTGATCCTACAGTTGCCCTTCCCACCCCTCAGGGCCTTTCTCCTTGCTGTGTCCCCACCTGGAATGCAGGCCCCTTGCTTCTCGCAGACGTCTGCTCAGATGCCACCTGCTTGGTAGCCCCCAAGTCACACTCTGCCCCTCTCTTGCTTTCTCTTTCTCCACATGCCCATCTGCCTCCAATATACTTCATCTGCTGCCTGCCCATCCTCAGGTCAGGGGTTTGCAGAAGATGGTGTCAGGGAGCATTTGCTGAATGAATAAACGAGCTTCCAGCTATCTGAGGGCTGTGGTTCAGGGATAAGCCTTGCTCTCCAGACCTGTCTGCATCAGCTGAAGGGATGGTGGGGGGAGCGACATGCACTCACCGTGAACTGGCGCACCTGCCCTCTGTCCACCAGCTGGCGCTCCTTCTCGGGGGTAATGGCATAGGCCACTTTCTAGGAGAGATGGAGAGACCGTGGGCGCCGGCACATGCTCAGCAAGGTGACTAGGCTCCCCAGTTGGCCCATGGTCAGCTGCAGGAGCTGACATCTGGGTCCCCTAAGACCCTGGAGCAGAGTGTGGCACAAGCTGAAAAGGCAGATGCTGGAGAATTCCTGTCTCCACATTGGCTTGTGGTGGGCTCCGAGTGAAGGTAAATGGCACTCAGTCCCACTGGCCCAAGTTGGGCACCAGGGCACCTGAATCTGTGGGGGATGCCACACAGGAGAGGCATCTGCTTTCTGTCCTATTCAGCTCCAGGGAGCTGGCCTTCCTTCCACCTCCTGCCCAAATGGCCCAGGCCCCAGGGCCCGTCTCTCAGCAGCTGCCATCTCTGACTCACTGAGGCCAGGCTTCCTCTCCAGTGTCCCAGCCTTAGGGGACACTCCCACAGCCTCAGCTGCCTTGGGTACTGAGATTTTATGCAGTTTATGTGCAGAGTTTGGCCAGCAGGAAGTGAGAGGCCACTTGATGTAGTTGGTAGCCTCATGATCAGGTGACTGGGAGGGGTAAGGGGTCCTGCCCACATACGCACCTCCCGCAGGGACCCGGGCAAGCTGTAGAACTTGTAGGCCGCGTAGATGGGCACCATGGACATGGAGGACGCTGCGATGGTCCACCCTAGTGCATTGGCCCACTCAGGGAAAACGTAGTCTCCGTAGTGTGGGGGCCTGAAGGTCACGATGCTGACCACGACCACAAACTGAAAGCAAGGGCAGAGGTCATGTGGTAACATTTGGTTGGCAGATGGGGGCGGGGGTGTGGGCACAGAGGTGGAACGGAGCCAGCGAGTCAGGGCGGTGGGTCTTCCAGCCACCACAGCTCTACGGACCCCGGCCCTGTAAACCAGGGAACTCAGGTGGTGGGCCTGCTTCTGCAGCTGCCCTGTGAATCCTGAGCTGCTGTCACAGGACAGTGTTCCTGAGACGTACATCCTCTCATTCCTTTCTGAGTTTGACTACTGGGAATGCCCTCAGCTGGCCTTTGATACCCTCACACCTTGTCCTATCTGGGGGACCTGAGCAAGTAGAGCAGCCCAAGAATACCTCGTCTATCTCGAGTTCACACATCCACAGCTTTCACCCTCTGGACTGTGGGGAGATGGATGTACTAGAGACAGGCCTCAGGCTGCCAGGAGGGGGAGACAAGCAGCTTCGGAATGTTTGGGTGTGGCTCTGTGAGAAGCACAGTTCATATCACTGAACTTCTGATGACTCTCTCTCTTTTTCATTCACTAGCCTTTGGGCTGGTCCATGATGGGGTTTGCCTGAGCTGCCTGTCCATCCCAGGCCTCCCTCAGGTGACCACTGGGCTGGCTGGGGTGAGGAGAGCCAGGGGCTGGGGATGCTGGTCTCTCTGCACAGCTCCTGACCTCTCCACTCAGACCTGGACTTGGCCTTGAATGGCCATCTGGAGCCACCTGTTCAGACCTGCCAGGAGAGTTGAGGTGTCGAGAGCCATCGGGTCTCAGTCACGACCACTCAGCCCGGCTGCTGCGGAGTGGAAGGAGCCATGGGCCGCCTGTAATGAATGCCATGCCTGTGCTCTACTAAAACAGGTGTGTGTGGATTTGGCCCAGATCGTAAAAGCCAGGCAGCTAGTGGACACCGAGAGGTGCCTGTGCCTGGGGAGGCCCCTGGGGGCAGAGCTGTAACAGAATCCACATCACTCTACCCTCTGGACTGAGTACTTGTCTCCCCTGGAGATCTAAATTCTATTTTGGTCCTCAAGGCAGGAAGTCAATAATCGCACTCATCTCAGGCCTTCCCTCTAATGCAGAGGGGTGGCCAAATGCAGGACACATGAGGGCCTTAGTTGTGGGAAGATCACCCTGGATGTGAGGTTTCTCAGTGGGTCTAGTGGGGGTGGGGCACACCTTCAGGAGACCAGAGAGAATTTCTGGGACCAGCCTGCACTTCCCGTCTCCGGGAAGCAGGGAGCCCCCTCCCCAGCCTCAAGTACATTCACTTGCCCAAGTGAAAACCTGCCTGCGGCCACCACCACTGACCCTGGGGTAGGCCTGAGAGCTGGGGCAGAGCAGGAACCTTTGCATGGCCTTTGGCCCCTTACCAGGAGGAAGCAGGGGCTGACGAACTTCCAGCAGAGCCTCCAGTAGAGGCTGGGCCGCTGCCCGGTCATCTGCTTGATGTCATCGCTAAACTGCCGCACGCCTGGGAGAGCCAAGTATTGAGGTCAGCACAGCACTTTCCCCAAGACCCAGGCAAGCACTTTGGTCCTCACTGACCGCCGGCCCACCCCAGGGGTCTTTAAGCTCAGGCTGCCTCCTGTAGGGACCAGCCCCACTCCAGACCGTCCAGTGGTCTTGCTGACCGGGGGCCCCCACACATGCCCCCCATGGTGGCACTGAGTGACCTTTGCTCCTCAGTCCTAAGGGTCGCTCAGGGAGACCTGTGGGAAAGCAGCCATGCTGCCTGACCGCTCTCCACCCTCTGCTCACCTCGGGTCCTCCTCCCCATGTCCCACAGCTGTCCCTACTCGCCTGCTGCAATCACTGTTTTTTCACTTAAAAATCTGTGGCATATATATACTTTACCATCTTAACCATCTTTAAGTGAACAGTTCTGTGGCCTTAAGCGCAGTCACATCATTATGCAGCCATCACCTCCATCGATCTCTAGAATTTTTCCATCTTCCCAAACTGAGGCTCTGAACTCATTAAAGAGTAGCCCCCTCGCCCTTTCCCCCAGCCGAGGGAGCCACCCTGCTGCCTGTCTCTATGCAGGTGACAGCAGTAGGAACCTCCTTGAGTGAATGCACACAGGATTTTCCCTTTTGGGACTGATTTATCTCGCTCAGCATGGAGTCCTCCTGGACCATCCCCGTGGTAGCGTGTGTCAGGATTTTCCCTTTTTAAGGATGAATACTATTCCACTACTGTATGTATAAGCATCATTGTTAAAGGAAAGCTATTACTAGATGACCAGTATTTTCTCTAGGAGATCCTAAAAGAGGGGTTTCCTGCCCCGAATTTAGACTGGGCTCTGGTGGTACTGCTGTGGCTGGTTTGCTGAGCTTGTTGGGTAAGTCTCATAGGTGCTGCATGTGGGGACTTAGCAGAAAGGACCTCCATTTAGAATTCCCTCTCACACTCTGGTCCCATCATCAAAACTCTGGATGTGAAAATGGACCCTGGGGCAAAGAAGAATGGAGAAGGGCAAACCCAAAGGCCAGCAAAGAGGGGAGTGTCCACTTGGGGCCCCACAGCCCCTCCGGACTCAGCCCCAGGAGCAGGTCCAAGGGGACCCTGCCTGGCACTCAGCCATCAGCGCTGGGACCTGCAGGGCCCCTTGGTGCACTGGAAGGTCAGTGTATTCTGATGTAGATTTTATTTTATTATATTTAGATTAGGGGAACATGAACTGATTTTTGGAGTGATGCAGATCTCTGTCTTCTGAGGGTTTGGGGAGCACACTTGGGGAGCACATTTGGGGAGCAGGCAACCACTGTCCAGCCAGGTTCCCTCCAGCCTCCACAGCAGTGGATTCATGGCTGTGGGTGAAGCTTGAACCTTCTCTCATTCTGTGAGGTGTTATTTTGGGGATAGGGGAGAGATGATAAGGTATTGATTCAAGGTGCCAATGAAAATACAATATTTCCTTCAATATTTCTCTGTTGAATGAGAGTTCAATATTTTCTTTTTCTGTAGAACAAATATAATTGAAAAAAATGCTCTTAAGATGCAACTGTCAGTTAAGCCTCTCAAAGCCAGGGCATGTTAATAAATTGTAGTTTCCATGGCTCTGAGGCAGAGAACATGACCCCCTTTGTAAGACAAGGGGCCACATGAAGATGAGGCAGAGAACATGACCCCTCTGTGAGATGAGGGGTCACATGAACATCAGGCCTTTAGCTTCAGTACATATGTGTTTGGAGTCATGCACCTATTTCCCTTAAAGACACCTGGTCAGGTGAGCTGAGTTGGCACCATGGTCCATTTTATGGGAGAGAAAACTGAGAGAAGAGAGGTGGGTGGTCCTCCCAGGCCAGCACTTCCCTTGGGGGAAGGGCAAAGCCTCCTCCAGGTTTTTCTGATGCTGTTAGGTGACACTTGGTCTCCATGTCAGGACGGAGGGAAGGCCATACTGCAGGCTGGGGCCACACCTCGTCTGGGGGCTGTCTGCTGACCAGCAGGCCTCCAGCCTTGTGGGACTCACAGTTCTAACTTATGAAGAAGCCCCTGGACCTGGAAGGTCCTACAGTCAGGTGAGCAGTGATGTCTTTGGTGGGTAAGGAGTTCTGTGCTGTAGGAGCCTGATGCATGAGCAGGGGTACCTTGAAACACAACGACTGATGAAGAGCATTTGTTAATCATGTTCTCTGATGAGAAACAGGCTCAGCTTGTTTCTCTGGTGTCTTGGGGGCTAGTGACCTCCTGGTTAGCTGGACACAGACCTCGCCTCCACCAGTGTTAGCGTTCCAACATGCCAGGAAACCATTCTTTCTTAAGAATCAATTAGGGCATCATCATACCATAATTAAGTGGCCACACTGAATGCCTCTGACCAAGGTAAGGATTTGGGGGTACCATCCAGACTGTCTTCATTGAGCCGATAGAATGACGGTTGCCAAGCATCTCATCTCTGTTGCCGTGGTCACCACAACTTAGCTTCCTAGAGCTAATATTCACTGCTTTTCAAGGCAGCTTTACCAGAAAGGAAGCAGCATAGCAACAAAGCGAGAGGCAGCCAGCCCTGCCAGTCACAGAGACAGCACAGAGGCTAGCTCTCCCGATGGCGGAGCACACCAGCCGCTGGGAAAGGCTTGTCCTTACCGTAGAACCAGGCTACCCCAATGGCCTCGATGAGCACGCCGAAGAGGATGGATGTGCCAGCTGCAAAATGGTCCAGCAGTGTGAAGACATAGATGCCACCCTGGAAGAGAGGGGAGTGCCTGCTGAACTCCACATGTCCCGGTGTGGCATGCCTGGCTGGTGAAAGCCTCACCCACGCAAGTGATTTTCCTAAAACATAAACCTGCCCTCTGGGTTCAGTTTACAGACAGATTCTGTTTTATTCCCTACAAAGTCTGACTGGAGTCACTGAAATTCAATCCATTTGCAACTTCTTAGGAACACGTCTATTACCAAAAAAATAAAGATGACCTCTTCTCCTTTCTCAGGGCTTCAGGTGCCATTAGAAATGAAAGCAACCAAATGCCAAACTTGGCAGAGCCTCTATGGGGAAAGGAGGTGACCTGGGTGCCCTGCACAGTACTGGCCTCCCTCCAACCCCACAAATCCAACATGAGGGAAGCTGAATCAAGGGCACCTCCCAGGGAGCTGTCCAGGTGCTGAAGTAACACTACACCAAGTTCCACTTGTGCCATAGCTACTCCATGTGACCATAGCTATTCTGTGTGACCATAGCTACTCCATGTGACCACAGCTACCATGCATGTGACCACAGCTACCATGCATGTGACTACGGCTACCCTGAGGGTGACCATGGCTACCCTGACTTTGACCACAGCTACCTGAATATAAGTTGAGGGTTGTTTTGTTGGGGAGATGCAGCTCTTAGAAAAGCTGTGGCTCTGTCTGGCCCGATAGCACCAGCCTTGCCACCCAGTGCCAAGTGCTAATGACACATCATCAGGTGAAACTGAGTTGGTACGTACATTGGTGACACAGAAGAGGGAGAGGAGGAAGGTGGCCAGGACGATGAAGAGAGTGAAGAGCTCCCGGTGCCTGTGCAGAAGCTGGAACTCATCAATGAGCCCGGTGATCACTGACTCCATCCCGCCCATCTGCAGCCAACACAGAGCAGGGGACGTGCTGGAGGGTCACTCGGCACCATGTCTTGGTGCGATTTACATGTAATTCATGGATGTTCTCCTGGAAAATGGACATGGAGTGGGAACTGCATGGTGTCTAGGGTGCAGAATGCCTTAAGGACAAGACAGTTCTCGTGTGGGCTTCTCTTATGGCACAGCCAGTGGGGAGAGAAGACTGGGGGTGGACACTCAGTTCACTGGTGGTGACTTTACAGCCACTATGAAGTCCTGGTGTGGAGAGAGAGGTGCTGCATGGCTAACACACAAACCCTTCCTGACTCTGAATGTCATGATGCAGTGTTGTTCATGTCACCCTGACTACTTTGGGACTCTCATTGTCCCACTCCATTGAGACTACCTCCCCCAGGAAATGCTGTCATGACTGCATCCCCACCAGACATGCTGTCCATGGGTGTGGTCCACCCCAAGGGGCTAGTGACTGGACTGGTAGGAGAGTAGGTGGAGAGCTATGGAGCATGACCAGTGTTCTCAGAGGGAGGGTCTCTGTACTTTGCAGAAATCTCAGATGAACAAGGCCAGTCACGAGGACCTTGAGGTCTCAGCTGTTGGTCATGAGCAGGCAGTGGGGATGGAGACTGAGGGAGTCTAGGAGGCCCAGGGATGAGCAAGGGCCTAATGTCTGCCCCGTAGCATACACCACACACACGCGAACACACATATGAAGAGCCACATATAAGATGTTCAGTGGGCAGGCCTGGGCTGTGGCTGGAGACTGCTGTTGCCCTACCCTGCAAATGCAGCCATCCCTCCTGGGGGCAAAAGGAAAGTGATGAGTCATGAGGAGCCTGCCTTAAGTGTGCGGTCACGTCACCTTATTTTCCTGTGCAGCCCTCTTGCTTCATGTGTGTTTAGGGTCCATGGTGGCTCAGGCAGAGGGTGCAGCTGGTGCCCCCAAATGAAAAAAGAAGGGGTGAATTGGTCCAAACACCCTATCCCAGGAAAGGGCTCATGGGACCCCCTCCCTGCCACCCTGTGGGGCTCTGTGTGAGAACAGAAACTTTAAGGGACCCCCAGGGAGCATCTGAGGCTGCAGATGAGCCTGGCTGTCACGGGCAGAGTCCTGGGCACAGAAAATGCTGATGTCACTCACAGCGCTGTCGATCCCCAGGGTGAGCAGCATGATGAAGAAAACCACAGCCCAGGCCGAGGACAGCGGGAGCGTGGCGAGTGCCTCGGGGTAGATGATGAAAATCAGCCCTGGCCCTGAAAGCAGAACCTCTGGTTGCCACCGAGTGTCACCTCACAGGTCACTTCATGTCTACACCTCCTTCCCTGCCCCTGAAAGGTCAGCTAAGTCCTTTTCAAGTGCCTTCAGATTTAGTAGCACAAAATCTTTCCCATCACCACCTCTCCTGTCCTTCCTCCTGTGAACTTAGCAGACACCCGGCTCTGGACTCTAGAGAATGGAAACCCAAAACCAGTGGAGACTGATTCACTTGTCCCACCATCCCTAGTGGCCCTGCTATTCTCTAAATTACTCCTGTCCCCTGGCTGTGGGGGTTTGGGGGAGGAGAGGGAGGAGCTATGGGGTCCTGCCTGCCTGCGTCCCTGAGCATGCAGTGACCCCCTGGGGTTGGCCTTCCTGAGCAGCTTGCAGACATACACACACATGCACGCATGCTCACACACTTGCACTCACTGTGGTTCATGAGCAATATGTAGTAAATATTTTCTGTGCTGTGAAGTATTCTAAATGCGCTCTTCGAAACCACAGACTGAATGCAGAGACTGCATTCATAAATGCTGTGTGGTATGTTTCTAGGAAGGGGCATGCTTCTGTGCACACGCCAGCGCTCTGTGGATCAGCCCCTTTTACAACATCCTGGGACTGGTATTGCTGGGTCAGGACAGGCGCCGTGGGCAACCACACCTGCTCCTCATCCCCAGCAGCTGGGTTCTGGGTAGAGGTGAATGAACACTGTGGGCTTGGACAGAGAGGGGGATGGGAACAGCAGGACCCACCTAAGATGAAATGCAGCTTGGCCTCGGATGATCCAAAGTGAAAAATACTCCCACAGGAAGCTGGCAACTGACCATTTTCATGGTCAACTTTAGGATACACTCACACTTAGCTAACTAGCACTGTCCACGGAGCCTCTGCTTACAGAGGCACCTTATAGCTTTTCTGGTTCTCCCAGTCCTCAGTTGGCCTGTGTTGGCACCAGTCAGGAACAGGGCACTTACGGTGCTTCTAGAGGGCGGGACAAAGGCCAGAGATGGGCCAAGCTCCCAGAGGCTCTATGGGCCCTGGGGTTGGGCTGGGCTCTCTGATTCCCAGAGATCCATGTTAGGGGCACCTTTTCCAATGCAGGGCCAGGGGGTGACTCTTTGAGATGCTCTGAAGTCTAAAAGCCATAAATCCGGGAACCCAGAAACATCCGTCAGCTCGGATGAACTAATGTCAACACCCTCACCTTGCATTTCTGTACCTGAGTTAACATTTCACACTGTTTTTTTGAGAATTAAAGCCCTAAATGACATTTACTTTTCTTGTCATGCAAATGCATAGAAAACATTCAGCTTTATTTTCAGGGGTTAATAGAGATTTTTGTAAGTTATTGCTATTTATCATAATAAAGGGCAAAAAGAACGGTGAAGGTGCATAAATGCAAGTAAGTAAATTTCACTGCTCTGCACTTATTTGCATTATACCCCCATTCTCCCGCCTTTATTAAATTTTTTTCCTAGAGGATAGAATATGGACTTGAAAACATGGGAGGTTTCATCCCAGCCCCCTGCTTTCTCTACAGTTTCAGAGGGGTCCTTTTGGATCTGGGAGTCTTTGTGTCCTGTTTTCAAAGTGGGGGCTTAATATTCAACTCTCCGGGAACAGGATGGGATGATCAGGCTACCCGGCTGAGAGCTCAGGCACAGGTGAGGGGGTTCCTCTGCTTCCTTCTCCCTGAAAGGTCACTGACTCAAGAGTAAAATGACCCAGGAAGCTCAGTCAGTGCACTCACAGGGCTTTTCTGAGTCTAAGGAGCAGCCCCAGCAGAAGAGGGGACTTTCCAGCCATCAGGAGAAGGGATAATCCTTCAAACTTGGGGCAAACTTGGAGGCCCCTCACCACTCACCTGCAGAACAGTTCTGAAGGTAGGGGAGGGGGTGCAGCAATCTCAAAAGAGCTGGAGCCTGTACTGATCCGACTCAAGGCTGCCTATGCCATGGTTTCTAACATGAACTAGAACTAAGCAGACCCCCAAGAGCCCAGGGGGCTGCAGCAATCAGAGTCTCCCCTCAGCACCCGCATCTGTGCCCAGCCTCCCAGCTTTCCCTTCCTGGTGATCATTTAGGTCAGCAACTCTTACGGTACCAAGGCCTGTGCATCTTCCCCTCATTTTGTGGGAAAACACATTTTGAGAACTGACCTAGAACAGGGGGAGGTGTGGGGGTCCCAGCCTGCCCTTGGGGGACTCACCATCCTTGGCCACATCCCCGATGGGCACATTGTGTTTCTGGGCCATGTACCCCAGGAAGGAGAAGACCACGAAGCCGGAGGAGAAGCTCGTCAGTGAGTTGACTGAGGTGGTGATGATGGCATCTCTGTGGAACAAGACACCCCTTCCCAGCACTGGAGCCCCTTCAATTTCCAGTCATCATTCTCAATTTACTATGCCTGTTTCTCAGTGCGCATGGCCAGCCCCTCCTGCAGCCACAGAGCCTGTTCTCCAGCTGCCCTGCTGGTGGGGATGGGACCTCCCATCCAGGACCTCCTGGCTGTAGGCTCTGGGCTCTGGGCATGTCCCTCGGGTTTGCCTGGGACTGAGAGCTTCCTAGGACAGAAGACGCAGTGCTGAAGGCAAGAGAGTTCCCACCAGCAACACTGTGGCTCTGGGTAGACAGAACAGATAGCCACAGGAGTTCCCACCTGTGCTGAGGGGGCTGTCAGGCAGGGGGCACCTTGTTCAAATGCAGGCTCTGACAGGGTGGGTCTGGTGGGCCCCAGATGACATGTTTTCCTGCTGCTCCTGGGGGCTGGTGCTATTGGTCTGGAGACCCCACTCTGAGGGCCAGAGAAGAGCAGGGGAGGATGGGGTGGGTCAGCCCTTCTGGGAACCTCAGGAGAAGGACAATGCAGAGTGCCCCGGCCTAGGGGGCACAGGTGGGCTTGGTCTGGGCTGTCTCAGGGACTGCCATCCAGAGTTCACCCTTTGTGTGACCCTGGCAGTGGTCTGTCTGGTCATTTTGCTCTGCACACTGTCTGTGTATCTTTACCACAGTTTATCCTCAGGATATGAAAGAATATAAACAAGAGCCTGTAAAGGTCAAAGAACGCAAGTCCCAGATAAATTCTGTTTCTGTTTTTAGAAGGATTTTGGGTCCAGCATATGGTTACAGGTAAGTCCAGTCATTCTAGCCTAGGAGACACAGCCGAGGTGGGTACACGGTGCTGCCTCTTTCCTGCCTGTCCTGATGCTGGTTCACCTGGGTGCCTCTGCATAGGGTCCAGGACACCCTCCAGCACCCAGACTCCCAGGTGCAGACGAGGGGACAATGCGCAGGTGCTTCACTGGGGGGAAGTCTAGGGAGAAGCCTGACCCTGGGCTTTGGGAGGAGTGAGGCAGGGGTGGGTGAGGGGCAGGGATGGATGAGGGGCAGGGGTGGGGCCTCAGGGGGAATCTGTGGCTCCTGGAACCTAGGAGGCCTCCTCACAGGGAAGTGATACACACCTTTGTGTGTTTCAATACTTCCCTTGAAACAAGAATCAACATTTTGCCTGTAGCTATGCCATTTTAATTTCCACTTAAAAAGCCATTTGGTGCGAACCAAAGGGTCACCAGTTCGAATACCAGTCAGGACACATGCCTGGGTTGCGGGCCCAGTCCCCAGTACAGGGTGTGTGAGAAGCAACCATACATTGATATTTCTCTTCCTCTCTTTCTCCTTCTCTTCCCCTCTCTCTAAAAATGAATAAATAAAATCTTTTTAAAAAGCCATTTGGCTCAGAGGTTTTGTAAGCACAGCCTATTTTCCCTCTTTCCTTCCTTTCAACCAGGGACATATTATGACACCCCCACCCCTATATCAGCAATGCCCTCTTGATTTTGCAGATCCTCTTATGGGAGGGGATGGGACAGGAGCTCATAACCTACCTGTAGCAGTTGTTGGTGAATTTATTGTAACTGGAGAAGGCGATCAGCACCCCAAACCCAACGCCCAGTGAGAAGCAGATCTGGGTGGCAGCGTCGATCCACACCTGCAGCCAGAGGGGAGACGAGCGGCTGTTAGAGATAATTGCAGAAGCGAGCACCAGCTGTCACAGGCAATTGTGTAAAGACTGAGGCCTCAGCTCCCTCTCCTCCCTGCCGGTGTCTCCGGCTGAGAGACCTCCAGCTCCATGGAACAGAGTGGAATTTAAACTCAACAGCATTATCAACAAGCAACTGGCATCAACAACATGATCAGAAGCAAATGCATCTCAGAGAATAAACCTTCCTGTGTCACTGGCCTGAAGGAGCCCAAAGAAAAGCAGGCTGCATCATTGTACATTATTTGCGATTTCCCTTGGAATATCAGTATCGTTTCCCTATTCAACCACAGTTAATCTGTTATGAATTAATGCTGGCATCTGCTTTGCTTCCTCCCGCTTGCTGCCTCGAGTTGTGGTCCGGGACTTCTGCTGCATTTCCTCTCTTTGGTTGTTCAGCTCCCTCTTCCTTCACACTCATGGAGCATGTGTCTGCTGTTACAGCCTCACCTCCTGTCTTCGCATGGCTCCTAGTCAGTGCCACACCGCTGTCACTCACTGCTGTCCTCACCTTATGGGCTTGAGGTGTTGTGTTCAAGGAGACTTCCTCCTACAGTTCCTGCAGCAACTTTCCCTCCTGGGGCTTCCTAGGGGCCTGGAGCCATGATGGTCCTCCCCGCTCACCCACTCCTTTCCATTTCTGCCTCTGGGCTGCTTCCTCCTGAGTCCTGATGAGCCCCACACCTGCCTCTCATTGCAACCAAGCAGCATAAGGCAGCCACCTTCCAAAGAGCCCCTTGCCTCCAGCCTGGAACTTTCTCCTCTGTCCACATGCTCCCTCCACAGCTAGTTGAGCTTCCCTGGGTGACTGTTGGAGCCCCACCCTCTGCCTCAATCTAGTCCACCTCAATTTGCAACAAGCCCCTTTCTAAAGCTGCTACTCTCATCACCCCTACATCCACCCACCAGTGGCCACTGCCATTTCTGGGCTGTTTCGCTGCAATGCCACCCCTTCTCTCTCTTTCTTGGAAGACCCCTCTTCCTTGGCCTGGCCAAGCCTCCTCTCCTCAGAAAGCTGTCTCCAAGTATTTCTTCCTTTGCTTTCCTAAGCCCAGCTCTGGACTTAGTTTTTGATATGATGTGACCTAGATCATGCTCTTGTGTCTGGGCATGTAGAGTGTTTCACCAATGAGGTTTGGCTTTCTGAAGAGGGAGCCTTGGTTCCTGAGATGCTGGCAGGTCTCAGCCTTGCTGGGCTGATGAACAGGGAGCTGGAGCTCAGGGCTGCATTCCAGGCAAGTGGCAAGTCTCTCTGGCCCAGACTGGGCAGCCCCCTTGGTGCTTATCCAGGGAACCCAAGAATGCCCCTCCAGGATGCAGACTGGCTAGGGAGAAGAGCAGCCTTCACTCTATCCCTGCAGAGATCCATCAGGTGACCGGCTCCCTCCACTGCCTTCTGTGTTCCATTCGGCTCCCCTCTATGCCCATACCAGACGGTGAACTCTACCAGTGGGGTCAGGTGTGCACATTGCCCTGCAGAGCCTCGCATACAGCAGGGCAGCCAGCTCCTGCTGGATTTATAGGGTGAATGAGAAATTCCAGATGACCTGCTGCTTTTGGGATCTCCTGCTCCCTAAAAGAGGGCCCCATTGGCACCATGCTCATCAGTCCACATAGAGTGTAGGGCCTTGAGCAGTGGGCATACTCACAGATGCCTCACAGAGCCGATGGAAGTCAACACTCAGGTATGCTCTGATGCCATCCATGGCTCCAGGAAGAGTAATTCCTCGTAGAAGCAAGGCGAAAAGGACCACATATGGCATGGTGGCCGTGATCCACACAACCTGGGGAGAAGACAGCGTCACCAGGCTGCACAGGCCACCTGCTGGCAGGGAGTGGGCACAAGGTCACCCTGATGGTTCGTGGTAAGAGAGAGGTGGCCTCTGATTGGGAAGCCCAACATCCCAAACATTCACAGGACGCCAGCTCAGCAAATGCCCACTGGGGTGAGACTATAAATGCCTTCTATCCTGTGCATCTTTCCCAGGGATTAAAAGAGGACAAACAACTTGGCAAGGAAGGAACATTCCTGTTCTGTATTTGGTCTGTCACAGTATGAGTAAGCAGGAGTGGCTGAATTTCTGATGCATGAGATGTGAGCACGTTTCACTGATTGTGCAAATGTGCACCTGGATTCTATGTGAAGGATGGGTTCCAGGATGCAGGGAGTGGAAGAAAAGTGCTGTCATGAACAAAAGATTCCATGTGTTGGTGCTTCACTACATGTGTTATTACAAGTGATGAACACGTTTTGGTCAAAATCATTTTGGGTGTCCAGATAATAACCAAAATACTTTCATCAATAAAAAACCATTTATGTTGTGCTTGTCTTAATGCTGGAAACACTCTGCTGTGGGTGCTTTACCTATGACATGACGTCATTCCTCAACCATAGTCATACGCTGACTCCCCAACCCAAACATGGCCACCTATCCACTCCCCAACCCAACCACATGCCCCTGTCCACTTCCTAGCCCAACCACAGCCACCCCTCTACTCCAAAGCTCAACCATGGTCACTGTCCACTCCTCAGCCCAATTACAGCCGCTTCTCCACTTCCCAACCCAACTTCGGCCCACTCTCCAACCTAACCATGGTCACGGTCCACTTTCCAAACCAACCACAGCCCCTGTACACTTCACAACCCAACGATGGCCTTCTCTTTACTCTCCAACCCAACCATGGCCACCTGTCCACTCCCCAGCTCCACCACAGCTACCTGTCCTCTCCCCAGCCCAAACACGGCCTCTTTGTCTACTTCCCAAACCAAACATGGGCTCCCTGTCTACTCCCCAGCCCACCACAGCCACCCCTCCACTCCACAATCCAACACATAGGCCCCCTGCCACTCCCCAACCATGGCCAGGTGTCTACATCCCGGTTGGTGAGGCTGCAGCCTGACCTTCCCGGAAGTCTTCACTCCTTTCCACAAGCTGAAGTAGAGCAGGACGATGACCAGCACGAGGCAGGATGTGAGCTGCCAGCGGGGAGGGCCCAGGTCGTTGATGCCGTGGCTCTCGTGGAGGTGCAGCACACCACGCCTGGAGGGAGAAAGTGCATGTTTCTCCTTGGGGACTTACTCATAAAGCTGCTTCTAGGACAATGCACATGCTGGTGTGCACCTTTAACATTTCAAGTTGCTTTGAAAATTAGTACCTCATTTGCACTGGTCAATTCCCTTCCCCAAGACTAAAAATTCCTCTTGTTTGAAGTTGTGTGAACCCCACAGACACTTCAGAGGACAGGGCACTGCAGATGCTGTTAGCAGGGAGAAGAGCCAGCAGGTACCAATGTTGCATAGGACAGCCACACTAGTCATGCCAGGATGCTGCAGGGCACAGGGAAGGGTAGGTGCCTCCTAAGAGCAGGCACATGGTGGGATGATGAAAGGATGTCTGGGTAAGGTGGTTTGGGGCTGAAATGCAGAAATTTCTGGAATGTAAGTGGCCTGGAGGACCAAATAGTGATGGCCTGGGATGTTACCAGCCTTAGCAGGGCTGTAACACTTCCACTTCCTGCTGCATCCCTTCTTTCGGTGTGTTGGTTGTCATGGTTCTTGGATCTGGATAACGGAGCATTTGGGGTGTGCCAGTCATGCACTGGGCTTTACCTGCACTGCACATTGGGTGCCCACTGCCGCTGTCCTGCCCTTTTACAGACAAGGAACCCAGAAACCGAGGGTAAGAATGCGCTCCAACCCGAAGTCAACCAGCAGCAGAGCCAGGACCTGGACCCAGACAGCCTGACTCTGAACCTGTGCTCTACTCGGGGAGGGGAGCTGGCTGCCATGGAAAGGGGGTGAAGAGCCTCCATTCTGGCCATGAGAGACTGATGCCATACCAATTAGAAACCTGGACAAAGTACACCAAATGAGTGTTTGCAGATGTGGGACTGGCACAGGGCTGAGACTCCTAGGAGAAGGGAAGTGATGAGGTGAGCCCTGCAAGACCTCACTTCCGCTCTGGAGGCATCTTTCCAATGGCAGACAGGGGGTCCTGAGTGTACCATGGGGTCTTGCTGTGTGAAGCACACAGTGACGAAGTCTGAGGTGCTGGAAAGTCTCTCCATCGGGGCCCACTGACTCAGCCACAGGGTGAGACTCTGCAGGTCTCAGAGCTCACACAGGGTTGAAGACAGACCACTGAGCTCCCACCAGTCAGGGCAGGGGGCTTGCTGATCACCTGGAGAGTTCAGCGGACTCTGGAAGGGCCAATTCAGTAGAGGAGATAAACATTCCTAAAACAAAGGCTGCCCCAAAAGCATTTCAACAAGGTGCAGAAGGAGAAAACTGCCACAAGCAAATTAACTCCCTATCAGAGCAAATCCAACATGCGTTAAAGGAAGATCGCAAAATCTAAACAGCACAAATGTAAAAATCACCAAGTTAAGCACCTGCTATAAAAGTTTATAGACATAACAAGAAGCAAGAAAATGCAACCTACAGCTAGGAGAAAATTGATCCATAGCTCCCTCACACCAGTATAAAAATCCACTCAAACAGGTAAAAGATAAAATGTAAGAGCTGAAATTATGAAACTATTGGAAGAACACACAGGCATAAATCTTCAAGACCTTGGATTTAGCAATGGATTTTTAATTAAAATATTCAATTTATTTAAACAAATAAAAAACCAGTTCACCCAGTTTTTCTAACCCTCCAGCCCCTTATCTCTGGCAACCACCAATCAGTTCTCTATGTCTATGAGTTTAATTTGATTTTGTTCTTTTTTTTTCCTTTTTAGCTATGGATTTTTTCATATGACACCAAAAGCACAAATAATAAAAGAAAAAGATAGATAACTGACTTCATCAAAATGAAAAACTTTTGTGCATCAAGACACACTATCAACTGAGTAAAAAGACAATCCACAGAATGGGAGAAAATATTTGCAAATCACACATGTGATAAGGAATTAACATCCAGAATATATAAAGAGCTCCTAAAAGTGAGCAATAACCAAAACAAAAAACAAAACTCCAAAAAACCCTCCAAACAACTCAATTCAACAGTGAGCAAAGGACTTGAGTAGATATTTCTCCAAAGAAGGTATACAGATGACAAATGAACTCATTAATTCCTGCTCAACGTCACTAATCATTAGAGAAATGCAAATCAAAACCACAATGAGATACCACTACATAGTCATTAGAATGGGTAGTATCAAAAAAAGAAAGAAAAAACCAAAACAGAAAACTAGCATTGTTAAGAATGTAGAAAAATTGAAACTTGTATGTATTTTTTGGTGAGAATGCAAAATGGCACAGCTGTTGTGGAAAACAGTATAGTAGTTTCTTAAAATATTAAACAGAATTTTGATATAATCCAGCAATTCTACTTCTGGGTATACACTCAAAAGAATTGAAAGCAGGGACTCAAACAGAGATATTTACACCATTGTTCATAGCAGCATTATTTCCAGTAGCCAAAAGGTAGAAGCAACCCAAGTGTCCACTGATAAACCAAATATGGTCCATCCACACAATGCAATATTATTCAGCATTAAAAAAGGAAGGGAACTCTGACATACTACAATATGAATGAACCTTGAAGACATTATATTAAGTGAAATAAACCAGACACAAAGGACAATACTGTATGATTCCTCCGACATGAGGTCTCTAGAGGTGTCAAATGCAGAGACAGAAAGTAGATGGTGGGTGCCAGGGGCTGGGGAGGGAATAGGGAGTTAGTGGGTAATGGGGACAAAGGTTCAGTTTGGGAAGATGGAAAGTTCTGGGGATGGTGGAGGTGAAGGCTGTACAACAATGTGAAATTACTTAATGCCACTGAACTGTAAACTTAAAATTGGTAGTAATAGCAAATTGTCTGTTATGTATAGTTTACCACCATAGGAAAAAAATCCCTACCCTCAAAAAAGAGCAAAATTATTTTCAGAAAAACAAAAGCTGAGAAAATTCATTGGTTGCAGGTCTGCACTACAGGAAGTGCTCAATGGAATTCTTCAGATGAAATGGAATCCTGTCTCTACACTGGGTAGGAGAGCACACAAATGATGAATGAATAGGTAAATAGAAAAGCTTTTTTCTGTTTGAGTGTATTTAAAAATGTAATTTACTGTTTAGATAAAAAATAGTAACATGTATTGTAGGGTTTATAACATATTGTAGAAACAAAATTTACGACGATTCCATGAATCGTTGAGAGGAAATGGAGATATAGTGTGAGTGGCTCTCACATTATATGTGAAGTGGTATAATGTTATTTGAAGGTAGTCTATGGTATGCTAAATGTATATATTGTAAACCCTGTATATCCACTAAAAATTAAAACAAAGAGCTATGGCTTATTAGCCAACAGTGTGGATAAAATAAAAGCCTGAAATTGATTAATTCAAAAGAAGGAATAAATACAGGAAACAAGAAACAAAGAAGAGATGGGAGAGGAAGAAATATCTAGATGAAAGTCTTAAACCCAACCATACCAATAATTACTGATTGGAAACTGAAGATAGAGATTGTGAATAAAAAAGCTGAGATGCTGAATAAAAACACTAGAACCATCTCTATGCTGTCTACAAGAAACCCACTTAAAATCTGACACATATAGGTTAAAAGTACAAAGGTGGGAAAGAAAGCTGAGAGAGTTCATTGCCTGCATTGTCTGCCCTATAACAGATGTTCAGTGAAATTCTTCAGATGAAATGGAAGCCTGGCTCTACATAAGGGTAGGAGAGCCCACAAAATGTTGAATGCATAAGTAGAAAACACCACTCATAGGAAAGCTTGGATGCTCATACATACTATTAGACAAAGTCAACTTTGGAATGGGAAATATTACCCAGAGGGACATTTCATAATAAAGACATGGTCAGTTCAAAGAGTTGATATTCATAAATACACATGCATTTCATGACAATCAAAACACACGAATGAAGCAAAATCTAATAGAGCTGTGAAGAGAAATAGGCGTATCTACAATTATGGTTGAGATTCAACACCCTTTCTCACTAACAATAGAACAAGTAGACAGAGAATCAGTAAGGAGACCTGCATAGCACCAGGAGCTAACAAGACCTGCCTGACACACAACTCGCAGCCCAACAACAGCAGGACACACATTCTTTTTTTTTTTAAATATTTTATTTATTTATTTTTAGAGAAAGGGGAAGGGAAGGACAAAAAGAAGGAGAGAAATACCATGAGAGAGAAACATTGATAGGTTGCCTCTCATACGTGCCCTGATAGAGGACTGAACCTGCAACCCAGGCATGTGTCCTGACTGGAAATCGAACTGATGCATTTCACTTTGTGGGACGATGCACAAGCAACTGAGCCACACCAATCAGGGCAGGACACACATTCTTTTTAGGTGCCTGTGGAACACTTACCAGTATCCACCATATACTAAGCCATAAAACAATTCACTGTATATTTTGAAATAATGAGGTTTTACAAGTATGTTATCTCACCAAATCAGAATTAAATTAGAAGTCAATAGCAGAAACATATCTAGAAAATCTCCAAAGGTTTCAAAGTTAAACAATGAACCTCCAAAAATATCTCATGAGTCAAAGGAGAAATCACAAGGCAGATCAAGGAACACTTGGAACTGAATAAAAATGAAAATACAATATATGAAACTTTATAGGAGGCAGCTAAAGCAGTCTCTCAGAGGCAAATTTATAGCTCTGGATTGTGGCTTTCTAATTTATATTAGAAAGTAGATGAAGATGGTATTGATGAGTGTTTACGGGACTGCGGCACACTTTAAATTGGCGGGAGTTGCATGGGCCTATTTTGGGGTTTCTAGAGCCCTTTCCTAGCTCAGATTTCATATCTGTCAAATGTGTTCACTGCATTGTTTCATGATTCTGGAGCCACAGTCATGAACTTCTGGTTTCTCCTCTGCGCCTATAGCATTTTCTCATGCATACCCACTAGGGACTGGAGATGGGGGGGTTAGCAAGCACAGGGACTAATGAGGAAAGAGATTCTGGGTGAGAAAAGGGGACCCCATAAAATGGGCAAATTGGGGATGACTACTAAAGGTTTCTTTCTCTCAGGTAAGAAGGATGAAAATAAAGAAAACTTCATGGGCTAGTGATTTTTCACTACCCAGTCCCCAGGCTGAGCCATCACATGGGTGGAGTCATCCCCATTGTGACTGCTTCCTTTCATTTGTCTGTAGAGGAAGCTGCAGCAGAAAGGCTTCTGGAAACTCTGGGAGCTGGGGACACATCAACTCCTGCAGGACTCTCACGTGCTGGGGAGAGTTCTGCACACAGAGCCTGTGGAGCATGAAAAAGCCACTCTGAGCCTGCAGAGCTCAGCCCAGGAAGGCATGAGCACTTCCCATTGACCAGTGATTAGCCATCTCGCCAAGCCTAACAGTTATTGTACTCTCTGAGGACCTGGAGTTAAAAATGCATGGTGAAGACCTTTCAGATCTACCCTGCTAACATTCCAGTTGTCAAATGCACGATAGTTCATAACTCTATATATTGCACAGGGGACTGGAGTCCCATGATGGTTAGTGACAGAGCTACATGTGCCCACAATGTAAGACTAAGAGCTTTACTAATTTGCAATTGCAGTATCTTGGCCTTCGTGGCACTTCATGGTGAGCCCCCTAATTACATGTGCCTGCAGAAACATGCAATCCTTTTTACTATGGTCCACTTTATAAAGTGGGTTTAAATTCTGGAAAACACCCTCACCTGCAGGCCCTGACATGGTCACAAGAACCTGATTCAGGGAAATCCAGTCACCACTCCGGGGAGGAGCACCAGGGCCTCAGGATCGTCACTAATCCATGACTTTGTTGTAAACCTTCTTCAGATGCCTCACTTTTGTCCCACCATCACCTCCAGTGATGGTGCAGAGTCTGTTCATGCTAACCTGCCCTTTATGAAGTGGGGGCCTGGGCACCTTCTGCCTCAATATCTCTCCCCAAGACTGGAGATTTTCACTTGCACTTTATTTATCTGTTTGTTCATTTGTTTATAATGGAATCATTGAGGTGACATTGGTTAATAAAATTAAATAGGTTTCAGGGGATAATTCTATAATACATCATCTGTATATTGTATTGTGTGTTCACCACCCCAAGTCAAGTTTCCTTCCATTACTATTTATCCCCCCTTCTACCTCCCCACCCCCTTTCTCTCTGATAATCACTATATGTTCTCTATGAGGTTCTTTTTTTTGTTTTCTTTCACCTTTTTTTACCCAGGCCCCCTGCCCCTTAGGCTGTAGATTTTCAAATAGATTTCACTAGTCTGATTTTTAAAAGTCATGTATCACATATGTTCTTTCCCTCTAGCATTCTTAGTCATAAATCACTAGAGTAACCAGTTTTTTCCCTCTAATTTTCTTATCTGAAAATCACTTAGATAAATGAACTCTTTCCACACCTGCCAAACAAAAGATAAGCAGTTCTAAAACAGTGTCACTCGGCACCTTTTACATTGCAGCGGGCTTTCCAGATGTTCTAAGGTGCACTGAGATCGAGCTTGAAATTGTAAAAGATGTGCTAGCTTGACCACTGAGCCACCGTTTTGTTGGCAAAATGATAAATTAAACCCATCTCCAGCACGAGCTGCCTGCGGACATCCTCGCGTGTGGTAGGACTTGACTAGGACATGCCCAGGCTCTCACCACAGCCACCTCTGCATGGCTACTTTGTGTGCAGAGGTCCCCTGCTCCTTCTCTGCATTACACACCAGCCCCAAGAGTGGGGCCACATGGGCAAAGCACATGCACCCCTGGCCTCAGCCTCTTAAAGAGACACTATGACATTTGGGAAACGAAGTAATGAAGCACTGTTTTTTTCCCCCATAAGAACAGACAAAATCACTTAACTAAGTGCTCAGCTCTCCTGTATTTGGACAATTCTATCATTTCTTGGTTGCTTGTCTCACTGAGTCCTATGTACATACTCAGGTAACCCTGCCTGTGTCTCCATTTCTCCAGGATATGCCCATCCCCACATCTTCCAGACAAATCGAATGGGGCAGATTCCAGGCAGATTCTCTGAAACCAGTTCACCCCTATTGTGAGTTCCATGAGAAGAAAGCCCTCAGCCTCCCAGTCCTGACGTTGCCCTCCTCCTGGATGGGGAAGGGTGTTCTCGGCAGTCGCCTCTCTTTCCCATTCTGGAAAAAAAGAGCCTCCACAGACACTTTTCACTATGTCAAATCCCAAACCACCAAGAAGGGTGTCTTCCTAAAATCAGCCCATCACACAACCCCCATGCCCAAACCACAATCTTCCTAATGATGCTCTAAGAAAACACCTGACCCCTCTAGCAGTCCATGCAGACCTTCCAAACCCTGCCTCATGTCATGAGGGAGGAGGGGAAGCCAAGAGCTGGTTCAGTGTCAGAAAGGATTCAGAGAACACATTTGAGAAGAGGGATAGGCCTACAGGTGGTGGGGAACACTTGGTGTGCAATGCAGAGGGCCAGGCTTGGCAAAGGGAGGTGAGGAGTGGGACACATGGAGGGCCACTGCACATGGGGACTGAGGAAAGACCCAGGAAAAGACCAGCATTGAAGGGGAAAAGAGCATATTGTGAAAAGCACACAGTTGGTGCACCTGCAGACCTGGTCTGTTTAGTGAGGCTGCAGTTTAGCCTGCCCAGGAAGGCATCTTTTCCGGAGACAGCTGGACCTGGCCTACTTGTGGAGGAAGGGCAGGTGAATGAGAACCTGGGGCTCAGCCCACTCCAGAGGTGACTGGAGGTGACACTGCAGCCTCCAGGGCCCAGGCCCCAGCGCCTTTCATACACAGTGTTTAGTGCCTCTGGCTGGCCCCCTCCCACCTCAAACAAGGAGCAGGGCAGAGTAGCCATGGGCCTACTCAGCCTTCCATCCCTGCTGAGGACTCACATTAGTGTTGTCCCACAAGAATCCAAGGGAAGAGAACATGAGCACAGGACAAGGATAGGGTCCTCTCACACCCTTTTAAGGCAGCAAGGGTGGGTGGCTGACCCCTGGGTTGCAATAGAGTGCTCAGTTCTGTGTTCTTCCCTTCCTAAGGCAGACACAGCAAGTGAAGAGTCACTGAACCCTGAGGAGTGAACCCCCCACTTACTCAAAATACTCAGCAGCAGGTGTGGTCCTGAAGCTGTCGTTGAGACCCATGGCATCACTGGCATTGCCAGAGTGGGCATCTGTGCAGTTGGGGCTGTTCCAGGTGTTGTTGCAGTGGATCCAGGGCAGCTCCATGGTGAAGGAGGAAAAGAAGTAATGCAGTGCCCAAGCAATGATGACATTGTAGAAGAAGCCAACGTAGAGCGAGATCAGGATGACTGTGAAACCCACACCTAGGGCAGTGAGAGCACAGAGCCACCATCAACAGAACGCCCCCTCCCACCTTCCCTTACGGAAGACATTGCCACTCTTGGCCAGCTTTTTGCCACCATCCTAATACCAGACAACATCTTTAAATACACAGGGGAAGAGAAGTGAAAGGGCAGTTGCTAGATTTTATGCTGTGATCACAGAGAGGGGCTTCCCCCTTCCAAAACCATCTATGGTCATCTCTGTCTACTCAAAGACATTCAGAATATCTCTGAGGGGCATTCAAGACCTGAAAGACCATCTAGTGTCATTGGAGAGCATCCTGGACTATCCTGGTAAGGCCAGGGATATGTAGAGTCATCCAGGAACATGTAGGATCATCTAGGGTCACCATGGTAGAACCAGGTCACTCACAGACATATGGGGTAACCAAGGGCCATCCATGGCCACCCACAGCTACTCATGATCAAACAGGATCATCCAGGCTCACCCAAGGTCATCTAGAGCCACTCTGGGTCACCCTGGGCAATCACACCCAGAGTTATTCAACACCACCAGACCCTACAAAACCATCAGAATCACCCACTGTTATCCATGGCCACCCATGGCCACCCTGGGTCATCTAGGGACACTCAGAGATATAAAACATCACCAAATGTCAACAAATACCATTTCAAACCATTCAGGGTCGCCCAGAAACATTCAGGGCCATCTGTGACAATAGGGTCATCAAAGGCCATCCAGGGTCACCCAGGAATACTCAGTGATTCCCAGAGCCATCCAGGGATACCTAGAGCCATCCACAGTGACCAATAGTCAATAAGGAACAACTAGGGTCCTCCATAGCCAACCACAGCTACCCAGGCTCATCTAGGACCACCAAGGGCATTCAAGACAATCCAGGCCCACCATGGCTAATTCAGGGCCACCCATAGACATCCAGAGTAATTCATGGCTACCCATAGCTACTCAAGACTACTCAGGGCAAACAGAGTCATCAAGGTTCATTCATAGCTACCTAGGACTACCCAAGTTCACCCAGGACCATGAGTGACCATCTAGGGTCTGCCAGGGGCATACGTGACTATCCAGAGTCTCCTAGGGCCACCCAGAGCCTTTCAGAGCATCCTTTCCAGGATCATGAAACCTGGAATTTGAGATCAGTTATGAGGCACAAGAGAATGGTGAGCAGCTTTTGGAGCTGTGTCATCCTGACTGCTGGGCAGATGGGCCTGGTGGTTAGAAGGCTTCCTCCTGTTGGTTGGGGAAGCCATGTGCTCAGGAAGCCACGTTGTCATGAAGCACATCACAGGAGGTTTTTCCTGGCAGTGGACTGCTGTGGATGTGTGACTTGAAATTCACTGAAGGTTAAAACTTTGCATACCGAGTCCTCAGCTTGAAACTTTGGGAACTCAAAGGAGCTTTGCTCAAACACTAGAGCAGATCCAGATCCAGTATCTGAAGGAAGAGCTGATTTTGCTTTTGGTCCTGCGCCTACCGCTGTGTGGTTAGCTCTTCATCTGGGCAGGCCGGGTTTCTCGACCTTCACAACAGAGTGAAAAGGTCACCACAGGAGCACGTGGGCTTGCCCCGTGGGTGACACAGCACCCTAGCACTGCAGCTCTGCGTCACCTGAGAGCACCATGTCTCTTGGGTTGCTGTCCAGGTGCCAAAAATGCCAGAGTGATGGAAACAATTCTCTAGGAAGGTGGTTGCTGGTGTCAGCTGTCTGCTTGGTCACCACAAGTTCTGTCCTTCAGGACAGCAGAGCCTTAGAGAGCCACAGGCCTGGGCACTGAAGTGTAGCCTCTCAGCACCCCGACTTTCACCAAGTTCCTCCTCAGTGTCACTTAAGGCCCAGCCACATGAAATCCACATTTTGTTTATCATTGTTCATTACATCGTCACATCATCTGAATGAAGCCACAATGGATACACTTTTTTCATCATTTCTTGCCACGAGAAACTAACCCTTTGCTAAGGAGGTGGCAGGTTCAGTTCCCTCTCATACTTACAATGAAACTGTGTTCCTCTACTGTCTGACTCCCAGGAAGCTCAGGGCTAAATGTGAATTTTAATCACTTTTCTTAAATTTCTATTTTTCTTAGTATTTTTATATTAACCTTGAGTGCATTCTGTTTTATTTTAAGCCACCTTAAATTTTTTTCCAGAAAGAGGAAGAGTTTGATACATCACACTAAAATATTACTGACCACAAAATATCATAAATTGTTTAATATTCAATAGGTTGGTAGTGTTGCTAGAGCATATGTAAAATGAGGGTGTCTTTAGCAATTAGCCAAACAACCTGCCTCCTTAGATCTTGAGAGAGCATGACAGTTACCCCTCTCTACCATCCCTCAAAGCCAGCTCACTCCAAAGTGTCCACAAAAGCTAGCTTTGATGAGAGTGTCACAAGTAAATACTAATTCCAAGAATACCAGCTGCAGAAAAGGCTCCCTGGTAGAGCAGCTTTCCACTCCTTGAGACTCATCAGCAGGTTTTTTTGAAGTAAACTGGAGAGAATTCCTCCTCTGTCAATTTGGGTGTCTTTATTATCTACTTGGTGTGTGTACGCAAGTGTGTGTGTGTGCATGTGTGCTCATATGACAGAGAGGATAGAGAGGAAGTGGGGAGAGTAGGGTGGTTTGGAGACTCCTCCCTTCAGGATGCTGGGATGACACATTTGGGTGCCGAAGGTCCCTGCAGCCTCTCCAGCCACACGCCCACCCTGCGGGGCTCTGGACAGATGGTACAGGGAACTGAGGATGAGGCACAGCCGCTGAAGCAGCTCATGCTCACTGTGGACTTACTATTTGACTTTCCTGGGTGCAGCTCAGTGCCGATTGCATGCAGGGAGCAGCTCCCAGGTAAGGGAGGGACGGCAGGGGGAAGTGGGCTGTCCCAGAGCTCAGCTCCAAACACAGGAGAAAGCTTTCAGAAGGCCCGGACATGCCGATCGTCCTCTGAAAGACTAGATAACCTTTTAACTCTATAATGATTATTTGGGACATTTCAACTGATGTTATTTACCATGTGTTACCTGTATGTAATGAATGACACATGAAAATACAGGCAATTTTATTAATTGATTTTTCTTAAAGATGAAGGAAAAAGAAGGCATGCGTGTCAGGGTATCCAGAAAAGCATCGTTTGCCTCACCCAATTTAAGGAGAAATGACTACCTCCTATCAAATGGGAATCACATGGATAAGACAGAGCCTGAACAAGTAGAAAAGCATCTGTTGGTGGTTGCAGCTAGGTTGGCATTAAACAAGTCAAGGGTCTCTTCTGTAAACAGGAAAGTCTAGTGTTCTTGTGCTAATTCACTTATATCCTCGCCGAGCACAGCCCTGTGTTAACCGCACAGATTCCCAGCTCAATAGCTGACCTTCTGTGGTTTGCGATTCCCTCGATCCCAGGTTATGAGGTGAGTGACCAGGCTCCCACTGAGGTTCCGTGCGTGGGGTCACACAGCGCTTTTCACTGTGGCCTCACTCGGCTCCAGCTCAGCCTTCCACACGGACAAGTTTCCAAAACTGGACAAAAGCTGATGTGAGCTGCCAGAATGTGACGATGAGGCTGGAACTCGGAGTCAGTTATGGACATGGGTGACATCTGCTACTTCTCCACCAGGTTCTGATATTGCGGAGATGTGGCAATATCTATGGTCTGAGCTTCTGTAGAATGGGGTGCTGACAGTCATATTTCCTGTACTGACTCCAGTTCATTAGGATTAAGTAGCACTGAAATCCTTGGAAAGCATCTGACATTTTATAAGCTGCAACATCACAACTCACTTTGGCAGCTTTGATGGAGAAAACTCTTTGTGTGGCAGGAAACAGCTGGAAATCAGCATCCACCTGCTGGCCTCCAGCCCCGTGGGGCCACCACCCACTTCCTCTTCTGCAGTCCCTCACGCAGCCGTGGGGTGCTCAGGAAAGAGGCAGATTTGCTTTGATTCAGGGTTAGACTCCCTGGTGGGGAGTTCGGGGCACAGAGTCATGTCACGTAAAAAAACTTCTGGCAGACATACTTCGGACTGGAAAGATGTGCCTCTTGGAAATCCAGAGATGCAAACTTGTATCACCATAGGCTGCATCACAGCTGGAGGCATCCTTTCTCAACACTTCCCCAGATGGTTACTTGAGGATAGATGTGCTTAATTTCCGACTCGGTGTTTTAATGCTCTGTAAATACTGACCACAGCGAAAGCTCATTGCAGTGCATGACCATGTGACATGTTAGTGCTGCCCAGCAGAGCCTGGGAGAACACGATTAACTCATTTGTGTCTTGTCTGTTAGCTTGGGTTTACTGCCTTTAATGGCACCAACGTTGTGCCAGTACACAGATGCTGAAATGTCCAGGTCAATACCTGCACTTGTCACTATCAGGTGCCTGGTGTCTTCAGGTACCTGCATATTTCTCCACTGGGGAACGAATGATGGTGCCGGAGGTGAGTTTCAGGCAATTACTCTGAGCTTTGACTTTGGTGTGCAAATTGCACAGAGGAACACCCAGCACCTGGCGCCTGAACCCAGAGGTGTCGGAATCCTGCTCTGTAGTTCTACTTTAGGGTGGCTCTATGAATTATTTTGCCTCAGGAAAAATTGCTAACATCTCCAGATTCACCCAGCAGACCATTAGGCAGGAATAACACACAGTGGGTGGAGGAGGTGTCACAGCCAGCCCGTCTCAGCATTTCTGCTGTGACAGTGACTTGCACAGAGACCACCGACCCCAGCAGCTGTGCGAGGACCTCACTCCTGAGGCCAGATCAGTTTCTGTCTGAGCACACGCCCCCTGAGCCCCCACACGACAGCCTTGGAGACACCCTGAGGCTTCTGCTCTCCTCAAACACCAACTTGTCAAGAACTTCTGAGAGAACCCAAAGCCTGAGCTTTAAAGAGCCATTTTCTTAATGAAACCAGCTGTCTGAACCACGCACCTTCTCTGGTCTTGTGAGAGAATAACCCTGAATCCTCCTGAGCCATCACCTCCTGCTGACCCAATGGGGGTTCAGACAGGTCTGGGATTAAATCCTGCCCTGCCCCTAATAAGCTGACAAGGGCCAGTGACTCAAGCCCTCGATTTCAGTGCCCGCCTCTCCAAGATGGAGACAAGACAGTGTGTACACTGTTTGGGGCTCTCAGGAGGATGGAGCTGGGTGACCATGGGGAGATTGGTCACCTGTGCTCAGCACGAGGTGTGTTTGCTTCATGGTGTGGCATCTCAGTAGCAGCCTGGAAGGTTCCAGGAGTCACTAGACAGTTAGGTAGTTTATAAATAATAGGTAGTTCAGATAGATAGATAGATAGATAGATAGATAGATAGATAGATAGATAGATATAGATAGGTAGGTAGATTGTTGAACTGCTAAATTAGTAAAGTCAAGTAGACTGAGGCATGAGGAAACAATTCTGTTCTTGTTTTAAGTAGCCTGGGAACTTAAGCCTTTGAACTTTCTCATCTTGAATCAATGCCCAGATATACATCGAACCTCCTAATAACCCTGATTGCCCCCTGAAGGACTAGGGGAAGGTGTCCAGACCACCCAACATCCAGCATCCAAACCACTGGTCATCTAGAGGTTACCATCTCGGACCAATCTAGAAGCTAAGAATGCAGGACTGATGCTTCTCAAGAGTATAACTTTCTGTAACAACCCTCAGCTTTTCTTCCTTCTTTGGAACACTCTGGGTATTGCCTAGTTGTGTTTCTAATATGTAAACCTTAAGACCCTTGAATAAACCTTTATTGTTTATTTCTAGCCAAAGCCTCCTGGTTTTCTTTCTGCTCGGTTGCCATTTAATAGACGATAGGTATGCATACATGATAAATAAGTAGGCGGGTAGATAGATGATAGGTGGTTGACAGATGACAGTTGGTAGGTAGATGATGCACACATGACAGATAGGTAGATGATAGCTAGATAGATTGATAGATAGATACGTAGATTATAGACAAATAGATGATTGGTAGTTGACCGATGGATAGAGGTTTTATCTTTTTTATCATTTTAACACTGGACAAAATAACACCACTAATGAATTTAATTACAGGTGGTTTCATCTGGAAGGAAGGAAATACACTCTCAAATTCTTGGTCATTACAGCTCTTTAGAGTAGGACCAAAATTCAAACAGTGTGTTCATGTGTGTAGACACCTAGCAAAGCAGGATGGAATGCACTCGACTTGGGTGGGCTTCCTTCAATAGTTCTGGAGTCGCAGCCTTGGTCTGTGCCATGCGAGGTGTGAGGAGGTGTCCCTACCGTTACCTTTGAGTATGGGACAGATCTTCCAGACACCAGCAGCGCCCTCCCTGTTGAACTGCCCAAGGGCCAGCTCCATGTAGAAAAGTGGCATCCCTGCAATGACCATGAAGAGCAGGTAGGGGACCAGGAAGGCACCTGTGGGGCATGACAACATGGTCACTGAGGGTCTCAAATTCTCAGCTATCTCCCTTGACCACCTGTGTTTTGCCTCTGACCCCAATCCCTGTCCTTGTTTCTCCTGAAGCTCCCTGCCTGACCCCCTTCCAAATAAAGCCACAGACTGGGCTGGGTGAGTCTCCTCCCTCCATGCCTAGCCCCACTGTCATCAGTGCTCCAAACCCCTACTTAAAGCTTTCAAAGCAAGCCCATTCCTACTGAACTGCCAATGTCCCAGCCCCAGGTTATGGGGTCAGCCCCCAAGAGGACAGCAGACTCAACTCAGTCTGCACTGTGGCTCCTCCCCTGCCTTTGCCTCTTGCTCCTCTGTGGAATGTCTGCCCCTCTCGAGTTGTGACTCTTGTGGGATCTATGGGCCACCTCTGACCCTGCGTGGATTCCGTCATCAACTCCAGATCCCAGCATTTGAAACCTGCCTCGATCAGGGGCTGTGGTCCCTCCAGGGAAGTGCCTTGTTCCTCTTGGAGCTGCATCCTGTCCCAAACACCAAGTTCAGGGCCCCAGGGCTCTGCTTCCTAAAGCTCTGCCTCAAATGAGAGGGAGCTTAGCCATGGCTTTCTTCCTGGAATGGGGAGGGAGGCAAGGAAGTCCCAACATTGTCTGTCCTACTGCACCACTGAGGCTTCAGTCTTCTCCCCTCAATCTGGGCAGACTAATGCCAACCTACCCAGAGGCATGCTGGGAGGCCCTCCTCAGGACTATCTTTCCACGACCCCCTTCTGTACATTGTGGTATGGCCAGTGATTCAGTGATGCTGTCAGGGAGATGGAGGCACCAGGAGGGTGGGCATGAGCTCAAACTTACCTGGATTCTCAGCTCTAGTTTTTGGGGTGATTCCCCCCTTTATCTCACCTAGTTCTCTGCCTGAGTCCTGAGACAGTCGTGGTTTTAGGACTGGCTGAGTGCAGGGAGTAGTAGGAGCAGGGGGCAGGGGAAGGGCACACTTACAGGGCATCTTCGCTTGAGGGCCCCCCTTGTAAATACTGTTTTTAGTCAGCCAAAGCTACCCTTCTGTGTGGGTCTTTTCCTTCCAAAGTGAACAACACCTTTGGAAACAGAAGACAGAGCCATGGTGCCTCTAAGCACTAACTGCTGCTTCCTGCTCTTCTGGCCTCACTTCCTCAACTGTGAAGTCCTGGCGCAGGGTGAGAGTGGTCTGGACTCCACCTCTCTGGTTCTGTGACACACACGTGGGAACTCTGTGCCCCGCTAGTGCTAAGTCACAAAGCTGTGCCATGTTGCCAGAGAGTGCTCGTTTCTCAAAAGCCTGCCTCCATCGCCCTGTGTCTAGCCCAGCAGAAGTGCACAGGGAGGGCATGTGGGGACTCACCCCCGCCGTTTTTGTAGCACAGGTAAGGAAATCTCCAGACGTTGGCCAGGTCCACGGCAAAGCCAATCACCGAGAGGAGGAAGTCTATCTTCTTGCTCCATGTCTCCCGTTCCTGGGTCTCCACGGGGGTCTGTGGGGAGTTGACGAGGGTGGAGTTTGTGAGCTGCACCCCATTCTGCTCCTTGACCAAAACAAGTTCCACCGCCTTTGGGCACGTGGCATTGGGCTCCTTAGCTGGGGCTACCACGGAAGGCATCAGTCCCACTGGGCATTTGCTTCTACTCATGGGCAGACTGGATGGAATCTAGGATTCTGCACTTCTTCCCTCTGGGTTTTCAGCCAGCATGAAAAATAAACATACACAGGAATGCAATGAGTTAGTAGCCAGAACTACAGATGCACCCGGTGGCAAGAGCAGAGATCTAAGGCATTTGTATTCCTTTCTTTGGGGCAGAACAAATACATTCCAAGCAGCTAAGATGGCATGGCCAGGACTGAGGACAACATATGAGTTATTTCCCCTAAAGGCTGCGGGAGACTGTGGAAACCCCGGACAGACATCTGCTTTGCCCCCTTTCCCTGGCTCTCCTCTCTCATCCAATGAAAGTGCAGTGCTGGTGTAATCTCTAATTTTGCTTTTAACAATCATGCAAACGGTTACCACTGCCATACCCCACACAGAAGGAAGTAATTTGCTGTCTTCGAATAGCACCCAACAGTAAGTCTTCACAAGAGTGCTCACCTACTCATTCCACTATAAATCAAAGTCAGCCACAGCAATGAAAAGTTTACAGAACAATCATAACAGTTTCTTGAAGAAATGTATACATGATCCATGTACAGCCGTGGCCCGGTGGCTCACCAGCGTCACCTGGCAGAGTGGGCATAGGTGAGAGCATCATGTCAGGATTCATCCGAGGGCCCTCCAGCTCCTATACTTCACACCGGTGCCAGGGAGCTCATTTCCAGATCCCTGCCGTAAATCCTGGGCCGTGTTGTCCGGGGGGACAAGGGAAATGCCACAGTAACAGCCACAGCAAGCCGGGCCGGTCTGAGAGCAGTTTCAAATTTGACTTCCGGCATTTGACCCCCCAGCATGGTTTCAACAGCTCACACACGGGTCCGTGCACACGTATTCGTGCATACAGGCCCACGCACACATACGCACAGAGGTTGAAGCAGAAGCATAACAGGATGGCAGCTTAGCGGGCAAATTTCCCACTGTGTCCAAGTTTGAATGAAAACTCACAACCTAAGTTATTTTATGCACCAACTCTCAGTGGCTCCTTCACCTCTGCCGACCCAACTGCGCCTTCCTGAGATGCATGAAAAACAAGCCGAGGGGCTGCGCGCTCGGGGGAGCGGGCGAGCCCGGCCTGCCATGGGGTGCAGCAGGACGGGGTGGAGATGCAGAGGCAGCAAATTCCAGCTTTTTTGTTCTGACAAAGGCCCTTCAACCCCCTCTGGTCACCTGCCCGGAAGCCCACGCCGAGCATTTGGGGTGAGCTGACACACTCCTGGAGCAGTGGCCTCAGGCCAGGTTTGGGTAAAGAAAGCAAAATGTTGCCTCTTAGAAAACCACCGTCGACCCGTAAGCGGCAGTTTGCTCCCCTGTCCCGTTTGTCCCGGAAGCACAGAACCCGCAGCCTCCGCGCACCCGCTCTCACCTTCGGAATCAGAGATAAAACCCCGCTCGTGGAGCATTGGCTGAGAAAACCACCCGGATCGGATGGGGGTGGGGGGCGGCTCTGCCCAGGTCCCCTTCACTCTGCATCGCGTCCGGTTCAACACGCAGGAATCAGTCACCACAGCTGTGCACCCCAGTGCTGGCGCCGCAGGGAAGCCGCCCCTTCGCGCGACCCCTGGAGCCGGGCGCGGCCGTGGGACAGGCGCTCCCCATGCGTGGCCAGGGCCAGGGGCCCCGGGAGGGGGGCGCGCATCAACCCTGCATCTCCCATGGTGCACACATCTCTCAGCCAGCGATCGCCTTAAAGTCTCCAATGACACTGTCTGTCGGGGCGCGCTGTGCACCCCGGGCTGTGAACGACTTTTGGAGACCTTGCCGTCCGAGGGACTCGATACCTCCTGACGCCGCGCCCGTCCCAGCTCTGTGCCCCTCGGTTGCAGCCTTCGGGCTCCACGGCACGAGCGGCAAGCCCCAAAGATGCGCGGGGACGCCTGCCTGTGCAGGAAGTTGCCTACGAAATGCCCCGGCCTTACCTGCCTTCCCCGCCTTGGCTCCGCTCTGGGGTCCTACGCCCAGCGTCCGCAAAAGCTCTGCTTGGTCCCGCTGCGGTGGGCGGTCTCGGCCTCCCCGCTCTTATCACGTCGCCTAGCCCGCCCCGCCCCGCCCCGGCGCCGTCGGGGGCGCAAGCCCATCTGGCTCCGCTTCCGCACCGCCCAAGGTGGGCGGGGGCTGAGGCCCGCCGCGCCCTGCACCCGCCCCCCAGGAGCCCGGACCCAGGGTAGAAGCCGGTGGCCAGGGCCAGTAGAACACTCTGCCCCAGGTCTTGCGCGAGGGAGCCTCCGATGCTTGGGAACACCTGTGGGTCCGAGGCGTGGCAGAATCGGAATGAGCTCTTTTCCTGCCGGACCAATCTAGGTCTCCCTCCCACACTCGCTTGCATCCCCCTGGAACTGCCCTGCGCACCGACTTCTGCTTGCCGGGCTCCCTGCCTCCCATCGACTGCTGCCCACCCATCGCCGCAGAGGAAAGGCACCCGCAGGCGGGAGGGAGCAGGGAACCGGCCGGGCTGAGCCTGGCCAAGACTGTGTCCTCCCTCTTCCGCCCCCACCCCCGCAGCTGCGGCGAGACCTACGCCCTGATGCTACACTGACCCTTCTCTCCAACCGCTCAGCTCCATGAACTGCTCCCGTGCGGCCGTCCCTCTACAGCTCTGGCGCCCTGGGGACCTCTCCCACTGAGTCCCCAGCCTGGCTGACCGTGGTGAGTTCGGTCTGGCCCGGTACCAAGCGCCCCGGCCTCCTGGTTGGAGGGACCGGATAGTCGGATAGTCGTTTGGTCCGGCTGCAGAGATGCCGGTGCTTCTGTGGCCTGCACTGTCCTGGACGTCCAGCGGGCAGCGGGCCATCTTGGCTGTTGGCCCGCAGGCAATGCCTCAGTTGGCACCAAGGAGCTGGAATTAAGCTCCCATCGCAAACTGATTTCCCCAGATGGCCAGGCGGTCAGTACTGGCTCTGGCTCTGGGGACCGAACAGAGTCAGAATCTTCTTGGCAAGATTTCATATCATGATGTGGAGGAATGGAGGCCTCGGGCCATGGAGCAAGGTCCATGTCCCCCAGGTGCGGAATGGCTATGAGGTGAGCCGTGGCTTCTGACATGGCTCTGGCTGGGTGACCCAAATCCTTAGCATTAACTGCCCTGGCGTGTGGCCTTTGATTTTCCCACTGTGCACTTGCTGTAGGGAGCGCCCACATGAGTTCCAGGCTTTCCATCCTGTCTGGACTGCATCCCAACTGCTGCTCAAAAGTGTCACGGGAGCAGTGTCCTTCTGTTGCACCCTGTCACATTCTCAGCAGCATTTCCCCTACTTGCTCCTGCTCCCACCTAGAGATCAGCATCACTACCTTACCCACAGCTTCCTGACCACCTGGCTGGTGCCCAAAACAGGGCTGGTACCCAGCTGCAGTGCCAAGAAACTGCCCTGCCAGGCTGATTAGAATCAAGCAGTAAGAACCCAGGACTTGGTGTATGAGTCTGCTCCAGCTGCTAAAACAAAAGTGCCACTGACAGGTGACAGAATCAACAGACATTTCTTTGTCACAGTTCTGGGGATTGGAAGTCCAAATTAAGGCAGGGGCATGTTCTTTCTCTGGTGAGGACCCACTTCCTGGCTCCCAGACATCTTCTCCCTGCTGTGACCTCCCATGGAGGAGGCCGGAAGGTGGGGGTGGGGCACTCTGGGGCTTCTTTTAACAAGGACATCAGTTTCATCACGGCAGGTTCTGCCTTCATGACCCAATCACTTCCCAAAGGCTCATCTCCTAGCACCATTGCACTGGGTGTTATGGTTCAACATATGGACTTGGGGGACACAGTGCAGTCCATGGCACTCAGGGAGGTGACAGGGATCTCGGGAATGGTGATGTGCCACCTGGACCATACACGCCAGTGACCATCAATCACTCAGGCCGTCTCTCCTCACACATGCTCAACAGCACAGTTTTCCAGAGACAGGAGAAATCGGTGGTGTGGCTTTAATCAACAGTGTTGAGGAAATAGATGGCCATCGAAGAAACGACTGCCCTTTAAATGGGGGAACACAGGGCCGAACCCAGAAGTTCAGATATATATTAAAAACACATGCACACTGAGCAAAAAACATCAGGCAGGAATGCAAGCCCAGCAGGGGTGCAGCTGTGACCCAAACCAACAGAACACAAGAAAAGAAGGAGCAGTGACTAGGACACACGGAGTGTGGTGGCATGTGATACAGATCGAGCACAGTGTCGCCAGTGTGCGGCTCCAAGAAGTGCCCACGAGTGACCACACCTGCACCCAGGCCAAGGAAGAGAATAGCCCTGCAACAGGAGCCCTCCTCCCCTGCCACACCCCTCACTTGGAACCACAGGAATTAAGACAAATGATAAACCACCTGGGGAGGAGGTGCTCTTAGAGCAGAATGAGCTGGGACCAGGGCTGCAGCCTGGCACATGGGTGACGGAGAGAATGTGGAGCTGCAGATCCTGTGAGTCATCGCCCTCCGGACCCACATGGTTAGAGGGTGGACTGATGTGGTTAAGAGCTGATTAACCAGTGACCTCAAATGCGTGGAACTTTGCTCTAAGTTTATGATTCGCGTGGCCACTGCTGTTCACACACAGCAATAGATGGATGCAGGAGGAGCAGGAGCATTGCCCTGTCCATCCACAGGGCAGTCTCTCACCGTCTTCTGTGGGCCAGCTATAGCTGCAGAGCACATGGGAGGGGCTGTGAGAGAGGCCTTGGAATTTTAAGATGACCAGTTTGCTTGTCCCACATGACCAAGTGCCAGGGATGGACTGCATAAACGCAGAGCTGTTCCTTCTTGGTTTTGTAACCAGAAGTCCGAGATCAAGGTGTGGGCAGGGCTGGTTACTTCCGAGGCCACGAGGGAGAGTCTGCTCCAGGCCTCTCCCACTTATGGCGTGTGTGGGAGGTCCTCGGTGGTTCTTGGCTTGTGGAAGAATCACCCGTCTGCCTTCATCTTCACATGGTGTTCTGTGTGGTGTGTGTCTCCAAGTGCCCCTAGTGCCCCTAGTCCTGTTGGGTCTGGGCCCACCCTGATGCCCTCATTTCAACTTCATCAACTCTGTAACAATCTCTAAATAAGGTCACATTGGAGGTCCTGGGCTTAGGATTTCAACATATGAGTTTGTGGGGCACAATTCAACCCATTCTGAAGTGGGACGTTAACAGGCTTGTTCCAGAGGGAGCAACTCAGAACATGGCAGTGCCCAGAACCATTCTGTGCTGCTTGGCAGTCTCTCATCAGGAGGGACGTGGGAGGTGGAGCAGAGCGCAGCCCTGAGCAGGAGGACCTCTGTGAAGGACAGCCACCAGCAAACCAGGCACACCTGCCAGTGCTCCTCTGTGAGCGAGAGGTCAATTGCTGTCTTCAGGCCACAGGCTCTTTGGGGCCCAGTACCATATCCCTGTGCCTCTTAGTCTGGGCTCTACAACATGGCACTCCCTACAGCATGGCAGCTGGAGGCCGGGAACTGCATTTCTCCAATGCCCTGGCCAACAGGGCTCAGGTCAGGGCCTGCCAGGCCCAGCCACACCTGCCGAGTCCAAGGGGAAAGAGGCCCAGGCAGCAGGGGTGGGTTCCCTGCAGCTCCTCAACACTGGATACTGCCACCCCTCCCACTCTTGCCCCACCAAACCATCCAGCAATGTTTAACCTAATTCTCTGCGTGAGACCCCTGTTTATCATTTGCACCATGGCTGGTGTTCCTTAGTCAGCTCGGCTGCTGTTAACAGAATATCCCTGGCTGAGCAGCTCAGACAACAGCCCTTTATTCCTCTCAGTCTGGAGGCTGAACGTCCAAGATCAGGGTGCTGGCATGGTGGGGTTCTGGTGAGGACCTTCCGGCTGTGTCCTCATGTGGGGGGAGGAGAAAAGTAGGGGGTGGAGGGGAAGAGAGGGAGCCAGCCCACACTCTGATCTCTCCTTATAAGGGCACTGGTCCCATCATGGTCCCCCAGTCTCATGGCCTCATCTAAGCAGAGTCACCTCCCCAAACCCTACCTCCTAATACATATTCCCCACCCCCCCCACCGGCTGCAGAGTAAGGGCTTCGACATGGGAAACTGGCGGAGCACAAACACTCAGCGCAGAACAGTCCCAGAGAGTAATGTTTCTTCTTCCTCTTTTAAATCATTTGTTATTGTCATTCTATTACAGTTGTCCCAGTTTCCCCCTTTGCCCTCCTCCACCCATCCCTACCCCCACTCCCACAGCCAATCCCCGCCCTGTTGCCATGTCCGTGGGTCATTCATACATGTTCCTTGACTAGTCCCTTCCCCTTCTTGCCACCATTATCCCCCTCCCCCTCCCCTCTGGTCACTGTCAGTCTGTTTCCATGCCTGTGGTTCTATTTTGTGCATTAGATTGTTTTGTTCATTAGGCTCCTCTTATAGGTGAGATCATATGATGTTTGTCTTTCACCATCTGGCTTATTCACTTAGCATAATATTCTCCAGTTCCATCCATGCTGCCGCAAAAAGTGGGAATTCTTTCTTTCTGTTGCATAGTATTCCATTATGTAAATGTACCACAGTTTTTTGATCCACTCATTTACTGATGGGCACTTAGGCTGTTTCCAGCACTTGGCTATTGTATACAGCACTGCTATGAACATGGTACAGCCACTCTAGAAAACAGTATGGAATTTCCTCAAAAAACTAAAGATGGAACTGTCTTTTGAGTCATTGATTCCACTGCTGGGACTATACCCTAAGAGTCCTGAAACACCAATTCAAAAGAACCTATGCACCCCAATGTTCATAGCAGTGTGATGTTTCTGTTATTCAAACTGAGCTACAGCGCCCTAGGATTTCATTCCCTTGCTTGGAAATTTTTTGTTTTCCTTTGAGTTAACGTTGCCTATTTTTCCACTGGTGAATTTTCCATGGTCCAAACTCTCCAACAGAGGTATACATTTCCCCTAGATGGACTGCACCCCAGGTGGCACTCTGTTTGCTTTTATTGTTGTTATTTGAGCCTCTGCCTCCGCTCTCCAACTTGAGCAGCTCACCCTCCAGCCTTGCTGCCCAGATGGTGTCCTTGTGTCTCCCATCACTGCACCTCGGGGAGTCACTCAAACGTTTCCTTTGTCACAGTGGTTTCTGTGGTCCCCGTGGGCTGCGTTATATTCTGTCACCTTGGCAGCACCACCGCTCGCTTCTCGGATCTCTGCACCGTGAGGGAGGGGCCAGGGGTTCTGTCTCCCAGGGCCCCTTCCCTGCGTGGTTCTCCCTTAGGGTTTGTCCAGGACAGATAGTCAGTCACTTATGAGTAGGAAGGTCAAAGAGGAGGGGGAGCCATTACTCTCCTGAGGCTGCCAGTGAGGCGTGTTGATGACTGCAGTTTCTAGCGGCCCTCTGGTGAGCTCTCCAGGCCCACCTGCTTTGCCTGAGGCACTTGCTGGGCAGCCCTCAGCTCCTGAAGTAAATCAGCACAAACCCTGGTCTGTGCTGCTGCCGATGCAGCCAACACCACCCCCTCGCCCCACGCACACTTGTTTGGAAAGACCAGGAGGCACAGTTTCCCTTCATGTGACAGGGACAGCAGCACACCTCTGCCATCAACTAACCCGCTGCCATTTCCGGTCACAGAGACCTTTCTCGAGCCGCCGTTCCCCAGCAGATCACATTGGTGTACTACATCGACATCATGCTGAACCAAGCTGGTGAGTGAGAAATAAAAAATATCATCGACAAGCACATGCTTGCTCAAGATTGAAAAAAGGAAAGATAAGAATTCCAAGGCTTGCTGTGGTGGTGAGGTTTCGATGGGTCCATTGGTCTGGGGCTGGTTGAGATACACGTCTGTATGGAAGGCAAGTTGCTGCGTCTGGTGATCCCACTCCCAAGAAAGGACTTTCCCACATGCATTTGAAAAGAATGTGTGTTCTGCTATTGTTGGGTGAACAATTGCATGAGTCAAATTTTGTCTTCTGTGTCCTCACACAGTTTTCCTAACTCGTTCTTAGTTACTGGGGGAGAGGTGTTGGTATCTCCCAGTATCTGTGTGTGGCTTGGTTCTCCCTGTGGTTCTATCCTCTCTGCTTTGTCCCATTGAAGCTCTGTCACCAGGGGCACATGCACTTAGGATGGTATATCTTCCTGGGGACTTGAATGCTTTTCTATTTCCTGTTGCCTGATACATGTCTTCACATGCAAATTGTGTTTCTTATATGCATCATAAAGTTGGGTCTTGCATTTATATCCAAGATGACAGTTTCTGCTGTTTGTTGGTGGGTCTTTAGACCATTTACATTGAATGTGATATTGATGTGTGTGCATCTAAATCTGCCATCCTCTGTTTTCCATTTTTCCAAAGTGTTCTGTGTTCCCTTTTGGTCCTTTTCTGCTGTCTTTTGGGTTGAGTTTTTAAAATTCTATTTCCTTCCTCATTTGTGGGATTATTAGCCAAGCTCTTTGTTGTGTCATTTCAGTGACTGCTTTGCACAGTCCTCACTCAGGCGACGTCACACGGCTGCACGCAGACTGCGGAGACTTCACCCCAGGACTCCCACCCACCTCTCCGGGCCTTTGCGCTGTTGTTAAACACTTTACTTCTGTGCGCTGTGAACTCAAGAATGCATTAGCAACTTTGACTCAGATATTCGATCTTCTATTAAAGAGATTTAAATAATCAGAAAAAGTGCTTATGTTTGCCCATCTGCTTACCATTTCTGGTCCTCCTCATTCCTGTGTAGATTCAGGTTTCAGCGCGCTATCATTTCCCCTCTGCTTTAAGGACTTATTTCAACATTCCTTGTGGTCAGGGTCTGCTGGTGATGAGTTCCCTCTGCTTTCACATGTCCAAAATGGCTTTCTCTCTCTGTTTGGAAAGGCATGCTTGCTGAGTAAAGAATTCTAGGTTGGCAATTGTCTTTTTCCTTTCCAGTTTTGTAGACGTTGCTTCGCTGTCTTCCAGATGGTCTTATTTCTAACGAGAAACCTGCTTCCCTGCACATTTCTGTCCCTCGTATGAAGTGTGTCTTTTCTTCCCTGGCTGACGTTCTGTGTGTCATTTGTTTAAGCTTTGATGACAATGTGCCTGATGTGGTTTCCAACATGGACCCTGTGTTTGGAGCTCACTAAGCTCCTTGGATATGCAGGCTCATAGTTTATATCAAGTTTGGAAAAGCACTTCTCTAAACATTTTTTCTGTTTGCCCCTTTCCTTGGGGAAAGTTCTGTGATTCACTGGTGCTCAGTTCAAATTTTCGTCTTCTTCTTTCTGTTGTTCTGAGTAGTTGTGCTGCCGTATCTTCTGTGATGGCAAATCTACCCCTGCTCTTCTGTACTTTGCATTTCCAACATTGTAGTTTCCATGCTAGAATTTCCAACATTGTAGTTTCCATGCTAGAATTCATGTTTATCTCATAAACAATCTCTCGTGTCTCTACTAAACATGTTCAATCTTGTCTGCCACTGGCTTTCTGAACAGAGTAATACAGTTATATTGTAAAACAAATGAATCTCACACCTACTAATTTCCATTACCTGAGTCATTTCTGGGTCTGTTTTTTTTAAAAAAAGATTTTATTTATTTAATTTTAGAGTGAAAAGGAAGGGAGAAAGAGAGGGAGAGAAACATCAATGTGTGGTTGCCTCTGGTGCACCCCCCACCGGAGACCCGGTCCAAAACCCAGGCATGTGCCCTGACTGGGAATCGAACCGGTGACCCTTTGGTTCGCAGGTCAGCACTCAATTCACTGAGCTTCACCACCCAGAGCTCTGGGTCTTTTTTTTTTTAAATTAATTGTAGATCATCCTTCTTGCTTTTTTGCATTGAGGTGATTTCTGATTAGATGTAAGACATTGTAACTTCTACTTTGTGGGGTGCTGGATAATTCTGCATTCCTGTGAATATTCTGGAAGTTTGTTTGGGGCTGCAGGTAACTTACTTATAAACAGTCTGGCCATTCTTTCAGCTCTTGCTTTTAAGCTTTGCTCGACTGGCCCAGAGCAGTGTTTTGTCTATTTCCTCATTACTGAGAAAAAAACCCGGCTGAGTTTTTCACCAAGAGCGAGTGTGGATCTAGTCTCTCTTCCTCCACTTTGACTGGAAGCAAAATTTTGTACTCTTTTTTTTATTCCATTTAAAAGAAGTAACCGAACCTAACCAGCTCCTGACAATGTCACATGGCGAAGGTCAGCCCCGCTGGCCGCACCGAGACGTCTGCCGTCCTCCTCGGCAGGCGGCTAGTGGGAGGGCTGTGCAGCTCAGTTCTGCCCCCGGAACGCGGGCCGACTCCGTTAGTTGGCTTCACTTCCATGAGGGAACATGCTCCATATGATTTAGATGTTTTGAAATGTACTGAGATTTGCTCTTTAACCTCTTTAACCAAACATGTAGTCTATTTTGTCAACTGCTTCGTGTGCACTTGAAATGGCAATTGAGTCCATTTGGTAAATGGCATCGTTCAAATGTTCTACATAATTATGTTTCCCTGGTGGTTCTATCGATTACTGAGAGGACTGTGTTAAAATCCCCAGCTAGGTTTGATTTGTTTACTTCTGCTAAGCTGTCATTACGTACATACACTGTAGGGTCACTGTGCCTTCCAGTCGAACTGAACCCTTTATTGTCACACCACACTTGTCTTCGACTCAGGTGCTTCTCCCGGCCCGAAAGGCCACTTAGTGGGATGTTCTTGCCACATCAACCCTCTTACGTTATGCTTGCTTGTTACATGTATTTCCCAATTCTTTTACTTTCCCTGTGTGTTTGAACAGGTGTTTTTCTGTTTCTTTGGTCTAGCAATGGTTATGTTGGAGTTTTTAGTCTACATTTAATGCCATTATTAGTGTGGTTGAATTTAAGTTTATCATTTCTATTTGTTTTCTGTTTGTGTTATCCGTACCTTGTTCTTTTTTCCTTAACTTTCCTGCTTAGTTTGAATAAAATAATTACTTGAAAATATCCCCTCTTATGTGCACTATTGACTTATTAGTTACACCTCGGTGTTTTCTTAGGGGAACTTACGACATATGCCTTTAAATGATCTCCATCCACCTTCAAACAACACTGACCCTCCGGGCAGAACCAGTCGCCGCGTGCACGCCACTCTTACCTTGGTTCTGCAATACTGTTTCTTCTCTGGCTGCTTTTAAGATTTTCTTTTTATGAGTGGCTTTCAGAATTTTATAGTGTGCCTTCTGTATTTTTGTTATATTTATTCTGCTTGTGGCTGATTGAGCTCCCTGGCCATTATTTGTCTAGTCATTTTTGTCCTAATCGCCCCCCTTTTCTGGGGCTCCAATCACGTGATAAAACACCTTACTTTTCTTGGTCTGTTTTTTTGGCCTGCGCTTCCTTGGGACCCAGACGGCTCACTGATACTTTCTTTCTCTGTGGCCCTGCCCAGGACCAGGCACATGTGATGGACGGCCTGCCGCTTTCCCAGTGTGTATTCACTGGACCCCACAATAAGGGGCACCGGAGGGACTGAGATGATGCACCATCAACAACACAGATCAGCAAGAACAGCCTTGGCCGATGTGGGCATCTCTGGATTCCCACCTCGTCAGAAGTTGGTCCAGGGCTTACCCTCAGGTGGTACTATTTTCTGAGGGTTCTGTTCATTTCACACTGAACACTCCCATTGTTGAGAGAACATGCTTGTCCTCGATTCAATGCTCTTATCCTGATAAGGATTTGTGGTTTTTTTTGCCCTTAGAATTGCTTCCGCACCACCTACGGGCTGAGTGGCTGACGCACGGTTGCCCATCTTGTATTAAATTGCTAAGGAATTCATTTTACTGCAAAGGAAACATGGCCGCAGGCACACACTTGCACTTCCAGCTCCTCAAGTTCCCCCTACCCAGAGCAGCTGGCCTGACAGAAGGGAAGGTGATTTGTGTTATGTTTTGTGTTCACATTTTCCTTCCCTGCCTTGCAGTGCCCACCTCTACATTTCCCACTCATGGAGTTACAGTGCAGCCACGTGCTTCACTGGGGACACCGAAGACTCAGCACCTAGAGTGTGGTTTGTCACTTCTGTTCCCTGCGCTGTTCCCCTGGCACAGTCCCAGGAGAGGGGCGGTGCTGCCAGACTGGGACACAGTGAAGACGCTGCGCAGAGCTGCCAGTGGCCTGAGAAAAGGTGAGGGGAGTGGGGCACCTGCTGACCGTGAATCCCGAGCCCCCGTTACAACAGCAGACAAGCCACACTGACTGGCTGGCCTGTTCTTTTCTCTTCTCTTCTCTACACATTTGGGCTCTTCTGCCTAAAAGGGGTTCATTTCCAAGGATGGATGCTCCTACTTGGGGACACAGTGAACCCATCGCACTTGCAATTCAGATGCTCACCAGCTATGTGCAGCTACTCCAGTGACTAGAACCAACAGGACGGCAGTGGCCCCAACACTGATGACAGGCAGGGAGCGGGGTGTGGTTACTGCACCACTGGGCTCCTGTTCACACTTTCACGGCTCCTACTGTGACTAATAAATGCAAGACAGACACTTTGGGATAAAAATTTGAATCCCATCACCAGGTAAAGCATCCTAACCTTAGAAGGTACTGGTTGGACCCAGGCAAACACGGACCATAGACTGGGGGGTGGGGTAGGGTAGAGGACTGAAGTACGACTGCTGCAGCTTCTTAACTGGCTACAGAAATGGTGACCACGCAGTCTTCCTGGCCTGGTGTGTGTGCACGTGCGTGCCTGTGTGAGACAGCATGCACTAGTGTAACTACTTACTCACTTCCCCTACTTCTTGGTGTCTGCTACTATTTTATAGAGGGAAGATAAATGGTGGTGAATGAACCTTTTTTTTTTTTCAGGGTTGAATGATGAACTTTGTAACTCAGTTTTCATGTTAGAGCATATCCAGGCAGGCATGTGACTATGCTGGAATTAACGTCTCCTGGAGGAGTTGAAGAATCATATTTTTGGGAGAAGGCCAAAGGATCTGTTTGGAGGCATGGTCATTGTATCACGTCAGGGGGAAACAGTGGGTGTGCCACACATAGTGGCCACACATAGTGGGTGTACCACACTTAGTGGGTGTTACCTCACACATGGGAAGAAGGATGAGAATGGAGGCTGTGTAGCTGTGTGACGGACAGAGCTGGTCATTCGCCAGCAGCTCCTAGTTGGGTCAGCAGACGGGGAGGGAGTGGGACGATGGTAGCCAAGACTGGCAGGGTGGCAGAGAGGGCAGACTTTCTTCTATTCTGGACTCTGATGGAGTCTCCAGCAGCGACCCGCTGCAATCAGAATGCAGCAGAGCTGAACACACACAGGAGGAGGCAGTCCACGGCAGGCACACACCCGCATCACCGCGTGCAGCCACACCGCCCTCTGTCTGCTCCGCAGCTGCTGTGACTTCAATCAGAAACCTGGGTCCCTCTCTGGGTGTGAAATGTCCAGACCCTGTCTTTGCTTTATCCCTTCCCTTTACTTAAAGAAATTAAATACATTTAACCCAACAAGCAACACACATTTATGTTAAAGAGAGCCCACAAGCACCAAGTAGCCAATAAAAAGGACTGCTGCATGAACGATGGCACTGTGGTGCGTGTCCTCCCGTTACGCCTGCCAGTGGCTCCTGACTCATTTCCTGGACAAACCACGTCCCTAAGGGTTCCCTGAGCCCTGAAGCCAGGGGCTCCACAACCTCGATGCTTTCACACACAGTGTTCGGGATTGTAATGCAACAGTTCTACTTGTTTTACTTCTATTTCTACCTCCTTTACTGATTTAATAGAAGGACTGGAAGGTGTACTTAAGGTGTGTGTGCTTAATATAGAGAAATTACTAAAATCAGCGCACCAGGGAGGCAGCCTGAGTTCTGTGAAATGGCAGCCCCTGTCCATATGCTCCTGAAACACTCCACACTTCCCTTGGCTGCTTCTGCAGAATTTCAGTTGTTTCCCAGACAGGCTAGAAATCTCATCTTGACTGGTTCTCCCATCACAGCCTAAGAAATGTTTGTGTTGTCTAGTAAAAAACAAAACAAAACACATGTAACAAAGAGCATCTTCAAGTACACAGGACTTTGTTTTATTCATTCCACTGAAAGTCCGAAGTTCCTTACATGGCACCCTTTCCAGCAGGGCCCCTGCGACCCAGCGGGGCCCGTAGGCAGCAGGGCCAGGGCTGCACTCCCGCTGTCCTGGCCTCACACGGAAGGGACTAAGTTCTGACACTGTGTGCACTCACAGTGCTGGATGCCATTCAGTCTCTACGACAGAGAAGGTGGATCAGGAGGAGCAAACATCCATTCAAAGTCTGCTTCTCAGAGGATTTCTTCCTGAAAATGCACAGCGGCATTTCATTCCAAAAACCCTTCATCTGCAGACACGGAGGACGGAGGCCACAGGCTCGGGCCCCTTCCCTCAGAATATCTTAGTTTATTCACCTCCTTCATTGGTCATGGGTAGGTTTTCCTCTTTTAAAAGTGAACCTCTATGCATTTTATGATTATAAAATCAATTACTGTCAGCTACCGAGGCTGCATCTGAGATTCTGTGTGCCTGCCCAGCCGAGCGCCCAGAACGGGCCCCGGCTCCCCCCGGCCCTGTGTGCGTCCTGGCTGGCAGTGAGCAGCTGGAACGAGGTGGAGGCGGCCGCTGACTGGGGTCAAGGGGAGTCCTGGCGTCTAGCGGCAGGAATGCATGTGGTGCTTCAGTAAGTTAGTAAACATTTTTTTCCCTGTGCTTCTGGCCCTGGTGGTCACTTTCAAGCCCCTAATAAAACATTCATTTTAGAAATTAAAACAAAAAATGATTTCCCCGAAGGAACCCAGAGGCTTTGCTTCAGGGCACAGACTGGAATCTGTGGTTATGACTGTGCTTTAAGGACAGGTCCCAGTCGTGTCCTACGGAGACGAATCATGGCGATTTCAGGAAGAGCAGAGGCAACACCAACGTGTCCCCTTTCCTGTGCTAGGAAGCACCTCTCCTCACCTGACTCAGGGAGGGGCCTGAGTTCTTCTCTGTCAGAGCCAATGCCACCCTTGTCACTGTGACAGGAGGGACATCTGCATGAGGCTGTCACCTGCTCCTGCTACTCTCCACACTGTTTCTGTCCACACAGTTCATTTGCCTGCAGGGGCGGCTCCTTCATCCTACTCACCATGGAACCAGAGCAAAGGAGTGATGGTCACCTCCAAGCCCGGGCCGCAGTCTGCCCCAGGGCTGCGGTCTGCTCCAGGCGCACAGCCCCCACACACAACAAATGACCGGGACCAGTCCTCTGTCCGCACTCACGCCACCCACATTCAATGCTTCCACTGGAGTTGATGCTACAATGAAGTAGGTGACATCATATTAAAACAGAAATACCAAGCTGGTAACATTTATACAAAAAAAAGGGGGGGATTAAAAAGGATTGAGGATTGGAAATAGCAGTTCTGGGCTGGTGTTCGTGGTGGCCCAAACAGGAGAGAAACTGACCTGGTCGAGAGAGGCCAGAGAGAGAGTGATGTCAAAGACAGAAACAGCCTCAGATTCTATCAAAAAAGGCCTATAAATAAATATTCTCTGACCCTCAAAAGAAAATGAAGTAGAAAAACAATTTTTTTTAAAAAAATGCTAAGTGTCTCCTGAAGTATCTAAATGAAGTTTATAAAATACTCATGAACTCCCACAAATATAGAAATGTTTAAAAACCAGATGGCAGGTCGGCCACACTGTGACCCCAGAGGTCGGCAGAGGGTTTGTGCTGGAACCGAAACACATGCCACGTGTCCCACTTTCCGAGTGTGCGTGGAGGCCGCCCGCCGGTGTGCTGCCCCCAGCTGACCGCAGGGGCGGTGTGGAAAGAGGGAGATGGAAACCCCAACCCAGGGCCCCGTGGGTGAAGACAAGCCACGCCTGATTTCCACCCAGCCCCCCGAGGACCTGCCTGGCAGAGAGACCCCCGGAGCCAGGCCACGATGCACAGGGCACACCCCACGTGGTCTCGCTGCGAGGAGACCAGGCGCTGTGAGCATGAGGTTTTCCTTCCAGGTGCCCCACTGGCGCCCCACAGGCTGGTGCCTCACGGAGAAGCAGAGTGAGAACACACCCAGCCTCTGGAAGGCAGGCCTACAGACAGTGGACGTGCAGCCTATGTGGAGAGTGGAACCCGGAGGTGGTCACAGCGGGTGGGCTCGTGGCCACATGGAGGCGGGGTTGTGACCGCCAGGGAGCAGCCTTGTCTCTGCAGCACCTTCTGTCCTAGTCCAGCTTCTTATGCACAGGCTTCTTCCCAGCATCCAAGTTCTCAGGGCTGAAGTCAGCACAGAAGCCGTTGGGGGTGGGAGCAGGGGGCGTCTGTGCACCGCTCTCGAAGGGCGGCTGGTTGGGGTACAGGTACTCCTCTGCGAAGTCTGGGTCCATTTCCGCAAACCTGCTGAAGTCGGCTGGAAAGACAAGGACACCATGGTTGCTGGGGCCTTGGGGGTAGACATCTAGAGTGTGGAGCTCTTTCCTGGGCTATGGCTCGCCTGCTGCTCCTGCTGCAGGGCTGGGGTCTTTGTTGATGGCCTTGGAGGTGAGGACAGGAACCTGCACTCAGTTTTTCTCTGCTGTGCACACAATCACACCAGAAGCAAAGGGGCAGCCACTGTGTCCTCTCAGCTACTCCTGTTTTGGGGAGACCTCAGACAATCGTACGCCCCTGAATTCAGTGGGTACTCGGGCCACTCAGCATGTGTGACGGAGGCGCTGCTCACCACAGGAGCTGGGTCAGGGATGGGACGGAGGGTGGTGACTGATGTTCCATGAGGTGGGCGCTGTTGATGGACATGCCTGAGCACTGGGGAGACTAGGCACGCACGGAGGTCACCCTCCAAGCTGGTCACAGGGCCTGAGTGGCTTTGTGCCCGTGCACCTCCTAGTGGCCCAGGGCCTGGTCTTGGGGTGGAGAGCTCCCTCAGGCTCACATTCAGGAACCCTGAGAGCAGGTGAAGCTCAGAGGCCTGCAGGCAGAGGCCTGCAGGGTCCAAGGACACATGTGTTGTCTCCTTGTGGGAAGCTCAGAATGGCTTTTACTGGAAAAGTCTGCAGCTGGTCAGGCTCACTGCAAACCTCATCGGCAGCCCCCAACCACCAGAAGCACGGCCTACTTTAACGCAGATGCGTGACTGTGTGTGTGCACGCACAGCCAACAACCCCACACCCCGCACCCGTGTCTGACATTTGGATGCAATTTTAAAACATGTCCAAACAAGATGTGCACGCTGACCTTTCCTGAGCAAATGTCTGCCTGTTTTCTAGCAAGAACACATGCTCATTTCGAAATGTGCACGCTGGCCGGTGTACGGAGCAGGCTGCCTTCCAACATCCTGTTGCCTGGCCGCCCTCCCCAGTCCATGGGAGGGTTTCAGATCCTGGCGCCTGAGGATCTGACCGTCCTGCTTTGTGCAGCCAGATAATGAAGCCAAACCTTCCCAGAGAGGAGCTGCCCGACAGTCGGTCCTCACGGGCAGGTGGACTCGCTCCTGCACTGAATGCCCTGGCCTGGCCTGGCACACATGCCCACAGTCCCCAGGCCCCAGGACGGCATCTGTTCTGGGTCTGAGCTCTATAGCCGAGCTTTTGGAATTTGATTCTATTCATCGCCTGAAGAAATCGGATTCGAAAGCTCCCACCCGTCCTGGCCAGGTTTCAGAGAAGGAACTCCCTCGTGAGAATTTCCACGTTATGGGAGACACAGGGTGCCTGGCAAGCACAGGTGGGCAGGGGCTCCAGGTGTGTCCCTGACTTTCTGTACAAGTGGGCCATCCTCCCTGCTCCCAGTGCCTCTCACCGAATGTGATCCTCCCCTTCTCCTCCTGGTCGATTGCCCGGAAGAGGTCAGTCACAGTGAGCTCCGCCACCCCTAAGGCCGTCTTGAGGATGCTGGATAGGGTGTCCTCGTCTATGCTACCGTCCTCCTGAGACCCGTACATCTGCAAGGCAAGCCCGGCGTTACCCCGAGGTCCCCCTCCTTCGTCCTCGGCCCTGCCAGCCCCAACCACCTGTCCAGAGAGGCCCAATTTTCCTCCCTCAGTGTTCCAGCTCGCCAGTAGGCTCCGATCCCACCAGGCAGCATGGCCAGAGCCAGCCTGTCAGCCTAGGGGCTACAGAGATGCATCACAGATCTGATGTGACCCATGTCGCGCTGTCCCCATAACTTAAACTCCCATGTACCCTGCACTTGCCTTGAACGCCAGCTGCATGGTGTCCAGGGTTTGGGCTGGCCGGCAGACAACAGACAAGGCGACCACGTACTCCCGCGGGTCCATCTCGCCGTCCCCACTCTGTGAAAGGGAGACGCCCTCAGGGGCAGCTCAGCCACCTCCCACAGGAGAGCTGGGGCTCAACAGTGGCCACTGAGTGTTAACTAAAGGTTAGCTCCACAAAAATTGGAGAGCATCTGTCTCCATGAAAAGAGCATTTGGAAGGACGTTCATAACCACTGACTTCTCCACCTTTTTAGGCCATTACAACCAATTTTCATTATGTGAGACATGATGACTGTTGCCTGTGAAAGCTTTCCTTTTAGAAAAAGACCTGCCAACAGCAGGGATCACATTTGGGCCCTGAGAACCTCGCCTGTGGGAACCACACAGTGAGTGTGCAGAATAAAGGTGAGTCCACGCTGGATGTGGACACACAGCCCCGGGCCAGCAGCAGGTACCAAGCAGGCTGAGTTCACGCCAGGTCCCACACCTGCGTGCGCCTGGCTCTGGGAAGGTGTTTTGCCTCCAGTCTGAGAAAAGGAGGATATTCCTACCTGTAAGACCACTGTGCCCTTGAAATACTCAACAATTAAAATGAACAACCCACTCGCTGTGGTAAGATGTCTGGTGCTCGATGAAGGCTCACTACTAATAACACGTCATCAATGTCACCGGCTGAGACCACGCTCACGCTCCTATTTCAAACCTGACACTTGTCAAAGTGCCAAGTGAAATACAGCCATAGCTGTGGCTCTGACAGTAACAGAAACCCACCGCTTCCACTCGTGGAAAGCTGTCTGTAATCGGGGGACCCCCAGATGGGCCCACCCACTCAGCGTCGCACAGTGGTGCTGTATGACCCGCAGACCCACGAGGTCTCCTGTGCCCACATCAGCCACCCGACTCTCCTGGTTCTGCCACGCCAGACCACGCTGGGCCTTGTGGCCACAAAGAACATGCAACATTGTCACACGGAACATGGTTCATTATACACACATGAAACTCTATGTGTTCACACGGAACACACTCTGTTGTTCACATGCAGCATTCATGGCTGAAGGAGCCCCTTCGCACACACCACGTGACTGGAGATCTAGCTGGGCTGGGTCAGCACGGCCTCTGGGATGGGGTGGCAGGGGTCACCGGCCAGCATCACCACGTGACCTGATTTAAGGAAACCTAAACTACGGATGTGTTCGTCAGCAAATGTGAATTTAAATGTCTTTTTGTGTGTGTGTGCATTTAAAAACATGGGAGAAAATACTCTACAAGACAGGTGGGCTGGTAGGATGGGGCCATTTAGGGGTGGTTTTCCCTTCTCTCCTTCCAAAATTGACTAAAGAATGTTTATATTACAAGGAAAACAATTTATACTTTGAGGAGTTGAAGGTCCTGCCATCCCCCACCCCCCACCAGGTGACAGGGCTACCTCATCGAACAGGGAAAACATGTCAGCCAGCGTGTCTGAGACAGGGACTTCCAGGTACGCTGCAAACTCGGAGACGTCAATCTTCCCTCCCCTCTTCATCCGGGCACTGTCCGCGTATCTACCCAGATCTTTTTCAAGTTTTTCTGGTTTCAGGCTAAACAAAGAAGAGAAAAAGGTTTATTTCAATAAGATCACAGATTGCCAAAAACAGGAAGTTTACTGTTTTAAGACCTACCAAATATCAAAATTATGTATAGGCTGAGCAGCTAGTTTTCAAGAGGCTTCTAATAACTCGAAGGCATGCAGTGAGTTTCGTCTAAGCGTCTGCAGAAGCGCTTCCACCCTTGGCAGGGCGCACACCAGGACGTCCTCCTGGTGTGGCTCCAAAGGGAGCTGGTGCCAACCACTGGGGGTTTTAAAGCACTCACTGCTGTGTGGATTGAAGAAAAAAATAATAACCAAACCACCAGAATAAGCACTCCAACTCCCTCCTTGATTCCCTGTCCCGACAGAGAGTCGTCAGGCAGTGCCTGGGTGCCACTGGGACTCCAGCTCGGGCACTGACCCCTGCAGGGTGCAGGCCCCTCTGAGGTTCTGCCAGAAGTTTCTGGTCTAGTACAAAGCTTTTCTCTCACTGTTGCTGAATGCAACACTCCTGCCTTGTCACACACCGCAGCCCCGATGCTTGTCACAGGTTTCGAGCGAGCGTCCTCACTGTTCAAGAGTAAAAAAACAAACAAACAAGGCACTCACCCCAGTCCCCTCACCAGCCTGGCAAATTCTAGAAGACAGGTGTCTGCAGGGAGACGGAGCTGTCCTTCCGCCAGGGCCAGCTGGCAGTCCTCGAAGGTGTAGTCGGTTACGGAGACGCCCAGGGCCCTACGGCAGAGAGGAGGGCCCCTACCATGAGCGCCCAGCAGGGCAGCCGCCCTGCTTCGCAGCAGCTCCCCTGAGGTCTCTCCTGAGTCAGCCCTGCTGCTGCCGGCAGAAACCCTGGCAGAGGCAACGCGGCATGTGCACCCCACATCCTGCTCTGAGCTCCCACGGCACCCTCACCACACGGCGATTTGTACATGAGGTGAAGACTCAGAATACCAAGAAGCACAGAAGGGTGACAGGGAAAGTCCATGTTTAGCACTAAATGTAACTGCCTGATAGCTGACCGTGAGTTTCAATTACCTGGAACCTGGGGCTGCCCCAAACTTTGCTGTTAGCTCAGAATTACCTCAGTTTGCACCCCAGTAGATAATAAGCATACGTTTGGGCCTTAATGATAACACTGTCCCACGGGGGTGTCTGATGGGGAAGCTCACTCTTCACAGGTCACCAGGGATCGCTTTTATCAGAGCTGGCACTGCCCTGAATTTGGGGAGAGAGTCAGAACTCAGCCCCTCTCAGAACTGTGTCAGAGTCCACGGGAAAAAACTTTCCTGACTATGAGGATGGTGGGGGGGCAGCGCACTCTGTCCCTAGCACCCAACTTTCTGAGGGGCCCGTGGACAAAGACGGAACACGCTGCTGAGTCCTAACTCATGCACGCTGAGGTGACACGCACGGTTCTGCCCAACAGTCTCACAGAGTGCATTCAAGTGAGGATGCAATGTGTACACTGAGATATTTTACTTTAGAAGGCTAAGTCACACAGGTCAGCAAGAGCAACTGTTAACACCCGCTATGCAGCTGTGTGGGCCCCACACGAGTGACACTGACTGTCAGAGCCACTGCGCTGGTGAGCAGCCCCCAGGCACCGAGGGGGCAAAGTCGGGAGCAGCCCCTGCTGCCCTGGAATAGGAGAGAGGAGACGGGGAGAGGACGGGATGGGAGGGACAAGGGTGGTTGGAGGGGGAGGGGCGTGAGCTGACAGTGCCACTGCCTGGACCAATAGGGAACAGCGGGAAAGAGGAGGTGGACAAGGCCCTGACTGTGGGGCAGGTGCGGTGCCAGTGCGACGAGTCACCGCACACGCCTAGGTGTACAGCGACCACACTGAGCTCGGTGCGAAGGAGCAGGAGTGTTAATGAACACCGTCTGCGTAGATGGGCAGAGAGGCTTCGCGGGCACTCCTGGCCAGACCCTGAAGTCTGCACAGATGAGAGCCCTCGCCTCGGGCTCTGCTGCTGGTCACTACGGGGGGCGCCTGCACACACAGCTCCCAGGGGCACTGATGGACGCGGGCACATTTGATGTTTGTGAAATCCCGTGATGATTAAGTATCTTCCGAAATGCTGAACAACAGAAATGTCATCTGACGGAAACCAGAGGCGCACTGTGTGTGCCCGAAAGGCACAGTCCGCGCTCGTTCAGGAGCTTGTCAAGAACCTGATGCTACCGGCTTCCTTATTTTTAGCAGTGCTGAGGAGGGAAACAGCAGGGGAACGGGAGTCCTGAGTGACCCTCAGGGAAGTCTCAGGGTTGGAGCGTCCGGGGGAGGGGCGAGGCACACTCACTCGGCCATGACGCGGCGCACGTTGCTGGCGTACAGGGCAGGGTCCTTCTTCTCCTCCTCCGAAGGGCTGTACACGGGCAGGAACTGAGCACACGGAGAAGGCTGCGTCACTTCCACAGTGTCACAAGACACCCACCTTACCAACGCCAACCTTAAGTGACAATTGTGAGACTGACAAAATTGAGATCTGCCAAAGCACTTCCCATTAGAATCATCTCTGAAGTGGTCATGTGTGCACATACATACATGCACACGTGTGTGGAGAGCTCCCAGCTTCCCCGACACTGAAGCTGTGGCCAGTGTACTGTATTTGTAATTTCACACAGGGGCTTAGACACAAAAGAGTTATGTACAGGTATGTTTTCATTTCTGAAGTTCTCAGTTTCGTGCTGAGGATAACACAACAAGTTATTTCTATCTAAGAAACAGTTACTAGCTTTTTGACATTGACTGTATTTGGAGATTACAGTAAGTTGTCCCATGGACGTGTCTTCAAGTGAGCAACACTTACAAGGCATTTTAAATAAGTCCTACCATGCAGAAGAGGCAAACCACCACGAGAGCTTTTCGTTTAATACGAATACTTAAAAATTCATGAACATCCCGAAATCCTATTAATTCTCATCATAGGACTCTATTTGCTTACAGCTACATTGAAAAGAACCACGTAAATTGCAGTAGCTCCCCACATTAGCGTCAGCGTCCTGGAGGAGTGACACCAGGAAGAAATACATTTAGAGGGATTTCACGAGCCATGTAGCTTTTTTCCCAATGTTTACGATTAGAAGCCAGGTCTGAAACAGAGCGTTCCCACCAGCAGGTGAGCCACATAGAATATCCTAGGCAGAGGCCCTGCTACACTTGGACTTGGGCGAAGGCCCCTTCGGCTCAGTCCTGAGTGTTAAGTGGCTTACATTCTACTGAAGTGGGAAACCTGGCGGAAGGCCGGCTCATCTTTAGTCAGTATTACTCTGCAAAATTTATCGGAAGGTAGTAAACTGTTTCATTAAATATTTACATTGCCTATAACTCATCTTTAATTTTCAGCTATAGGAGTAACCTGTTAATTCCTTTTTTAAGAAAATGAACTCTATTCTTCATTCACTCAGATAACATTTGCAAGCCAAACAAATATAATTTAATTTATTTCGGCTGACAGGATGGGTGTTACGATTTTGTCTGAGACATTCAATGGGATGCAAACTGAAAGGCAGGCTACATGATCTGACCAAGTGTCAGAGAGAGGACAACAGCATGACAAATTTAGCATGAATTAGTATGAATTCAGCAGTATTAGTGTCAGGTAAAAATTAAAACTTTATTCATTGCATATGTGTCAATTTTATATGCCCCCAAGCTGTACTAAGCATAATAAAAGAATGATGGGTTTAGCTTCCTTGTAGATTTAAAAAATCTTACGTGAATGGATTCAAAATCATCGAAGAGACACAAACTAACTGATGCAAAATTACTGGGTAGCACCTCTGAGGAGCCCGTGAGAAATGAGAAGAGTTCAAAGAGACAGATGATATAACATTGTATCTATACAGATATCAGTACATTATATCTATACAGACCCCAACATAACACAGTGTAACACTGTATCTATGTAGATGCCTATATAACACTGTATCTATACAGACAACATAACACTATAGCATTGTGTTTGTACAGACACTAATATAATACTAAATCTATAAAAGACCTTGACAGAATGTATCTATAACCCCAACATAACATTGTGTAACACTATAGCTATACAAACCTCAATTTCAATTCGATTGTGAAGCTGACACAGGGTGAGCCACAGGATTTCCAACCTTAAAAACAAGTAGATTTATAGCACTGGTTAAAAAAAACTCCATGGAGTTAAATTACTTCCAAATCTGGAGCAAAACTCCAGACCCCTTGCCCTGCAGAGGGCAGCACTGGACAGTTAATTCTCCCTCAGATGGGTGCTGAGCCTTCCTCAGCCTAAATCTGAACCTTGAAACACAGCAGTGAGAGACAAGGCTACTTTTATTAAATAGCAGTCTTCCCTGTTCTTCTTAAATACACCTGTATCTGCAACTTCAGTTTACACTGCAAGCCACTACTTCCCAAGCTTGTCTTCCAGCTCAGGAATCTCGTTCACCTGTGCTGGCCCTGGAAACCTCCTGGCAGCGCAGACTGGACAGGTCCATCCCCAAGCCTGGCTCCCAGGGTTCCTGACCTCAGAACAAGTGTCACCACACGTTTATGTGCAGGGGTGGAGATGGGGATCCATCCAGAATCCTGTCCCTGGGCCTTTGCTCACTACCCCCTTGATACATAGTCCCCCTCTTAACTCTTACACACCCCACTTCTGCCTCATCGTTGACAGCTCCAAGCCCAGTCCACCAGGTCCCAAAAGAGCCCCTTCCCAACCCTTCTCCCAGCTTCCACCTCACTCCTCACCACCCACTGTCCACATTCCAGACTCAGAAATGCAAAGACCACCACTTAAGACATGCTACCCCTCATGGCGCCTCCCCAGAGTCCCAATCTGAACACCTTGGCAAGGCCTGGGGGTCCTGGGAGGGCTCCTGCTTGGCCTCAGCACCCACCCTTGCATTTCGAAACACCAGCTCAAACAGCAGCACCCTGGAGGCCCGATGTGCCTAGAACCCCTGTGCCCTTCACCCCGTAGCTGAGCAAGAGGAGGGCAGCCACCTGGAGGTCTGCTGCCTTTTCCAGGGACAGGATGGTAATCGCTGAGCTGACAGACACAGGGCAGGAAGAGAAGAGTTCTCATGATTATTTTCTCAATGGGGTTAAAGGCACTTAATTTGAGTTCTGGAACCCAGGATGTGAAGACGGCCTGATTTTTACATTTAGTTTTCACAATGGGCTGAATCTAACTGCTATCAAACAGCAGCAGGTCCCGTATTCAGGTTTCACATTTGCTAAAAGTAACTGGGACGCTTCTCGGCAGAACAGGACAAACAAGACAGCACAATGTCTGACTTACGCTCCGGGGCCTTGCCATGTCCACGTGATGGTGTCCTGGGGGCAAGAAATGAGTGGATGAAGCAGGGCTAGGAGTCAGGACCCAGGAATTCCTGTGGAGGCCACAGGGGCTCCTCCCTCCGCCCCTGTCCCTGCCCTCATCCTAGCCTTCCACTGACCCCAGCAATGCTGGTCTCCCCATCTTTCTAAGTCCACTCTGCGGCAAAGGAGAAGGCGGGTATTCACCACCTCTAGGTCCCCAGACCTCCCCCCAGATACACCCATCTCTCTTCCCACAGGTCCAAGGTCACCACTTCCAACCTCTACCTAAGACCCAGCCCCAACTCTCCTTTTCTGCCCTTCCCCTCTCGAGGTGTCCCTGGCAACTCCAATCTGCAATGAGCAGTCCACTTTGTCCATCTGCTCTCAGGCTTGCTCATGCAGGCCTGGTAAGCAGGGCCTGCAACACCTGCCTGCCTGTCACCATCACCCAGCCACATTCCATCCCATCATCCCCCGTACCCCAACTCCTGTGGGTCAGCCCCAGGCTTGGGAAGCAATAGAACAGGCCGCTGCAGGGCTGCGTCTCCTGCACCCCCATGCCAGCCCAGGGCCCCACGGGGGCACTTCAGACCCTCTCCATCCTCAGCCTCAGCAGCCACACCAGGCACCTAGGTAGGGACACTGGATAACAGGTGCCTGTTCTACCCTGACACTGGTCACTCACGTGAGCTTTTGCCTTCCACAGTCCTGACACCCCCTGCACGCCATCTCAGAGAACCCTGCAAACCCATGGCACAGGGTTTCCTGTCCCCCATGCTGCCCCCTCGGCACGAGTCTGTGCTCAAACCTGCCAGCAGTGGGGCTGCTCCTTCGGGGACGCAGCTGAGCACGTGACATGGACCCACAGCACAGGGCAAAGCAGAAGCTACGCTTCTCTGACTCCTGAGCCGAATGCTGCTAGAACCCAGTAAGAAACCCCACTTAAAATACACCCATGAAACGAACTTAAAGAATGGAAATCTAGAATTCTACACACCGATGTCAGATTCTCAAGAGAAGAGTGAATAAATATACCTCTTCAGTTTCAGCTGTGCTGTGAGAATAATTTTATCTGTCTGTCTGCTTGGCAACCAGTTCTGACTGACATTTATCTAATGGCTGCTCAGAGAGCCTCGACTGCGCCTGCCCACACCTGCAGGGATAGGGTCCGGTGTGCAGACTGCGGACCCTAAGGGCCTGGCCCAGAAGCCTCTTGTGTCCACAGATGTCGCGGGTAATTCTGCCACCATCTACACCAGGGACTCCAGAGCCCACTGTGCCCTGACCTGTGAGTTCCTTCCTTTGCTGTCATAAAGACACGCTGCGGTGGAGAGAAAGCTCCGTGTTATGAGCAGATGCACCTCACGTGTCCCCCTGGGGAACCACGCTGGTGCCTCCAGCGCCCAGAGGGCCCGGGACACGAGTGTGTGTGGACCTCTCTCGGCTGCAAGAGGCTTTTAGCTCATGAAGGCAGGAGGGCATCCACCAGATGGGGTTACACATAAGCGAGACACAGCCAGCATGGAAAGCATGCCACAGGGCACCTGGGAGGAAGGGTCGGCGTGGCTGCTTCCCAGATGTGGACACACAGGCCAGTGGGGCCTCGGCCGGAATCTGCTCTGAGGACCTGGGCAGGCTCTGCCCTTGAGCTGGGGGTCCCTCCAGATTGTTCAGGGGCTCTGAAGCCAAAACACCCCTTTTGTTCTCTTAAACAAACAAAACCTCTACACCCACCCAAGGCAAGATAAAGGCACACAAACCACCAAGTCACCTAAACCCTGTCTCCCTCGTCGCCTCAGCCTTTCAGAACTTAAGTATTCTTTAACATTGTCCTGGGATGTGAACCGGGCAGTGAGAGCTGCTGACAACATGGGGGGTGTGCTTCACGTGCAATGTCAGGACTGGTCCCGTGAGAGGAGGACCACCTCTTCCTGACCTGTGGAGGCAGGACTCTGTGCGGAATACTGCGGAATGTTCTGGAATACCGGGGTGAATCAGATATCTGGTGCGTCCAAACACCTTCCAGTTCTCACTCCCACGCCATTCACCTTAACGCGAATCCTCAGGAGAACAGACTCACCAGGTGATTTGGGTACCGCAGAACCACAGGCTGGACAGGGACTCCCGGGATAAAGGCACCTGCAGGAAAAAGGGACAAAGGAACACCACCTTACTGCCGCGGCGGCAGGGCCTGTGCCTGCACGTCTCAGGCTGGCCTCGGGATAAAACGGGGCTTCCCGCCAGGCCTTCCTGGGCAGCCGCGATGCAGCACCTGCAAGGCTCCCTCCACACCTGTGCTGGTGGAAAACACTCGGAGAACTCCGGGCTCGCGGCCCTGGCGGCAGGAAGCAGACGGGAGCGCCTGCAGGCTGAGCTGCACTTTGCTGGGACAGCCGAGAGGCTTGGTGGGAGTGAGGGTCTTCCCTACTTTCTCAAAAAGAAAACAACATAATTAAGAAAAACACATACCAGGTTTGAAGGTAATTAGGCAGGTCCTGTTGGTACAAGTTCCCTCTGGAAAAATCATTATCTTGAAATAAAAAAAAAAAGAGTTCAGCAATGAAGAGACATAATTCAGAGTTCACAGGTGCCAATTTTCCCCATCTAATTCACTACTGCTGACATAATTTGGACACTTTAATCATTTTCAGTTGAACAAGTCACAATGCATTATGGAAGTTTATGCTGATTTCCCCTCTAACACGGGATTTATTAGAATTTGGATGCAACGCAAACCGACAACAGCACACGCCTTCTCAGACCAGGGGCCTGCAGATGGGCACCCATGGTCCCCGCCCCCCAGCTGCCACAAGGACTAGGCACAACTGCACAGAGTGAATGTGAGTGGGGAGCAGACGTCCCACAGGCAGAGCAGAACGTGGGCGCACAGATGACAGTCCTCGGCTAAAGGACTTGGGACTCAGGATGGCCCTGGGGTGCTGGCCGGGCAAGTGGAAACATGGACAGAATCTGCTGTCCTTCCCCACGGGACTTCCAGTCACTGACTTGTACTGACTTCTAGCGAAGGAGCATAAACTTCCCCCACTGCTGAAAATAGAGCCCAGGTGGGTGCTTTCAATTTGGGATCCTGAAGAGAAGACCGTCTCCAGGTGGCAGTGAGCCAGCATGAGTCCAACCCAGCTGTGCCCAAGGGTGTGGCAAGCAAGCTGAAGGAGGAACGGGAATGACCTGTGCTTGTAGGGCTGGCACTCAGGGAACCACTCCGAGGGGCTGCCCTTGGGCACAGGCTCCGAGAGCCAGCCCCCACCCCCCACGTCAGTGTTTCCCAAGAGGCCAGAACCCAGAATCCTGTGGGATTGCCAGCTTCTCAATGTCGGCTCAATGGAAAAGAAGAAAAGTACAGCATGGGTCAAACATGCCCACAGCCACCACCAGCCGAGGCCAGCGCCTCACAGCCTGGGTCAGGAAGCAGACCCATGACAGGCCACGTGGCCCGGGCTGCCCAGAGGCAGTGCAGGCTTCTATTCAGCGGGCCACGCACCACTCAGCCACGCAGCCACGCTGACCTCGGGCAGGTTAGCAGCTCTTTCCGACTCAGAGCTTATAAAAAGGTTTGTTGCTAATAAAGATGATCAAGGGAACCTGAGATGCAGATCTGAATGGTTTCTCCTTATTTCTTTAAATTTTAAAATTCCAGAACCAAAAGTACCTATGTAGCAGATTCTTAGATTTGCACACTCATCAAAACTAAAAGGAAACTAAACACATCCCGCCCCCAGGGAAGGCAACTTCTGCCCCTTTTGTTTCTTCCCCACCCCCATCTTTAAGTTTAGTCTTTTGGAATAAGCCTGCTGGAATGTGAGCAGGGCTGCGTTACCTGCGGCCACTTGCCCTTTGACTGCGCCCGTCTCCTGATCTCCTCCACGGTCCTCCTGCGGGAGTCCTGGTCTGACCGGGACACGAAGACCGGCCGTATGTACTTTATCAGAGCTGCAGGAGAGGGCGAGGCATCATGTCGGGGTGCACCGCCTCCGCCCCAGCAGGCTGGACGACAGGCGGGACCCCCATGTGTCCCGAGGGCTGCACTACGGGCTGGGCGAGGATCCACGCCCGACCACAACACACAGACTCCAGACTGCTGGAAAGCAGTGAGAAAGGGAGGGGTGACGAAACTGCTCCCTGCAGCCCATGGGAGGGTCCTCTCCAGTCCAGGCCAGACCCTGAGCTTGGACGTCCAGCCTCCAGAACTGTGAGAAATGAACGCCTGTTGTTTAAGAGCCGCCCTGTTGTGACCCTTTGTGACCACAGCCTGGAGAGATGCCACCTGGCCCACATTCAATCAAGTCGACATTGGTAGCAACTATTTTGCCAACAGCAGTGATGCACTGGACCTTTCCTCAAAATGTCTGTCTTATCAAAATAAAATCCACCCAACAGTCTCCAATACAACTGTCGAATGAACACTAATGTTGTTAGGTGCCACGTGGGAACTCAGAGCAGGTGGATGAAGCAGGGGCCAGTGGATGCCCCTGTTCCCGTAGCCCATGCCCCAGCATCGCCTGCCTCTGCCTGACCAGCCCTGCTCCGGAACCCAAGTGAAGTTTAAAGGCAGAGAGAGAGGCTGGTGGGCGAGGAGGAGAGAAGAGGCAGGGCTGGGGTGGGACGGCTGGAGAAAGACCCAGGCAGTTGAGAACCTGGCACAGGCTGGCCAGCCCTCCAAGGGGCACCATGGACAGCGCTTGAGCTGGCCTGGGGTGGGCCAGGCTGGGCATGTTTTCACCTGTGAAGTGAGCGGACCAGGTCGAGTGCCCTGGGTTACTTACAGTTCCCACAGTGACGGTAACTGTGCTCAGTGGTGACCCTAAAAAGACGTGTCCACGTTGTAACTCCCAGAACATTTTAAAGAAAAGGTCTTTGTAGATGTAATTAGGTGAGGATCTCGAAGTGAGATTATCCAATAACAAGTGTCTTTATAAGAGACACAGAGACATAGACACAGGGAGGGGCCATGGGAAAACGGAGACAGAGGCTGGAGTGACTCAGCCACAAGCTCAGGGACGCCTGGAGCAAGAGGAGCTGGGAGAGGCAGGAAGGACCCTCCTGATCCTGGCGTCCCCTAGGGAGCTCAGCCCTGAGACACCTTGATGAGGAGGCTTCTGGCTCCAGAGTGAGAGCACACATTTCTGTTGTTTTAAGCCACCAGTTTTGGTGATCTGTCACGCAGCCTAGGGATGCTCACATGCCTGGGTTTACAGCACAGTAACCAGGGCACTGGGCTGGAGCTACTGAGCTGTTCCCAGACTTCTGTATGGAATCTGCTGTGATAGAACTTGAAGAAGTACTTCAATGAGTTATATTTGAGGGCAATAGTGTGCTAGTAAAAAGTAAAAACCACAACAATTGCTATTACAGAGGAGACCACAAAGAAGGAAAAAAACAGGGACGCGAGACCCAGTGCCTATTCCATGTGGGAGTGACCGGCACTAACCAGCAGGCTGGGGGCTCCCTCCCTCCAGTGGGTGGGGAGGGGTCTTACTCACTTCCCCATATGGGAATGTCCCTGCTCTCTGCCTTCATCACAATGGAGGACATGGTCATGGTGACAGGAATGGCATCGAAGTAGGAGGAGTGTGGTGCCAGGGTGAGGATGGCTGCCTCGGTGGGCAAGGCCTGCTGCCCCTTCACGGCCACCCAGTGGAAGCCGCCGATGAACCACATGGTACGCATGATGGCCTTGAGCAGGAAGTCCACGACCCTGCAAAAGAATGTGCACGTCACATGAGGCCACGCGGTGGGTCCTGGCCCCGCCCACCTCGTTAGGCACACGCCAATCATAAGGGGCCAGTCACAGGGAGACCGGCCCTGGGGTCTCAGTGCTGACCTTGCTTACTCATCCAGGGCCAACTCATACTTGCAACAACTGTTACTGAAATGTCCTCAGAAGGGGGAAAAGGTACTGTTCCCTTTATTTAAATGTGCAGTGGGAGGTCTTCTTCATTCATTTATTCAGGAAAATCGAGGGCCAACTCTCCTGCATTGCTCAGCAACTTTAAGATAACACATGACCCAGGAATATAGAACAGGGGTCAAATTATAGACACTGATACCTTAAAGGTCAGAAAGATATTTACTAGCATTCTAAATATATAAATACATTTTAATAGATAAATCATTAAAACACCTAATGTACATATTAAATTGTGACACAGAGCTGAGATTAGCAGTAGAGGCCTGCGTTAAACTCCCCAATCTTATCTCCCACAGGTTGTCTGAGGGTCCCAGAATCAGATGTCATGTTATTAAAATGAACCTTTTCTGGATGTAATTAGATAAACAATAAATGTGGAAGATAAAATAAAAACCAGCCTAGGTCAACTGAATTTATTTCCTGTTTATTTTTTTTTAACATACGAGGATTTTGGTGTTTAAGTCTGTGCATCCCCTTTCGCGGTAACCTCTGGCAATGACAAAGGAGATCACTATTCGACGTGTCACTGAAGCCACATGTTGGCCAGTGCCCTGGGAAGTGCGTCCCCGGGGCTGCAGGCGCACCAGCCGATGGGGAGAGGGAGTCAGCTTCACAAGCAGCCACATCTCCCTCGGCCGCTGGTTCACCTGGGCGGTCAAACTGGGCAAGGTCACTGCAGAAACACCAGAGCCTCAAGCCTCACTGGACTGACCTCCCATGAGGCTTGAAAACCCTCAAGAAAACTCCAGAAGACGAGGCCTGACTGCTCTGAGCAGTCACCGGTCGCCAGAAGAGCGCAGGGCCCTGAGAAGCCGCTGGGAACGTCTTCGTCTGTGATGAACAGTGACTGAGCTGCACACGGGGATGCCGGGACCGAGCGCAAAGCTTTACCGCTAGAGCCAGTGGGACTGTGCAGGCACACGCTTGCAACTGTTTGTCCCACCGCACGTGTTACATGCACATTATGGTTCACAGTAGCGACGTGCACAGACACGAAAGCTGACAAACGCCCAGTGACGCATGAGGAGGAAGAAGGAGGCTGCGAGGAGGAAGGAACAGGGCTGTGGAGGAAGCTGCCGTGGGAACAGGAACCGTCCTGGGAAGGTGGGTTCGGGGCAGAAGGGAGAGGAGCGCTGTTTTTAAAAAGTGGAGATCAAATCTCGATCTTTCTATTAAGGGCACACCCGCCATCTCAGATCAAAGCTCAAATAGCCCACAACAAAAATATGAGGTGGGGGGGGTGACCCGACAATTCTCCGAAGGTCTTAGAGGAATTCCATCCCCACTCAAAGTGCAGAAGGCTGCAGGGATGCCGGCCTCGGAGCACAGCCCTCTCACTCTCTCACTGCTCGACGCTGGGGCCCAGCGCCGCTCACACTAAGGCTCAGCCCGCGGTGACAGGCCCAAGGTGCCCGAGCTTTCCCAGGGGCACATGAATCGGGACACAGATCTACCTACACAAGGGCAGGGACCTCCACCTTCTGCTCCACCCTCCACCCATCACACATGTGGACAGCTTAGAATCTGAGATCTGGGCAGACCCAGGCATGTGACAGGGCACAGACTATGAGCCAGAGATCCACAGAGCTGGCTCAGAAGGGGGAGGGGGCTAAAAACTCACACTGTCATCAGTATCGTTACAGAAGGTCAAGAACGAGGCCCTCTGAAAAGTGCAGGGAACACGAAAACACTCTTGGAAATCAATGGTCTCACTGCAGAAATGACTGATTCATGAGAAAGTCTGGAAAACAAGGAGCAGGAAATCTCCCAGAACAAGCAGAAAAGAGGAGGGAAGGGGGACAGACTACAAGGCAAGAGGAGAAGAGTTTCTCTGAGCTGAATGAAGATGTAAATCTTCTCACCCTGTCAAGGTGCTGACCAGAATGAGCTTTTTAAAAAGTCTCATACTTAGACATCTCCTTCAGGAATTGTTGGAGTGACAAAGGACAAGAAAGACTCTAAGGCCTCCCAGTGAGGAACAGAGGTGTCCTAGCACCAACGTTGTAGGTGGCACAGGCAGCGGACCCACATCTTCAGAGCTCTGAGGACATAAGATTTGGAACCTTTCAAAAAATTTTTAAAGATTTTATTTATTTTTAGACAGAGGGGAAGGGGGAATAAAGAGAGGGAGAGAAACACCAATGTGTGGTTGCCTCTTGCGCGCCCATAATTGAGGCCCTGGCCCGTAACTCAGGCATGTGCCCTGACTGGGAATCGAACCAGTGATCCTTTGGTTTGCGGGCTGGTGCTCCATCCACTGAGCCACACCAGCCAGGGAAGGTTTGGAACCTTTAATTCTATTCCCAAACTATCCATCAATTGGGCAGGGAGAGGGAGATCACAGATATTAGCAGACACGAAACATGTCTGAGTTCTTGTATGTCCCCCTTCTAAGAAAAGAATCAGACACACCAGAAAGTCTTGGACAAAAAAACAAGAAAAAGCAACAGAAACAAGCCCAGGAAATAGCAGATGGTGCCCAAGAGGGCAGCAGACACGAACTGAGTGACACACACTAGGAGAACAGGGTCCCAGCAGCAGCGGTGACTACGAGGCCTACGCTCAGGGCTCGCTATGCTTTTGTTAAGAGGCAAAACAAAAGGACAAAATCGTGCAAAATAAAAAAAAAAAGTTCAAGGAAGGAAAGTTCAAACACAAAGCCAGCTAATGTGCCCATAACTTGGAGAATCACAGGTGTGGGAAAGGAACGTCTACCACCATGACCATCATGGGAGCGTGTACTAACTCACCACCAGGTGGCACTGCAATGTGAGACCGTGTACAAATGCACCTAGCTGCCTCCTGCCATGTAATTAAGGGTCTGTCCTCAACAGACCAAGTAACAGGTCTTTTCTCGGGGTCACGGTGCCTGCGGGAGACAAACTATAAGCAGGGGGTGGAAACAGCAGAGTGGGACCTCTAAGGGTGGGCCGCAGACTTGCCTCCCACCACCCGCTCTCCTTCACTACTCCCTCCATGCAATGTGTACTGAGCACCCACTCTCTGCCAGGCATGAGGGCACACCAGGGAACCCAGGCAGAAAACCCTGCCCACCTGCAGTTCACTCTCTAGGGTGGGAAATGAGTTTTTTAAAAATTTAGTGAATCATGGAGTAAATCAGAATGAGGTATTGTCCATGAAACAATACAAATAAAAGGAAAGCAAAGTCAGGAGGGTCAGGAACAGCAGAGGGAAAACTCCTGAGCACAGACATACAGTAATGAGCTAACCCTGTGCATATCTGGGTGAAGCACATCAAAGGGAGAGAACAGCCTGTGCAAAGGTCCTGGGGTGGGAGTGCATGTGAGAGCTGAAAAGACAGGAGTGTGGTAGAAGAGAGGAAGGAAGACAGTGGGAGGGGTGACAGATCATGAGGGCCTTGCAGGTGCTGATGGGAAGGGGAGTTTTACTCTGGGGTTCCTGGACACAGAGCTCCTGCAGGGCTGAGGCAGAGGACAGCCATGCTCTGACTCCATTTGTAGAGGAGCCTTGACTGCTGTGTTGACATGGAGAAGCAGGAGAGCAGCTGACAGGCTGCATTGACACCTGATCCAGAGACAGTGGGACCAAGTGGAGGGTCAAGTGCATTCTGGAGGTGGAACCACTACATTTCCTGATGGTGGGAAAGATGTGTGTGAAAGAGGGAAGGTCTTAGTGACTCCTGGGCCTGGCCTGGCCACGGACAATATGAAGTTCCACCGATGGAGGTGGGGCTGTGGCTGGAATAGGTGGGGAGATGGAAGCCTGGAAGCTCTTTTTGGGGGCATTGAATTGGAGACCACCCACACAGGTAAGCTCTAAGGTGGGCTAAAGAGAGGTCTGGGACAGAGGAAGGAGCCTGGGAGTCGCCTGTGGAGAGTTGCAGACATCCTAAACTACAGGAGCTCACCGGGAGAGCACAAGGACTCACTGCAGCCAAGGTCGGGGAGAGGTGGATGCAGCCAGCAGGACATGATGGGCCCACAGCGGGGAAAGGGCCACGGAGGTGAGGGGATGACTGGACACTGAGGAGACAGTGTGTCTGGGTGGAGGGAGCATCCTGACACCGAGCCCTGGGGTTGACTGTGGGGTGTTGGTCCCTGAATATGCAGGCGTGTGAGGAGTGGAGCAAGTCCACCTGGATCTTAAGATCCATGTGGTCTTGGAGACTACTGATCTGCATATTTCAAATGGTTTTGCTATGAAAGGGAGCAAATGGACCATGGGAGAGGGGACAGCTGGCCTGTGCATCGATGGGACTACCCCAGGGAGTGAAGCATTGGCAGTTGAGGATGAACAGCATGAGTCTTGGGCCACATCCTGGAGCTGCAAGGAGCTTCAAGCTCAATGCTGGGCCAGGCTGGCTATGGTAGGGATGGTCCCTGGGCAGTAGGCGTGGAGGCCGCGCTGGGCTGCTGATGTGAGAGGCATGTAGAGGTTGCTGGGCTTCTCTGAGGCAATCCTAAGCTGAGACCCTGGGGTGGGGGAGGTTTCCAGGAGAGCAGAAGAGCAGAGGAAAGCTAAAAGTAAGTTCGAGTCCAGGCTCCAGCCTCCAGTGGACACATGGCACCAGGAGTTGTCATGAAGATAGACTCAGATCTGAGAGCAGAGTCCCCACATGAAGCACTCAGGACTGAATCCTGTCCCCCAAACTCCTATGTTGAAGCTTTAATCCCCAATATGACTGTGTTTAGAAATAAGATTAAATGTGGTCATAGGGAGGGGCTCTAATCTGATAGGACCAATGTCCTCTTAAGAAGAGATCCAAACTCTCTGTCCTGTGAGGACCCAGCCAGAAGGTGGCACCTGCAGCCAGGAAGAGGCCCTCACTGGGGACCCGACCAGGCTGGCCCCCTGACCTCTGACTTCTAGAATCCAGCCATGAGAGCCTGTTGTTTCGTCTCCCAGCTGGCGGTTCTAGGTTAAGGCAGCCTGAGAGGACTAAGACACACTCCTTCCCCCACAAGTGTCCAAAGGGTCAGCATCGAGACCCACCATTGCTGTGGGTCCGCCTGGCCTGGCTCTGGTGTCAGTCTGCTGGTCAGGTTTTGCAAGATGATGCTACAGTTTTCACAACAGTGTGTGTTTGGAAAGTAACTTAGGGTGCCTTTTGCAAAAGTGTGTCCTTCCTCCTTTCATTAAAAAACCTAAGATTTTTATTTTAGGAACTTCTGGATGATACTAACTTACATTCAGGGAAGTGCTCCCTAATCTAACACGGGTCTGCTCAGAAGCGAACGGCTGTGCGCAGAATGAAGGGCCCCTCCTCCCTGCTGACTGCACCGCGATGCTCCACGCTGTGTGCAGGGGCAGGAGCGCGTATGCTCTGAGCCCCAGTATTTTAAAGCCTGCTTCCTCTTGGCTCCCCCGGTCCCACACTCGGCCCCTCTGTCGCTGTGTCTCCCTCTGAGGAGTTCCATGTTCAGAGTTTGTTCTGCCCTGAGCACCGCCCCCAGCTCAGGGCCTGGCATTAGCGAGTTTTCCATAATACTGCTGCACGGAGACCCTGAGGGCTGTGCCGTGGGAATGCAGTCTGAGTACCTGTACACACATGTGCATGCACACACACAACACACACACAGATACACACGCACATACACATGTGCAGGTGCATGCACACCCGCACACACATGCTGGTGGTGCGCGTGAACACACATTTGTACACATGTATGCACATACCCGCTCACACGTGTACGCAGACATGCACACAGAGAAACACACACATACATGTACATACATGCACACAGAGAGAATGACACACAGCCTCTGTGGACCTATATGCCCGAAGTGCTCGTGAAACTGGACACCCTGTGTCTCCTTGTGTTTGGCTCTCCACACGCATAGGATGTACACAAGAGGCATCTGTGAGGCAGGGCTATGGGAACTGTTTGCTATGGCCCATTTATCACTCGATGAGGCCAAGTGGATTATTCACAGACAAGAAACGCTTCCTGGAGTTGGTCTAAGGAATGGACACCAGACCAGATCTATTTGGAAAAGACAGAATCTGCAGCTGGGAGAGGAGGATGGAGGCAGGGGGAGCTCTGCCTAAGAACAGAGCAGAAGAAACAAGAATTTACACAAAAAGTGCTGGGAAGTGTTATTTTCCTGCCATTACTAAAATCCCAAACTTTTAATCAAATCACTTGTAATTTGTCAAAAACTACAAAATCCCTGCTTTCTAGCTATGGTTCTCAACCTTCCAAAATGGAAATCCTGATTCCTATTTGGTCTAGATTTATTTTGCTCCATTATGTATTTGATACTAAATTTATATTTTACAGTAATAACATTAAAAAAAAATACCACTTGCAAAAAATGTGCTCCGCAAAGGGAAATTAAAAATCCTGAAAGGAGAAACTCGGAGGCTCGGTGGTGCCGCCCCCGTGCCGCAGGGGCCGCAGGGGCCACCAGGCCCAGCAGCACGCGCTCACTGGCTCACTCTCTCCGACTCCCTGCTCCACCATTCACGTACTCACCCACTCCTCCCACTCACTCTTTCATTTGGGAACTACCGTCCAGCACACCCAGGCCATGCACCACGCTTGGGACGGAGTGGGGAGACGGCCACAGCCTGCCTTCAGACCTCCTAGGGAGGAAGGGAGACTGTGGTCCAGTTGAAACCGAGAATGGTCTGAGAAATGAAATACCATGAGGACGAGTACGTGAAGGGTCGCATGGACACCCAAACCATCCCTAGGCCAGGCCACAGCACGTTCAACAACAGCTCAGCACACCCTCGAACCTCTGCCTTGTGTGTAATTGCTGTCTGACCGGGGCACATGGGTGTTAGAACCCACACTCAGGACAGGGACCAGTCGCCACACCCTCCCCTGAATGTCAGTGTACCTGTGGCTCCGACACTTTCCAGAGGACAGAGGATGAGCTCACCCACTCAACCCGCACTGGCTGGGCAGCAAGTGCGTTAGGCGTTGCGGGCCATGTGGCCTCTGTCACCACTACCTGGGTCTGCATCACTGCAGCCTGGACAGCACATAAACGAGTGGGCGTGGCTGTGTCCCAATAAACCTTTATTCACAAAAAATGAGCAGCAGCCAGACTTGGCTGTGGGTCCTTTGGTGGACTCCGTCCACTGAGCTAACAATGCTTCTACTTCTGAGCAAACCACTCGAGAATCCTTATGAAAAACTGAAGATGCCAAGACATGGAAGGGTTATCAGCACTTGAGTTCTCAATAGGAATGAAGTCTTTTAAGACACTAAAGATACCAAAATCTTCTGACATAGCAGCTTTAGGCACTTAAATCAACAGGAAAACAGTGACTGATTTAACTTTTTGAGGTCCACGTTGGGTCTTCAGCTGACACGTGTTCACATGTCCACCTACAGGACACCGGGGTTTCTAACATTTATGACGTACAAACAAGGGCGCACTTAGGTCTCCAAAGCCAGGAGGGACACTCGACCCTGCAGAGGCCACACTGGGGGCGGTGGGTGGAACATATGCCCCCTGGCATTTGGGGGCCTGGAAACATGGGAAACGAGGGATCTCTGTGCTCGAGGCATGGAAATAGCAGTCACACGGCTCGACGGGCCCTGTTAGAAGCTGGAGACCTTGGCAGGGGTGTGGCAGGGAGGGAGCTGCTGGCCTCAAAGGACTCGGCCGGGGCAGCAGTGTCCCCACTGGGAGAGCACAGCCCGGGCACACACTGCCTCAGGGAGGGGAGGACGGACGGGACCACACTGGGGGTCCGGAGCCGTGAGAACGAAGAAACGGCTCTGTGACCCCCCCATCAGAGCATCACGGGCGAGGACTTACTTCCGCCACAGGGCCAGGGGCTGCTCCGGGTCCCTCTCTGCGGGTCCCAGGGAAGCGATGAGCGCGAAGGGCCAGGCCAGCAGCATCATGAAGGCGGCAAGCAGCAGCCGGATGGGGAAGAGCGTCAGCGTCATGACCGCAATCTGGGGAGACAGACTGAGGTCATTCCAGCAGCAGTCACCCGGGAACCCCTCCTCTGACTCCTCCTGTGGAAGCTGCCCAGGAGCTGGGGCTGGACCTGCCCCAGCCGGGGTGCTGCTCTCTCACAAATGGCTGGGCGAGGCAAGCAGCAGCGACGTCCTACCCAGGGCGACCTGCTGCCCCACCTCCCCACTCCATCCTCAAGTCATCCTGAGAGTCGGCTGAGGAATGGGATGGCGAGCTCGCTCCTGGAGTCAACAGCCCTCTGTCCCGATGCCCACGCCCTCAGGAAGCCCCGAAGCTGTGCCTTATGTGACATAAGGATGCTTTTGTGGCACTGAGCATCTGTGAAGTGGCAAGATAGCAGGTATAGAGCTGGCAAGACTGGACTACGAGGAGGACCAGGGAATTTGGGTGGCTTTCCAGCCCAAGGGAGCCCAGCAGCGAACGTGCCACCACAGGTCTCAATGGGGGACAGTGGGAAGGCAGGTGGGGGCTCCACGGAGAAGGGCAGGCCCCACAGGTGAGGGAACAGTGCCAACACAGGGTGGAAGTGAGGGACACATGGGTTCGGCAGAGTGGTCAAGCTGGAGAGAGTCGCGGGGGGACCAGCAGCTGCCACTGAAACACAAGTACGTCCGTGCACTAAGTGATGCTCTGGCGCTGCACCAGCCGGCACTCAGGTGGTCAGGCAGAGAGGGACCAGGACAGGATGAGAGATTTAAACACTGACAAAGGCATCATGATGCCCAGATGCAGGGCTTATTTCCAATAATTTCAAATACGCAGGTTTGATGCAGAGAAGACGAGAGACAGGAGAAGGTCTCCGGTGAGGTCTCAACCCAACAAGCCTGAAAGGACCCTCCCCGCGGCATTTGCTGGGTCTCTGCCACCCGCAGCTGAGCGCACGCTGGCTGTTCCTCCGGGCTCTGCAGAGTCCCTCGGGCTCCCGACCAAGACCGGCGCTGCTCCACATGATACCATGCCAGCCACGTGCGTAATCTTTAATTTCCTAGTGGCCACATGTATTTAAAAAAAAAATACATGTGATGAAATTAATACATAGTTTATTTAACCCAACACACCTGAAAGATCACTACAGTGTGTACTGAATACAAAAAATACGAGAGTGCCCACACATTTTTCAGGTCTTGGAAATCCAGCGTGAGTTTGATGCTTACAGGGAGTCCCAACTCACGCTCGCCATGTTTCAAGTGCTCAAAAGCCACTTGTGGCTGAGGCTGCCTGTTGGACGGTGCAGATCTGATAACCACGTTTTGCTAATGATGGCAACGTTTAATGGCCCTTCTCTCCTCCAGTTTCAGGGGCGGCGTACCGGCAGCCCAGCCGGAGGCTCCTGTTTCAGTGTGAGGTTGAACAGGAGCAGCGACAGCCGACCTGCTGCCCTACTGGCGCTGGAGACAATGCTGCTTCTCATTACGTGGGTGCTGGTTCCAGGCTGTCAGTAAATGTCTTTCACTGGTGAATGCACCTCCCATTCCTGGCTCTCTGAGAACTGTGATTTGCTTTAATTCGTGAGTGGGTGCTGGACTACATCACAGGTCTTCCCTGCATCCAGTGGGTAATCCTGTGCCTGTCCTCACTCACCATTCATGACGTGTTCATAGCCTGTGTTATGTTGAAACTTTGGCTACAGTTCTGGGAATCGACACGTGTGGTTTCTTTTTTAGCAGGAATCCCTGGGTCTGCCTGTGACTGTGCCTCTGAGACTGAGTCATCGCCGGAACCTAGGTGATCTGACCCCAGGTCCCCTCCCGTGCTGCCTCCTCTGGGTGGATCCTGTGGGAAGGACATTAGGATTCCAGCCAGCTGGTGGATAAAAGATAAAGATAAAAGAAATTTATCTACAGAGATTTCTGACTGCTGTCTCAATGTTTCTAAGGCTAGTGTTTATCAACATGTCACTTTTTTCTTGATTTCATTTCAGTGCTTTTGTCAGTGGGGAAATCTCGGAAGTCCTCGGAGTTCTCCTCCCCGACCGTGCCTTCCCGTGTGTGACTTCAGGATAACGCAGTGCAGCGCCCTTGCCGTTTCTTGTGACTTTCCATCGGTCCTGATCTACGGTCTCACTGTTAACACATCGGTGCCTTCCACGACTTTTTAGCCCGTGGTGACAGATATTCTTCTGCTTTATTGATCGGCTTACAGACCCAGTTTGATGTTTCCCTGGTCTCTACTGGGTTCTATTCAGTCACATGGACTCTGGCTCTTGCAAGAGTCTCTCCTACTCTGAGTTTATGCTAACAGTCTATTTCACATCTTGCAATAAAAGCCTGGAGCATTAATTTGAGAAATATTTTGTTTCCCTATATTCACAATGAGAACACATAACTTTCTCTAAGTACCTCTTTAGTTTAATCTTACAAGTTTGTAGCCTTTCCTTAATTTTTAACACTTAGTTTAAAGTATGTCCTTTTCCATCCTTTGTGATTACTTTATAATTCTGTTGCAGAAGGAAAAGGAGGATACAAGTCTGTAGGTGACACTTCCCTCCTGTTCCCGAGATGTGACCCCCACTTCCCACACCCTCCTCACTGCCCGCCCCCGGGGGGCCCTCGCTGTTGGGGTGCCGGCTGGGAGCTCAGCATATCTGCTCTGCTGTTAAAACTGACAGCTGGCCCCCCTTCTCAATCTGCAGAGAAATCAAGTTACTGGAGAGTTTACTCTGTTCCCATAAAGCACTGTTTGTCCGGCGCCTGTGCTGCAGACGGAGTGAACGGGCACAGAAACTGGAAATCTGAGCAAGTCCGCGCACGTGCAGGCGTGACGTCTACACCACGCCCGGCTCTGCAGGCATGTCCTGTTTCCAGGGCAGTTTCTGCTGCAAATCATGGACCGCAACAACCGTGTCTCATGGTGTACCCAAACTGCAGGCCCGCTGCCTGCTGCTGCAAAAGCCAACACTCGAGAGACAGGTGTTGACGTGAAGGAGAGAGGTTTATTTTCAGGTGCCACCACCTGGAAGATGGGGGACTCACATCTCAAAGCCCATCTCCCATCTCAGTGGAGGCGGAGGTTTTTGTAAGGAGGGAGCGGGGAACAGAACAAAGAGATCAAGGAGGGGGTTGACAAGTTCTCCACGTGCGGACGAGCAGAGTCCATTCCAACAGGGCAAGTGACGGTTCCGTGGGCGTCAGCCTGGTTTAGTCATCCTGGATCCACCCAGAGCTGGGATGCCTGAAGGTGAGAGTCTTTCTCTTTCACAGTTAGTCTTCCCAGGGTTCGAATACAAACATGCTGTTCATCCATAAGCTACATATTAGTCAGAGTCCCCATGTACAGAAACAATGTCAAAAGAACAGTGGAGGGCGCTACAATTTCCCTCCCTTACAACGGGGCTCCAGAGAGAGCGCATGGTTTCCAGCAGCCACCCCATGCATCTGCGGACTGGGACGGAGGCAGCGCTGCATTCCTTCTGGACCAACGGGTAGAAGCTGGCCAGACCTGGTCAGGGCACCTGAGCCTGCCCAGCACCCTGAGTGGGGCTGGAGCCCTGCTGTCCAAGGTGTTTGGTTAATTAGCAACGCAGGTTCCTGTAGGCTGGCCAGTGGCCACGGGTTCACTTGGCCACTCCATGCAGGACACGATGTGTGAACCTCAGACAAGGCATTAGTGCTCCTGCTCCCGTACACATCACAGAGGGCACAGTCTGGTTTCTAAGTGAAAACCGGCTGACTTCAGCAAACAGAAAAGCCTCTAGTGAGGTGAGGAGTGGGCAGGTGGGGACATAATGTAGACTCTGGTGAACTGCCTCGCCTGGGGGACGAGGAAGGAGGTGCTTCTATTGGGGGTGTGTATGTATTAAATATATATATTTATAAATACACATATTTATATATTTGTAAAATATATATAGTGCTGTGTAAACTGCACTCCACAGGGTGCAGGGGGCTCTGCCCTCACCTTGCCCAAGCACATGGCCTGTGTGCTCTCTGCCCAACTCAGCCTTGACCCCAGGAGGCAGAAACCATCCCCAGGAAGGGGAGGACTTGAAAGGTAGCTCCTTCCATAATCTTCTGTGGGCTCTGGTTTCTTGTTCTGAGAATATGGCTGCCCCCCGGTTGTGCCCTCCTGTCCTCCCGCACCTTCTGGCCCACCTTATAGGCTCTGTTGCCTGCATCCATCCCAGACCCAGCAACCAGCCTCCCTGCGTCCTCTTTCCCTCCCCCACCCTGCCCATGCAATCTGGCCAAGGGCCTTAGCCTCCCCAGGCTGACCAGGTGACAGAGCAGCCACGACAGCCACGTGGACATACACAGCTCTAGTGGGGCTGAGAAAAGAAAGGGTAGCCCTAGGAAGGAATCCCCAGAAAATCCTGGCTGGACTGAAAACATACAGAACAAGAAACATCTGACAAAAACGGAGCTGCTGTGCTGTTTCCAGGCAGCTCCAGCCGAATACCCGGCGTGTACTGTAATTAGTGACCAGGCTGGCCGTGGTGACTGTCCCCCGAGGCGGCTGTGCTGCCTTCCTTGGCCGGCCCAGAGGGTGAGCCCACGGCTTGACCAGGTCCTAGTATTTGCTCTCCATCAGGAGGAGCAGGGCGAAGGGATGCCCCAGGGAGAGAGGTCAGGTGATGGCCCACACCCCAAATGAGCTCTGTGCTGGAGACGGACACAGACACCTTCGCCCGGGGGAGGTCCTCCTGGGCCTGCTCCCACCAGAGCCCCTCTCACAGGGGCCCTTCTCCCCAGGGAGGCAGGATGGCACCTGGCAGATGGCACTATCGCGGGCCAACTGGGGCGTTGGCCGAGAGTGGGAGGACTTTGCTCCCTGGTGATGAGTGGCTGGTGTTCCAGGCACTGGGGGCCAGTCTCGAAGGTGGCAGAGGCAGCGCTGTGTTGGGGAGAACGCTGTGGATGGGGAAGGAAAAGGAAAAGGCTAGTGGTGCAGGGATCTGCCTTCCTCTCGAGCTGTTGGCGACAGCTGCAGCCCTCCCGTTATTAACAGGAGTCCCAGCCACCGTCCCAAGTGCCAGGTAGTCCCCCTTCTCGTGAGCTCGATGAGGGTTTGTAACACAATCCTATAAGGCTCTACACTTACGAGTCCCTGGCTGAGTTACTTAACTACTGAAAACTGGCTGTGATAAACTGTCCCATTAAAAAGGGGTTTAACAGGAGTAACACTGACACACGTGGCCACAGCACGTCTGTGTTACTGAGTGGCCGATTTAAACTAGATCTGAAGGTGAGGCACCCATCCCAACCCGAGCACTTCATGTCAACCCACACATTCCATCCAGGGCCCCCAGCAGAGAACTCCCGGTGGTGAAACGCCCAGGTGCAGGGAGAAGTGTGCGGGCTGCCCTCGGCCTCTAAACACCTACAGGACCCAAGGCTCCAGGCTCCGTGGATTCCGGGCTGGGGTAGAAAGCGTAGGAAATGAACCTGGACACTGTAGTGCAGCCACGATCAGGAAGGCCGGCGAAGGCCCCCGACGTGGGAGCCCACGCCGCAGAAGGAGCAGTTTCAGTGTCGCTCACAATCCATGCTACGACTGGGCTTCATAGAGGCTTACCACATGGCCTGTCATCACAGGCACACGTGCACACACACATACACACGTGCCAGGGTCCTCTGCATGCCAAGGACCTCACACGCCCAGTCGCCAGGACTGGGAAAAAGTAAATTCTGTCATTTAAGCTGCCATCTGTGGTACTTTGCTAGGACAGCCCAAGCTAAAACACTTGGAAAACGACTGAGATTTCCCATGACAAGGAGTATGAGTGACAGTTCTCGCCACCCGTTCCCAGTGAGTTCACCTGACCCATCAGCCCGGATCTCCGAGGCACCTGTGGCTACAACGCCTGGCTCAGATGCGCCCAGCACTGGCTCCGAGGCCGCTGAAGTCACTGGTGTTGTCTACATGCGTGTCGGGCCAAGTGCCTCGTGTTTCATAACCAACAAGGAACCACTGAGATGCTGGTTAGGAAGCAAGGGTCTCTACAGCATGTGGGTCCCCTTTGTCTCCACCCAAGCTGTCCCTGTGCCAGGCGGGGTCACTGCAGTGAAACACTCGCTGGCTAGGAGTGGGCAGGCCAGCCAGGGCACTGCAGCGCTCTGTGCCCTCCAAGCACGCACACTGGAGCGACAACACGCTGAGGGACCCCAGCCAGCCGTGGAAGATTCCAGCAACACCTGCAGCCAGGAGAGCACAAGGGGAGGAGGTGACTGCTCCAAGGGGAGAGGGCGCCGGCAGCCCCAAGAACACTGCGGACGTCCGGACTCTCGGGGCCAGTGGGCCCACCCATCACCAGTCAGCACGATGGCGGGCAGCTTTCAGGGAAAGCGCTCCTGAAGGTGCGTTCCCATGCCAGTGCGTTTCCCTGTGGAAGAAGCAGTGAACCGCCACTCCGAAGGGCTGTGACAACACCCTCACGACACACTGAAGAGACGAGTTCCCCGTAGAACATGCAGGCACCTCCGTGCACAACAGTGCCTGCTGGCCGCAGAGAAACACACACTGCAGGCACATCCCACACCTTGTCTCCTTCCTCAAAGTTTCTGAAACTCACGTTAACAGAAGTAGGGAGACTTTGTGCTCACACATGGTGGGGGCACAGTCTACTCTCAGTAACTGCGGATATTCTCAGAGGTCAGGGGTGAGGAGGGAAAACAAATGTGACCGTCCGAGGCGTCGGCCCCCAGACGTGGCGTGGCCAGAGCTCCGCAGCACCGCCCACGAGGGGCTGAACGCAGCCTCCTGCCGGTTCTGGGGATAACCACTGCTCAGGGCGGGTCTCCCACTGAACGCTGTGAGGGCGACACTGCAGCCTGGGTGCTGCGGGCGAGAACTCGGGCAGGGCCTATGTGTGTGCACCTGCCAGCTGGCAGCTCAGGCCCAGCTCCCCAGGAGCTGCTCACCAGGGCAGGTGAGCTGAAGACCACCTCTGTGAGGGAGGAGCCATGAGTTATAGGAGGCAAGGAGGACGGGTCCTGAGGTGGAGATTAGTTTCTTATGTCTTAGTAAGGAACAAAACAGGACTCATATCTATGCAACTTGGATTTACATCTGAATGCAGCATTTGTCAAAGGTGGCAGGCCGAGCTGAGCACACAGGGGTGGCCAAACCACTAACAGGCGTGGGGCCTGGGGGACAGGTGGAGCCTGGACTAATGGGGGTGCTACAGCAAACATGAACACGAGACCCTGGGGCGCAGAGGTGCTGTGGCGGACCCGCTGTGCCACCAGAGGGCAAGCGCCAGAGGCCAGGAGCTCCCATCCTGCTCCGGGCCCACAGGGTCCCCACATGCAGGCAGGAACTGAAGGAAACTGCTCACCAGCTCAAGGCCTGCGTCTCAGAGCACAGGCCCTGTGAAGCCACAGAGAAGCAGTGCCAGGAATGACACAACAGACACATCGACTACCCTAATAATTATAACCTCCCCCAAGGGCAGCCTGTGCACCAAGGGCAGGACATGGTCGAGCGAGATGCGGACAGGCAGGGGTGGCTGCTAGAGGGGGAGGCAGGGACAATGCTGCAAGGGAATGCAGGGTGTGGTCCCTGTCCCAGAGAGAAGATACAGTGGGTGGTCTTGAACAGGCGGGGAAACGGAGGCCAGTGAAGCAGCGTCCCAAGGTCCGCCAGCTGGTCAGAGCAAAAGCCAAGGTTCAAGGAAAAGACAAGAAGAGGATGCCCTGAGGGGGAAGCCCCCCAGGCCCAGCACCTAGTCCCTCCTCCATGCACCTCTCGCCCTTGGACACTGGCCCGACTCAGGGACGATGCCTCGGATGTGGCACCCCAGCCTGGTCTGCTGCCCAGGGCTCCAGACATGTATTGCCAACAGCATAAATGGCCACTCACAGCCACGCAGGACCACCACCCAAACTGGGTCTCGCCAGCCTGTTTACGTCTGGCCTTTCCTGCTTAGAGGGCGACTCTGCACCTCAGGTCTGGTTTGGTCAGTGGACACCCATGTTGGAGTCATATTTGCCACCTCTCTTTCTTGCCAATTCCTACGGACTCCACCTCCAAAACAAGTCCAGAATCCAAGACCCCCTCCTCCTCCAAGGTGCAACATGACCCAGACCCCACCCCTTGGTGCTCGGAGCTCTGCACAGCTGCCGAGTCACCCTCTGACCCCAGGCCCCCCTGCCCAACCTCTGCTGGAAACACTGGCCTCTCTCTGTTCTCTTACCACACCAGGCATCCCAGCACCTCTGCAGGGCTGGCTCCAAAACCTCGCTCACACACCCACCCCCCAGCCATGCAGGAGGGCCCATGCTGGACTCCTAGAGAGGTGAGGAGGAACTGAGCCAGGCAGGTGCACTAACCCTTCACCAAGGCTGGGAGGGGCACTTCTGTGACAGGAGCTATGAATGGAGCCAGATCAGCTGGAGCCTGGGTGTGGGAGGACAAGGGCTTATCTCTGGAACGAAATGTGCTTCAGGGTTCAGAAGTCGTTGGAGCAGCCGTTCCTGGGGCTGGGTCTTGTGTGCTCCTCACACACACCCTGAGAGGCTGGCCTTAGTCAACTCCAAGCTCGTGCCATGAGGGACAGACTGGAGATGCAATACCTACATTCCTCAGAAAGGTCTCCGGGGCAGTGTGAGATAAACAGAAAAACCTTGCCCAGGGAATTAATCTTATTTTTTACTGTTATTTAAAAAAAATAAATAAATAAGGCCCGTTATTTTTGAGAATCCTGACTTAGCACAGACAGAATACTCTAAAATTGGGAAGCCAACATCTGATGCCGTGAGCTGTCTGGGCCCCCGCACCTCAGCCTGCCCAGCAGGAAGCGGTCTGCAGAGCCACGGGGACACGTTCAAGTCCACTGGGGCCACTTTCTCTGGATGCAGCGAGAGAAAAGAGACGTCCAATTTTATTTTTCCTTTTAAAGAAAAAAACAACTTAGAAAAAGCACAGCAATCCTCACAGGAGTGCCATCAGCGGGCACAATCAAGCACTTTTCTTAGAAAACGCCACCACCAGCCACAGAAGCCTGGGGCTGAGCCTGGAAAGAGCGTCAGAGGGTCAGCCCTGGACCCAACGTGGCACAGATGCAAACCCAGCAACCCGCCCGCCCGAGAGAAGTTTTCCTCGGTGCTTGTCCCCAGTCACCACACACTTCTGTCAGGTCCAGGATACTGCTGGTCCTCACCTGATGCCGCATTCAGCATGGAATAAACAGTAATCTTCGCACTGATTCTAATAGAGTACTTCAAAGCAAAAGTGAAACAGAGTCCCTATTCTGAATAGTCGAGGTCAGTTTCATCTTGTCTCACACACCACTGCCCCGAAGAAAAAGCTTCCTCTTTACAAAAAGACAAACACAAAGGTGGCTAGAGGGCCAAGGTGTCGACATGGGGGCTGGGGTGGGAGTGGCTGCTGGGGGGCCAGGCAGTGTAGGTCAGGGCTGAGGGGCAGCTTTAATAGGGACAACACCTCGTGTGCATTCAGTACCTGGGCTTCTTTGGTGATTTGCCTGAACTCGCATGGACTCGTTTGCCTTTTTCTTACTAACATGCGAATGTTGACTGTCTTCCTGGCCCTAGATGTCAACTGTATTCTGCTCTGAGGCTTGGGTACACCTGTGCGACTAGGATAAACTGTGCCTCCACTCGGGAAAACTCCTTCCTGAGCCCATGCTTACTGCAACATGTGTGCTATTTCTTCTTAGCTACCCCACTCGCATCTAAAATTAAATGTAGCTTTTCTACAACAGCTATTTTTGTCTTTCAAACCCTCAGCCAGCCCCAACATCCTCGCCATCACCATCATTACTATTCAAGAGCTCTTGACTCAAATCTTAGCACTCATCACCCAGTCTCGAGGCTTCTGCAAAATGAGTGCATTTCAGTAATTCCTTCTGAGTTTACAAGTCTGTCCCGCACTCCAGTGGCAAACTGATCTTCCTGGATGGCATTGCTGACCATTCTCAATGCACTGACAATGATGCTGGGTTTTGTGAGGCAGCAATAGAGGTCCACACAGTTCTTCATGGGTCAGCACCTCTGGGTCTAAGGAACCCTCAAGATGACACCCTAAACCCAGGAACCCCCCAAGGAAACCCATTACCGGCAGACAGTCCTTGCGTGCCTGCCCACCCTTTAGCCAGCACCCAAGGGTTCCAGCCGGAAGGCCAGAGCCTTCACGTTGGCTGACCTTGCCTGGCTCAGGCCTGTGTCTGGCTCCGACATCAGCACTGGTGGCTTCACAGGCCCAGCATGTGCACACCCCTTGTGCCGGGACCTGGGAGACAGTCCGAGGCAGTGGGGCCCACCATCTAGCTGGTGCACGAAACACGAAATAAACCCCTCAGTAAATGGTCAATGCAGTGGGCAGCACGCGGTGCCTCCAGGTGAAGGGAGCAGAGATCATGGCACTGGGGACCCTGAGGCGGCTGGGCAGAGCACGCAGTTCACGTTCAAGAGTCTTTGGCCCCAAGGACATGCATCAGCAGATGAGCACAAAAGCCTCCACTTGAGGGCCAGGGAAGTGGACCTTTGGGGGACATCAGCAGCCACCTGCCACATGGACTCAGGTCTCCATGGAAAACTGTGATCCAGACACCAACCAACTGTGCTCACTGGCCAGAGGCTGGGCCCTGAGACAGAGGAGGGTGGGGGGACGCCACAAATGGGCAGACAACAGGTGTCAGGGTAAGGCGGCACACCTGGGGTGAGCATCTTTTCTCCAGGGGAGTTGAGAAAGTTCTCTATAATGACCAGTGGGATTCAAGCAAAGGCTGAGGAAGTGCAGGGGGAGCATTTGAAGGGTCCCACAGAGGGAAGGCCAGTGCAAAGGCTCTGGGGCTAGAGGGCTGGGCCTGTGGAAGCGGAGGGGGGCAGGGGGTCAGGCAGGCGTCAAAGGCATAGGCAGGACAGCCATGTGGGACACTGATGTCCCACCCCCACTTCAGGACAATGGCACCCCAGGTGTCCCCCGCTCCCCTGAATGCTCTTCCTGTCTTCTCACTTCTCCTCCTCAGTTTCTGTAAAATCTCATCTCCCAGGGGGAGCCAGGGAGAGTAAATGGGCTAAGATGTGAGATCCTCACCCCAAGAGTGGGCATTCAGTGCCTGACCCACTCTGGGCCCTCAGCCTGTTGGCATTCGTGGCTGTCTTGGGCACCAAGGTCACTTCTGAGCAGCTCAGGCTCCCGGGCAGGCCATGGAGCAGCAGGCCGCACTGGGTGTCCAATGCTGGTCCTCGACCTCCAGATCTTAGGGGCCCTGTGGGGAGACATGGCAGGAGAGGCTCGGCTCTATGTCGTCATCCCAGGGGTGTGAAACAGCAAAACTGTGAAATGTTTTTTAAAAAGTGTGCATGTGGCAAATAATTTTTAGGGAAAATCACTCCTCTAGCTCCGAGATGGAAATATGACTCTTAAGCGGAAACCAGCTGCAGCCCCACGGGCACCTGCGGCAGGCCCCAACACAGGGAGGCCGGCGGCTCCGCCAGGGCGGTCTGTGGCAGCCTGTGGCCTGCCACCAAAAGCAACAGAGCCCAGCAAAGTGTGCCCGAAGGAAGACGGGAGGCCAGCTGCCACGTGGCCATGTAACAGCAGCATTTAGGCATTTCAGCTCTTAGAACACCTAAGCTCACAAGACTGCAACATGGATAAAATGCCAAGGAACAAGCCACTAGCTTTTTAAAAAATTGAATTTATTGGGGTAACATTGGTTAATAAAGTTATATGGGGTTCAAGTGTACAATTCTATAACACATGATTTGCATATTGTATTGTATGTTCACCACCCAAAGTCAAGTCTCCTTCCATCACCATTCATCCCCCTTTACCCTCTTCAACCTTTCCCCCACCTTCCTTCCCCCCTGGTAATCAGCACTGTAGCGTCTACAAAGTTTTTTGTTTGTTTTTGTTTAATCCCCTCACCTTTTTCACCCAGTCTCCAACTCCCCTCCCCTGTGACAGCTGTCAGTCTGTTCTCTGTATCCATGAGTGGATGGAAAAGCGGTGGTACGTTCACATAACGGAATTCTACGCAGCCGTAAAAAAGAAGGCACTCTCACCTTTTGTGACAGCACAGATGGACTAGGAGAGCATTATGCTGAGTGAGATAAGTCAGCCAGAGAAAGACAAATGCCGAATGTTTTCACTCGTGGGTGGAATGTAATGGACACGGCCCCGGGAGCTGCACAGCGACTTGGGCTCGAGAAGGACAAACACTAAGGTCACACTCAACATGTTATTTCCAAACACATGTTTTCCTCTGGGCTCATTTTCAAAACACTGCACTTCACAGCTAGACTACGGGCTTATGGAACACCAGCAACGTTAGAAACACAGCTCAGGCAAGGCAAGGCCAGGCCGCCTTAACCCACCCCCACAAACCCACGGGAGCTCCAGGGGATCCATGGAGGCTATTCCCATGCCTGTCCTGGGAATGGTGGCATCCTGCCCTGCTGTGTCGGCTGACAGTCTCAGGAGCAGGGAGACAAGGGAGCAGGACTGTCAGGAGGCTCTGGGTCTTTGGGGCAGGTGGGTGGGGCAGGGATGGGGCTTTGTGGAGCATGGATTTGTGGGAGCCTTGCTCAGACTCACCTGAGAAGGAGAGCCCAGGGCACCTCCTCAGATGGAATCCATCATCAGGGACAGGCTCTCCCAGAGCCTTGAGGCCTGTGGGCCTGGCAGGGTGGGCAGGGTGCCCAGCTCCTGCAGCACACTTTTGAGTGACTACTGTTTTAGGGATGAAATCCTGATTTTTTAAAATGAGAAATAAGGCTGACTGTGCTTTGCTCAGTACTAAGAAATTAAAGAGGTTGTAAAACAAAACTGCACGCATATACTTGTGTATATATAATGCATGTGAGTATGTACAAGTATACTTCTGTGTATATGTGTGTGTCTGTATATGCTTCTATGTTTATGTATGTCCTGTGTATGTGTGTATATATACTTCTGTGTTATTATGTAATATGTGTGTATATATACTCCAGTGTGTGTGTACAAAATGTGTAAATAAGTGTATATACTTCTGTGTGTACATGATGTGTGTGTGTGTGTATGCATATACACACACATATAAAACATACACAAATGTTGAAAATCCACACATCAGGACAGAAGAGCATAAAAACTGAAAAGACAAGTTTTTTCAACCTTGAATCTCCCTTCCCACCCTCAGCATTAGCCACAGTCCAGCTTTACGTGTGCACCCCTCCATAAATTAGAATCGGTGAGTCAGAAGAGAAGGCCAGTTCCCTCAGATGCCTGCACTGAGGTAGCCCTCGCTGCCCAGGACTCGGGACAGCACTGCCCTTGGGCCTGTCTCCTCACCTGGGGCATGGGAACACAGCACCTGACCCTCCACTCACCCCCTCCCACGGCTGCACTGAGTGACCAGCACAAGGACACTGGGAATTTCCTGGATCCCACTGGGCTACAACTGTGCCAACAGAGGCATCGCCATCAGACTCCCAGGTGGTCGGAGACCTGCGGCCTGGTGTCTGCTTGGAGCCTCAGCCTCTGGGTATCCAGGGAGGGCGAGGCCTTCTCTGTTCTCCCACAGGACACACGCTGTCCTGGAAATCCTCCATCCTGTGTTTCCTGGGGTTTTTATTTCCCCTTGAGAACACCAGCTTCAGGCCAGGCCACCTCCCATTTATCTATCCCTCCACACCCCTGGAAGACAGTGGGGTCACAGGAGGTGCTGGATAAAGGGCTGCTCCTCGTTTTGGAGTCTCAGGCACGGAATGACCAGATGCAAAGGGCAGCAGGGGGGTGTGGTGGGCACGGTTGGCAGGGCCCAGGAGTCTGGCAGGTCAGGGGAACAGGAGGGAAATGCCAGGCCTGGTCTGTGTGCATGGGGGTTGGGGGCACTGAAGCCAAGGGGCGGGATGTCAAGACCAAGAGTGGCTGGGAGTGTACAAAGTGTGGGATTCCCTGCTCCAGAATGGCCACACCTAACTCATGATCCAGGTGGAGACCAACCAAGGTGTTTGCGGCTTTTCTTTTTATTTTTTTAAAAATTAAAACCCAGGCATTCTGATAAGGACTCAAAAGACTGCCCACTTCTGGGTAAATTCCATGCAGGGCCACCAACTGCAGGTCTGGTGAGAGGGAGTCTCCCGGGACTCAGCCCTCCTGGTAATCCTCTCTGGAGATTAGGCCAGGGGAGGGGTGTGCTCCCCAGCCTCTGCCCTCCCAGGACTCAGTTACAAAGTGTACAGGAAGCCAGCCTGCTTTCCAGGAAGTAAGTGCTCACTGACACTGGTACGGGGAGTTCAGAAAAGAGGAAATTTCAGAGCTGGAAGTGGGATGCGCTCTCATCCATGGGCTCCAGTGGGAAGTACCCAAAACCCCGGGTGATACAAAACCACTTCATGATTTCAGGAGTAACGAATCACCATGTGACTATCCAGTATTATAATTATTCATGGTTTTCAGATCTTACTGCATTGCTTTCTATCCAAAGAGATGCTTAAGCTCTTTGCAAAATCTGCAGTTAAATGACGGATGGACTGGTCATTAATCCACAGACTCACAATGGCCCTTCCCCAGCAGCAAATGCTAGCAGGTAAGTGTAGGTCTCCTTACTGGTTTATCTTAACTAGAATTTACATGATTTCTGGGCACTCTCAGTGTCTCAGTCATTGCTGAATCCATTTATTTATTGATTTGGGAGGCAGGGTTTCTTTGCTTGGATAGGCCAATTCACTCTGTGGAAACTTTGCCCTAAAATGCAGTAGATGATGGTAAAACGTTTGGCCAACAGAACGCTGTTTGGTGAAAAGCAAAATGTGCCTTCAGAGTGGGACCTGGAACGTGGAGAGCAATGAGGAACTACACACCCTCAGCCACACGTTGCTGACATCTGAGCAGCAGCAATGACAAATACACATGATTATTCTGACAGTGGTCTCTGAAACATTGTGACAAGGTGCACACAAAGTATCTTACCCACCTGTTCTTTTTCTGAATGTCATCCAGATGCTGCCTGACATCTAAAACCAGGATCTCAAACTCATCTCAGTGAAAAACAGCTTGAAAGAGCCCACAGGCATTGCTCTCAAGCTCCAATGTACGACAGACTCTATGACCCCTGGTGGAGGGGAGCTGGGGATTTCCTACTCTGCTCTGACATCCTCCCCTTTCGCTTGTTTAACCACTCCACAGCTAGCTGAGTCTTTGCAGTGGACCCCGTCCGCTGGAGCGGTGAGCACACAGTTTGGAACAGGACAGATGGTGGCAGCGGCATCAGGTGGGCTGCAAATTTGACAGGGATATGGAGGTGGGCCTCCGGGAACCTCCAGGGAGGAGGGGGCTTCTCCCTGGCGGTGATATTTCACCCAAGAGGGAGAAGCAGAGAGGCGGGGAGAGAGTGGACAAGAGGAACAGAGAGAGAGCCCTGTGGCAAATGGAGCCAACTGTGACAAGCCTGGGGGTGGGGAAGGGCCCAGAAGGGACCTTGGAAACCACCCGAAGGAGTCAGGGTTCGCTGGGTCCCCAGAGCACCTCAGAGGGTTCTAAGCTGCAGCGCAGAGGGAGAAGGAAAGCCCCCCGAACCACTGGAGTGGCGGAGGCAGGGCTGGTGGGTGGGGGCCCATTCAGGAGCATAGAAGAAGTGACTGTGTGTCCTAACCCCCAGTATTCTGGGCATAGCGCCTGCTAGGTGATGAGTATGAGGCTACAAGTAAACGAGGCACCGGAGACCACATGGTAGGCCGACACTGGCTCCAAACATGCACAGTGATGCGGGACAAGGACCAGGAGCCAACTGGAGACAACCCTGCCCTTTCCTATCATTAAGAGGGACACCACCCTCTCCATTCTCTTCCCTCTTTTCAATCTCTGCCCACAGTTCCCTCCGCCTCCCGTGCCCATCAAACCCACCAAGAAGGCGCTTTGAGAAAAGGCAGGAGTCCCAGAAAATGACAGCTTAATGCTGACTTCAAGAACTTTCACTTTAACATCAGTTCAGGTGAATTACTTTACACATTAAAAAATTCTCAATGTCCCGCCCAAAAGTTTGTCACTGTTGGAACCATACTGCCCACCAACTAGACAACCACTGAAATCCCCAAACTGCACCTGCTTCTGTGTAGTTTTGGAGTCAAAAGAAAGGCCATACTGTGAGGTATCTTACAGAAATGCAAACACCACACACAACCAGAGGTCAGAGATCTGACACAGCCAGACAGGTATTCCACCAGGTGGGAAACCACACGAAGATAAGGAAAAGGCCCTGGCCTGGCAGCTCCGATGCTTCAATCCCCACCCAGGGAACATACAAAAGTCAACCAAGAAATGTATAAATGGGTGGGACAAGAAATCAGTGTTTCTCTGGCTGTCTCTGTCGTCAATCAGTAAATTGAAAAGAAAACATGAAAGAGAGAAGAAAAAAGAAGAGTGAGGGAGGAAGGGAGGAAGGGCGGGAGGGAGAGAGAAAGACAGAGAGGGAAGGGAAGGGAAGAGTGTGGAAGCCCACTGCTTCCTGCAGCCACCCATCCCTCAGCCAGGACCAGATGATCCCAGAAATAACACCAGATGGAAGCAAATGGCACACTGTTCCCTCCCAGGCTGGAACCGAAGTTGTATACAATTGATTCTGGTTACGGACTCACCCCCAAGGGAGCATCCCTGGCACACTCCCCACAAAACAACTTGCAAACAGAGGCGCAAATGCTCCTGTTGTTCATCTTCGCGGTGGGGGCCCACATAGCTCGCACACCACTGTCCCTCGCACTGACTCAAGTAATCAACTAGATCCCCACATACGGAGCTCATCAAGTGACAAAAATCACAAGGGAGGTGGGGCTCACTCCAGCACCGCATGGAGCCTGCACACCGCAGGAGTGGACAACAAGACCAGGGACCGAGGTGCGTGGACCGAGCGGGGGCTGCAGGTATCAGGGGAAGTGATGGGAGGATCAGGAAAGAGGGTCCAGGGCTGGATTCGGGGTGCGGGGGCCCGGGGAAAGAGGATGAGGAGCCAGGCTCAGGGCACGGGCGGCGGGAAAATAGGTGAGGGGACCTAGGATGGAGCGAGGGCGGCGGGGACTCCGGAGGCAGGATGCGGGCCGCAGAGCAGTGTAGCGGTCGAGGGCCGCGGGCGCCTGAGGGGCGGCAGCCGGGCTGGGCCTCCCCGGAGGACCCCTCCCCGCACCCTTCCCGGCCGCGCATCCCCGCCCCTCGGCGCGGCCCAGGCTGCGGGCTCGCAGGAGCGGCGGGAACCCACCTGGGCCTTCCGCAGGGCGCCGAGGCGCAGCTCGTGCACGAAGGGGTTCCGCCCCGGGGGCGCTAGCCGCCGCGCGTCGACGGCCCCCGCGCTGGAGGCGGGGGCATCCCGGGGACCGCGTCCCCGTAGTCTCATGGCCGCGCCGTCCTCAGTAAGGGGAGCCGGGGAGCTGGGCGCGCCGGGCGCAGACCGCGGCGCGGAGCTGAGCAAGGAGCAAGGAGCAGAGCGCAGAGCCCGGCGCGGGACAAGGATGCGCGGCGGCAGGAGCGGGCCGGTGTGCGGCCGCGCAGGCGCGGGAGGGGCGGCGGCGTGACGTGGGTGGGGGGCGGTAGCGGGGCGGGGCCGGGGCGGGTTTTTATGTCAAACCCCGCCCACCGCGGGCCCGGAGTAAGCCCTGACCTGCTGGTTGCATCCCGGGTTAGCTCTTGGGGGGCCGCGGGAAGAGCAGCGCGGGTTTTGAGGAGCGCTTAGGTCCTGGCCGGAGCGCCTCCCGTCTGGCCGGACCACAGAGAACCACCGGCCGTCCCGGTTCCGGGAGGACAGGAGGTCCGGTTGCCAGTTCGGCGAGGCTTGCCACGTTGCCCCCTTATGCCGCTCAGCACACGACCAGGAAAGCGGCCCGTGGTTCCAGTACTGACCCACGCGGGGACAGGGTCAGTGGCTGGCCCGTGTCCAGCACGCGAGCTACCCTATCTCCACTCCGGGTCTAGATGTGAGGCTGCCTCACCTCCCCAAGTCTTGGGGCCCACGAGGAGCAGGGCCTGGCCAGGCCGCACGTGTAAGAGGCCACTGCATACTCAGTTCCATTAGGACTGCTCTCCAGAACCGGGGCCGGCCGCTTTTCTTCCCTCTACCTTGTCCTCATTCAGACTGTTGCTGTAAGGCGGCTTTGGGGAAGGAGCTTCTGGCCGCATTCTCCTAGGTCCGTGCCAGCTCTGACTGTTAGGGTAGGCCTCATCCCAGACATGTGGGGTCCACTCAAACCACGGGGCCCATCCAGACCGTGGGACCAGGCAGGGGGTCCACAGAGGGAAGTCCAGTGGTTTGAATCAAGTAATTCTTATTCCCTAATTACTCTAGTTCATGGAATTACTCTTTGAATGAAGGGGAGATATTTGAGGATCCCTAATTTATAGCACAGTATTAACTAGGGTAAAAGTGAAATAGCTCCATGTTCAAAATTTGTAAATTAAGAAAAAAAATTCACCGCAAACCTTTTGCATGGAGAACAGCAACTTGCTTGGCACACCTCTCCTTGTGGCCCTTGATGGGTGAGGGAGGTTGACAGGGACACAGGCCAGCAGCCCCTCTGTTCACACGTGGGTGTCTGACATCACGGGAAGGAGCCCCAGCTCTTTCCGCATTGTTCTAGGGCTGCAGGAGAGACAGACCTCGCTGGGGCTTCTGTTGTCTGTAAAGCTCTCCAGCCTCATCCCTTCCTGGGCAGTGGATCAGGGAGTGACTCAACTCTCTGATAATGCATCTGAGACCCTTGCCTCTAACACAGTGAAGTATCACCATGCTGAACCCCTTTTCTGTTTTAATGGAGGGAGAGAATTAGGACCAAAGGAGAGGCCATTGGTTCCCTCAGGCATCCCACACAGTGAAACTAACAAGAAAGGGAAGAGCAGGGCTGGGTCCAACACCCATTCAGAGCCTTATGCTTGACCTGGGCAAGTGAACTGTCCTGGAACCTCGGTTGGCACATCTGTGAGAAGCAGCCAGTGGCAGTGTTGCCTTCCACTCTGTGCTGTGATGACATAAAGGCCCTGGGGACTGTGGTGGGCATTATTTGCTGCTGGACACCAGCAGGCACTGTTACCCTTGCCTCTGTGGCCATCAGCACTCTGCTGACCTCCAGGGATTGGGTTGGTGATTGCTCTGATCTCAGATACAAGAGTCCAGCTGGGGAGGCTGGTGGGGCAGTGGGCGAGGCTGGGCAGACTGAGGAGGAAGAGGCAGAGGAGAGATCAAAAGGGAGGGTGCTCCACACATTCACAATAAACGGAGCCATGGTGGACCCTGGAAGGCCAACAAGGGCCAAAGGCCACCAGGAGAGCAGGGTGGAGGTGTAGAGGGCTCAGGACGGTGAGTCCAGGATTTGCTCCCCTCAGGAGGACTGGCCAAGATAGAACTTAAGTGCTGCCCAGTTGTAGTAGATAGCAGTGGAGAGCACCCTGCAGTGAGCCACGTGGTGGACAGGGAATGGGAATTCCAAGGACTGTTTCTTTTAAAGCTGCCAGATGAAGGAGGAAGGGGGCAAGAGGGGCGTTGTGCAGACGGAGATACAGGGAGTGGGGGGCAGATCCAGGATGGTTGCTTTAGGAAGGGTTACTCTCTGGGCCTGTTCCTAGGTGAGGGCAAACAGTGGGCCCTGGAGGCACGTTGAAAACTCACTAATGGCCCTACCTCAGTCCAGAAGATCCAGGGTCAGGGGAAGGATCTTCTCCCAGGGTCAGGCGGGGACCAAAGGTTGGGACCCCTCCCTTGTACAGCTGGAAAGGACAAGATAGCTAACAGGAAGGATTAACCATTTCGGACAAAGATCCTTTGTGTGTGAGGAAGTCAACTATCTCTTGGAGGCTGAGAATGAGAGGTAGGGGCTGGTGGGTGGAGTTGTGGGAGGAATGGTGCAGGCTGGGAGGGTGGTTGGCTGGAGCTGGTCGTTCAATCTTAGGCTTCAATTTTAATACTGTGATGGAATGTTCTGGAAGTTCTGGAGTGTTCTGGAAGCTTGATTAGGAAAAGTTGGTCTTGGGTATGGAGCTATAAGCAGTTTCTTTCAGAAGAAGGGGGTAAACTTCAGTTTATCTCTGGGGCTTAAGTTTCTCAGTTTTGGAAAAACTATCAGACGGGTCCTTTAGCTACTAAGGCAAGTTCCCCCTGGTTCCCCAGGAATCTCTGGGATGCACAGCCTGTGGGCACAGGGGCTGCTGGCCAAGCTCAGCCCCAGTGGCTCCCTGCTGTTCTCTTCTAAGCAGGTAGACAGAGAGGGAACTGTTTCCCATCCTCCAGATGAACTGAGGACACAGTGCCTGCTGGTTGCTGTGGGGCTGGGGATTTGTGCTGTTTATTTATTTAATTTTAGAATTATTTACAGGAAAGGAAGCCATGTACTCCTTCATTTTCTTCTAATATTTATTTTTGGTTCCACCTTATTTCTAAAAATAACCATCTTATGGTTATTTCTAATCTGCTCACAGATTTTTTTTCTCTACATAGTGACCCAATACTCTCATCGTTTATTAGTTTTCCACCATTTATTAGTTTTCCACTCGTGGTTCCACTTTGCACACGGACAGAAGTGTTTATGAAGCTCTATTATAGGTGCTCTATTTTATTCCCCTGGTTTATTGGTTCCTATGCTGGCACCACACTGTTTTCATTCCTGTACCTTAGGAGGAATGTGCTTTAGTAGCCAGTAGGGTGCATTCCTGTTGGAGCTTCTTTTCAAGACTTGTCTGTGATTCGTAGAACTTTTTTTCCATCCAAATTATAGAATCAGTTTGTCCAGTTGCTAAAATTTCTTTACTGGAAGCTTTGGGTTGCATTAAATGTGTAGATCGTTCTGGAAAGAATTTGTTGAGAGGTCCCTGGAGTTAGGTTTAATGAGGTGTGGTAAGACACACAGACGGGGATGACTACCAGTCATCAAGGAAGAAGTTTCACTCCCAGCTCCCTAGAAACAGGAGGCGCAGAGGGACATGGGGCCACAGGGGAAGAACCAGGGTCAGTCAGGACGGGGAGAGAGCCCAGGGAAAACCCTTTGTTGTGGTTTCCACAGGAGGGAACAGGCCCAGAAGGGTAAACAGGTTTAGGATTGGCTAGTGTCAATAATTTCGGTGGGCGAAGGGGTAGGGGCTGCCCCTGAACGGCTGGTGTCTGCCCTGAGGTGATTAGGGCGGAGCACAGGGCCTGAAGTGTGAGTGCCTGACAGAGGAGAGGGCGGGGTGGTGGGTCTGGATTTTTCCACAGAATTGCTTTTGCACCTTTGTCAAAACTCAAATGACCACATGTACGTGTTTCTGCTTCTGGAACCTCTGTCTTGTTGATCTATTTATCCATTTTGATGTCAATTCCACACCATGTTGATATAACTCTGTAATGTGTCTTGAAATCAGGGGGCATTACTTTAGTTTTTCAAACTAAACTCAGTTTTTCTTTTTGAAAGTTGTTCCAGCTAATCCAGGTCCTTTCCATTTCCACTTGAATCTTAGAATCAGTTTGTGATTTTCCACAGAAAAATTCCTCTGCGATTTCGATTGGGATTATGCTAGCTCCATACATTAATTTTTTAAAAAAAGATTTTATTTATTTATTATTAGGGGGGGAAGGGAGGGAGAAAGAGAGGGAAGGAAATACCCGTGTGAGAGAGAAACACCCATTGGTTGCCCCTTGCCGCCCATCTGGCCTAGAACCAAACCCGCAACCCAGGCATGTGCCCTGAGCGGGAATCAAACCTGGTGACCTTTTCACTTTGTGGGACAAGGCCCAACCAACTGGGCTGCACCTGTCAGAGAAATAACATCTTAACAATATTGAGTCTTTTGAGTAACACTGCATATCTCTTAATTTATTTAGGCTTTCTTTAATTCTCTAATGTCTTGCAACTTTCAGTGTACAAATCTTATCTTCTGTCAGATTTATCACTACTTAATTTTTTGAGGCAACTGTATGTATACTTTTTTAAAGGTTCTTTTTTCATTGTTCATGGCTAGTATTTGAAATATGATTCATTATATATTGATTTTGTGTCTTGAAACCTTACTGGATTCACCTGCAAGTTCTAGTAGCTTTCTCATAGATTCTGTATTTTCTAGGTAGAAAATTATACTCTCTGCAAATAAAGAGAGTTTTACCTCTTCCTTTCTAATCTGATGCCTTTGATTTATTTTGCTTGGTGATTCTCCTGGTGAGAATCTTGAGGAAGATTTTGAATTGGAGTGGTGAGTGGACATCCCCATCTCCTTGCCTGGGTGTGATGTAGTGTTCTGTTTCATTGTTTTATTCAATGTGCAAACATTTTAAAGAATACTTGCATCTGTATTTGAGAGATAGTTCATTTCTTATGACTATGTCTGGTTTGGTTATCAGAGCACTGTTAACCTTAGAGAGTGATTTGGGGTTACTCTCTTGTCCTGAAATTTCTAGAAGAGTTTTTGTACAGTTGGCATTATGTCTTCTTTAAATGTTTGGTAGAATTTCCCATGAAGCCATCTGGGTGTGCAGCAGCAATCTTCTTTCTGGGAGTGTTTTTAACTTAAATTCAGTTTCTTTAATAGATTTAGGTGATGTCTGTGGGTCTCCAGTCTCCCTCTCCCTTCTCTTACAAGGGCGTCAGCCATTGGATGTAATGCTCACTGTGAATCCATGCTCTCACCTCCAGGTCCTATCGTAATCACATATGCAAATGAGGTCGCCGTAACAGGGAGCAGGGGTCAGGACTTGGACCTTGATTCAGCCCGGTGGCAGTGACGCCCTTCTGGGAAGCTCAGCCACTCAGGTCACTCACTGTCCATCATCTTCAGAGGCTCTGAGGAGGGTGTGTCTGGGCTGCAGTGTTCCCAGTGAGCTGTGGGCACAGGGGCTGCCATGTCTGTGACTTCCCCGACGTCCCTCTGCACTTCGGGGACAACTGCCAACATGGGCAATGGGGAGTCGTGTGGGTGATGCCTTTCTAAGGAAATATGGAATTGAGTGGCCATGAATAGACCCCACTCCGCCTTCCCATGAACTCAACAGCGATGCGACTTGCAGGAAAGAAAGAAAATGTGACCTATTTTGGGACTTCAGCAAGTCAAAACAGCATGTTGATACATGTCAGCCAGGTAAAAAGTATCACATAGAAGAATGACAGCAGGTTTTATGTAGCACGCAGCAAAGAGTGATTTTCTGTGTGCTCAGCAGCAGCAGCTTAGCTTTAAGGTGAAACTGAAAGGAACACGAAGAATATACCTTTTTTATACACTGAGGAATTTACACTGCATGGTTCCTGAAAATGAAGAAAATGTATCTCAGTATTTATCAGGTGTCCTGGCTGGAGCCCGTGTGACCTGTCCACGGGCTCAGGCTGCACAGGAGCGCAGGTCAGCCTCTCCATCCAGAGTCCCTGGTCTGGGCTCTGGAACCCCTGGAGCTGCCCCACAGACATCAGGGCCCTTTCTCCTTCCCACACCTGGTGGAGGTAAGGGACTGCCTATTAAAAGTCCCCATTACAGGTGTCTGGTTCTGTGTAGTGTCCTGACACTTCCCAACGATTCCCGCTCTCAACAGGCTACGTAGTGTCACACTATGCCCGGTTAGATGAACGCCACCAGTATCGGCTGTCCTCTGGGCCCCTGTGGCAGATCCAGAAGCACCTGGAGGCTGCAGTGCTGTGGTCACAGGCACAGGAAAGACACCGTCCCGTGTGTGAGCGCAGCGACCACCACGCGTTGGGAACATCTCCTGGTGGCTCTGAACCCACCACGCCAGGCTGTCCTCCCCCATGTGGTCACTCTGCTCACCCTGCTCAGCGCCAGGGGCCCAGAGCCTTTCCCCCAGCTTCCCAGGTGCCACCATAACCTCACTTCCCTCCAGTTCACGCTCCCTGCCTTGGCCTGGGTGGTTCCTCCACACCTCATCCACCCCTGAACGTGCCTTCTCCAGGGCTCCACAACATCTGACATCAAATAAGGATCCAAATACTTGGTGTCATTTTATATTTTATTTGTAAACTTCAACTCTTATGTAATACACAGGTCAGCATTTAAAACACGGAGGTGTTGATGTCAGCAACGCAGGCAGCCATCTGAAGCCACCTTCATGGAAACAGGGCGAAAGGGCCTGGAGTGATTTAAAAGTGCGTCACAGCACAGGGTCTCCCTCAGCTGTGTCATCTGTTTCATTTTCCTTGACATAGAAAAAAAAGATCCTCTTTACCATGAGCCTTTATACAAACTAAAAATATTTTTGAAATTCAGAGCCATGGAAGCAATTTTTTTGGTATTTGAGTACAACTTCCTTCACACTTTGGGTTTGCAGAACAAATGTTTGCATGTAATTTTCCTTCCTAAAATGTCAAAAAAGCGCGACTATGAAAACAATTATTCTCAAAGGAGTAATTTTTTATGAAAAAAAAATGCTTACAGTAATTCTTTCCAGTTGGTTTTGAGAAATACTGTATCAAATTATATTTGCATAGTTGCAAAGACACAGATCTTGTTTTGTGGCAGTGAGGGGGGAGCGATTCTTGAAGCTGAGATTCACTATGAGGAGAGGGGAGTGGCCTGGCCAACTGTGAGCTTGTGGGCTCTCCCCACACCCGTCTCCAATCCTTAGTGATGGAACCTCACTTTCAGCAGGAAGCATGGCCACCCAGGGTAAAGACTACATTCCCCAGACTGCCTGGCAGATAACTGTGGTCATGTGATTATATTCTGGCAGCAAATAGGACACAAGCACAAGATTTGTGGAATTTATGGGAGGTGCCTTTAAGGAGAGGGTCCCTATCTGATGGCTGGAAGGTAAATGAAATGGCTGGAGCTACAGCATCTATTTTGGACTATGAAACAACTTCGATGATAGAAGCCATGCCAATAGAACAACCAGAGAGTAGGACCCTGAGTCCAGGCCCCATGAAAGATGCTCCCAGCCCTGGACTGGCTACCTCTGGCTTTCATTAATGTGAAGAAGAAGTAAACTTCTACCTTGTTTAAACTGTTATTATGTTGGATTTTTACTTGCAAGTGAACTAAATCCTAATGAATATATGCACTGCTGGTATGCTTAGACTGAAAAAGCAAAGCCCAAGGGAGTTTGATATTGATTTTTGCATATTGAAATTAATTTGGAAAGCCCTTTTAAATCCTTCTTAATATACCTGTCTGCCATTTCCTCTTCAACCCCTCTTCATTCGAATTTCTACAGGACATTTCAGCCTGGCCCCCTTCACCCCTTCCCACATGACTTCACTCCCAAAAACCAACCCTGCTCTCCCTTCAGGAGGACGTCCCACCACCTAGGTTGTCTGACACCCCCAGAGCCTTCTTATTTATCTCCGCAGTGGTTCTGGAGCCTAGCAAAGCTGTAGAACTTTGTAGAAGATCAGGATCAAGGTGCTGCCTTTGGCTGTAAACTGAGACATTTTGGTTGTATAATAATATTCATTGTCTGAAAAAAGAAAGAGAATCAACTCTTTGGAGAACCAAAAATGTATTCTACAAAGATGTTGTGGCTTAACCCTTAGTATGTCCTAAGCTCTGGCTGGGAGGCAGCACTTGAACTGACAGGTACGCTCTGCTCCCACTGGAGATTAATGCCGACGTGGCACAGGTGGGTCCCTGGGGATGTGTGGGGAAGGAGGTGCTGGGAAGGGTGGAAGATATTTAAGAAGGTACCTCCTACTGGGAAGATCAGGAAGGTCTCAGGAGGAGGGGTGTTTGAGAAGTTCTGGGAAGAAGCCCAGGAGGAAAGTAGTGAGTGAGGGGGTAGAAACATACATCACCAATGCCATTTACAAGAGGCTTGTCTTATAAAGTCCCAGAGTTAGTCTTACCACATGGAGGTGGAATCATATGTATGATCCTGCTCCATCCCCCTCCTTCCTCTTCTGGGGACATGACTGCTGCCCACTAGCTCCTAGGCAAGGCCTTTCGCACAGCTGGGTGGTGTCATATCCCTCACTCGTTCCTAGAGGTGAGTGAGTGAGTGAGTGAGTGAGTGCAACAGGTGTGGATAGGATCAGCAGTGGAGCCATGGGAACCCGTGAGTGTGCCACTCACAGCCTGCACCTGTATGCCCACCTGCCCCAGCACACACACAGCCACACCTGCTTACACATATGTGCCTGCACACATGCCTGCCCCTGCATGCACACCTACACACAGCTACACCTGCATGCCCACCTATACCTGTGCACACATCTGCCCTCTTCACATAACCCCATAGGTGCTCTGACGCCCCACCTGTGCCGCTGGGGTGCGGTCGCTTTGTACCAGTTCTGGCTTTAGCCAACAGGAATTCATCCTGAGTGGAGGCCCTTGGTCTCTGCTAACAGACGCTGAGAACCCCCTGATCTGGCCCCTCCACTTCAGGATGTTTGTCATGAGAGCGTTCTTGTACATATTTTCAGTACTTGAATTGACGAGGTCAGGAACTGTTACTGGATCGGAGGCCTTTTATAAGCCACTTAAGTTTAAAGACTCAATAAAGTGGGTGTGTCTCTTAAAACAAGGAGCAGGAAACTAGCATTTGTGCTTGAGGAAGGACTTTTTGAGCATAACTGGGGGTGCGGTCCTGGGCTCCTAGAGTCTGTACAGTGAGGACTGAAATGGCCTGTATTTCACTTCATCATGTTTTTAGAATGATCCCCATTTAGGAAATGCACAGGCAACCCCAAATGAACCTCTTTTCTTTGGCAGTGGTATTCTTCAAGCAGCAATGACATACAAGGTCTGTCCAGAAGGTATCCAGCCATGTAATATGAAAACTAGAGACATTTATTGAAGAAGATACAAGAAACATTATACACAGAACAACAACCTCTCAGTCCCCTTCAAAGTAGGCACCTTGGGACCTCACACAGTTCTTGGAATTTCCATCAGCTGCCCCATCATATTTTCCTGAATCTCATTGATGGTCTGAAATCTCTTCCCTTTCAAAGGTGATTTTAGTTTTTAGAAAAGCTGGAAGTCACAGGGTGCCAAATCTGGGCTGTAGGGAAGTTGAGTTACCTGGGTGATTTGATGTTTTGCCAAAAACTCTGCATGAGATGTGATGCATGAGCTGGTGCATTGTCATGATGAAGCTGCCAATCGTCAGTTGCCCATAGCTGCAACCTTCTGAATCATCCAGATAGTTTCTGTGGAGGAATGTTCAAGCTTAACACAGAATTTGGTGCAGATTCATTGCTCTCCTCGCCCAGTCATTTTGAATGTGATGGCCACACAGTACACATGCTCACTCAATGGACCACCCCTACTGACTAGCACAGTGAAGTCATCATTGTTCACACATGCACATTCCAGTCCACTCTCCTTGGCTGCCAGGTTACACTGATGCTGCATAAACTGTTCTTGTCATATTAGCAATAGCTGGACTTTTCCCAGACAGACCTTGTACATACTTACATACCATTCAGTTGTGCCAATCCCTTCCCATATGGCAAACACTCTAGTTTCAGTCTGGCCAAGTTGTTCTTTTAGAGAAAACTTTATGTAGGCAAAGCTGTTTTCCACTGTTCGCTTTTCCTTTGTGCCCAGAATTAAAGGATTATCCTAGAAATCCATTTGTAACGAACAGTGATCCCACTGCTGGGATGAGTTGACACCAGTCACCTGCCTTTTTTATTTTATTTTTATTTTTTAAAAATACTTTACTGTTTATGCTATTACTGTTGTGCCACTTTCCCCCCTCCACCAACCCACCCCCCACTTCCATAATCAGCCCCTTCACTGTTGCCCATGTCCATGGGTCCTTCCTACGTTCTTTGATCGCTTTCAGTCACTGGAGTCACACTTCATGACGTGGAGAGGTGATGGAGAAGGGTTAGAGTGAGGGTCCTGCATGACCTTGGGGTGACTCAGCTTGTCTCTGCCTCAAGCTCCTTCCCCACCTGTGATGTAGGGAGTGAGAGAGCCTGCCCGGGGGAGAGCTGCTGTGGAGTTCGGAGGGAGTGCAGGGAAGCGGTGGAGCAGAGTGTGGCCCTCAGCCAGTGCCCACAAGCCAGCTGTCTCATCGGGGGCTTGGCTATCGTCCTCCAGAGACAATAGTCTTTTCATGAGCAAGGGGAGATCGGGGTGGAGAAGAGCACATCCCGAATTCTCGGTTCAGTTGAGTTGATGTGGCCAGGTAAACGTGAAGCACTGATTCTTTTATGAAGATCGGGGACTTAGTCTCTCTTCTTTGAGGGTCAGATCCTGTTTTGTGGAAAGCTGGGTGTAATTTCAGGCACTGACTAGATTACTGAAAAAAAACCACTGCCAATTCAGTGAATCTCAGTGATACTCCACGTTTGAGTGTTTCTAGTTCCTAGAGGAAGAGCTGGCATATTCTGCGTCGGACAATTCACCAACTTTTCTTTGAACAAATGGTTTCTTACACAGTCAAGACAGTTATGTGGGCTCAGCTATGCTAAGGTGGTCTCCATTCTTCCTTACAATGGTGTGAGCTGGTTACTACTTCACACACATATTTCTCTGGATCTACGTCCCTAGCCCACGTGCACAGGGACGTAATTTCAAAGTGTACATACGCACACAAAGGACAGGAGAACCAAGGCAGTCCCCACGGCTCCTCCTCCAGGGCTGCCTGAGGTTGGTGGTGGGGCATGGGGCAGGCATGAGGGCTCAACACCATCATTTGCTACGATGGGAACTTCGTACAAGTTATTTCCACTTCTAAGCATTGCTTTTCTCATCTATAAAAAGGGGTTCATGAGACAACCCATCTCTAGGATTTGCAAATAGTGTCTTGCTGTTGAACCTTGGCCCAAACTGGCCCACAGAAAGCCCTTCCTAAACTGTCTGTAGCCATCAGTGTTAGCATGAAAGGTGTGAGCCACTTCCTCTCACCTAAATATTAAATTCTGGTATTTCTCACTCACTGTGCCAACTGAATAAATGGACTTTCTTCTCCCATTAGGTTCAAAATTGTGGGAGTTTTTTGTTGTTGTTCTGGGATCTGCTGGTTGTTCATGACTGGTGGGTCCACATCCTTACCTTACTTCTCAGGATCCAAGTCCACTGATGTCCTGTGGTCTTTTTATATTATTATTATTATTATTATTATTATTATTATTATTGTCAGAGTATGTTTGCACAGTTGCTTTCATGTCTTAAAGGTGATGTTTAATTTTATTTGAAGACATTAACTCACACTTTCCATGGCCCCAGCAGTGCTGTGCTTTGTGGAAAGTTAAAGTTGACCGGACACCGCAGGAAATGCAGTTCTGATTCGGAATTACACTTCTGGCCCCAGCTCACCGGAGTCCTGTGGGAGTCCTGTGGGAGCAGCTGCCTCCAGAGCGTGTTTGTGCTTTGATCATTGTCAGAAAGAGTTTTATGAGAAAATAACGATGTAAACTGTCCAACCTCCAGGCTTGGCCTGCACCCTGAGGAAGTCAGCTGGGGTGGGCGGGTAGAGGAGCCGCAGATACACACCAGAGCGACGTGCGGCTCACCCATAAAGAGCCAAGGACTGGACTCACACTTCAAGAGGTAATCGATCTAAGCAAACACTGCCGTTTCATTGTTAAAAAAGCAATCTGGGGGCCCTGGCTGGGCAGCTTCATTGGTTAGAGCACCATCCAGATACACTGAGATTGTGGGTTTGTTCTCCAGTCAGGGCACGTATAGAATCAACAAATGAATGTATAAATAAGTGGAAAAACAAATCAATGCTTTTCTCTCTCCTTCTCCCTTCCTCTTTCTCTCTAAAATCAATGAATTAAAAAAAGAAAAGAAGAAAGAAAGAGCCCTGGTTGGTATGGCTCAGTTGGTTAGAGGATCATCCCCTAGCAAAAAGGTTGTGGGTTCGATCCCTGGTCTGGGTGCGTACAGGAGGCAACCAATCGATGATTCTCTCTTGCATTGATGTTTCTCTCTCTCCTTTCCTCTGTCTCTAAAAGGAATGGACAAAATGACCTCCGGTAAGGAAAAAATTAAGAAAAAGAGAAAAAGAAAGGAAAGAAACCTGGGAAAATGCTGCACATACGGAAACAATATAGTTGGAGGGGAACTCATAAAGTCTTTACAGTGCTGCATTTTGTTCTATAAGGTTCCTGTGATGCATTAAGCGTGTTCAGTAAACGGATGTGAGGACCATTTCCTCCTTCCAGGCACCCAGCACAGTCTTCCCCTGGGAGGCCGGAGGTGATAGCTCCGCAACACTGCCTGGGTGGGGGACACGCCTCTCACACCACGGAGCAGTCACAGAGAATTCCTGCAGGTCCCGACAGGTGCGATGGTGACAAGACACCCAGTTCTCTGAAATAAGGTTGGCTAAATAAGCAGGAACACTGTGCAGCCCCCAAGCGTGCTCCACCACAGTTATTTCTGCAGCCATGGTTGTACTTAACCGCGAGAACTATAAAAATGGGATTCCTTGTGTAGAAACCCACACTGGGAAATGGATGGATCCCCCCAAAAGTGTTGAGTACATTTAAATTTCAATGATGTAAAACAGGTATCTACTTGTTCTGCTGTCTGGTCACTTATACTGTCAGCGTTAGGGCTCAGAGAGGCGATGACAGGATGCCTGGGAACCCAGGGGGGCTCTCTGGGGGCGATGTGTCAGGAGGTGGGATCCTTGGTCAGATAACTCTGCACGGAGCCAGGCGGTATGTTAAGCAGAGTGTCGTCTACTTTCTCCGAAGTCTGAGTGTAAAGACACGCTGTGGCAGGGTGGGAGGCAGGAGAACACTGGCCACAGGCTGCGTCCAGAGGTGGTGTCTTTCCTAGAATTGTTTCCGCCTAAAGGTATGAAACTCTCAGTAAAACCTGGGCAAAATAGACTTCAATATTTATCCTTGTAATATTTTTGCAATGACATCTTTTTTGCTTGTCAATTCCTCAAACTGTAACGGGTTTCTTATGCTCTTACTGAAATCTTTTTATGGGGTGGGGGTGCGGTGCCCCGCCCCAGTGCAGGGGAGGGCAGGGAAGGGGCTCGTTCCTCCCATGCTCTGCTTCTTGTCCTGCAGCTTTGAAATGCTTGCAATTTGTTGCCATTTCTCTTCACATTCTAAATAAATACTCAATTTTATGCCCAATCTGTTATTTTAATTTTATACTATTTTTCTTAAAGAAAGCACCTACAACTGTATGGAGGTTCCAGGCCCCATGAGACGTGGAACCTTCTCCCCAGGCTCTTTGCTGCTTTGACCCAGCGTTGTGTCTGCGGGAGGACGCCCAGGGTGCATTCTGCAGGGAACCCAGGAGCCCTCCAGAAGCTTTCTCCCAGGGCGTGAGCTCGCCAAGATCCCACAGGAACCCTCCTGCCTCAACCATTTGCTCTGGTGGCTTTGTCACCACAGCCTGAGGTAGCTGGTCATGGGGAGAATGCACATTGAACATGGTGATGATGGGTGGCAGCTTGTAGTGACATAAGTCAGGACAAGAGTGAGTGTGGCCCAGGGGCCCGGCGTGAGAGATGCGACGTGGGGAGGAGGCCGTGAGCCTGTCCCGTCTTGGCTGAACCAGGGGCAGGCAAGGGCACTCCTGGCCCCACCACGGGCTCTTCTCTGGCACCATGAGTTAGCTTTGAGGCATCCGCCGAGCACTGTGGGGTGTGGCCCTCACCCTGGGTGCTCTGTTCATCCACCCAGAGGCAAGTTCTGAGCCAGGGTTCCTCCACTGACAAACCTCAGGTGAGCCAAGGCTGCACCTGGTCTTGTCACTTCTGGCTACACCTGTGACAAGGAGGCCAAGGAGCCCTCCTACTGAGGACCCAAAGGCTCCTCATCTCCCTCGTAAGCCCTCGGATGAGGCTGTTCTCAGGGCCATACCTTCTGCCATGTGATGGGCCAGGGCACCCCATCCATACTTCCAAAAGCATGTCTCTGAAGAGCTCTCGGCTTCCCTTCCAGAACCAGCACCAGAGCCCTCAGTGGTCACCATGAGTTCCTTAAATGTTCCAGGGATGGCCCAGTATATGGCTCCCTGGGACCCTTACTCACAGCTTGAGCTGTGTTCTCATCTCTGCCCCTGGGAAGACAAACACTCACATGAAACAGCTTACCTTCTGCATGCACAGATACCTGATCTACAGCAACTGGGACTTTGCTTTTGCTTCCGGGGGCTCTGACCAACCTTTCCTAAGGAGACTCTTTGGAGATGGAGCAGCGTCCTGTTAGAACTGGGCCGACTGATGGGCTGGCGTGAAGGCTCCCCACATCGCCTCCAGGGTGATGGTGGGTTGTGACTGGAGAGGACGACTCTTGGTCCCCTTGAAGAGATGCCCCGCCCTGGCTGGGTGGCTCATTGGTTGGGGCATCACCCTATACACCGAAAAGTTGCAGGTTTGATTGCAGGTCAGGGCACATACCTAGGCTGCAGTTCGATCCCCAGTTGGGGCTCATACAGGAGGCAACCGATCAATGTTTCTCTCTCACTCTCTTTCCCTTCTTCTCTCTGTCTAAAAATCAACTTAAAAAAAAAAAACAAAAAAAAAAAAACATGTCATCTGGTGAGGATTAAAAGAGAAGACATCCTGGCCCTCCTTGCTCAGGTCTGTTTTCTGATGGTTCAGTTGTGGTGCCAGTGGGTGCGCCGGCCTCCTCCCCTGATGGCCAGCGCCCGAGGCCACGGAAGTTTATTGATTTTGCTTACTGACAGGTTCCTGGACCTCATACCTGGAGCTTAGGAGATGTTTGGTGAGGATCTGTTGTATAAATGCATTCAGTAGTGAATCAGTCTGCCTGGGGTGATGAAAGAGCTTTGGAAATAGATAGTGGCGAGGTTGCACAGCATTGAGGATGTAATTTATGCCACCGGAATGTGCACTTAAAATGGCTAAAATGGCAAGTGTTATGTTACACACATTTCACCACAAGAAAACCGCGCAAATGAATGTGTGATTAAACATGAGAAGTGTAACCTTAAAGTTGAAAGATACAAGATTATCCGAATGACTTTGAGATAGGGAAGGATTTAATAAGTTCACCAAAAGCACAAGCCATGCAGAGAAACAATGCTATATTTAAACAAGGTAACCTTGTTTTTGGTCTCACCTTAAACCAATTGACAATATGAACCACAAACAGAGCAGAAAAAAGATACAATGAACATCATCGGAGAAGGACCAGCATCTATACAACATGAAACACTTCTGCATAGCTCGAAGAAAGCAAAACAACAAAACATGGGCAAAGCACAGGGACAATTCCCGGAAGAGAAAACCCACATGGCAGGAAAGAAATATCAAACAGGAAAACGCACTCCAGCCTGCTGGTGCCCAGGAAATACAAACGTCATCCCCAGGAGATACACCTCATGCTCCGCAGCCAGCTGCACGCGCGGGTCTGATGAGGCCGCCTGCCCGGAGACCTGCGGCGATCGATGGTGAGAAGGAGGACGAGAGCAGCCCCCAGGGAAGCAGCGTGCAAGTATCAGTAAGTGCCACGCACGCTCCTTGTGATCTAGGAGTTACACCCCTTGGAATGTGTCCCGGAGAAACCTCACACGTGAGAAGAATCTTTATTTTGGAATTGTGAGAAACTGGAAAAGTCCATCCAGGAGGCAAGTGACAGGACCCGTCTGCACAGTCCTGGGGAGAGTCCTGAACAGAGTCCAGGAACCAAGGACTCCGTGCGGCCCCCAGCATCGGTCATCTCCAGGCACAGCCTCTGAGCTGCAGCTGAGCGGGGTTTGTAAGAAGCACTGAAGTAATGATAACCTGAGACCCAAGTGCGGGGGGCACAGGGGGCCAGGGGCAGCGCCCCTGCATTCTGAGGCAGCGCCATGGACGGCCACGTACGATCTTTCCAGAGTCAGAATAGGTTTTCACAAGTGAGATGGCAGGTGCCGAAACATCGTCTGGAAAGTTGAAGCAGTGTGGTGGAGAGTGGGGGTGAAGTCAGCCCCAGAGGGGACAGTGTGAGGCTGGGGCCCAGCCGCGTCTGTTTGGCTGCGGGTCTGCCTGGGGTGGGGCCAGACTGAGGAGTGAGCAAGGAGCTAAGAAAATTTACAAGTGTTTATTTAATTGTGGACATAAAGTTAATTTTATTGGATAATGAAGCTGTGGGTTTACATATTTTTTATTTTAATCTCAGTTTTTCTATTTCACTGCATGTGTGAGAGAAACACTGTTATCTGAATAGTAAGTTCCCTCACGGCTAACAGCATTCACAGGAATCCAGTTTTATATGCGGCTCAGCAGCCAAGCCCTTTCACATTCAGAATGAAATTAAAGAGGACTGAGTCTCACTTGCCCGGCTGTGCGTCTGGTGGCGTCAGCGCCTCTGCTAGACGGGCTTTCATGGGCTTCTACTGTCAGCAAAACAATTGTTTCTGGCTGACGCTCGGCACAGACAGTTCTCAGCCAAGTGCGTTTTTGAAGGGTAGAATGTGATCTCAATAATCCCATTCAGCTTTGTTGAGGAGAGTAAGGAAGAAGAATGCACCCTAGCTTCTCTGTCAAATTTTTATTTTAAATCTAAATGCCATACCCTTGGCTGGCAGTGAGCTTTCTGCACGGCTGGCATCTTGGCTGCTTTGGAAAAGCAAACCTCATTCACACAAGTCAGAGTTTTATGAACGGCCGTCCCACTGCCCCGCCGTGGCTGTGCTGTGCTGTTGACCCAACACGACACACAGATCCCTCTGTCCCCCGCTGGACTCCTGCCAGGCATCTTCGGTCTGTGGAGCAAGATCACTCAGCCCTGGAAATCTCAGGGCAACAAAAAGCCTCTGTTCATTCATGACGGACTTTGAACAGAAAGGGCCCCGGCCACACCACGGGGGCCGGAATCGCAGATGGGCGCCGGGGAGACAGCTCTTCCATGAGGTCAGTCCGTCAGGTGGGCGACGCAGTGGGCACCTGATCCTGGCGCGGTGGGTGAACTCAGAGGAAAACCCGTGCCTCGAATTTCTCAGGCAACGTCAGAAGTTCACTGGACCTTCACGACCGCCCTTTTCTTTACTTCCTACAGTGCACGGAGCCCACTTCTAGTTTTTGGGGAGTGGGCATCGGACCAAGTCAGCACTCATCTGCATCGGTGAGGGGGTACCCCACAACTCAGAACCAAGAAGAAGACCTCTGTGAGTGCAGACCTCATGAGACTGCTGTGTTCAGGCTCAACCCACAGGCTTTGAAACTTGAGCTGTTTGGCTCCTGGAAGGAAGGGGAACCCGTGACCACTGGTGCCCGAGGGGAAAGCCCATCCAGGGAGATTCTCTGGTGGGTCCAGAAGCTGGGCCGATGGAGCCACAGAGGCCACTCCGCTCACCAGCTCTTCACCCTGGTGGGGAAAGAATCCCGCCCTGAGCGGGGACACATCTAGTGAGCTCAGGGGACTCATGGTCAGGGCTGGGAGACGCTGTGAGCCTCCAAGATGTCGAGGTGGCACCTGGTGTCTTAGGCCTTAAATACAAGCATCTTACTGGCCATGGTGAGACCTTTTAAAGTTGGCTTGTTGTTCAAATAAAGGCACCCCAGCTCCTGTTAAGTGACAGGGCTAACTCTCAATGCCGGGAAGCTGCTGGGCTCCATTCTCAGAAATCAGGGGAGCAGAAAGAGGGAAAAGGGCATGGTTTCCTCCTTCCCTTCCCAGCACAACCCTCAAAGTCACGCTTGGCCCAGACCCCGCAGAGCAGAAACCAGGCTGCAATACCACCTCAAAGTCGGCTCAGGAGCAGGAGCAGGAGAAGGTGAGGGCTCCGTCCCTCAGGCGGACCTGCTGCAATGCAGAGGCTCCGCATGGTGGCTTCCACCTCAGCAGACCCCCTGTTCCTCTCCTCTCTCCAGCCAAAGTTTCAGGGTGTTGCTTTACATGTTCATGCCTGGGAGGCTGATCCCCAGGGAAGTGGTGTGCAGAGTGTGGTTGTAATGACCCCCCACTTCCCTATGTATTGGCTCCTTTGCTCCCATCCCTGTCTCCTCATGAGCTGCCCTCAGGGACACGCAGAAAAGACAGTGCTGAAAACAAAAGATTCATGTGGGCAGCTGGGTGATGGATGCCAAGGTAGGAGGAGGGGACAATGTCCCAAAGGCCACCGCCCTCCCATGGGAGCTGAGGGGCGCACTGTGCCACAGGAAGTGGCGTGCCCTGAACGCAAAAGGCCTAGGTAGGCAAGGTGCTGCTCTGGCTGCTTTTCAGACGTGTTTGCATGCATACATATTTTGCTGGGTGTATGGGAAGAAAATGGGGCTTTGTTTTGAACTTAGCAATACAAGGCTGGGAAAGGGCAGGAGACTATGGGGGCAGGTGACAGATCAGGGTGTGTGTGCCAAGCAGAAATTCTGCAGACTCAGCCATGCATGATGTGGGCGTGGGGCAGGTGGGGCCAGGAGGCCTGGCCTGGGTCTGGTCATCGCATGTCCTTGACCAAGACTGGGCACTGAGCCCCTCTGCTTTCCCCTCTGTGACATGACGAGTTTGGTTCCTCCACCCCAGTGCTTTTATGAATTTTAACCATGTTTTCCAAGGCTGCTGTGAAGACAGGTTTGTTCACTGCTCACCCTGAAGGCAGCACCTCAGAGTCTTTTGTAACTCAGCCCTGGGAGCGTCCTGGGGAAACTGTGGTTGTGGTGAAGCCCGCCCCTGCCGTTCCGGGCTGAGCACACTGCAGGCGGTCTTCTGTGGGCACGCGGCACTCCGAGGCACCTCACCATGGGAAGATTTCCAATTGTGAGACATTAATTGGAAACCGACTTTTCTGTTAAAACAAGGATTATTCAACCTTTCGGTAATGATTCCTTAGTATTAAAGGTTCTTTTTTTTTACACTGATGGCTGCGCATATGTAACTAACAATGACTTGCTGGCAGGGCGTCCTCCACGGTGCACGGGAAGCAGGCCTGCCCGATGTCTGTCTCTCTGAACAACTTGTAATGGTTCCAAAGGCTCATGGCAGGTGGGCGGAGAACAGGCAGTGTCTTGGGTTCTCGGCAGGCCCGGTATCACATCCCTCAGCTCACCAGAGATGGAACAGGACTCAGAGCCGGCAGTGTGGCCAGTGGTCCTATCTTCAGCTGGGCAAGGTGGGGAGGGTGAGGCCAGCGTCGGCCAGGTGGGCTGTGCCCTGGAGCAGAGAGGGTGTGAAGTGCTGCTGGGAATGGTCCTTACGGCCGGTGCCTCCCCCACCACCGGGGCATGCGGACTTGGGCAGGACCTGTCTACATTAAAGCTCCTTGTGCATCTCCGATCCAGCTCTGCTAATATTTACTTAGCTATTGAATCTCAGCTTCCGTCCCGTAAGCCTCTCCGAGGCGCTCACCGCATGAGAGCAGGTCAGCATCTCTCCTCACCTCCCACGCCCCTTGATCTGCCAACACCACTGAGCTTCCCATAAGAAAGCCCTTCAGTTGTCCACAAAATAACACCTGTGCTGGATACGACTCTCCTGCCTTTATCGTCTTCCTCACAGTTGCCCAATCTGTGATTCTGTGTGTGGAGAACCATGGGGCAGCCCGGGGCCTGTAAGAGGTGGGAGGAGGCTAGCCTAGAGCTGCAGGAATGAACCCCAAGGTGTCTACAGTGTACCAACATAGCTGGTACAGAAAAGTGTGGTGTCAGTCAGCCAGCCACTAGTTTACAACGAACTAGGCAAACCAACGGCCCTGCCTGTGTTTTCTTAATAGGATGAAGCAAATTACTTGAGGGTCACGTCACTGAGAAGAGATGGTCAACACCTGGGTGATTTAGCACCCTTGAGGGGTTCCCATAGAGGAAGATGTCTGGACAGATCATTTTAGTTCCAGATTCTAACCCAGGTGTGGCCCCAGCTGAGTGAGCTGCGGTCTGCAGGGTGGTCCTGGGAACAGGTGCCTGACAGTGGCATCCATCACCAGCTCCTGGTTTTAGGAGAAGAGGAGGGGATGTGAAAGCACCCTATTGCTACGTTGTTTCCCATGAAACAATCACAGTGCCACTGTTTCCATTGCTCAGAAAGAGCACAGCCTCTCCAGAAAGCCTCCAGAAGCTGTCTCAGGGGTGACCTATGGTCATCAGGGCATTGCTGAATGCCCAGCAGCCCTGCAGCAGCCCCCTGGACAACCTTGACCACCACACAGCCAGATTGCAGACCATCCAGTGGTCCCCCAGAGTGGCTGTTTGCAGTGATGATTCAATGTGGGATATTTCAGGGATAACAGAAGGAAAGTGGGGATGCGGCCTGAGGATGGGGGGGGTGCAGTATCTACATTTTAAAATTAAATTCCAAGTGGCTAAACAAAGGTGCACTTCTACCCACCTGCAGTGAGGGAGAGTTGTTGGCAAGAAGGATTTGCTTCAGCTGCAGTGGACAGAAAACCAGAAAGAACAGGGTCTTCAATTAAAAACAAAATCCTGGTAGGAGGCCCTGGCATGGCTGCTGTGGTGGCTCATAGTCAGGCAGAAGCTGGCCCCTACATTTGGTGGCTCTGCCATTCTCCACCCGTGGGTCCTTTATGTGTTCAATCTCCAGCCCTCATTTCCCTGTGGGATCCAGCCAGCAAAAAGGAAGGAGGTGTGTCCCTACACTTTAAAGTCACTACCTGGAGATGCACAGTCTTCCTTCCACTCAGAAGCCTGGGACTGGGTCATGTGGCCACATAGTTGCGGAAGGAGACATGTGGCTGGACTGCTGGGGGTCTGCCACAGACTCACTCCCCTCCTTCCCCTGGGAAAAGACCCAGCCTTAGAAATTGCAATCTGAGCGGCAAAAAGTGCTTATTTCAGTTTGCATTTTGTTGTTCAATAGAGTTTATTTTCTCAGCTGTTTTTGGCCATCGGAATTCCCTCCTCATGAGAAGAGCCTGCTCAAGACTGGTTTTCCTACTGAGTGTCTGCTTTGCTCGCTGGGCTTTCTGAGTTCGTCTAGATAACGACTCTGATTGCACCACAAGTAGCAATTTTCCTGCTCTGTAACTACTGTCTTCTAACTTGGAAGTCTCAAATTTTGATGTGGTCAACTTTCTCAGCCATTTTGTTTGTTGCGTCTGGTTTAAGAAGGTCTAATTCCCTAAGATCACAAATGCTCCATTTAACATTGGCTTCCAATATAGTTGCAGTTGTTCAGTGTTCAGATCTCAACATACTTGGAGTTCATCTTTGGAATGTAGTTTTATGGATTTTTTCCCCAAATGGACAGTCCCAACATAATGTGCTGAAGAATTTGTCTCTTCTCCGTGGATTTGGAGGCCCTGCAAGTCACGGGACCACTCCCTGCATCGCACCGATCGCTCCGCTCACTGTGGGGCCGTGTCTGGGCTGGTGGCTCGGCTGCTTCCTCTGCTATAGTTTCATAACATCCCTTGATTCTAGGTGGGGAATACCCCCTTATACCTACTCTTTTTTGCTTTTGTTAAGTGTTTCTGGTTACTTTGGTAAGTTACCCTTCTATGTGCATTTTAGAGGTTTGATTCTCTTGGAATTTTGATTAAGATTGCAGTGAACTTATAGAATTGACATTTTTACAAAGCTGAGGATTTTCATACATAAACATGGTCTATCTCTCCACTTTTCAAACGATTTCTGCTGTCTTGGAGCTGAATGTTCCTGTTGTGTTTCACTAATGTGCAGAAACAATTCGAGAAGTGAAATTAAAGGGCGACTCGTGTTTCATGAATGGAGGGTGGCAGTGAGCACAGCAAAAGGAACAACACCACAGCTGTTTCCTTCTGAGAAGGTGACAGTCACGCATCAGTGCTTGTCTTTGTGGTTTGGGGCTGGCTGGGGTCTTAGGCTCCTGACTCGCACTGGCCTCTTTTTCACTTCCAAGGCCTCAGGGTGGCTGTTCTGGCAGGGCCCAGAGATACAAAGAGGACAGGATGAGTGTTTTAAGAAATCACAATGAAATAAATGCAAACACTAGAAACAGATGACACAGGAACGACAGAGGAGAGCACAGTTTGGAAGGCTAGCTGCTTCCGTCTGTGGATGGCCTCCTGTCTCTGGGGCAGCCTGGCGGCAGAGCCTTGGCGTTTGCAGAGAACCAATTTGTCATTTTGGGTTTCTTGCCTCTGGTCCTCTTCCTGCATTCAGAGTACAGGTGTCCCCCCTGGGAACCAGGTCAGCAGATGCACATCCTGGTGGGGTTTCTGGACCCCACCACCCAGAGCCCCATTGTTCAGACTGCTGCGGGTCAGGGGTCAGCAGCATTGAGACGCACAGACACAAATTTTGGTAAAGGAGGAAGCTCGGCCAGCCAGGGAAAGGACCGAGCAATAGTGAGGTGGGACAGCTCCCCGGACACCCCTCCACCACCAGTTGCTCTCTAGTTGCATGGCTTGGGTACTGCAGGTGGGGGGCTCTCAAGTCTTCACATCCTGGGGTCTTCATTCCTTATAGTTGAGGGATGCTGCATCATCCATGACTTGCCCCCAACCTGTGCTCTGTCCTGTTACCTGAGAACTGGGCTCCACATACATTTGGGCAGGGAAACCCCACCTGGAGGGTCCCATCATGAAAGGTCCTGCATGGCCTGGGGCTTTACAGGCATCGGGTCCCTCAGCCCACCACACAGGTGCAAGGGGGGATTCCAGGGAGAGTGGCCAGGTCACTGAGAGGTCCCAGAGTCCTGTGGCCAAGGCAGGACCTCTACCCAAGCTGTTTCTGGACCTTGGCTGGCTTCTGGCCTTCTGCCTCCCCTTGGTGCTATGTTCGGACCCTCTGTCTCCAGCCTCCCTGAGAATCTGGAGACCCCCTGATGTCCTTCCAAAGGTTCCTGAGCTTCTGATCTGGGCCGAGTTGTCTCTCTGCTGTTCATAGCCGGGAACACACTGGTATGGCTGTTCTGCAACCTAACGCACCTTCCCTGCTGTGGGTGCGATGTCCACGTCTTGTTCCCCGAAGCCTGTGAATGTGACCTTTCTCTAAATAGGAGGAATGTGATTCAGCAGATGTGATTTAGTTAAAGATCTGAGATGAGCTTATCCTGGATTAACTGGTTGGCCCTGAATGCATCACCAATGTCCCTACAAGAGCGAGGCGGGGGAGATTAGAGCCGTGCACAGGGAGAAGCCACGTGAAGACAAGCAGAGGCTGGAGCGACTGGGTCACAAGCCCGGGGCGCCTGAGCACCAGCAGCCGGGAGAGGCGGGCAGGCCCGCAGGAGCCTCTGAGGGAGCAGGATCTCCACGTCAAACTTCCGGCCCCCAGAAATGGGAGAGAGTACATTTCTGTTGCTTTGTGTGGTAATTTGTCACAGTGGCCTTGGGACACTCAGACACTCACCCTTTGGAGATCCTGCCTGTCATTCAGGAGGGCGACCACTCAGGGCTGCCGGCTACCTCCTGCAGGCCAGACAAGCACCCATGGGTCTGCTCCGTAGCCTGCCAGTGGCTGTTCAACGGCAGTTACACATGGACACATGGGGTGGACATGCTGGGGTTCTCAGAACCACAAAGCAAAGTTCAGATGTTGGCCACACCTGTCCACAGGCCTCCTCTGACCCCCCTGTTCCAGTCTCAGAGTCCCCTACAGCCAGCTGGTTACTTTCTCACTATGATTCCCCAACCCCCACCGTGCCCCCTTCCTCTGGGTGAGCTCAGAGCCATGCCTGCCACTTGCCCCTCAGGGTCCTGGTTCACAGCGAGGACCAGGGCCTGTCTTTTGATCTCAGAAGAAACAGGTGAAGGAAATGAGGCTTGCAGAGGCCTGCTGGCACCCTCTACCTCAGCCAGGTTAGTTGGGCAGCCAGACGCCTCTGTTACGTCCTCGAGGTCTCTCATTTCTCAGACGAGATAGTTATCTGTGACAACCGTGATTCGGTCGTCACAGCCTGGCCTTCTGACAGGCACAGGACCCGTTCCTCTCACTCTGAACACTTGCAGGCGTCCCGATACATTTATACTGATTTCAAAACAGTCAAATCATGGTTTTTCTCCCAACAGAAAGTGCCGTGAACATACTTAGGTTCCAGTGTGTCCGGCAGAGGAGGATGATGGTCCAGCTTCAGAGAGCTCCCCAAACCTGGCGGCTTTTAAAAACCGTGTCACATCACTCACGGACTTGTGGGTCTGGAGTTCCAGGAGGTTCTGGGTGGCTCTGCCTCAGGGTCAGACGTTGGCTGAGCTGGAAGCCTGGGGCTGGGGCATGGGGAGCAGCTGAATGTTGGCTGGCACCTCTCCCTTCATGCCTTCTCAGGGCTTCCCCGTGTAGCCTCCCTGAGTGTCACCTGCCAGGAGGGTCACGGAGCTCATGGCCCGGGGTCCAGTCTCTCCACAGATGTGGGCCAACCTTCCTCACCCTCCCTGCACCCTGAAGCCTCGGCCTTCCTCCACGGCAGCCTGACTCTGCCCCTGCTCCTGCGGTCTGGCTTTCCACGGCCGCTCCATGCAGCCTCGTCACGCTGCTTACCACACTGTACATTTTCCTTTTTACGTTTTAAGCAAAGTGTAACTGACTTACAGACAGCCAAGGGCACAGATCCTAAGTGTTCTGTTCAGTTTACCTGTGCAGTCCCCACCCCGTTCAAGACAGAGAACGTAACCCCTGTCTCGCCCCCCTGCCCCAGCGAACACCACCCTCAGGAGTGGGAGCCACTGCTGTGGACTCTAGCTCGTGGGTGAGTTTTGCCTGATCTTGAGCTCCAAAAACTGGAAACACGTGACATGTAGTTGTGCCTGGGGTCCATGGTGGGCACCAGTGACCTCACCTCCTGCTCATTTTATAATTACAGCCCTTGCGGTCCCTCCTCCACCGAGAGGCCTGCCCTCATGGTCAGTTTGGAAACAAATGAAGAGCCCGGGGGAAAAGTTTCGGTGATGAAAACCAAGGTCCCTGCCCCCGGCCGTGTGGGCATTGCCCCGCAGCCAGCCATTACCCCGCGCCAGCCCTGTCTGGCCTTCAGACATCTGGCCAACATCTGCTGTGCAGCCTCCTGAGGGGCAGGAACCTAGAACCAACCAGTTAGGCCACTTTGGAATTCCTGACCCACAGAAACCGTGCGAGATAAGTGTTGGGTGTTGCTCTAAGCCGCTGAGTTTTGGGGTGAAGAGTTATAGCAATCGGTAACCAGCGGAGTATTTAACGTAGCGTCCGGGCGGTGCAGCTCCGCCGCAGCAGCAGCTGCCGCTCTTCCCCCGCGGCTGCCCAGCCGCCCAGCACGCGGGTGAGCTGCAGTCTGTTCCCCCCGCCTACTGTTGATGGACCAACACGTGGGTGGTTTCCAGTTTGGAGCGTCTGCGGAAGAAGCCCCGGGAACACTGCTCCACGGCTGCTGTGTGGACAGGCTTTCCTCCTCCCGGGTGAGCATGTAGGGGTGGCCTGATGGGTCCCCGGGCAGCTAAGCCTTTTATTCTGTGAGAAGCTACCAGATCATTTCCCGAAGAGGAGGCACCATCTTACATTCCCACCATTCACGTGTGAGAGCTCCAGCTGGTGGCCCTAATGGACCCGCGGTGTCATCAGTCTTTTGACGTCAGTCACGTGTGGGGTGTGCGTGGCTGGCAGCGCCTGGGAGGAGGCTGGGTGAGCGTCTCTAAGCTGGCTGGAGATGCTTGGCTGGCTCTGCAAAAGGGCTCCGCTTGGGCCTCAGATGCCCTGCAGGGCCGGCCAGGTCGGCGCCTCCGGGAGGATGCGGGGCAGTGAAGCGGCAGTAGGGGCGGTGGACTGGGGTCGTGATGGGGTTGGAGAGTCACCGGGGGGGAGGGGGGGCGCCCTGGGTGAAAGAGCTGGGAAGGCCCTTGTGGGGTGGGGGGAGGACGCAGGACCTTCTGTCCCAGGTGATCAGTGTGGCCACGTGTTGTGACTTGGGAACGTGCCTGTGGCCTCCAGTCTCTTCAGGGGCACAATGGGGACTTGGTCCTGAGGGTCTCGTAGGGGACAGTGAGAAAGCACTTCTAACAGCATTGCTCCTCCTCTGCGCAGCTGTTCGTGGGGGACAGCACCGAGGCAAGGGGTGCGTGGAGAATAGGACCTGGCCTGGGCTTCCCTATTCCCAGCAGCACCTGCGAGCACCTCACGACATTGTAATCAGCCCTGCTGGGCCAATTAAAGAGAATTGTCTCAAGAGATGGGAGGAGAAGAAACATTGCCTTTTAGTGAGAGTTGATAAAATAGCAAAGAAATTATTTTCTAAATCATTTGGCTATTTTCCTGATTACTCACTTAACCATTCCCATACATGCAAAACAAAAAGTTCCACATAAATTGTTTACAAAGCATTTAAAATGTTTATGATTTAGTAAGTGCTAACTATAGCTACATAATATTTTACTGTATATGCATTTTATTACAATGTTGCAGTAAGGCACTTAGACTATTTACAAGTTTTCTTTATTATAATGAATTCTGAAACAAACATCTTTCTAGGTAAACACCTAGTGAGCACCTCTGATAATTTCTAAAATGCATCAGGAGAGACAATAATGAATTAGAGTATATAAACGTTTTGGGCTTTTTAAACAGATGATTTTTATAAATTATGAGCTGTTTTTTATAGAAGGGGAGACTGTTGGGTCTCAGAACCTTCACAGTGAAGTTTTTGCTGACAGTACTTCTAGTTGCTCTCAACCAATGCGTGATGGGCCACTAGGCGCTGGCCTGGGGACACTCCTCTGACAGATGAACAGCTAGGAGCCTTTCTCTGCAGGGGACACGGTGTGGGGTCACCAGGGGCGCTTTCAGGAGCCAGAGAACAACAGGCTTCTGAAGCATGACGGCGCTGACGCCACCCCTGGAAACCTTAATCTTTCCTCTATTTGCACATCAGACGCCTCAAAGGATGGTCAATTTAATAAGCAGACACACTATGTGGCTAGTCAGACCTTCCATGCCCTTTTGGCTAGAGTCATGCAGGATGTCAGAACATCTTAATGCTCTTTAATGTAAATTTAAAAATTGCAGGCATTCCTCTGCAAGAGATGCCCTGACCCCATACATCCCCTCCCCTCCACCTGCTTGCTCTTCACACATTTCTGATTTTTCTAAGTTACTTAACTACTTACAGCAATTGGGAGCCTTATGGTAGCTTTCTGAGATATTTGTCAGCAGACCTGACCCAGTGTGCTGTGATACTCTCCCACAGATAAATTTCTAAAGCAGAGAGACCACGGGAGAATTCTATTCTGAGAGTCCTCGGGATGAACAATGCAGTGGTCATGAGTCAAAAGGCAGGTGACAGATGACAGAGAGCAGATGGAATGGGATGTGGGACCTGCAGCTGTCTGGCATGCCCAGGGAGGCGAGACGCAAGCCAGAAGCCTGGTGATGATCCCATGGGTCCCATATGTTCTTCAGAGATAAGGGTGGTCCCTTCTGCCTGCGGCTACCTTGGTTTCAGCACAGAAGCCCCAACCAAGTTCCAGAAGCCTCCCGTCCCTACACTTGGGATGGTTGGTCCCAGCAACTCAGAACCCCCCCTGGCATCGGCGTAAGAAAGCACAGCTTCCCCTGGTGGTGGGTCCTCCCCTGACACCCACCAGCCTCGAGATGACGAGGCTGAGATGACTTAGAGAGGGTGATGTCCAGACTGACAGCTGAGCGGCTTTTAATCACGCTGAAACCCGGAGGGAGTCACTTGCTCCCAGATTCCCCAGAGCATGAGTGGCCTCATTGGGGGGTGGTCCCCATTTCCTCCGAGTGAAGGACAGTCTTCCTCTCCTGGAGGAGGGGGCTGGCTACATGGTGGGTCCTCTCTTCGGGCAGGACACCCACCCCCAGGAGTCCCCAGGAAGAGAAGAAAGAGGAGAAACACAGGTTTCCCCGATTTTACCTGGTGTGTGATTGCCCACCATACCTTAGGCTACTCTGTCCACAGGGAAGTGGCCCCAAGCACCTGTGGCCCAAGGCACCAGTATCAAGTGTGTGTAAACTGTCCCACAGGTCAGTGGGTCCGGACACGACTTTTCAACCAATGCTTTGTATTACAGAGACGGGCTATCAATCTGATGTCTGCGTCTCAGTAGTGATTGCGTGATGCTGACCTGTCAGAAGAGCCTGCACTCCCCTGAGAACTCACACCCGCAATGCCACCTCTCAGTGAGTGTGATATGTGCCCAGAAGGCCAGTGAAGTCATGTCAGCTACCCTGGTGGGCTGCCCCATCCCCGAAGGCTGCTGCACACTTTCTCTGGAGGAGCATCCTGTGATTCTGGCCCCAGACTTCCCTTCCCAAATGCCGCAGATAGCATGTTGGGCAGAGAACCGGTCGTTACCAAGAGGGCAGGACCATCCGCACCGCGATCGGTTTCCTACAGCCGAGCACTTGCACAGTTGCTCCGGTGCAATGGGTGGTGCCGACGACACAGAGCAGAGGTTAGGCAGGGCACCCGTCATCAGGGTCTGCCTTTTCAAATTCTTTCATGACTTTTCCTAGCATGTGATTTATTTGGGTGTCCCCACCTCAGGTAGGTCAGAGCCAGAAGGGCTGTGGGTGTTTGGGGGTTTGTCGTTGATGAGCCTACGGTTCTGGAGTAGAAATATGAGTCTCTGCTCTGCAGCCCCTCCCCCCAAGTCACCCCGGCCTCTGCTCTCTCCTTGCTCCCCACCAGAGGGCTCAGCCAAGACTCGTTCCCATGCATTAGTTTTCTTCTCCCTCCTACCTGCTCCCCACTCTTTCTGGTGTCTGAACCCCACTCCCCACCACTCCTGAACCTCATGGCGTGTTCTGGATGGGCGGGCTCTTACGCCCTGCCTTCTCGTCTTCATCAGTAGACTTTGCAGGGCGCTCCTGCCTTCCCGGCGAGACCTTCACGCCCTGGATGGTCCCCATGTATCTGCGAGGTAGTCTCTCACATGAGAATGTCTTTAAAGGGTTCCAAGCATTCTAGACGTCTTTCAGTGTGCAAATCCAAGACATCAGTCTTCATCTCCCATAGGCTATGGTGGAGACTTATGAAAAAGGCCGTTCCCCAGTCTTTGAGTTGGAGTCGGCTCCGCTGGTGCTCACTGGCTCTGGCTGTGCCCACTCGGGGCAGCAGGCCACCAGCAAGCCAAGGGTCCAGTCGGGGAGGTGGACACCCAAAGTGAAGGTGTCGTAAGATATCAGAAGGGTAGGTGAGGGTGGGAACTGACTGCCAGATCCAGAGGGAAACCTGTTGAACTTTTATTAATTCTTCTGCTCACAGAACACGGAGTTCCTGACCTACGCTCAGTTGTCCCATGCACACACATTTCAGTTTAAATGTGTCCATCGTTGTTAGCAGTGTTTCCAGGTACTGAAATTCTGCATGGTTTGTTACCTAAATTCTTTAGAACGGAGGAGCTCGTTCCAAGATGAGATCCCCCTCTTTCATGCTTGTTCTTCCTCCTCTTGCTTCTTATTTTCACTCCCTGTGCTTCCTTCAGCCTTCTTCCTGCTGGACATCGGCCGGAATCCTGCCTGGGCACGACGGGCTGTTCCCCTAGCTGCACCGCCAGATTCCGACCCTGGCTCTGTCAAGACAAGTGACAGTGGATTCCTGAGGGAACAGCGTGCAGCTGGGAGGCCTGAGTCACGAGCTGCTCCAGGCGACTGCTGTCCGGGTGGTAATTTGGAAAAATCACCCTGTCTGGCCCAGCAGATGAGCACACTCTTCTCTAACGCAGCGAGCGAGCGTCACGGGCCTGCTCCACCCCCGCCTGCCGCCCACCCGGGAGGACGCAGTAGCTGGCACAGGGTGGCCGGCACACCTTCCACTGCATGAATCAAGTACGTTCACTGTAGAGCAGGGCGTAAATGGAGAGGGAGGGAAGGCCACTCCAGGGCATGGTGAGCCCTGCCTGGGGTCCGTGTCTCCACTGACTCACTACCCTCACTCCCTCTCGGCCTTGGGAGGTGCTCGCAGCCATACATGGGAGTGTCACTGGGTCTGTAGTGTGGACCATGCTTCTGTCTGGCCGTCTCACTGTAAAGTTGGGGCCAAAGTAACACCCAGCCCATAGGCTGCCCTGGGGCTCCCTGGGGATCCCACTCATGGCGGACTCCCAACTCCCCTCTGGCTTCTGTGATCTCAGGAAGTTTGGGCTCCATGTCATCCTGACTCTGGTCCCTATCCCCCCTCTTGCTCTGTTCTGCTCCGTGTGGGCCCAGACCCCACACCTGGCACACCTGGCACACCCTCTCACACCCAGGAGCTCACACACACGCTGCTTGGTGAGGGTCTATGACTCCGCTAGAGGAGGGGTCCTGTCTACACAGCAGACGAGCAAGAAAACACAGCTGCATGAAGGACACACCTGTTCTTGCCTACCTGTACCTGCTGTTTCAGGACTCGGCTGCTACAGAAAGACACAGCCTCTAACCAGAAGGCCCTAACTCTGTATATCCTGAAAAATGCAGGTAACTAAATGCAGTTGTTAGAAGTTCTGCTGTCACCTCCATCCCCTGCTGCCCCCAAGCTCTCTTTAGAGAAAAGCCCACCTCAGGTGAGCTCCTTGGGACATTGCTTGTCCCACACAGTCCAGGATCCCTGGGCATGGGGGGCGGTGCTCTGAGGGGCTCCGAGAGGCCGAGCTAGGCCTCAGAGACAGGCAGTGACCGAGGTGCATAGACTGGCAATTTCCTGGTGATGCTGAGACACATGCTCACCTGGGGCGCGTGCCTGCCCCTCGTCCCCGTGTCTCTGGAGACGGTCACTCCGTGTGAGTGCAGCGCAGACCGACTGCGCTTCCTTGTTGCTGGAGTCAAGCACTTTCCCCATGCTCGCCGTCCACGTGCATTTCCTTCCTCTGAGTCACTTCTTTATCTCGTCTACTGAGTCCTCGTCTTCTATTGATTCTGCAAAATAGGTTGCAAAAACCTATCACAGTTATTACTCCAAAAGCCCTGTAAATACTTCTCCCAGTCTCTCCACTGTCTTTAATGTTAATTTTCTTTTTTTCGGTGGTGTCAAATTTTCGATTACTCGGATGTACTTGAATTTAGTCATCGTTTATGGACATTTTCTTATTTTCATAGTTCTCGGATAGAAAGCAATCCTGCTTTCTGCCTGGGGAGATTCCTGACCTTCGAAAACCACCTGGAAAAACCAGCGAGGAGGCAACAGGACACCGACCAGGAAGTTCACCTCAAGGCTGGAGCCGCCCCATGCTGGCGCTGGGGACTGATGCTGGGAAGGGGAAAGCTCTGAGAGTTGGCCCCAGGCCTGCAGAGAGTCGTCCACACCTACAGGGGGTGGGGAGAGCCTGCCTCCAGGTCCGCTGCACTCTTTGGGGCTGGTCTAGTGCCTGTGGGTCTCTGAGGGAGGGGTGTGAGCTCCTCCTGAAGGGATGGTCTCTGCAGTGACCACAGGTCAGGAGGAGCCTGGGGAGGGTCTGCCGGTCCCCTGGAAGCCCACATGTGATTGTGGCCCACTCTGCTTCCCAGAACCCCAGGCTTCCTGTAGATCCTCTGAACACACCCCACCCAGATCTCAGGGGCCCAGCGACGCTGGACCACCACCTGCAGGCATCCCTGGCTCCCCGACGGCCACCACACACCTCCTGAGAGGGTGAGAGGAAGTCCAGGTAGCCTGGAGGCAACTCGGTGACTTTATGTTGCCCCGGAAGTGCTGAGAATGCAGTCAGCCTGGGGTCCGGGGACAGGCACCCCAACACACTGTGTGTGTCTATCGGCTCCATAGGGAGGAAATGGGGGTGCTGCCTGGGAACACCCCTGTTCAGGGCCCCAAGTGCCATGACCATAGAGGTGGCACGGAGGCCTGGGAGATGTCTCACCTGGGAGAACCTGGGCAGACCAAGTCTCCGCAGCTGTGCAGGTCTCCTCATAGTCTCCTTGGCGCATTTCACATGCGCCCTGTGAAACAGCTTCCGCTGGAAGTGAAGGTGACCGACAGCAGCCTGACAGAGGTCCCGTGAACGCAGGGCCCAGACCTGTTTGGTTATTGTCTCTAAGTTGTCAAGACCCCCCTGCCCCCACCCCCTGCCAGGGGTCCCAGCTGTTAGGCAGAGTTGCTCCTGGGACCCTCAGACACTGCAGGCGGCTGGGACCTTCTCAGGAGGCAGCGACGGGTGTGTCTGGGACTCCCGTCTGTCCACCCGAGAAGCCCAGAGCAACAGCTTGGGGCTGTCGGAGAGGCTCATTTTCCCCCAGCTCTGCCCCAGCCATTGAAGCTCTGTCCCCAGCACCAGCACTTTCTGTCCATCTGGCCATTTCCGAACATTATGGCCATTTTCTCACCTGGCTCTTCCTCCCCCAGAGCTTTAGGGCAGGAAGCCAGTGGCTCACGCCCACGCCCACCTCTTCCCACCCTGTGAGTTGGCAGGAGCTGCTCTGTAGGGGCTCTGGGGTGCTTCAGTTGTGCCCCAAGCCTTTGCCCTTCCGCGGCTGAATGAGAAGGTGACCTGGGTTCCTTGAAGGGACCCTTGAAGGGGCCACATGGTGGTAAGAGCCTGGCTAATGTGCTCAAGCTGTGTCTGAGAGTGGGAAGGTCCTCGGGTGGCTGGCTGGCTGGCTGTGCTTTGCCGTTTGGACACAGGCTCTCCCAGCCAGGGGGAAGGTAGCCAGGGGGAAGGTAGCCCGGGGTGGTGCCCGGGCCTCAGCAGCAGGCCCAGTGTAACTCGGAATGAACCTGGTGGTGCTGGGAGTTAAGCCACACTGGCTCGTGGTGAGGGCGGCCCCTTGGGGGGATGCTTGTGCAGCAGGTGGGGGTCACTGGAACTGCAGACCAGCCACGCTGGCCAAGGGCCTGGGGTGGCCTGCTCTCTGTGTACATGGGAGCTGATCTGGAGGCGTGTTCCCTGGGCCACTGGCCTTGGGTGGGGGGCGGGTCACTGAAGTCTGGTTGGAATGAGCAGGTGGACAGGGGGATGTGTTTGAGACCAGCTACCCAGCAGCGTGTGGTGAGGTGGGCCAGCTCCTTCCACGCTCTGCCAGCACCTTCTGCTTTACCTCCATAAACACGCTGGGCCCAGGCCTGGGGTCAGCTGGCTCCATCGTCCTGGGTTCTGACTCCTCGTGGGCGGACGTGGGCAAGTTGTAACCACTCTTTGCGCTGGTTTCCTCTTTCGTAAGACAGATGTCCCATGGCCTTGATCGTCCCGGCTGTGGCAGTATTTGCAAGGGGCCTGTGGTCAAGTGCGGAAGAAGAGGGTAGGCCTATGGAAACGCACTGGGGGAAGTGGTGCTGTACCCATGTGAGCTCCAGCACAGGGTTTGGGGAGCCTGAGGCAACGCTGATGTGTCAGACCTGGCGGAGTCCTGTGGGAAGGAGAGGCCCAGGCTGGGAGAAAAGGAGGAGGTAGAGTGTGCCACGTTTTGAACTGTCCACGGTGCCTACGGTTGTCTCAAATATCCACGGAACAGATTCTCTTTCTTGCCCTGAGGACCAACCCCGCTTTAGGTAACTGTTTCTCAGGGCAGCGCCCCTGCTCCAAGTGCGGGCCAGTGTCTCACAGCCTGATGGGGACCCCATGGTGGGAGGGGACATCCACAAGGTTTGTCAGGTCGGATCTTAACCGCGCCTACTGGGCAGGTGCCATGTTTGCAGTCTGTGGGTTAAGGGGCCAGCTACCAGGAGCCCTTCAGGACCTGCCAGCCCCTGATTGAACATGCATGCTGCAGGTGGCCGCTGTGCAAGCCAGCAAGGCGTCCCGATGCCCACTGCCCTGGTCCTCGGTGCGGCTGACAATACCAAACACAAGGCAAGGCTGGAATGCAAACCACACTCACGTCTCGGTGGGCCAGGGACGCTGTTCCCTCATTTCCTGTCAAGAACCCGAACAGGACTCAAGAGGTGCCAGCACCTTCTGCTTAACTCCGTAAACACAAACCCAGGGATCCTGGATGGGCACAGCGTGGTCCCTGTCCTGAGGGAGTCCAGGCCTCACAGGCCAGCGTGTTAACCCTCTGTTCCTGGCTCCTCTCATCTGAGAGCCCACATCAGAGGCAGGCTGCACCACTGCGTCAGAGCTGCCATCACAAAGTGCTCACCAACGGGGGGCGTACACATCAGACATCTATTGACTCCCAGACCTGGAGGCTAGAAGTCCAAGATCAAGGTGCTGGCGGGGTTGTTTCCTTCTGGAGACAGTGAGGGAGAATCTGTTTCAGGGCTCCTGCCTTGGCATAGGGATGGACATCTTCTCCCTTTATCTTCACGTGACATTCTTTTTGTAAGGACACCAGTCCTGTTGGAATAGGGCCCACCACAATGACCTCATTTCCCTTGATTACTTCTGTAGAGTCAGCTCCAGATACTGGGAGTTAGGACTTCAGAATATGAACTTCGGTTTGTGTGTGGCGAGGGGTGCACAATTCTGCCTGTAATGACGGTTGTGAGAACATCGAGAAAGAGGTTTCAGGTGAGTGCATGGGAAGCAGGTCCGCGGAACGGTGGTCAGTGGCCCACAGACCTAGGAAGCCAGCCTCCAGGTGGCCCCGGTGTTCTGTGTGTTCCTCGGAGGGGTTGCTGAGGCTGGCACCAGTCCTTAGCTCTCAGGCCCCTGGTGGTTGAGGACTGCTTCCTCCCTCCTGCCCCGCCCCCCATCTGCATCCCCACAGGTCACTTTCCCCAGGCTCTGCCAGGAACGCATTCTTCCTAGCCCTTCACGCAGGCTGGGTCACATTCCGTCCAGGGACACATGAAGGGCCCTCAGAGAAGCAAACCAGATAGGACGAGTTCTCCAAGCACCTCCTAATGTCCCCAGCAGCCCCTGAGGCCTGGGACCTGATTCCTCTGAGGAAGGTAGGCAGGTACCCCTGGGTAGACGGTTCAAGAAAGGGGGAGCCAAATCTTCCCGGTCCCTGGCTGGGTCTTGCCCGCTGACAGCTGGGAACTCACGCCTCTCTCAGATACTTAGGGGAGCAGCTGACTGGTGGGGCACGAGGCCCCTGCGCTGGAACTCCCCAGCACCACCTTCGGAGCTCACAGGGAAGGGGCATGTGTCACTTGGATCTGGGTGGAGTGCTCCAGCCCAGAGAGGGCTCCGTGCCAGCATGCATGTGACCCTGAGTCAGCAGGGGTCCCGTTGGAATGTGGACTCTGACTCAGCAGTTGTGGGGTAGGCCCACGTCTGCATTTCTCCAGGCTCCTGGCGGCAAAGCTGATGTGCTCACAGAGTAGGAACTGGGTCATGTGACCGTCAGAGCGCTCCAGGGTGAGGAGGGGATGGGAGGGTGGAGTCTGAGCAGCCCAGGCAGCTAGCACAGCCTAGTGGAGAAGGAACATACTGTCTTTAATAAGGCCCCTGGGGTGGGAACACCGGGGGTCCCCAATCCCCACCCCTCCAAAAAGGTCACTTTGGGACACTCTTCCCTGGCAATGGACAGCTTCTCTGAGGAGGTTTGAGATTCAAAGGGCAGTTGTTTGTTAAACTTACTCATTGTAAAAAGAGCCTGGAGGGTAGATATACAAAGATTAGAAAATAAACTCACCCAGATTCCCCCACCCAGAGAACACTATAGATACCAATTTCACAAATTTTTTTTTAAAAAAAATGTATTTATTTATTTTTAAAGAGGGGAAAGGCAGGAGAAAGAGAGCGAGAGAAACATCAATGTGTGGTTGTCTTTCACGCGTCCCCCACTGGGGACCTGGTCCACAAGCCAGGCATGTGCGCTGACTGGGAATTGAACCAGTGACCCTTTGGTTCGCAAGCTGGCACTCAACCACTGAGCCACACCAGCCAGGGCTCCAATTTTACTATTTAAAAAAATGTTCTAAAAATAAAATCTTTAAATGGGATCATGCTCATTTTATCTAGTAACTTGCAATTTCCATGACATTTTAGAGGGTCTTTCTGAGTCATGAAAAACATGTCTCACACATCGTTTTTATCAGGAGTTTTACAATAAAATGCTGGGAATAAAGGTCAAGGTTCAAAACAAAATTTAAAGTGTTATTACTGGCTCTCTCATTCTTCGATTTTTAATTTTTTCCTCTGTTCGAATGTGTGTTGGTTTCTACTTGAAATCACAGGGGAGGGGAACCTTTGGGAAAACCCTGCTCGCAGCGCCCCCGTGTGGCAAGTGGGGAGTAAGGATGGGAAGCAGCTGGCCTCTGGCTGCAGCTCGGCCAGGGGCCGCCCTGCAGTCATCACCAGCTTGTACCCTTCCTGCGGTCCTCATGCGTTGTACTGTCTGGGGGCTTGCTTTTCAATATTCTGGTTGCCACCAGCTTGTTCCTCTGGGCACGTCTGGGGTGCCGCCAACCTTCCCGGTGCCTCTGGGAGAGCAACACCAAGGCCAGGGCTGACCGGCCGGGTGTGAAAGTACCACGCAGGCGCTCTTGAGGCCTGTGGGCGGTGACCAGAGCCCTCCCACTCCTCAAGAATGGCTGACGGCGGGAAATGGTCACGAAAGAGGAAGATGTGATGGTAAACAAAACTGCTCGCCGCCAGTTCAGGACGTAGAGAGGGAAGCAGAAGCGACCCACCAGACAGGCGGCATTTGAAGAGGACTCTAGCCCAGGGATGGGGCCGGGGTGAATCAAGAGGCCCCCACACCTGGTGCATTCCAGGTCCCATCTCATGTACGGTTGAGGTAGAGTTTGTAAGAGATCATGTTAAACAAACAAGCCACCTTCTAACCCTGCAGGTAAGGAGCTGCAGCCATTAATAGTTGTGTGAGATTTTAATCAGTTTTTCCTCTTACTCCCACAGCCAGAATGCTTGCATCTCTGCGAGTCTCATCACACCTGCACCCTGCTCTTCAGGTGATGTCAGGACCCCTGTTATCCCAGCCTGGTGTCCTGCTGGCCCGCCCCCAACCCCTGAGCCATCCTCGCTCCTCTGGCCCCCGGGGTCATCGGAGTTAGGGTGGTTTGGTGGCTGGCTGGGCCTGCACCCCAAGGCACCCCAAGGCTTGCAGGCAGAGCTCAAAGGAAGCATGTGTATATGTGTATGTGGGTGTGTCAATGTGCGCAAGAGCGGGTATGAGTGTGTACTCATGTTATTTGTGCACATGTGCACACACACGTGTGTATACATGTAGGCATGTGTTTGTATGTCTATGTGAGTGTGTTTTGTGTGTGCACATCCATGTGTGTAAGGGCTAAATGAAGAAAAATGCATAACAAATGGACAAACACGAGGAAGATGAGGAAGTCTTTTTGTTTTCATTTGCTTTTTACTGTGGAACCCTCTTCCTCACAGAACAGATAAGAATTTTGTTCTCTCTGGAGCATCAGTGGGGCACCCAGGCCCCCCCACCCCCGAATCCAGCCCCAAAGGTGTGCTTCTTCTGGAGTGTCTGAGGTGCAGCTTTGAAAACCACTCCTTGGATCACAAAATTAAAACCTTTGACAACTCAAAACACCACAACAAAACAAAGGCCCACACAAAACTGGAAACACACTTGAGAGGCTAATGACAGAGGGACCGATACCGGGCGCGAGCAGGAAGACGCATAGAGCCATAAGTTAGATGTGCAAACAGACTCACAAGCATCCGAGAAGACACAAGATGCAACTGGGCTTTTGCCAATAAAATTAGCACTCATTTAAAGACAGTAGTGGTCAATATTGGCAAGTATTCAGAGGACTACATTTTAGGTGCTGCTGGTGAAAGTGCAAATTGGTGTAATTTTTCTGGAGAGGAATTTGCAAAATGTATCAAAAGCTTTAAAGCTGTATACCTTTTGGCCTACAGTGATTCTGCCTTTAGGACTCTCTTGTGCAGGTGACGTTGGGGTGGCCGGGTGGGACCAACTATTGTCAGGTGGTCAACAGGCAGCCTGTGGCCTGTGTGTGCAGCCCAGGGGCTGAGAATGGCTTTCACATTTTTCAAGGGTGGTAAATACAATCAAACAAAGATGACCATGTGACAGAGACAGCCCCAGAGCCATAGTGAGCATACTCCGAGTCTCTGTTCTCCTGGCTTCCAAGGGCCTGCAGGGCTCCAGGTCTGCAAAGACAGATTCCTAGGGAAAAAGACCTACTTGTCTATTTGATTTTAGTTTTACATGGCTGGGGGAGGGGAGTTCATACAAAGAAGAGAAACCCTGAGAAAAACATCTGGGTGTGGAGGATGTTATGCCATTTGTACAAAGGAGGATGCACTTCAAGAGAAGTGACAAGACAAAGGAGAGGGACAGGAAGTTGCGGGGACAATTGGGATCAAGGGCAGTGGTCAGTGCGTCTGGTGGACCCCTCATCTGTGTGATGGGGCTGGTGGACTCCCCTGCCTGGTGGTGGGAGTGGGTGACTTTCACAAAGGGACTGATGATCTGCCATTAGGCAGAAGAGAGGACAGCAGCGACACCACCTGCGTCAGCTCTCCCCCAGATGCCTTCAGATTGGCAGCTGTGACCTGTGCTGGCCACTGTCCGCACAATCGTGGGCAGGCCTGCTGCTTCCCAACCATGTCTTGGGTGGGGTGTGTGTGCTTTAACTGCTTATTCCCATGGGCTGTTGGGGATGATGGCAAGACACCAACTTTTCCTACAGGAGAAGAGGAAAGGCCCTGGCCTTCCATAGCCCCTCACAGTCCATGGCCGGGCCTGGAGGGGACCAGGGCAGGAATAGGGGGGAGAGCATGCTTAGAGATGCTGACCAAGGGACACTTTCCTTCCTCCACAACTGGAGACGCTGCGATTGGCCACCTGTTGTCTGGATAAGGTCAGGCCACCTGTTGTCTGGATGAGGAGACCTGCAGGTGGGGTGTGGAGGGGTGTGGGCATTGGGACAAAGAAAGTAGGCATTGGGCACTGGGACAGAGAAAGTAGCCCCTGTACCAGGCTGGCCTCTGACCCTCACCCAGACTACTTATGGTCAATGCAGGGTTCCAGGTCTGTCCCTAGAAGTCCTGTTTGGTCAGCAGGGGCCCAGGAAGCTGAGTTTTACAAGGACCAGTGCCCTTGCTGAGATGTATGGGGACCACCCTTCAAATAACAGCAAATTAGAAGGTTATGGGGATAGGACCTGGTTTAGCAGGGAGGATCGGTGTGGACTGAGGGCCCCGCAGCCTTTCCAAGCACAATGGCAGGCGTCCTGCCCCAAGGGGCACGTTCTGTTTCTGTAGTTAGAACAGTGGTGGCACAGGCACAGGGCACCGAGCTGGCCTGAAGCCTGTCCTTGGACCCAGGACCCAGCATTGCAGCCAACACCCCCCTCTAGTGGACAGCATCCAAACTCCAGCATCTGGGCTCTCTCGGGAAGGGGGAAGCATTGGGTGTGGGGGCATCCCAGCTTCACGTGTGCACGGTAATCCACAGGAGCTGGACCTGGCACAGAGGAGTGCAGGTGTCTTTTGTCTTCCTCTCTTGGTCCAGGAAAAGGCTGCCCTAAAGGTACGAGGGGTGGCAAGGAATGGGGAGCTGCCTATTCTGGCCTTTCTGACTCAGCCTCCATCCCCCAACCAGAACCCCATCCTCCTGGAAGGTGGCGTCTGCACATGTAGTGTGTGTGAGAGAATGGGCAAGAGCGTGAGTGTGCCTGTGCCTGTGTGCACAACTGGAAGCACGAGCATGTGTCAGATGTGACTGCATCCATCTGAGTGTGCACATGCAGGTGTATGCACATTTAAGCACTCGTGTCTCTGGTCATGCGTGGCTGCCTGCATGCATCCAAGTGTGCACACACTGGTTTGTGCACGTGTCTCTGTACACACATGCAAGCATGCGTGCCCATTTCTGGTCCTGTGTGGCCATGTCTGTGCATGTGTGTGTGTGTTCACAGGTGCATGTGTCTGCAGGAATGTGCTGGAGGGGTAGCATACAGAAGGTGACAAGGGAATGAATGCCTGCCCTTCCTTACCTTTTGGGGCAGGACACGGGAAGCCAGCTCTGAGATAGAGGAGGGGAGAGGGGAGGTTGTGAACAAATGGGACCCTATCTATATGGGGCAAATGACTGAAGCAGGCCCTGTGTTCAGCTGAGGCTCTTGCTGAACCCCAGGGTTGTGTGTCCTCCAAAGCGGGTCTCCAAAAAGTGAGCAGTGTTGGTCCCTGGCAGTCCCTTGCAGTTCAGAGGCTGCTTCAAAAACACCGGCCTCGGTGGTTCCTGGAGTTCTGACAGCTCCTCAGCTCTGAGGCTTCAGCTCTCTTTGAGCTCAGGCCGTGACTGAGCCCACAGCGCCCCCTGGTGCCGCTTCACTTCTGAGCACTTTTGCACACTTAAGTCTCAGAGGCCAGCGGTGTTGCTGGAGCTGGAAAAGCAGCTGATTTTATCTCCCTTTGGAGATGGGTTAGAGAAGGCCAGGTCCTGCCTAACCAGTGCGTGTGACTGGACAGGTTCACAGAAAGACAAGAGTAATTGGTCCATGGATGCAGCAATAGGCAGATCCATAGCTGGATTTTTAGCAAATAAATTCATTTGGGGCCTAAGAGACTTCCGGCTGGGTTTTTCTCAGCTTTGCCCACATTGGGCCTGTGAGGCAGCAGAGTACTCACCTAGGGGGACTGGCCAGAGGCTGCCTGGGACCAGAGAGTGCCAAGGGAGCCGAGCCTCAGGACAGGCTGCCTAGCCCCAACTGCCTACCCATGAGACCTGCCTCGATTAAACAGCCAGGATGTGCAAACACCGTGTGCACCATCACTCAGTCCTCTCTTGCCTCCTGCGCCCCCTGAAGGAGGCAGGAAGGATGGACCAGAGGAAGGCTGACACTTGGGTGTACGCACATGCGCTCTGAGGGCCCCCCTAGGCTGCAGAAAACCATCTGGTGAATCCATTTTCTGCACAACAGGTCATGGGACCCTAAAAAGAGAACAAAACCTTTCACACAATTCCCAGTGCATTTGGGATGGAATAATCAGTCACTTCTCACCTGGCCTGCAGACACAGGGTGCTCAAATGCCTGTCCTCTCAAAACCCCCGTACATCCCTGAGCCTACCATGGGGGAAGGTCACCTTTCCTTTTCCCAAGTATGCCAGCCCCTTGAATGCTCATTAGACACCAAGGGACCAGAGCTTGGCCCCACGGTACCCTTAGGGGCCCCCTAAATGCTTTAATTTCTTTTAGAATTAAAAAAAATGAGAACTGTGAAGCAATGTTGTAACATATAATATTAACGTGTCTGTCTTTATACTAAGGCAGTCATAAAATAAAACCTCAGTGTGCTTCGTATTCTTGATGGGACCACAGAAGTCCTGTCAGCCTTTGTGGTGTGTGTACCCCCAGTGCTGTGTCCAGGGGTCCCCCTTTGCCCAGAGTCCTCAGTTGCTCTCATGTTTCAGCTTCAACATCGTGTTCTGGGAGATGCCTTCTCTGTTGAACCCCCAAACCTAAATTAAATCTTTGTTAAATTAAATCTCTCTCCTGTGACTGTGACAAAGCACCCCAAACTGAGTGGCTTAAACAACAGGAAATTTTTGTCTCAGCCTGGAGCCAGAAGTCCAGGATCAAGGTCTGGGCAGGTTTGGTTCCTTCTGCTACCATGAGGGAGAACGTGCTCTAGTCTTTTCCTTAGCTTCTGGGGCATCTGACCAGCTTAGGGTGCCTGTCCGTGGCTTCGTCACTCAGTTTTCACTTGGCTGTCTTCGGCGTGTCTCTTTGCACTTGTCCGCGTCTCTGTTTCTCAGTTCTCAGGTCGCAAGCACCAGTTGTGTGATTTGCTGGGGCTGCCGTAAGAACCACAGGCTGGGTGGCTCACAACAGGATTGCACTCTGTCTCAGTTACGGAGCCAGAAATCCAAAATTAAGTGTCCCAGAGTCACACTCCCTCCAGAGGCCGCAGGAGAGGGTCCTTCCCGCCTCCCCCAGCACCTTGGCATTTCCTTTCTTGTAGGTACAGCGATCCCACCTCTTCTCTGCCGTGACACAGCCTTCCCACAAGGACATTGGTCACACAGGTTTAGGGTCCGCCCTACTTCAGTATGTCTGTTTCCCAGCCTGATCACACCTGCAAAGACCTCATTTCCAGAGGAGGTCACATCCACAAGTTCTGAGGACACAGGTATTTGGGGGACTCTGCTGAGCCCAGCACCGTCTCCCGCTGCAGCCTTTCCTGGCCACCTGTGTTTCCCTGTGCCCAGGGAGACACCTGTCACAGCGGGGAGGCTAGAGCAGGGCCACCCTATCTAAGTGCTCCCGGGACTCTGTGGGGAGCTGGGTGTCCACCCTCTGTTTGCCAAGAGAGCTGCTTCCCGCTCCTCAGCACAGAGCCCAGCATAGTCGGGCCCTCAGTCCATCATTGTTTGAACAAAGAAATGAAGCTAGACCTCCCACCACTCACAAACTCCCCCCTCCCGTGAGCTGGGGCCCTCGGGAGACGCCTCCTTGTAGAGTCTGCTGGCTTGGGGGTGCTCAGACACCTCTGCTTTTGGGCCACAGCGAGTCTGCTTCTATTTGCCAGGTATCTGACGGAAGTTTGCCCTCTCACTTCATAATGACTCGTCCCACAGACCTCGCTGTCCGGTGGTGTTTCAGATAAGAGTATGTCTGTTAACGTCCGTGTCCTCATGTACTGGTACAAAGGCTTAAACGGTTAAACATCTGAAACAAATACACTCAGTGAGTGGAAATCAAACCTTTTTTTTTCAAATTTCTGAGTTGTCTGTGGAAAGCTGACTTGAAAGACATCGAAATTGGATAGGTAATTAATTCACATGCACCTACAAGAGAGGAAAGAATGCGCAAATTATTGTTAGCATTTTGTAAGCACTGAAATTAATGTAGTGTGAATTTGTCATTTCTCCCCGAAGTTACAGATTTTCTATATTATAATTTAATCTTTTTAATGTAAAAAGAATAGGAATTTTGCCCTTTCTAGCCTCTCGGGAAGCAAGAACCAGTGTATCTAATTATCTGAACACATAAGAACATAAAGGAATAGCAAGTAGTGAAATTATAAGTCGGCCGGAACAACTCCGTGTTCTCTGATTAAACTCTCTTTCTGGAGCCCTTAGCAATCATGTTGGCCCTGTGTTCACCGTAATTGCATGTGTCAAAGCCGAGGCTTTGTGTAAATGGGACCGAACGAGTTACAATTTTAATTTAGAAGGAGATAACGGATGTGGCTCCTGCCGGCGGCCGGCCTGGGGAGTGTGGCAGGAGCCGAGAGGGCAAAGGCCCCGGGCGGCAGGTTAATGGCGCGCGGGGGCCTCATCAGGCCACATCACGACGGTGGAATTTCTAAAACAGAGAAATGCAATTTAGCAACCCGAAGCCAACCACCTGCTCTCTCCCTGATCACTCATGTAAAGGAGGCTGTCTAATTTTTTCGTAGCTCCAGGGCAGGGAATTTCAACAACGGATACTGTGTTGATCATCAGGACGGTGACACGCTTAAATGAGATCTTTTGACACACTTGAATCTTAGAAACAAAACAACATTCTGTTTTTAACTTTTAAAATGTTCCCCAAAGCCAGGGGGAATAGCCACTTCTCTCTCTTTGTGTCCCTCCTCAAGGAATCCCAGCGTTCTTTCTCTTTCTTTCTTTTTCTCTCCCAGCACCTTGCTGATTTTTGCCTTCGCGGTGTCATTGTCCTGAAGGCCGAGTGCTTGATGACTTCCAAGCAAGATGTGCTCACTTAGTCATCAGAAAGAAGAGTCCAACAAGAAACCCCTTTTGCTTTGGAAATCCTCTCTGAGGATGGAAGGGATTCATAGCCATGCTCCTATCAGAAAGTACCAGACTTTCCACAGACAGACTTGGGGACACTGTGGCCATCTTCCGTCACATGCTCTGCATGGAGCTCCACAGCATCCTGTCCCGTTCCCCGGGGCCCAAAGGGGCCTTCACATCCACTGGAGAGGGCCCAAGTGACCCAGATGCTCCACACTGACCTCTCAGAGCTGAGCCGTGCTCCATCCCTCTTCCAGCCTGGGTTTTCTTGCTGGCCTCTTGTGTCAGGCATGAAAGGGGCCAGCGTTGAGGAAATCCTCCCATTCAGACAAAGGAGGCAGGGCGGGGGCAGGGTTTACAGGGTTTCAGACTTGATGCTGCCTCAGTCAGCCCAGGCTGCCACAGCAAATCACCACAGATGGGGCAGCTTAAGCCACACATGTTTATTTCTCACAGTCTGGAGGCTGGAAGCCGAGGTCACAGTGACAGGGTGGTTCGTTCCTGGTCTCTGGTGAAGGCTCTTCTGGCTCCCAGACAGCTGCCTGCCTTAAACCGAGGGGATGGGTCCCTGCCCACACCACCCTGAGACTGCATCCCCCCTCCACCCCCAGCTCCGAGAACTCATCCTCCATCCCCTCACCATCCCCAGATCCCACCTCTTCCTGTTGCTGCATCGTGGGCTTTCCTGGGAGGAAAGCCATCTCAGTGTGGTTGTGTTGGGTATCTCCACCGTGGCACAACCTAACTGTCAATGCTTCCATGTGTGTTGAGGCCCTCTGCTAGGGACTGGCGCCCACAGTGAAGGAGACAGAGATGGCTCAGAGCTGCTGTGCCTGGGGGCCGGATGGCTGTGGGGAGTGAACGAAAATGGAAATGACTGCCAGAGCCTGGTGGGGACAGAAGGAATTCTATCCCAGTTCAGATTTGTCAGCCTCTCTCAATCCAGCCACCATTTAAATTTTAGCTGATTCTCCTGCTCCTCCACCCAATCCTTTCCAAATGGCTCATAGTGCTCAGGAAGGACTCCAGGTAGGTGGATAGGGGTCACCTCACTCACAAGAAATGCACCTTCAGGGACCAGGAATGAAGGTCTAAGACGTTGCTCCAGGTCACCGGACTCTCATCTCTGTAGGTAGAAACCCTCAGGCAGGACAGGCCATGAGCCTGTAGGTTTTGACAGAGGCCAGAATGCAGGCGAGGACTCAGGTGTCCTCCATGTCCAAGGACACAGAGATGGAACAGCAGGGGTTGCTCCCGGACTGAACGCCTGGAATGCCAGCCTTCCAGGCAGCAGGTGTCAGCAGAGGGGCTGCAGGTGGACCCCAGGCTGGGCTTTGGAATGTAGCCTGTCTTCTTGCTATTATTACATTGTGTTATATCCAGTGCATCTTGTTACATCGTGGCATGTTATGTTAAAGATAATTACATTGTATCACATGTATCAAACTGTGTTACACTCTGTTATGTTTCTCTCGCATTGTGTTATATTACTACACTCTGTTGATGGGATAACATATATATCCTGCCCAGATCTCGGAGGGGCCATGAAAGAAAGGGCCATTCCCTTCCTTGAATTTGTCATCTTTAAGATGTTAGGAGACATCCTCCGCCCCCAAGCCCTGCCTTCGGGGCCGCGTTGCCACCCCGAGCTTCCTCCTGCTTTCTCCTCTCGCCCGCCGCGCCGCCCTGCCCCTTCCCTGCTGGTTCCTCACCTTCTGCCCCAGGTATCTTCCCCCTGGGCGGCACCCCTTTCCCCAACGGGGTTCGTCCACCGTTCCCGCCTGGAGGTGGCGCTGTTGCCCTTGAAACGCAGAGACCCCGCGGGGGCTGCCAGCTTTGGGGGGCCTCCTTTCCAGCAGGGACAGGACCCTGGGGTGCGGCAGATACCAGAGATGCCGGAGTCGGTGGGGGAGAGCCTTTGGGGGCCCGAGAGGCAGAGCAGGCACCGGCCCAGCAGACCCATTGACCGCGCTCCACAGACCGCAGCTGGGGTGTCCACGGGTCGGAGGCTGCTGCTCCTTCCTCCTGGGCGGCCAAGGTGGGGCCCCCTCTCCTCCCCTCTCCTCTCCTGCAGGTTTCCACGCTGGTCCACTGCAGAGTAGTGCAGGGCAGTGACCTTGGCCGGTCCCCTGCTCTGCCCTCTCTCGGCACCCAGACCTCCAGTGAGGGCCGGGTCAAAGACGGGCTCCTGAATTCTAGTGCCCTCCGGCTGTCCCCTTGGACCCTGCAGGCGCCGCAACTGGTCGGCTGCCTGAGACTGATGCGCCACCCACTCCCGGGAGACTTGTCAGGAGAGTCCACATTTAGCTGAAAGTAAAGGCAGGGAGAGGGGACGTGGGGAGCCCCGGGCTGTGAGAATGGGGTCTGCAGAAGCCCACAGCTAGGCTGCGCACCATCTCCCGTGGCTCGTTCACCGAGACCGCAGGTCGGGGGCCAGGTGCGGGACGGAGCTCAAACCGCCTGCCCAGGTCCGCGACCTTCGGAGGCTGGGGGAAGCAGATCTACGACTGGTCCTGGGACCTCTATTGACTAAATTCTTGTATGCTGAGGACTGGGTATCTGTGACCATTGCACCTGCAAGTCGGGTATGCTAAACGGAAAACAGAATGTTTGGCTCACTTTTCTTTCTTTGAGAATCTTAAATGTTACTTCCTTCTTCTGGCATTTACAGCATTGCTATTGAAACCCTAATTATAATCTAAGGTTCTTTTCCTTAAAAGTCACTCACTCTGTTTCCCTGATGCCCAATAGTTGTTTTCTTTATTTCTTTTAAAAAAAGTAATTTACATTTAAACGAATATGTCCTCATGATGGTCATTCAGGGTTGCTAATCTCAAGTGCACAGTGCAATCTTCCTAAGTGATATTTCCAATCTTTTAATAAATCAATTTGGGAACTGTTGAATTCCAGTCGTTAGTATTTATTCTGCTCTTTCCATCTGTCCCCCCTCCCCCACCCCAGCTTTACTGAGATATAATTCACACACAATACTATGTAGGTTAAGGTGTAAAGTGTGACGATTCGACATATGCGTATGTTGTGAAATGACCGCCACGTAGGTTAGTTAACACATCTGTCACCTCACACAGGTACAGCATGTGTGTATGAGTGTGAGATAAAAACTTTTAAATTTACTCTCTTGGCCACTTTGAAGGATACAACATAGTATTGTTCACTAGAGTCCACGCGCTGTAGGAAGTCCTCTGGACTTCCTCATCTCCTAACGGGAAGTGTGCACCCTTTTACCACCATCTCCCATTTCCCTGTCTCCTCCCGCATTTAGTTTTTGACCCCTGTTATCCATATGTTCAGGCATCATTTTTTCCTATCGTCAATATGTGCCGTGTTCTTTTGAGGTCTTTAGACCTCTTTCTTCATGTAGTTTTATTATTAGAATGTTCCTTACTTTTCAATTTCTAATTCCTTTAAGTCATTATCAGTTTCACTCATTCATTCTTGTGTTCCTTGTGATTCTTGCGTTCTGGCTCATTCTGTATTTCTGAAATGACATTTCCCTCTTCTTTTTAACTATATCCTAGGTACAAGCTCATTTCTGAGTTTTCTAATTATTAATGATTTTGTCATCATGGTTTACAACATTTACGTGTTGCAATCAGCTCATCTGGAAGTCCGCTCTCTGGCCAGCTCCAGAAAGCCGCGGACCTGTTTCTAAGTCCCTCGCCGGGGCTGCCCTCTCCCGCTGCATCGGCACCCATTTCCCTCTGCACTCGGTCTCCGCCCTGCCCTCTCTGTCCAGCTGCCTTCCATTCTGTTGGCTGCAGGCCCTGCACCCCTTTGCCTGTCCATCGGTCCAGTTCTCATTCTCACAAAGGGGCAATGTGTGAAGAATGTGACCGACACATGCTGGGTTTTCAAGAAGGAATGTTCTAGACAGAGTTAGTAACTTCCTTAAACTGGGGTCAGTATATTCGGCAAATTCCTGGGCAGCATGTCCTGGTTATTTTACTTGTTGGGTTTTTCCTTGTTTGTGTATTTTTTTAATGTTCTATTTTCATTTAGTATATGGTTGTGATGAAGTTCCTGTGTTCAAGTAACTGATTAGCCAAGAAGTTCTTTGAAAAAGATGTTGTATAATTAATTGTGTTTATGAAATTCATACAAATCTTAGTGAAGCTAGTAGATGTGGTGTAGCCATGTACTTAGGGATACTACTGTAACAGCCTGGTGATAGTTATTTAATGAAATAAGCCATCAAGTAATTCTAGTTAACTTCCATGTTGCCTTTTTTTAAAGTAACTTTTTATTTTGGAACAGTTTTAGATGTTTTAGAGGCTCAGAGAAGATTCAGGCTACAGAGTGTTCTCACATGCCCCTCACCGACATCCCCTCATTGTGACACAAGCCTGTGGTGCGTTTGCCACAACGCAGGGACCAGCCTTGGTGCATCCCTCCCAACTAAACCGCAGAGTTAATGCTGATTTCACCAGGTTTTCCATGACGGCTCTTTTTAATCTACTCCAGAATACCACATTGTGCATAGAATTTTAATTATTTTGGCGTGCTGTAGTAGGGAAGCATGGTGACCAGTTAGCAATGATTTTGAAGAGGAAGGAGAAAGAAAACAGGCCAGTGCGGGGTGCTTGCTGCACACCTGCCAGGCAGCCCGTTGAGAACAGAGCAACACTGCTGGCCCCCGTTTGAGGCCCAGCTCCTTGCATGAGATGGCGATTTTCCTTCTTAGGAGAAGAGTGGATATTCATACTGCAAACACTAATCCTATGGAAGACATGCCTGAGAGCACAGCTTTTTCCAAGAAGCTGCTTCTAGGTTTGCTTCTAGAAGCAAACCTGTGGAGGCAGATGAATCACAGAGGTAATCACCCTCATTGCAGTGTGTTTGGGTGACCTCTGCACTTCTTATAGACTGCATTCCCTCCTCATCCAGGCAGGGGAAGACTGGCCCCTTTTTCCAAGCCATTACGTGGCCTTTGCTTGGCCTTCAGGATTAAGGTTAAGGATGGAGTCCTGTGGAGGCTTTGGCCAACACTACTGTCAACCTGAGAAAGGTGGTGAAATACAGTTTGCCCTCCCTTTATCCCCCAGCCCCAGTGTCTGCCTTTGACCTGAGTAAGCAGAGCCGGCCCAGGCAGAGGCCAAGAACACTGCAGGCTCGTTCAGTACAGTGCCCACTGCCCTGAGTGGGGAGGGAGGCCTCAAAATAAAGATGGCCTTTGATTCAGGACACACAGTCACATGGAAAGCTCACTAGGTAAGAAGGCAAGTGTCAACCCCCAAATTTTATTATCTCAAGGGATTTCTAACAGCAAGAAAGAAGGCTTACAGCAGGCTCTGGGCATGAGTGGAAAGTGAGGCTTATGAAAGAGAGCAAGAGAGTTGGAATGATGGCATATTGCAACCAATTTTTAATGGCTTTAATATTATACTAAGTGAAATAAGCCTGTTGGTGAAAGACAGATACCATATGATTTCCCCTATAAGAGGAATCTAATGAACAAAATAAACTAACAACAAACTAGAACCACAGGCATGGAAATGTGGACTGACAGTGACCAGAGGGGAGGGGGAGGGGGATAATGGTGGAGAGAAGGGGAAGGGACTAGACAAAGAACATATACGAATGACCCACGGACATGGACCAAAGTGTGGGGACTGAATGCGGGAGCTGGGGGTGGAATGAGTGGAGGTGGGCAAAGGGGACAAATTGGGACAACTGTAATAGAATAACAATAAAAAATGATTTAATGAAAGGGTAGAAAAAAAAGAAATGCAGACAACAAATAATGACAAATGCAGCTAGTCACGGAAGCGTGTGGCTCCCACACCGAGCGCCCCATCCATGGGCCCGCCCGACATTGGAGGCTTATTTATAAGGGGAAGGGGTCCTGGCAACAATGGTTGATCTACCTAGACATGATGAAGTCTTGACTACATGGTAGTTGAAATATTACTGACATACGTTTCCATATTTCCAAGTCTATTGCTGTCAGTTGCATCATTAATTGTGACGTTGCTAACTCTGAAAGAAGAGTTTGCGTCATTTGTTTATGAGACAAGCATCCTGTGTGGAGGCCCTTGACGTGCTCTGCTGAAGGGCTGTCTTTGAAACATCGTCTGTGTTTCCCAAATTTTGGAGGACAAAGCACTGTCCTTTCCAACTTGGAAACAAAATAGGACTTACTCCTACGCAAATGTGCTCTTCCTCCCTGAGACGAGTGGAATGACCAAGGAAGTAACCATAAGGGTTTTCTGGGGGTAAGGAGACTTCTCTGATCCCTGAGAGATGGAGGGCAGGTGGGAATAGGGGTGGGTGCGTGGGCACACGTGGGGTGGATAATTGGCTCTTCTGCAACCCTGGGGCTTTCCCTTCGGGCAAGATTTGGCTTCAGCCCTGTAATGGTGCCAAGAGAGAGTTCTGTGTTTGGTAGGGAGAGATAGAGGCAGAGGCAGAGGGATTTCATCACCATTATTCAACAAATTGCTCAAGCGTGGACTGTATGGTTAAACAAGATAGAGAAGCTCTGGATTTTTCTGTAATGTTGACCAATAGTGTCATGGGCCTGAACTAAAGACTTTCTTGATTTCATGTGTGAGGTGGCAGGCGCAACCTTTGGCACCAGCACCCAAAGCATCAGCTGCTGCCCAAACAGCTCAAATGCATCGTAGGTTGAACTGGAGGAAATTTCTGCTTTTAGGAGCCAAAAGCAAGCTGGAAAAATTTAGGACAGCAAATAAAGTTCTTTTTTTGAGCTCTTAAAGCGTTAGCTCAAACGACTTGGTGATGTTGGACACCTACCTTTCTTGTTTGAAGGATGCAGTTCCCAGTGTCCCAGGTTGCTGGCTTGGACGACCCTGTTAGAGGAATATCAATCCCAACATTAAAGCATTACAAAGTGCTGTAGGAATGAGGGCATATTGTTGGCGTGACAAAATAATGTTATCCTTCAATTTTAGTTTACATTAGTTTTATTTTCAAACTTGCACTTACCAACCTTTATCAAATATTTTCCCTCTGGTTTATTTAATTTTATTTATACTTTATCATTTTATTTTATTTTATTTTTTGCATAAAGAGGGCCATGTGCACTCTCAGCATATTTTTCTTAGTTTACTCCAGTGGTGTGCTTGTAAATATTCAGCAACTGGATTTCTGGGGAAACAGCCCTGATGTGCAGTGCCTGCTGATTGCTGTGGTGTAAACACTCACACCACTGATGATTTCAGGATATCAACATGATGTCGCTGAGCCAGCACTTCAGAGGAGACGCGTGTTGCTATCAGAAGCCTGAGGATCAGGCTGCACCGCTCCACCCTCACCACAGAGAGCAGCTTAGACTGCAAGCTAAGTCTAAGACCATCAAGCCCTGAGGGACATGCTACCTTTATTTTTCATGGTTACATATTAGACTTTATTTTTCCAAGAGGGGGCTGATCCTAGAAAATATGGCTGGATCAGCACAAGTCAACCTCATCCTGGGGGAAAGAGGGTGGCCCGCAGAGGTGAGTGAGGAGTCATGTGCCAAGAAATATTATAAGTTCACTTAGTTCATCCACCATCACTGAAACACATTTAGAAAGCAAACAGCAGAATGGGTTGGAAAGAGCCTGGTGTTAGGAGTATACTCACCAGTATTAAAATCTTAGCTGTACCTGACCTTGAGAACATTACATAAAGTCTCCAGCCTAAAAAAGTTTACCTCTGATGGTGTTGCAAAGATTAAATAAGGTCCTTTATGCAAAGCTTCTAGCCTGGGCCTGATACCCACTCCACACTCAGTGAGCTAGTTTGTGTCTATAATCTGCTTTCTCCACAAGGGAACTGGTGGATGAAATCATCAGAGAATCTACAAAGGAATGTGAATTCACCCTCGAGCTGCTAACAGTCCAACAGGGACATGATGGTTATTGGGGTGGGGTGTCCAGGGTGAGCACCCCATGTCACAGGCTGAGTGGTTCAATCAGCAGATGCAGAGCTTGTGACTGCTCAGAGGCGCAGTGACTGTCCAGGGCGACTGGGGTCATATCCTCTGAGAAGGTGATGTGTGCAGCGAATCGTGACAAACTGGTGACACTTGTCAGATGGCCAGGAGCTCTATGACATGATAAAGGGAAATGTTTGGGGTTAGCGGTACACTTTGTACATGTCCACACAAAGATCTGTTTCCGTTTCTTTAACATTTAAGTAGGCAATAATAAGAAGTTAGGTATTAATTTTTCAATTCCAAATGAAAAGATATTGAGATGAGAAAGTGGTATTGCATTTCTCTAGGTGTACTTTTCACCACTGCGACATCCTGTGATGTGAGGTCAGTGGCAGGTGGCTGCCCAGTCTGGACACTTACAGTGAGTAAAGGAAACATTGGCCCAGTGGGCTCCAGATCCTGCCACACCTTCCCTGGGGACACCCCAATCCCTCTCCTGGCCTGTGCTTACACGTGGACTTTCATGTCACCTCTCTGTAGGGAATCACAGGCTCAGGTATTTCCACCCGTTTGTTTCCATCTGTCGTCTACAGGCCGGCCCATCACCACTGAATTTTAAGGTCATGGTCTCACATGCCTCCATCAGTCTCCTCAACGTCACCCAACGCAGCCTTTGCAGTCAGACTAGCAGGCCTGAGTGCTGCTTTGTCACGCTCCCCCGCAACAATGTGGCGAGACAGCGTCTGATGCAAACCTCAGTTTCTTCCTCCATGAGAGAGAAAGAGTAGAATCTTTAGCTCAGGGAGTTTTTATGGAAATTAATTCAGAAATGGATGTATAAATTTAAAAGTGTAAATTACTACCGATACTGTCATTTTAGACCATAAAAACAGACCCAGGAATCTGGCTCCCCTTTTTTAATGAAACCTTCTGAACTAACTAGGGGAGAAAAGTCCTTTTTCAATCCCACTCTTATTGGATCCTGACTGACCTGGAAACACACATCTCTGTACAAACAAGCTTTATGGAAAAAGGCTCACAAAGAATTTGGAAATTAGAATCATTGAACATGGATTATGAAATGATAAATTCAGAACAAGCTTGGAATTATTTGTGGGGACCAGGAACTAAATAAAATAGGTTTCCAATTTCTTGGTCTTCCTCTTCTCCTTCTGGCACCCCTATGATTTGGATGTTGGAACGTTTTAAGTTGTCTCAGAAGTTCCTAAGCTTCTCCTCATTTTTTTGAATTCTTGTTTCTTCATTCTGTTCTGGTTGAATGTTTACTTCCTTCTGCTCCAAATCATTGATTTGTGTCCTGATTTCCGTCCTGTCACTGTTGGTTCCCTGTACATTTTCCTTTATTTCACTTTGCATAGCCTTCACTTCTTCCTCTATTTTGTGACCATACTCAACCATTTCTGTGAACATCCTGATTACCAGTGTTTTGAACTCTTCATCTGATAGCTTGGGTACCTCTTCAGCACTTAGTTGTATTTTTGGAGCTTTGATCGGTTCTTTCATTTGGGCCATATTTTTTTTGTCTTGGCACTTCTGTTACATAGTAAGGAGGTGAGCCTTAGGTATTTGCCAGGATGGGGCAACCCACGTTGCTGTGTTGTGGCACTGTATGTGGGGGAGGGGTCTGAGAGAGAACAATGCCACTTGCTCAGCTCTTGGCTGGTGTTCAGTCTCTTCCCCCACTACCCACAAGCAGATTGGGCCCTTCTGGTGCTGATTCCCAGGTGTGTGGGCTTGTGTACATTCTAGGAAACTGTGGGTCTCTCCAACGAACTAACCTGTGAAGCTGGGAGTTTCTCTGGCTGCCACAACCCCCACAGGTTTTTATAGTCAGAGGTTTTAAGACTTTATTTTCCTGCACTGGAACCCTGGGTTGTGAAGTCTGTCACACTCCCTAGTTGTTCCTCCCAGTTTATCTGCACACAAATATGGGACCACCTGTTCCTCCAGCTGCTGCCTTGCCACAAGTCCTCTCAGCCCTGGCTGCTGTCTCCGCTGCTCCTACCTGTCTGGATGAATGTTTCTTCTTTAACACCTTGGTTGTCAGACTTCCATACAGTCAAATTTTCTAGCAGCTCTGGTTATTTTTTGTTTTTAAATTTGTTGTTGTCCTTCTTTTGGTTGTGTGAGGAGGCACAGTGTGTCCACCTATACTTTCATCTTGCCGCAATATTACTGACTCTAAGCTGTACTTTATGTCCTTGTGGCTATTTTGTGACTACCAGTTTGTATGTCTTAATCTCTTCACCTCTTTATCCCAGCCTCCTAGACCCTCTCCTCTCTGGTAACCACCAGTCCACTCTCTGTGTCTATGAGTCTGCTTTAATTTTGTTTGTTTTGTTCTTTAGATTCCACATATGAGTGAGATCATATGGTATTTGTATTACTCTGACTGACATTTCACCAAGCATAATACCCTCTAGGTCCATCCATGCTGTTGCAAATGGTAAGATTTCATTCTTTTTAAAGGGCCATACATTTAAAAATTAAAAGGATACAGTGTATGTTCTCTGACAACAAAATAATTAATTTAGAAGTCAACAACAAGAAAACACTGGAAAATCCCAAATGTTTGAGAATTAAATAACATATTTCTAAGTAACAATTGTTACAACTAGAAAATATTCTGAATTGAGTGATAATGAGAAGGCAAGATATCAATACTTGTAAGTTGCAGCAAAGCAGTGCTTAGAGGGAAGCATAACATTAAATACTTACATTAGGGAAAACAAGTTTAAAATCAATGATCCAAGTTGCCACCTGAAGAATGAAATAAAGAAAACATAAAGAAATAAAGAAAACATATTTCCAAATTGGAAATAAATAGAAAGAAGGAAATAATAAAAGTAAAACCAGAAATCAATAGCATAGAAAACATAGAAAATCAATGAAAATAAGTACTTTGAAAATGCCAATAAATGATAAAGCTCTAGATAAATTGATTTAAAAAAGATGAAAAACATAAATAACCAACCTCAGGAATGAAAGAGGGGCCATCACTACAGATCAAATAGAAATTATAATAAGGAAACATTATAAAAAATTATGTCAATAAACTCAACAACTTAGATGAATTGGGCAAATTCATTGTAAGGCACAAATTACCAAAACTCACACAAGGAGAAGTAGAAACTCTAAATACTCCTGCAGTTATTTGTTTTTATTTTTCAGGCTTTAAAACATTTTATTTGAATATTTAAAAATTGTGCATTCCAATAATTAAAATTGTTTGAACAAAAAAATGGCACTCTGATTAAACTGCATTTTATAGCCTTAGGTCACCTGGGACTAGCTTGGTTTTCACTCTTGATTTTGCTGTTGTCCCACCCCTTCTTCCTTCACCAACATGCAAGTTCTTTTCCTTCTCTGCCCGCCAGACAGGCGGATGGGAGAGGAAGGTGCAGCCTTTATTGTCAGTAGTTCTGTGATGTGGAAAGGGGCAGCACAGTCATTCAAACTGATCCAACCTCTTTACTTCTCACAAAGTTAAAGGGTAAAAGAAGTAAAATAAGAAGGCAATGCTCGTGTACAGCACATTTTGGTGGTGCAAGCCTCATTACAATCCGCTTGCTTGCTTCTCCTGTTCAATTGTTTCTATTGAAGGCAGTGGACTTTCTCTTGCATTTCTGACTTCTTCAGTTTCAACTTGTTGAATTTCTTTATCTCAGCCGTATCAGGTTTGTCAGACGTGGTTGCCAAGGAAGCAGAGTGAGGCGCGTGAATGAGAGGAATTTGATCTGCTCAGTGACCACTGCTGTGTCCAGCAGTTATTTGGAAGAAAAAAGAAAGATGTACATGTGTGTGTTTTCCAGCAGTTTTTATTGTTATCTATAATTTTAATCCTCTCCTATTTCTCACTCTCGGAATAATAATCTTGGCCATGATACTTTCTGCATATGCTTAACACCATGCCTAACCTGACATGTTTCAGACTTTCTCATTTGGTTGAATCTTGACTTAAATTTAAGCCCAAGTTTATTAGATCCATAGGGGTACCTACTGAAGATTTGCTCACTCTAGCAGTGTCAGATCGAGACCCTCCCATTCATGCTAAACAAAATCCTTGTCCTCTCAATAAATTTTCAATGACATCCAGGAAAACTCTACAGAACCAGTGTACCTCCCCACAGTCTGTACGAATAGTCAGGAGAATTACAGAGCACCCAACACTCCCCTGATCCATTTATCTCAACTGTTAAAACCTGTCAAAGACCAAGGGGCAGAGCAGGTGTATCAGATGAGCATCCTTTGCTGACAACATGAAAGTGAAAAGATAAAGTTGCCCTCCACCTGTTGAAAACCAGGTGTAAATGCAACACCACAGCCCCCTGAGCCACTTGCTGAGAGAATTCCTTTCATGCTGAGCTTCACGAAATTTACAGGTAGGAGCCTTGGGATATACCCATTCCATCCTAATAGCTTACTTCAGTGTTTGCTTTTTTCTTTACTATTTGCAAAGGTGTTTTCAGTTGGTTTTATAAATCTCTAAAGAGCAGAAGGGAACTGTATGCTGCTGCTTCCTGGAGGACAGTGACTTTGCGTAGCTTTTCTTGGGGGAATACCCGGGCATCTGTGGGAAGGTTGACCTGTCAGACTGAATCAGCAAGCTTTTCTTGGGGGGATACCCTGGGCATCCATGGGAAGGCTGACCTGTCAGACTGAATCAGCAGTGTCTCATGTAAACTCTGAGTGCTTCCCAGCCTCTTAGGACAAGCTTTGTTGAAGCAGGTGCTCTGCTGTGGCGCTTCACATCCCGATCGTTCTGTTTTCCTTACGAACTGCAGACTAATGACTAAGATTAAAAGAATGTCACATATGAAGAAGTGTGGGCTGCCATAAAGAAAATATTGTAGCAAATATGCAGACCTAGATTCTGAGTGCTTGTGAGTGCGTGTGCATGCATGAGCCTGTGGGATATGCATATGTGTAGATCTCAAAGCACAACCAAAACAAGCAATTCAATTAAGTCAGTTACTTTCTCCATCAGCAAGAAGTGTGTTGAGATTCACAACACCATCAGATGCCACAATGGTTATACTGTGTCACCCCCACATCTGTGCAGTCAGTCACACAGAGAGCCACTCCAGTGCCATCCCTGAGCATACCCAACTTCCAGAGATCACCCATGTTTGCCCATGACCTGCACAGCTAAGCCACTTCCATGGTCTCTTAACTGAGATGGGAGCAGGTAATGGCATGGACTGGAGAGGTTGGAGACAGCACCATCACTGATCTGGACAGCTCACCTGAGCAGCACTGGACAGGCAGAGAGCAGCCAAGCACTGGGGCAGCTTCCTGAGATGTAGATGGGCATGGGGTAGCTGCTTCTGACTCTCTAGGGACCAATGAGAAGTGTGATAGAGGCCAGAGGGCTGAGTCTCCCTGAAGGAGCAGGGTCTTGAGGAAGAGAGTTTCATGGCATCCCCACACTGGCAGCAAGGCTACGGAGTATGTCCATTGTGCAGGCAATCACCAAGGGCATGAGGGGCTGTTTTCACTGCCCTCAGGGTGGAAGGGGTAGGCTGCCCTGCATGTGAGCCGACTGTCAGAAGAGCTTCCTGGTGACACCGACTGTGAGACCCTGAGACTGATCTGAGGATGCTCTGTCTGGGAAATGAACAGGGTGGCGGGTGCAGCAGGGCTTGTGAATCCCAGAGAACTGGGCTGGGGTGGGGGACACCTGTGAAGGTCCTTGGTCGGAGCTGCGGCTGGTTGTGCTACCCTCACCAAGGTGGGGTGGGGTGAGGCCACACTGGCCCTGACTCCCAGGTCTCTGCTCTGACCCCGCACTCCATATTCAGGCTGGAAACCAGCTCCCTGCTGGCTTTTCTTCCTCCCTTGGACTTGAGGCACTCTAACTGGTCGATACATGCAGAGGGGAGGAAAGCTAGCCTGAGTCTGAGAGGCTGGCACACTGGCTCTCCGGGGAGCCCAGCTCCAGGATGGCTTTCTTCTAGGCAGTCTTGAGGTGAAGCTGACATCTTATAAATAATCCACCAACCATCTCTTCTGCTCCATCACTCCAGCCACAGTCAGAGAGGTACAGTTTCTGATAGGACAGGAGTTAATCGGACACCAGCAACCAACAGGCACCACCTGCCAGCTTTGAGTGGTCCAGATTCCTGGGGCCAACCCTGAGGGCCGGGAGACTGGAAGACCTGCATTTCTTCAGGGTTCTCCAGAGGATGCGGTCAAAGGGTGACATTCTGCATCTCCTAAATCACAACATCTTGTTGATTTTTCCTCTGCATAACTCTAGTGCAGTTTACTTGACCTTCCTTTATCACACTTCAGGGGATCAGAGACAGCCCTTGAATGTGAATAACCAGGGTGCCTTCACCCCTGTTGTCACATGCCCTAAAAGTTAATAAGACTTACTCTCCAGAGAAGGCAAAACATGGGTCTTGGAAGGTTTGGGATCTTAACACAAGTTTGCCATGTCATTCACTTGTTCTGATTGCACAGGGCCTTGGAGATAAGCCTGGATCCATACATCCCGCACAGCCTCTCTGCATTTGAGGCTGACTAAAGGAAGGTGGAGGACTTTTAGGACTCCACAAGGAAAGCTCTTCAGGTCCTAATTGCCTCTGGCTATATTTTTCAGCATTTTGGGCCTTTTTGTCCTGATTCTCTGGAAAGTCTCTCAGAACAAAACCAACAGTGCTTTTTCTCTGCAGGATGAACCTGCCTCCTGGCTTGGAAGTTCATCCAGTCTGGGGCATGGATCTATTCCCCCAACACCTCACATAAGCCACGTCAACATCACAGAACCTAAAGGCCACAGTGACGGAGGGGTTACGTAGGCCGTCATCCCAGAGGCTGATTCCAGCAACTTTCTGAGTCATCAATGAGGCTGGTCCTTAGGCTCCCTTCTGTCAAGACCCCTCGCACCATCTCCCTGCATGCACACCCACTCGGGCCTGACAGCCACACACTATACAGGAGTCACCCTTCGAGGATGTCCCAAGGCCTCGTCATTCCCTTTCTTTCTTCCTAGGGAAAGCACTGTCAGACTTCAGAAGATTGAGCCAGCCTCTCCTGCAGCTCCTGAGGTGTGTTTATCTCTCCTTCATATTTCCCTCTTCCTCTTGACTTTTACCAAAAATTAGAGGGGCAGTTATCCAACTTGCGTACGACTCCACTATAGGAATTTAAGTGAGTGAGTGGACATGTTGGTCCCAGTGGGTCAGATTTTCCTAAAGATGTGGGCACCCTCCATTTGTATTTTGTCAAGACTTCACAAAGAATTCAGACGTCCTCAGATTGGAATATTATTGAACTACTACTTTTCACAGTGCAGACAGTAACACAAGATTTACTCCAACATGGACTGGGTGTGACCTTTTGTCACTATGTCTGTGTGAAGTGTCTGTGTGTCTAAGTGTGCATAGTGGCAAGTGGAAGGTGGGAGAGGGAACTGCTTTGCTTTGACTTGGTGGATTCACCCTGAAGACCCCAGAATTCAAGCTTTGGGACCCTCACTGGCTCCCTTTGGAGGCCAGTCCCCAATGATCTAGTAATAATTTCAATGCTTTATCTTAATGATGGCCCTGAAATGTATACACTCAGGCTCTGGGTCCAGACCCACCCCTGGGTTTAAGTCAGAGATTCTCAAGGCCAAGAGTTTGTGGCCATGGCATCACACCTGGCATGGCACCTGGAGCCATGCTCTATTACAGCTTTCCAACATGTGCTTCACAGATGCTAGTGATGCTCTCCAGGTCCTCCCTCTGCCTGCAGTGATGTGGTCATTCTCTCTTCCATCACAAAACATTGGCAGCACATCACGGTCCCTGTCTTTCTACATGATCTCCCACAGTCTCACAGATGACTTATAAGTGTCCATGTCCAGTCCATATTATATATATATATAATATAATATTATATATATAATATATATATAATGAGTCCTTGGACATATAGTTGACTGCTAATTTAATTCCTTAAGAACACCTAAAAATTGCCATGTTCTAAATCTACCTAGAAGAGTGCTTACTAGTCAAGATAGGACCCTCAGTTTCTCTTTTGGAAACTTGGGGTGCCTAGAAAAGAGATCACTAATTTTTATCAATTCAGTATCCAATTCATAGGTCAGTACACTGTCAACCCACTGAGATGATTGTTGAAAAGAGCACTGGCCAAGACCTGTTGGAAGAGAAATGCAGAAGACACAGATTACCAATATCAGGAAAGAGAAAGGTGGCATCACTACAGAGCCTACAGATATTAGCAGCACAATAAGGGAATACTATGAACAAGTCTATATCCGCACTCTCCAATGTTCCATTGGACCATTTACCCATCCGCATGCCAATACCACACTGGATTAATTATTGTAGCTTTTAGTAAGTTTTCAAATCAAGTAGTTTAAGACTCCAACTTTGTTTATCTTAAGATGGCCTCTGTTTTCTAAGTGCTTTGCATTTCCACATAAATTGTGGAATCAGTTTGTCAATGTCTGCTAAAAAACTTGTTGGGATTTTGACTGAAATTTCATTAAACCTATAGAGAAATTTAGGGAAAAATTAACATCTTAACTTTTGTTTTTAGTTTTCTAATCCATACAAGTGTTATATTGTTCTATGTGTTTAGGTCTTTAATGTCCCTCAGCAATGCTTTGTTATTTTAAATGTATCAGTTTTTCACATAAATTGATTTACAATCAATTTATTATAAATTTTGGTATATTTCAAAGTGAGTTGATATCTGTACATTTGCTTCTTAAACATCTCAGCATCTACAGCATCACTAAGAGTTCTGTCTAAGAGTTCATCTAGTTTTGTCCTGAATTAAGTGCACAAGCCTTGAGTGCACCATTGAGTCAGTTTTAACAAGCGCATATACCTGTGTAATACAAACCTTTATTGACAGGTGGGATTCTAGTACTACCCCCAAATTTCTTTCATGTTCCTTTCCAGTCAATAGTCAACCTCTCCTTGCAGGTTACTAGTGTTCAGTTTTCTTTTCTTCATAAAATAGTTCAGTTTATTCTAAAACTTTACTTCAGTAATGTCATATCGCATGTACTTTTTGTGTTTGGCTGCTCTCACTTGAGAGAATATTTCTGAGATTTGCCCCTGTAGCTGTGTCTATTGATGAGTCAATCTTTTTTGTTGCTGAATAGTAGTCCTTGTCCAAATATGTTAATTTGTTTATTCATCCTCTGATTAACAGGCACCAAGGCTGTTTCCAATTTTTTGCCTCTATGAATGAAGCTCCTGTGAGCATTTTGGGACACCTCTTTTTGTGAGTGTATGCTGTCACTGTTCTGCGGAGAGCACATAGGAGCACACTCCTGGGTCACCGAGTGGTGGTGCATTTCATTTTTATAAGATGTAGGCTGACACTTCCAAAATGTTGTATCACTCTGAATTTCTGCCAGTTCCCTTTGTCTCCATCCTCACGCACATGTGGCATTGCCATTCATTTTTGCTGTAGCCATGCTGAAGGGTGACTAGCTGTGGCTTGAATTTATGCATCTTTGGTGAGTAGTGATATTGAGAATGATTTCATGTGCTTATCGTTCATTCACATGTTCTTCAGTGAAAAAATATTCAACTGTTTGCCCATTTTTATTGGGGGTCTTAGTCTTTATATTATTGAGTTGCATAAGTTTATTCTTTATATATTCTGAATATCAATTTTTTGCCATATATATATTTTGTGAATATTTCTCCCAAAATATAGTTTGACTTTCAACTGACATTTTAAATGCAGACAATATCCAATTATCAGTTTTAAATGGATAGCACTTCCTGTGCTCTGTCTCAGGAAATGTTGCTCATACCCAATGGTGAAGGGATTCTATGCTTTCTTCCGGAAGCTTTCATTTTTACATTTGGGCTTACGATCCACCTTGAGATTCTGAGTTAATTTTTTTCCTCACCCAAGGGTATGTTTTTATTGATGAGAGAAAGAAAGAAAGAGAGAGAGAGAGAGAAGAAACATTGATCAATTGCCTTCATTACATACCCCAACTGAGGATTGAACCCGCAACCTTTTGGTGTATGGGATAACGTTCCAACCAACTGAACAATCCAGCCAGGGCTTCAGTTAATGTTTGTGTGTGATGTGAGGTTAGGCTGAGGTTCATCTGGTTTGTGTGTGGGTACCCACTTGTTCTAGAACTATGTCATGAAGACTTTTAATTCTTCACTAGGGTGCATTAGTCCTGGGTTGAAAATCCAGTGTACTTGGGAGGTGTGTGGATTGCTGTGTCACCTCCTCTGAGTCAGTGCCACACTCCAGATTACTACAGGCTGTAGCGCATCTTAAAGTTGGGGACTGTTGTCCTTGGGCTTCGTTCTTCTGTTTCATTTTTAGCTATTCTAGCTACTTAACTGTTTAAAATATGCATTTTGTAATTAGTCTGTCAATTTCTACAAACAAGTCTGCTGGAATTTTGAAAGGATTGTACTTAAAATATAGACCTATTTGGGGGAAAATAGACATCTTAGCTATGTAGAATATTCTTTTCCCCTATTGACTTATGCCTTCCTGACGTTGTCTCACATGTGTTCTATAGTTTTCAATGTGGAATCCTTGCATGTTAAAAAATTCAAATTTCTAGTATTTTGTGGGTTTTTTTATAGCTATTGTAAGTAAAAATATTTAAATTTTATTTTCGAATTGTTTGCCACTGGCATATAAAAACACAGATTTTGTATATTAATCTTGTAGCCTCCAAACTTAATACATTGACCTATAATTGCTAATCATTTGAAAAATTGTGAAAGTTGAATAGAAATCATAACACAGGTGAACATTCTTGCATTGTTTCTGAACTTGGGGAGGATTTTGTCAAATGCCTTTTATTTTACTACTGAAACAATAATGTCTGTTTTTGTCCTAGGGTATTTATATGGTGAATTGAGTTGATTGACTTTTGAGTGTTAAACATCTTGCATTTCTGGTATAAAATCTTTTGATTATGATGTGTTATCTTTAAATGTTGCTGTTGAATGAACCCTGCTTGGTTCATCTTTTATTCTTTGCTGGTTTCGATTTGCTAATAACTTGCTCATGAGAGCTACTAGTCTTTGGTTTTTCTTTCTTGTAGTGCTCTTGCAAGGTTAAGGTGCTGAGTTATCCTGGCTTCATAAAGGAATTGGACGTGTTTTATTTTCCTATATCCTTGAAGGGAGTTTGTATATTGTGGTCATTACTTTTGTCTTTTTGTTTGAAAGAATTTACCAGTAAACTTATCTAGGTTAGGAGTAATTTTGTTGAAAATTTAAGTATTTAATACCTTATACAGATATAAGCCTATTCACAGATTCTATTTTTTTGTGTCTCATTTGGTAAGTGTTTTTAAGAAATAGGTTTACTTCTAAGTTGCATAGTTAATGGCATCAACTTGTACATAATATCTTTTTACTAACTTAAAATTTTGTAGGGTCTATAGTAATATATATTTTTTCTTGTCAAGCTTTCTAGTTTGTAATTTATCTTATCTATTTTTGATGAGCTTTATTAATTTTATGAATCTGCATAAGACCAATTTTTAAAAGTTAAAAAAATTTTCAATTAGAGTTGACATACAACATTACGTTAGTTTCAGGGGTACAGCAGAGTGAGTAGACATGCCTTATGATGTGATCACCCCAACTAGTTTATTGCTCATTTGACACCATACATAGTTATTACAGTAGTATTGACTGTGTACTTAAGACCAGTTTTTTACTTTTTATTTTTTCTCTTGCTTATCTGTTTTCCATATCCTTTATTTATACTACTAATGTTATTATTTGCTTTCTTCTGTTATTTTCTTAGTGTTTATTTGCAGGTATTTTTCCAGTTCTTCATGGAAAAGCTTAGATAATTGATTCTTATTCTTTCTTACTTTTAAATATACACATTTGAAAAAAAGAAAAATATAAATTTGTATAAACCTTTTATATAGTATGTTAGCTATATGTCACAAGCATCAATATGTCTTATTTTGACTATATCCTAACTGATAATTTTCATTGTGTTTTCTTGTTTGGCCCATACATTTCTGTTACTTTTTTTCCTGGTTTACTTACACCAAGCAGAGAAATACTCTGCATGAATTCATTTCTTAGAAATATCTTGAGGCTTCCTTTATGGCTAGAGTGTGGTCAGACCAAGCAATCATTCACTTGCACTGAAAAAACGTTACCCTGCAGTCACACATGGAATGTGCAGTGTATGTCCATTCTGTCGTTGGCTAGTCGTGTTGTTAGAATCTGCACTTTGAATTTCGGTCTTTCCTTCAATCAGTTACTGAGGGAAGTTTCTTAAAATGTAGATTGGTCTGATTTTTTATTTATATATTTTTCTTTTTATAGTTTAAGCTATGCATACAAATTAAAGTTTTTTATATCTTCCTGTTATATTCTTCACTTATTATTATGAAATGTTTCTTTTTACTCCTAACAATAACTTTTACCTCAAATCATGCTTTGTTTTATGCTAAGATAGCCTTACTGCCTTTCTTTTGGCTAGTGTTTGCTTGTTTACCATATTTTTACTTCAACCTATCTATGCATTCTATTTAAAGTACATATTTTATAAGGAACATATTGGAATTTTTTCTTTTTCTTTTTAAAAGCCAGTTTGACAAGCTTTGTCATAATTAAAGTGTTCAGTCCATCAACATTTAATTTAATTACATTCACAGTTGGGTGGTTAGTCTGGTAGTTTGTTATTTGTTTTCTGTTCATCTTAAATATCCTTTATTCTTTCTGTCCGTCATTTGGAATAACAAAGTATTTTTATTAATTTATTCCCTTCCTCTTCTACTGGCATCATAGTTATATATCTTTAATTTCCATGTAGCTTAAAATGTACATACTTAATTTATAAAAACCCACCTTAAGTTGGTACTCTCACTACTTCCTGAGCAATTGATGATTCTCCCATAATTGTTTTGTTGTGTACCCACTCTTGCTCTTTGTGCCAGTGGCACTATATTTTACTTCTACTTTGTTTTAAATACTATAAAGATGTCATACTCTGGTTTCTTTTCAGAATGCACAATTTTACTAAGTACTACAAGATCTCTTTATTGTTATTCTTAACAATTCTTATCCTGAAATTTTTAAAGACTCAATTCTTATCCTGACATTTATCCTATCTGGTTTTCTTCATCGCTTCCTGTATTTTTATGCTTCTTCCTTCAGCCAAAAAATTTGCTTTTCCATGCCTTGTAATACAAGTATGTTGGAGATTAACTGCCTCAAAATTTTTTTATGTTCATATATACTTTAAGGGATATTTTGTTGGGTATGGAATTCTTGGTTGGCAGTTTTTTTCCATTTCTTTCAGTACCTAAAGATAGTATTCCAATGTCCTGTGACTTCCATAGTTTCTGGTGAAATGTCATTCATTAGTTTTATTTTTTTTTTCCTAGTTTGAAAGTACTGTGTCTTTTTCTTCTGGCTAAGTTTTAGATTTTTTTCTTTATATTTAGTTTGTAACAGTTTGATTGTAATGTGTCCAGGTGTGGCTTTCTTTATATTTGTCATATTTGTGTTTATGGAGTTTCTTCAATGACATCTTTCATTTTGAAAAACAATTTCAGCCATTATATCTTCCAATATAGTTCCACCCCCTCCCTTTCTCCATATGGAATGGAACTACTTGATAATTCACCTTTCAGAATGTGATTGAGATGTTCATTATTCTCTGTTATATTCTTTTTATTCTTTTTTTCCTCTGGGTATCAGTTAGGGTTTTTTATTGACCTGTCTTTCAGTTAATAACTCCTATTTTCAACAATATCCAGTCTATTATTGAACACCCAGACACAATTTTAAATACAAATGTATTTTTATTTGTAGAATGCCAACTCAACTTTTCTGTATAGATTCCCACTCTCTATCCTATATTTAATCCATTTTATCTTTTTGATTATTTTCTTTATTATAAGTTACTTTAAAATTCTTATTTGATAACATCGAAATATGAAGTATAAATATTTAAAAATTTTTCTGTTATGTTTTTATTAACTATTTTTTATGTTGCTTTACATTTCTCACAAAGTTTGAGACAATTCGAAAGCTGGACAATATGGTTAAAAGAACTACCAAGTCCAATGGTGTAATTTTTCTCTGGAGGTGGTTTGGCTGCTCTTCTCTCAGGCAGACAGCACAAGGGACGATCACATCAGCCCAAACGGAAATTAGAGTGGGTTGAGGATGGGCTGTCCTTGTTGCTAGATTAAACCCACTTTGACTTGTCCATACTCCTTGGATTTTCATGTCTGGCAAACACCTTGATAGCAGGAGCTGCTCTCTTTGTTGCTGGCCTCTCATGTTTGGAACTTTGTCTTGTAACTACTGTGACAACACAGGGAATTTCACTTGGTCCTTCTGACGCAACACTGATGCTTTGGTTCATCTTCTCTCATTGCTTTCACTGCTCTAAAAGGTCTTCAGAATGATGATTTTTGTAATTTACTTCATTTTTCTAGATTTTACAGTGATGTATACCCTGCTGATATCTTCTACATCTTATTTGGAAGGAAATGTTCCAATAATTTTAAAAAATATATACCTCAATATATATATTGACTTCTATTTATGAAGAAAGCGATTTGAAGCAGACTAGTGGAATAATTTGATAAGTACAACCCTGGTGTTCATGGAGAGACATTGAAATTTCATGAGGGCTACATAGAAAAGTCTGATGTGGGAGAAGTAGAAAATGGAGTTCTACTCTGCCTTCCTTCAAGCCACTTTGACATGTCCCAATTCTGACTGCGTTTTTGGCCCCCTTCCTTTATGTTCAGCTGTGGATGGGGAGAGAGTGTGGGAAGACAGATGGAGGGAAATGCTAAATAGGGAAAGATGGGAAAATTCACAAGGGGGTGAGAAAGAAAGATGATGGAAAGGCTGATCTGGAGTGTTTCGCTCCTAGAACTAGACTCAGAATTAAAGTTTACAAAGAGAATCCAGAATGGTTCTCTGGCCTCTCCCTCTGTCTGAGGTCCTGAGCCACCCCACTAAAGCAGTGACTTTAGTCACCCTCTTTGTTCCACAGCCCTGCATGTGCCTCCTGTGCACAGGGGCTTGCTCTGAAAAGGAAGCCCACCACTCATCTACACAATCTGCCTCGTGTGCTTCAGGAGATGGAAAGACATGATTCTGGCACACGCCATGTGTGTCTACTTGCTGAGCTGGGGCAGAGTGGGAGGTCCCTGCCTGGCACTTGTTAACTGACTGCACCTCAGGAAAGACAAAGGGAAAGCTCAGTGCAGAGGCATCTGTTTGCCTGTGAACTGTGACAGAGACACGGAGAAGCATTTCCCTGTAATCATCAGCCCAGGGAGAGCCATCCATCTCCCTGTGCACGCAGCGTCTCTGTTTAACAGCTGATAGAGCCTCTCCAAAGGGCTTTCTTTGCTCTTTGTTTAAAATGACATATGATGGGCCTGGACTTATCAGTGTCCCTGAATGCATTTTCTGTGCTCCGTTCCCACCAGGGAACTCAGTCCATTCTAATGGATATGCACAGGATTGATTCTGAGCTTCGTATAATTTAATCCATCAATTTAACATTAAATGAATATGCAAAGGGAGTCTCCTTGTGGATGAAAAACAGAAGGGGGACATTTTTATTAATTTGAAGTGAACTTGAGAAATGAAAATAGTCTGCTGCTATTAGTATCTGCCACAGGGTCCCACAATTGGGCCATTTGGGAGGCTGCATGACTCCTGAACAGCTAAAACCAGCCCACAGGCATTAGGAGATTCCTGCAGCTAGGCAGATGCAAATCTCTCGGGAATGGAGGGGTACAGCCATTGCCCTGTGGTGGTGAGGGCTCTCCTGTGGCTTAGTGCTCCCAGGAGGAAGCCTGAACCCAGAGTGCTGTTGCATCATTTAAAATCAGATCAAATGCCCAGGATTGGACAATCAGATCTTTGATCCTAAAGGTACGTCAGAAGCTTTGGAGAGTGAAACATTAAATAACCTCGGTGAAAACAAAGGCCCACAAGACATCTGGGGAGAAGCAGAGCTTCCAGCTGCACACCGATGCCTGGAGGCCAGGGGAAGCCAGAGTGCAGAGGCAGGGCTGTGTCGGCACTGTGGAACCAACAAGGTGCTTAGAAAGCTGGCTCCCTGCCCCTGCAGGTGGTTAAAGACAAAGCGGCCATCTGAGCGGTCCTGCTGGCCCATCTCAGCTGTGTTGAGCGTGTTGTAATCCCCTGGCTAGGGCAGCAGGTCTCCCCATTTCTGCAGCTTTTTACTTTTCATACGCCAGACTCCTTGAATGCTTTTCACTCTCTTGCTGTGAGTTCACAGAACAAACAGTGGTGGTTTTATCCACTGGAAGCTGGCAAGTGTTTCTGCCTGAGTTATCCTCCAACCAAACCTTGTTCCATTTTGTCACATGTACTCGGGCCTGGCTGGGGTTCTCCCCAGCAGTGTGTAGTTTTGCCATAGAAACCAAGCCTCCTCCAAGGGCCTTAATTAGCATTATCCATGACAACACTATGCATGGACTTTGTCCTGAACTTGCAACAGTAAATCATGCCCAGTAATTGTGGCCAGTTCAACCCCATGATTAGAGGAAACTCTGTTACACAGATCTATATAAACTCTGAACAAACTTAAATCTCCCCAGAGGTACAAACTGATACAGAGCAGGTAGTCCATCACTTGGTGCAAAACACCATCTACTAGAGACCAGCCGATCACTGTTTTGACAGTTTCCTGCTTTGTACCAGCGGATACAGATGTCATTTAGATGTTTGCTTCATACTGTACTTCTGAGTATAATATGAGACCACCCTGGAAGGAAATGGGGATTTGAGGTGAAGGTATGTCTTTTACAACTGGAGACTCAATCTAAACCATGGAGGGAGATTTTGGGGGCCAGGTGACCACCTCAGAGTCTGAAGATTCATATTCTAATGACATTTACATGCTACCTGTAAGGGGATTAGGAAAGTGCTATAATGGTGTCCAGGTTCATAATTGCCCTCTCCACAAAATTACTTGCTAAGTGGTTTTCCTGAATGTTTTTACGTTGGCTAGAAAGCCTCACTTCCTACAGCTACTAACAGAAATGATGTGAAGCCACTTCTTTGAAACCACCTTGTCACTGGCCCCAATCTCTCTTCTGCTCCGTCTTGTCATGTCTGTGATCAAACCTCTCTCTAATCCTCATGGCACGATGTCCTGCAGGCTGTGGAAGGTCCTGTGCCCCAAGCAGCAGCAGGACCCAGCATGCATGCCTCCCTCTTGTTGGGGTCTGCAGGGCCCTGGTCTCACAGGTCTCTGAGCTCTGTGAGCCCCTGGGGTGCCCTCTCTTCAGGTCTTAGCCAGGTGCTAATTCAGGGTTTCAACAACTTGAGAGACAAAGTGCCCCGAGTGTGGCTGGCTCCATGTCAGGTGGGCTGGACACGTGCTGCCTTGAAGATCTTGTCTGGACAAATGGACAGCAGCAGGCAGTGCCCTTGGCCAGGGGGATTTCCCATCGAAGCCATTGTGTTGGGTCAGACTGCCACAGTGCCTGGGACCTTCATGTTCGGTCTGTTCGAAGTAATGACACTGATGGGCTCAGGCACCCTCAACAGCAGTGAACTCTGACCTTTGTGAGCTCTGGGTAGTGCCTGATCTGAATACGACAGCAGGGGACAGTGTGATCCAGATCTGCCACGCCACTCAGTTCAGCACCTGGGACAGCCCCCTGGAAGCCAATCCCCTCAGTCCATCTGAACTGTATCTTTGGAGAACTGGGCCCATTGCTTTCTACAAAATGAGTGAGCTGGAGCTGTGACCAGATGACCCAACACGGACACTTAGAAGAAACAACAATAGTTATTATTGTTAGAGAGTACACTTGTTTTATTTGTGCTGATATAGCTGGGAAGAGAAGGGAGAGGGATACTCTCTCATTTTCGTGGATCCTCCTTACCTGGCTGTCACCGGGGAGGACATGGGAGCTGTCTTAGGACAAGGGGTAGCAGGGTGCAAAGGGAGCCTGCTGACCTTTGAGGTCCTCTCTCTCAGTAGCTGTGCCCCTGTCTGGATCCTGGATCCTGGACAGATCTGGCCCAAGCTCCGCTCAGATCCAGCACCACAGAGAAGAGGCCAAATTTGTGCTGGGGGACAGCGTTTAGCCTGTGCAGGTGCTGCCTCTGGGCTGACTTGCATTTTGCAAGGAACTCCATGGAGAAACAGGGAGGGAAGGGAAAGTCCTCTGTTGATGATCTCCCATTGTCATCTTGCCATTTGCTCCCACTGAGAGGGCAGGCTTCTGGCCAGCACAGCCTTCCCAAAACTCTTTCCCACAGCTGGGTCACACCCCGCCCCTCTCATGTATTTCCAGGCACTGGGCATGAATGATGTGAAGGAGTGAGCTTCAGGAAACTTGCTGGTCCTGCACCTGCCACCCCCTACCCCCTACCATGGTCTTCAGAAATCCCCTCAACTCCTGGGCTGTTGCAGGTCATAGCACCACTGTCCCCCAGAACACACACTGCCTTTCTCCACTGTGGTCAGTTCCTGGGGTGGACAACCCCCCACGGTCAGTGCTCTTCTCTGGGATTCCCCAAGGCAGCATCACTCTGGCCATGCATAGCTGGATGCCTGCTTGCTACTCTGTGCTTCAACATTAAGTGATGTATTTTTCAGAGTTACGTGCACAGATGGTTAGACTGTAGATAAAAGATTGGCCAAGGTAATGCTGATTTTCTATTTTTTTAGCTTAGGTAGTGGGTATAGGGGTATTTGTTTGATATATACATTTCACAAAGAGAATTATGTATAAGATACCTGTACAACTGAAAACCCCAAATACCAACCCCTGAATCTGCAGAAATAAAGTGAACCAGTAAAAGTCCCCTCAATGGCTGGGGAGGGCGGGGAAGCTAGGGCAAGCTGCTAAAAGAGGCCAGCCAGCTCTAGAGGATCGGGGAATCCAGCCAGATTCATCCTGGTACCCCTCCCTCAGCCCATGTGGACGGGCACCCCTCCCCTGAATGTGTGATGGGTGTCCCTCGTATGGTTCCAGTATTGTCATCATCATGCAGTTTGACTTGTTCATGTTGATGAAATGACCAATAATAAAGTTTTCTATAGATCTTTCCAGTGTTTCTCAGGGAAGTGATGTTAATCAATGGCGGGTAAATTTAACTGATAGTTTGGGATACAGATTATATTCCCTCATACCTGCCTCATTCCAAGAACAGTTTTAGCAGGTTTTCATTACATGTTCCTGACCATTGATTTAAAAGAAAGCACAGTTGCCCCATTCACACCCCTGTAGTGTGCAATGCAGAGCTCATTGTTTCAGTCTTGGTATTACGGTTAGTGTTACCCAGTCATTGTCAGTGAAACCACCTGGGGATGGAGATGAGGGCAGGAACACGTTCACTGGTCATGGACTCTGATTTTCTGATACTGAACTGTCCAGGGAATTACTCACTGTCACCCTCAAAGCCATGTGTTTGCAAAACTGAATGTTGCTCCATTATGGGCATCTAGTAGAAGACATTGGCAAAGCAAGGTGCTCTGGGAGGTTTAGAACACAAGCATTGGGAATGCTGGTTTTTACTGTGGGGCCTCATGGAACAAGGGACACAAGGAGAACTACCTGGGTCCCAGCTGTGGAGGGGCCGAGGCATGAAGAAGCTGGTGGAGCAAGTCCTCAGTGAGGGTTAGCCATAGGGAAGGGGAAGCTTTGGTCTCAGCCCACTGTAAATTGATGTTAGGAAAGATGAAGCCAAGGAGGCATCTTCCACAGAGGGTCCCACCCTATAAGCTCCCAGAAGCCCCCTCCCATGCCTGTTTTGCAGGTACCTGGTGTCCTGTATACACATGTAGCCCCTGCCAGCTTTTCACCCGAGCGCCCCTGGCCTGACTGTGCTATGTCTTTGCAGGTTTGGCTGTATAAGGGCTAAAGAGACATTTGCAAAACCTTTGATTCACTGCTTGTGTTGTGCAAATGGCTCTTTCGCTGCATGCTGTGCCCAAGCAATCATGGAAAACACATCCTTGTTTGCCCATCCTGGAGAGTTTTCAGAGTCAGGAATGGGGAGCTGCTCCTTCAATGAGCTCAACACTCATGTTCCTGAGACCTCAAGCCCTCTATTTGTAAGGTGGGGCTATCACAGGCACAGGATGTGGGAAGGAAGCTGCTGGGCAGGCGTGAGGGCCCCAAGAGGTGTGATGAGCAACGTGTTATGGAGCGGGGAACAAGGCCTTTCCAGTGTCGGGTCCGAGGGACCCCAGAAGGAGACTTCCCAGCCTGGGACAACGGCTGCTGGCCCGGGTGCCCCGGGTGGCAGAGCAGGATGTGTGCTGTGGGTGACGGTGCCTGTGGCCCTGCGTGGGGAGGGTGCGGAGCACGCTCACTGCTCTCAATGCCCTTTCTCCCACCTCTGGAGGAGCCCCTAGCCCCCTTGTAAAGTTATTTTCTCCTCTTCACCAAGAACAATATGTTACCATGGAGAGAACTTGTGGGGAATACTTTTGGAAAACAGATACATTTGAGGGCTAATGTTGGTAGCTAAGTGGCTCAGAAACAAAGTTCACTCATTTATTATCATCTGTCCATGTTCTGCCTCTATATGGTGGGGTGTGTGTGTGTGGTATGATCTTCTGTGTGATATGAGTGTGTTGTGTGTCCATATGTGACTGTGTGGTTTGTCACTGTGTGTGTTGTGTCTGTGCATGTGGGGTTGAGCAGAGGCTGAAGGAGTCAAGCTAATCTGGCACTGTCAATCATCAAATGACAACCAGAATTTGCAGCCGCACAGAGAAGATGAGTTTGTTAACGCCTGGCTGGATTTTGCCTGGGTCTCACCCACCTGGAGTGCAGAAATGGGCGTGCTGATTGATGGAAAGGCTGAGTGTGGTTTCTGCTGAGTATTTCAGGCATCAAGTTCCAACTCAGCAAATGCTTGCCCCTTTGTAAATTCCCCCTCTGTTGTTCCAACCTAATCACTTGTGCCGGTTCTCAGAAGATGGTAGTACGCACTTGGGTAGCTTATCTGAACAGGCTGATTTTCATCTGCAAGAAGCACAAGGCTGAGTCAGGTGGAATTTCTGTCATCCATCTGCACACATCACATCCAGCCCTCCTTTTCTGTCCAGGTGGCTTTGTCTCAGACAGGCAGAGGAACCAGGGTGCTCAAGGATGGCCAGCAAACAGGGAGGCAGAGGATGACTGTGCATCTTGCTGGAAATGCCCCTGCCAAAAGCCAGATGAGGATCTTCCAGTTGCAGCCCCTTTCTCCTCCACAGTAAGTGCTGGTGGTATCCACAGATGAGGACGGAAGGGGCTTGTGCCACAGCGCCCCTCACACTCAGGATCCACACAGATCTGGGCTCACCCACTTATGGAAAATACCCCTTAATGTATCATTCTCCATTACCCATAGGACACTCATATGTCACAATTTCTCTCCCTCAAGGATATAACAGAAGCAGCAATGTTGTCCTCCAAGATTTACGCTTGGTGCCCCGATTGGGAGGAACTTTCTGGTCCCTTGGTGAGGCTGTGAGACCCCAAGGATGTCTGTAGCATGGAAGTCACCAGTACTGGGGAGGCAGCCCCCCACCCTGGAACTTTCCCCTAATACCACTTGCCACCCGGTCCCCTTGCCACTTTCATGGAGCAGTTCGCCTACCAGAGGTTATGTTATCCTTCTTTCATTCACAACCTGGCCATACTTGCCACATCTGTGTCATTACCAGATAAACTGGAAACAGAATTTCTTGTCACTGATATGCAGGTAAAATGACAGAGTTCCACAGATAACCCTGAAGACTGGTCCCAAATCTCACACCCAGAGTCCAAGGCATGGCACAGGACATCGATGAAGTTGCGTCTTGTTGGGGTCATGGGCCTCTAGCTACTTTCATCTACTTATCCTATTTACTGCTGGGCAGTATTTGAAAAATAGTTTTGACGGTGGAACAAATACAGTAATGACCCCAGACACCAGGCAGTGAAGGGCAGCACTCCAGGAGAAACAAGAAGCAAATGAGCTGAGCCCTGGAATTTCTCCAGCTTCCCGGAGACTGTTTCCAAGCTGCGTGCAGGGAGAGGGAACCCAGGCACAGCCTGGCTGGTGAGGAGGCAGAGCTGCTGCCCCCCATTCATATGCTCAAGCCCTATGGCTCCTCTTCTTTGTGAATGTGGATTACTTTGGTGGATTTTTAATGTGAAACCAATCTTGCCACATTGGTATGAACTTGGTCATGATGTATTACTATCTTTTTCAACATATTATTGGATTTAACTTGTTTAAATTATGTTAGAATTTTTGCCTCTATATTGATCATTTTTTCTGTAGTTTTCTCTTCTTGTAAGACTTTGTATAGTTTTGGCATCAGGGTAATGCTGACTTTATGAAATGAATTGGGGGGAAAACTATTTCTTCCTCAATTTTATGGAGCAGTTTGTGTAGAAATGGTATTTTTTCCTTAAGATTTGGTAGAATTCACCAGAAGCCACTCCAGAAGATGGTGGGGAAGTTTATTAAAAAGTTAAACATGTACCTACCAAATGATTCAACCATTTCACTCCAAGGTATTTATCCAAGAAAAGTAAATGCGTAGGTTCACACAGAAACTTGTGTATACATGCTCAGAGCAATTTTATTTGTAATAGCTCAAACTGAAAGCGAACCAAATGCCCATCAGCAAGTGAATATGCAAACTTCATTGTCTTGGTTGTGATAATGGTTTCGTGAGTGGATACATCAGTCATAATGAGTCACATTGTACACTTAAATATGCAGTTTACTGTGCATCAATTATACCTCAACAAAGTGGTTACAAATACCATGATATGAAATTTATTTTATAGACAAAATAGAAAACAATCATATCTACTGGAAACAAAATAATTATATACACTTCTCTAAATGGAAAAATACAACAGTAGAAATAAAACCTTGATAGATGAGTTAAATACTAGAGAAGACACAGATGAAAAGAGAAGGAGGGGACTAGAAGATGAATCTGAAAAAACTACCTCAAATTTAACACAGAGTTAAATAAATGAAAACTGAGACACAGGTTGACAGGTACTACAGATAGAGTAAGAAGGCCTAATATGTCACCTGGTTGGAGTTCACAAAGGGGCTCATCGAGAGGATGGAGGCGAATCAACATACAGAGAGTTAGTAGCTGAGAATTGTCTAAAATTGAGGGAACACGTGAATCCTTAGAAGCAGAAGCACAAATCCAAAGTAAGTTACTCGAAAAGAAATCTGTACATAAATGCAACATAGTGAATTTTAAAGACAAATAGAAGATCCTGAAAGTATCTGAAGAAAGGGCAGACCATAAACCAAAGGATGGTGGCTACTAGACAGACATCTGACTTCCAGACAATAAACGGGGAAGCCAGGGGACAATGTAATTACATCCTCAGAGTGCGGAGACTAAACAACTGTCGACCGCTACTTGTGTACCCAGAAAAACATCTTGCAGGAAGTTTTCAAGTTTCATCTTAAGAGTGAAACATTTTATAGACGAATGTAAATAATGGGATAAAAGGCAAAGTTACCTTCTTTGAAATAATTTTCTCAGTCTCTCAAAATTCACCATTGCTATCCTATTCTTCAGTCTACCAGTGCTGATCAGAATATCTTTTTTCTTCTTTCCTAATATAGCGTATCTCAGAGACCTTATCATTTTAACTCACTGATGTATCTCACTTGCATTATTTGTGGGTGAGGAATAAAGAGAGAGCATTATTTTAAGAATATGTTAATGTAATTTGAGTGCTCTTTCTGAACGCTGTACCTCACTTCTCTAAGGGAGGGAAAACATGTTTCCCAGAGGAAAACGAGGGTATAAAATGGGAACTCCCTCAATCCCACCAAATGTGCTAGACACACCTGAATTGCTTTCCATCTCTGCCTCCTCTTCTTCCTCTCTTCCAAGTTCAGAGAAAGAATTGCAACATGTGAGGCTGGTGACCCCTTTTCTCTGGGCATTGTTACTCCTCGTCTCCAGTATTTCTCACCTCTCTTCATACAGAACTCCCCTTCCTCCGTCTGTTGGGAAAGATTTCTGTTTTCCAGGGCAAACACTACACATCGGTCAAGACCACGTCTAAGGCTCAACTTACCTTTTAAGGGTTTGACAACCTCTCTCCTCATGGTGCACTGGTGTTTCCACTGAGGGCCCATTGCTCCTTGTAGACCCAGACGTGGTTCTTTTTTTTTTTTTTTTTTTGCATGCCTATTTTCACTGGTCCTTCTCCCTCCATTCAGCTGAGGCTCCTTTGGGTAAGAACCACTGGTTTTCCCCTGCACCCTCAATGTCCCCTACAACATCTGGCATTGGTCAGTTACTAAACAGAGGTCTGGGAAGGTGGGAATATGTTAATGATACACATAAAGTTTCTGGACTGATGTGTGATGAAGCACCTGCAACAGGTGTGGCAAGATGTGGAAGGGCCAGGATGACAAGATGCTGGGGTTCTTTCAGCTGAAGAAGGTTTGAAGTGGCCAGCCCTGCTCAGATGCTGGGGTGAAGCTGCTGTGATGGGGCATTTATGCAGCCACAAGGCAGGGGTCTTACAGGAGTGGTTAGCCTGTGCAGTGGTGGATCAGATGACTTCCAAGGTTTTCCATTCAATATGAGATAAATAAATCTTCCTAAAAATGCTTCCAACATCGTTTCATTCCATTGCTCACAAACCTCTAAAAAGCCTCCATTGTCTTTTTAATCAAGTCCTGGTTTTATTAATGCCCTTGATTAGGTCACCTGTCTTCCCATTTTTTGAAATACATTCCATGGACTCCTCTTATCTCATGTCCACATGCCCTGGCTATTCTGATTGTGCCCAGGATGTGCACCTATTACAAATCTTCTCTTGGAAGTCACCCAGACATTTCCAGGTTGAAATGTCCAAACAGAAGACACGATTTTCAGGCTGTTCAGTTGGAAGAAGACTTCAATCTGTGTCCACAAATGAAAGGAGGTATTTCACAAAGTGTTAATATCTCCACTACTGGGAGTACTCAAGTAGAGAATAGACGACCATTTTCTAAAAGTGCTTGAGAGAGGGGTGAATTTCACTTCACAGAGACCCCTCCTGATGCCAAGATTCTCAATTCCTGTCAGCCTTAACAGCTGCTGGCTTAGATTAATTGATCAGGTCCCCATCTCCTCTGTGTGTCCTTGAATGTTCTTGCTTCTTCTCTATTGCTCAAAGAATACCCCACATGTGTCTTCATCACTGCCCCTCCCCCACTGTCTGCCCACCTGGCACCTGGCCCTCTGATAGACCCTGTGTGGTCTGAGAGAAAGGCGGCATCTTACACAGCTGCTTACCTCAGAGCAATGCACAGCACAGACCCTCCTGCAACACTGAGGGCAGATTGGAATCGAGGAGAGGTGAAGGGCGGGGGGAGAAGGAAGTAAGCCCCAGGATCCAACGAAGGTAGGAAGTAGCTGCTTCTGGCACATGCTTTGCCATCACTTCCTGGAGGAATGGGCTTTTGGGGACAATTATATGAAACCTTACTTCCTTCTGTATTACTCTCCTGCCATTCCTAATAAGCTATATTTTAATTTAAAACAGCAATTTACAGTGCTATTCATTTACAAGAACACAATCCATTGTGATCACAATGCCATAAATTTATGTTTTAAGTAATTTTTAATGCTTGTAGCAGCTGGGTCTCTGAAGTGTGGAAATAGCTAACATTTTTCACCTTGTGCAGCCAAGGAAAAAAAGTCTTTGCTCTTTAATTATATAACCACCAAAGACAGCATGCAATGAGCAGTGCAGACATAATTGCAAAATAAGAAGTGATGGACCCAAGAATGTAGCCAAGACTGTAAAAGTAAACGCGGACCAGCCAGGATGCAGCAGGTAAAGCCTGGAGCAGAACCCTGCATCCTCCAAACTCACAAGCAGCTGCAATTGTCCCCTGTCAGGTGTGGGGCACCTCAGTGTTCAGACTTTTCTCTGACTTATCTCCAAGCTTGGCTGCTGCTCTCTCCTGCCCAGTTCTGCCTTGGGCCCCAGAGGTTCACTCAGAAGGTCTCCCTCCTGTTGTCTCCTCCCTGCCCCACTCAGACCCTGCTCTGGAGCCAGGATCCCTTCAGGGGAAGATTGGGATGCAAATTATCCTGCTTCAGTAACAACGACTGAAGGTCTGAAAAGTTAGGGAGAGGGCGTACCCACAGGAAAGGGTAACTTGCTCCCCAAGCATCGCTTCCCTTTTTAAAAATTTATATTTTATTGATTATGTTACAATAGTTGTACCAATTTTCCCCCTTCATCCCCCTCCACCCAACACACCCTGCTCCTTCAGGTAATCCCCACACTGTTGTCCATGACCATGGGTCATGCATATATGTTCTTTGGCTACTCTATTCCCTATGCTGTACTTTACATCCCCATGACTACTCTGTAACTACCAATTTGTACTTCTTAATCCCTTCGCCTTTTTTGTCCACCCTTCCCATGTGGCAATCATCAAAAGGTCTCTATCTATGATTCTATTCCTGTTCTGCTTGTTAATTTTTTAAAGGTTCAATTATTGATAGATATGCATTTATTGACATTTATTGTTCATTTTTAAAATCCTTTTTCTTCTTAAAGATGACCCTTTAACATTTCGTATAATACTGGTTTGGTGGTGATGAACTCCTTTAGATTTTTCTTGTCTGGGAAGCTCTTTATCTGTCCCTTGATTCTAAATGATAGCTTTGCTGGATAAAGTAATCTTGGTTGTAGATCCTTGCTTTTCATCACTTTGAATATTTCTTGCCAATCCCTTCTAGGCTGCAAACTTTCTTTTGAGAAATCAGCCGACAGTCTTATGGGAGCTCCCTTGCAGCTAATTAACTGCTTTCTTCTTACTGCTTTTAAGATTCTTTTTGTTTTTAACCTTTGGTATTTTAATTATGATGTATTTTGGTGTGGCTGTCTTCAGGTTCATCTTGTTTGGGACTCTGCACTTCCTGGACTTGCATGTCTACTTCCCTCACCAAATTGGGGAAGTTTTCTGTCATTATTTTTCAAATAGGTTTCCGGTTTCCTCACTCTCCCTCTTTTCGTTCCATCATGCCCATGATGTGAATGTTGGTATGCTTGAAGTTGTCCTAGAAGCTCCTTCCACTAGTGTCATTTTTTGGATTCTTTTTTCTTGTTGCTATTCTGATTGGTTGTTTTTTGCTTCCTTATATTTTAAATCACTGATTTGATTCTTGGTTTCATCCACTCTACTGTTGATTATCTGTAACTTGTTCTTTATTTCAATTAGTGTGTACTTTGTTTCTGAGTGGATCTTTTTTATGCCATTGAGGTTCTCAGTAAGTTCATTGAGCAGCCTTATAACCAGTGTTTTGAACTCTACAGCTAGTAGCTTGGTTGTCTCCACTTTGTCTAGTACTTTTTCTGGAGTTTTGTTCTGTTCTTTCATTTGGGCCAAGTTTCATGGTTTGTTCATTTTGACAGCCTCCCGGTGTTTGTTTCTATGTATTAGGTAGAGTTGCTATGTCTCCCAGGCTTGGTAGAGTGGTCTAATGTAGTAGGTGTCCTGTAGGGTCTAGTGGCACAGCCTTCCTAATTACCCAAGCTGAGTACTCTAGGTGTGCCCTTTGTGTGGGCTGTGTACACCTTCCTGTTATAGTTGAGCCTTGATTGCTCTCGGCATGTCCAAGGTCAACCACTGCCTTTTTTCTATCTGGGGTCACACAGCATAAGCTACAGAGAAATATCCAGATGGCTGCTACTTGTGCTGGGCTTAGAGGTACCCAGGCAAGGCCAAGTTGTGAACCAAGGCTGGTTGCTGCTAGTTAGGGGCCTGGGGTAACTTAGCAAGAGGTATGGGGCTCACTGAAGCCAGATGCTCCTTGTTTGAGAGAATTTAGGAAAATCTGAAGCAGAGGTCAAGACAAGCCATTTGTATGAAAAAACCACTGGAAACAGCTTGGGTGGGCCTGAATGTTGAGTGGCAAATGGCCTCAGGGAATCACCATGGTGGAGCGAACAGTGTGAGCCAGGTTGATGTAGTCTCAGATATGGTGCCCACCTGCCAATTCTGTGGCTCTGTTGAGGGAAGGCTCAGAAAAGGAAGTGTCCTCTGCCAGCACTTCTGTTTGGGAGAAAGCTGCCCCCAGCTCTCACCCTGATGCTGAATAATTCGTTTCCTCCCCATATGTCTCTGATGCCTTTCAATCTGCTGCCTCCTTGTGGGAGCTCAGAGGGAATGAGTTTGAGTAAGTTTGTGTGCAGGCCCTTTAAGAGGAATTGCCAGGGAGTCCAGCAATTTCTGTCTTCAACAGACTTACTCCCTGCTGATTTTTACAGCCAGGAGTTACGGTGACATCTCTTCTAGGTACTGGAACCTTGGGCTAGGGTACCTGATGTGGGGCTGGGACCCTTTGCTCCTGAGATATCCCTCCAGACTTTTATCTGCCATATGTGGGTGTGAGACCAGCCTGTTCCATGTCTTCTTCCCTCCTACCAGTCTCAATGTTGTTTCTTCTTTAATTCCATAGTTGTAGAACTTCCATTCAGTTCGATTTCTGAAGGTTCTGAATGATGGCTGTTTTATAGTTTAGTTGTAATTTTAATGTGGTTGTGCAAAGAGGCAAGCTGTGTTTACTTATGCTGCTATCTTGACCAAAAGTCCTCACTTTCCTTTCTTAAATTAAAAAAAAAATCCTAAATATTAAGTGTTTGTTTAATGGAGGATGGAGAGAGAAATGGGTTATTGGGAGTCACTCTCGTGATCAGAGTCACAAAGCTGAAGAGCTGGCCTGGGACTCAGAGAGAAAACCAGCCTGAAATCAAGCAGAACAGTTCAGAAATGACTGACACATGACACTTGAGTCCCATAGCCTTTTCGTAGGTTGGGTGGGTGGGTGGGCATGGGAGTCTGAGGTTTCACATGATGATGTTTGAACCTGACTGCTGTATCCACTGAAACAGAACTGGATCTTAACACCATGAACTTGGACGTCTATCCTCCAGATCAGAGAGAGATACACATTTCTGTTGCAGAGTGCCTGTCTGTGGTGTTCTTTTTCTGCAGTGCAGCTGACCAATGTAGTGATGATGAACTTACTAGTGAGTCAAGAGCTACAATGTACGTATTTATCTCTGTGCAGGCTGGAGCTGGGCAGGGTTTAGCATTCACATCAAGGGAAGAAAGATGAAAGTCTCTGGACCCATAGGGCAGTTTTATCTTCAAAACCAAACACTTTCTAGGAGAAAAGCGATTTATATTAGGATAAAAACATCCCCCGTATCCCCTGTGCTTTTGCTCCCAATCAGCTTGTGGAATGAGGACTTCCATGTCTGATTAGTTAGTGAAGGTAGCTGCCACACTCAACACTTAGGGGGTCCTGGCTGAGACTCCAGTCTTGGGGTTCTGAGTCCAGGACCCCCACCCTGCTCTGTAGGTCTCTCTTAGGGTCTAAAGCTCTTCTTTGAAGCAGATAGGATGCAAGGAGCCCAGATACCTGGAAACAACAGATCACTAAGGGATGGCCTGCTGTTCTTCAGAGCTTGGCCTTAAGGAGGTCCAGAGAGATTTGGCCCCTGACATTCAGTGAGAGCTCCTCACCTGTCCTGGGTCTCAGTGGCTGGCAATCACTCCATGTCAAGGGACTTCACAATGGCAGAAAATACCTATGGGAGATAGTTTGAATTTTTATGGAGCAAAAAACTACTAATATGGGGTAAACAATGAAAAGAATTCCTAAACATGCATTATAAACTCTGGACCGTGTGCATAACAACTTAACATGTTGGTTCTAGGGTCTTAATGTGGCTGATTTACAACCTGAGCACCCACCAATTGTCCCAAGGACCAACCACTCCCCAGGGTGGAGTTCCCCACAGCCCACAGCCCAGGTGAGCAAAGGAGGGAGACTGTGCGCCCCATACCAAGGTGGGGAGCCCCTGTGTCATCACCGCTTGTCCACAGCCATCCCTGGCCATCCTTCTTTGGGGCTTGGGCTCAGCCCACCGCTCTGATTTGCTAGAGTTGCTCACCCCAAACCTCCACACTTGGGGGCCACGTGGGAAGGGGCTCTGATCACATCCTGCCTTTCAGTCCTGGAAACATGTGCTTCCTGTAGAAGTCTCAGCATGGTGTGAAGGCTGTACCCGGAATTTCTCTTCACCTTTAATATCTGTGTGAAGGAAGCAGAAAGAAAGTGCTCAGACTGTTCCATCCGCGACCATGGGTCAACTTGGGCTGGAACCGCCTCTTGTGGTGTGTGAGCCGGGGAAGGACTGAAACCTCTGATTAGATTGTCCCGAATACAAGCCTCCAGTCTGGACTATCCGGAATTTGGACCTCAAGCCCGGACCATTGCGAATAGGAACCTCATACCTGGACCACCAAGAATACTTTCTGCCTGGTAAATATCCCAGCAACCAGGTTCCTGTCCTTTGTCTCCATTCAGGAAATGGCTGAGAGAACCAAGAGGGAAAAAATCAGATAAACCCAACATTCCGTTTTCAATCATCCTTTCTCAGGTGTTATTCAATAAAGAATGAGTCTACTTTTCTATGGTTTGGTTCATGCCCCCCCGGCGCTCCCACGGGAGCGTCCTCCTCAGCTTGTGACCAGACAGGCCACGCTCAAGTTTGGTGCAATCCTGCACGTGGTGCCCAGAAGGGAGGTCCCTTCACACGCTTGCGGTGGAGCCCGCAGCGACCAGAGGAAATGCTGTTAACACGGTGAGAGGTCACAGCACGTGCGGTAGGTGGTGTTTTCCTGTCTCCTCCCTAGTGCGGGTCATGCAAATCCTTCCTGGAGCACAGAATGTCCAAGGGTAAGCACACGCCGCAATCGTAATGTGCTTTTCTGTGTAGTAACGCAGAATAGACCAGTCTTGCAGGTTTCTCTAGACTGACCTTTACTTTAGTGGAAACGGAATAATAAATGATTTTTGAAGAATTCTTTCTTTTAATGAAGGCCACTGGATCCTGCACCTGCGGAAGGAAGACCAAGGGCCCTGCTCTGTTATTACTGGCCGTTCAGTTCTTACGCTTGTCATTGATGTATGTAGCATGGAAATAAAGAACGCATGCATAACATAAAGGCGGCGTAAATAACATTAAGGAGAGCCAGCGGGCGGCAGTGCCCCCTTATCTGCATTTGCAGGTCCCGATCCATCAACACAGGCGCAGCGCGGCTCAGGGATCCATCCGCCGGAGGCCGTGGGCGGACAGACGCCACGCATTGTGTATCTAATGCGGAGGGTTCCATTTAGAAATTCCTATTGTGGGACAGGGCCAAAGTATCTATAATAATTTTAAGGACATTTCCCAAATGTTTATTTAGATAAAAGATGGATAACAGTAAAACTCCCGAACCTGCAGCCTGATAACTAGGTTTTATTAATGACCTGCCACGCGCTGGGGCTGGATAATTAAAGTTTTTCCCCCCAAAGGAAGAGAGTGGACAAATTTATTTGATGGTTTGATAACCAGGGACACTGGTTGAAAACTATTGATATAATCGGAGCTCATTCGATTTGCTCAAGACAGCCACTCCTATCAGCTGATTTCACCTGTGAATAGTTAATTATCCTCTAAATGCATATGGGTGAGCCATTAATAAAATTTGACTATGTCATAGTTTCTTTGTCACCCACATGTGCCTTTTATCTCCTGCATCTCCTTCTTAGTCTTTCCTTCCTTTTTTTTATTCCTTTCCATTCTCTCTTTTAAAAAAATAAAGCTAAGGAAGACAGATGTGGCTGCGTGGTGTTGCAGACTGCCTTACAGATGGGGCATGGAGGGGCAGGCCTGAGCTAGCAGGAGCCCCACTAAGGCCTGGGCGAGGGTGGGAGCGTTGAAGCTTCTCTGTCAAGCCTGGGAGGAGGTAGCTTCTGTCCAGACCAAGCCTGCATGCAGCTGGGCTGGCAGAGGGCTGACAGGCTCCTGGGCCTCCATGCTGGCCAGACCAGCTGGTGCTGGTGGGGGCTGGGGCAGCCTTCTCACTGCCGGGCTAGCATGCAGGCTGGTTTCCGAGACCCCAGAGCTGCAGGGAGCGCACCGGGACATGTTTGGACTTAGTTGTGTCTTCATTGTGTGTAAGTCCTGGACTATGACCTTGAGGTACTCAACTAATGTATTTTTTCCCCATTTTCTCAAATGTAAAATGGGGCTGTTAACACCTTCCAGCGAATGTATGGGCTTTGAAAATGACAGAGTGACAGCCAGGTGAGTGCACGCCCACCGCCTGCTGCTCCCTCAGGTGCTCACTACAGGCAGAGACAAAGTCTTCAACCCACTTGGGGCTGTGAATTGTGGCCCCATAGGGAAAGGGGCTTGAAGACCAGAACTCATAAGCAGCTAATTTCTTCTCGTTCCTCAGTCTGTCAGGGCTTCTTCCAAGCCCCAAGTTCAAATAAGGTCATAGGGTGGCCCTGATTCCTTAAGACTAATCCCAGTAGTGTGGAAGTCATGTCAGGGTTTGGTGAGTCACCCCCCTGGGCCCTCCAGGCCAGGAGATGGGGAGGCACTGGGCAGAGCCTCCGTCCCACAGCTGGAATAAGCCTCTGTCATTGGCAACACAGTTGGGCACCTGCTGTCTAGCCAGGAAGGACACTGGGCCCTCGGGGAAGTGTCCATGCTCCCAGCACCCCATGTGCCTGTCACTGGGCTGCCCCCCAGCACTGGCCAGCCTGGCCCCTCCACCTGCCATCTGTCCCTTCCAGATAATGACTTGGGGATACAACACCGCATCTGGCCTCCTGGTTCCTGGCCTGATGCTGGGAGGCAGGTTCGGCGTGCATCCTCCCAGAAGCCAGTCCTGGGGGTCAGTCCCCACATAGCCCAGGGGCCTGAGCTCCTGGGGAGTTTTGTCCTGCAGACCACCCTGATCTGGTAAGCTGATTCTTCTGGGTTTATGACAACTTCTTTCTGAGATCAAAATGTCTACTGTTTTCAGAAAGTTTCTAAGTTTCTGTTCACATGCTCACTGTGTCCACATTGAGCTGGAATCTTATTCTGATCATCAATGAAAGATACGGCAAAACAGCCACAGACTTAATGACTGGCTGTCTCCTTCATCAGCGAATACTCCCTTCCGGAGTGCTGATGAGGGCTGGTCTACCTGCAGTGAGGTGGTGAGGGCAGGGCCAGCGAACGAGGGCCCCCCTGGGGCTAACAACCTGGTTTTGTCCAGGGAGAGGGGGCCGGGAGAGGAACAGTGGACACGGCTCTCCTTAGAGGACCCTGGGCTACTCGATTGTTCCTGGGTGCCCAGAGGTGCCCAAAATGTCCCTGGCAGACAGCAGAGGAAGCTGTGATGGCAGAAACAAGATAAAAATAGAGATAGCCCAGGCAATGGGTCATAATCTCCCACCTGGAGCAGTGGGGGCTGAGACCTACCACCTGCAAGAAAGCTGATGGCTATAGTTTTTAAACATAACCCGTGTTGGGGGCTGAACTGTGTCCCCTAAAACACAAACGTTGGAGTCTACCCCTTGGGACCTCAGAGTGTGACCTTATTTGAAAGCAGGGCATAGTTGTTTGCAGGAGTAATTAGGGAAGATGAGGTCATCCTGGAGTTGGTGGCCCTCATCCAGTAAGACTGGTGGCCTTGTAAGAAGGAGAACTTTGGACACAGACATGCTCACAGGGAGACACCATGTGAAGACAGAGGCAGGGATGGGATGATGGGGCTACAAGCCCAGGAACACCCAGGCTGGGCAGAGACCACACTAGGAAGGCCTGGGACCCTCATAGTCTCAGAAGGAATAAGCCAGGCTTGACCTCAGACTTCTGGCTCCAGAACTGGGAGAGGTTGCACTTCTGTGTTTCAGTCCCCGACTGTGGTGGTTATTTGGCAGCTCGAGCAAACGGACGTCATCAGAGTCTGAGAAAAGGAGATAATAACACACCAAGGGTCCCCATAGACCTGCTGAAGAAGAGTCGGACGTGACGTTTGAATGGTCATTCCTGAAGTTCCAGCGAGCAAGTTGATTTCTCTTCACCATTCTTTTGGAAACAGCTGCCAGTGGAGCCAGGAGTTCTGGCAAGTTCTGGCCCGGTGTCGTGGTTCTGGGCCCGGGTCCAGAGCAGACATCTGATTTGTGTCTTCTGTGTGATGTCTCACCGATGCTGTGCTTCGTGGGCCCTGGTGAGGCAAAGCCCCAGGAACTGCTCCTCGAAGTTTGCTGAACCTGGAAACACAATCCCCAGCCGCTGACACATCAGATCCCGCCGTGCACCGGGCCCCTGAGCCCAGGGGACAGCATGGCCAACCCCACTGCTCTGCACAGCAGCCCCTGCCGCTTCTTTCAGGAACCTGCCTCCGAGGCCAGGAACACGTGCATGTGACAGCTTGGAAAATGTATTTCTCCCGTTTGAGAGCCAGGGTGATATAGGGGGCCCAAGGGCCATTGATCTGATGGCACCACAGGTCCTGGTATCACGGGAGGAGACAGCCAGTTCCAGGGGCACCTGAGACCCAGAGGGAGCTCTCTCTGTGATATCTCCCACCTAAAGAGATTCCATGTGCAAAGCAACCACCCAGATCTGCCCAGGCTTTCCTTGCAATAATAGCTGAGGGAGAGAAATTTTTAGCAGATTTGGGGAAAAGAGGGTTTTATTGCCTGTCTCTCCTATCCCCCTCCTGGATCACCATCACCTTGGGGTGCTGTTGGGAACAAGACATAAAGACCCCCCAAACAGGCATCCCTTTATCCAGGAAGAAACCCCACTGGACCACAGATAGTGCAGTTTGGACCCATGATCCAGGCCCTTTCCCAGAAGGCCAGGCTGGCCCACCTGCAGGCAGCAGCCCAGCAGCTCTCAGGGCCTCTGCACCCTGTACCCCCATAAAGCAGCCCTCTACCATGGATCCTTCAAGGGCCTCCAAGCTTGGTGCTCCTCTGTTTGGGGGTCGGGGTTGGGAGGCAGTGGAAAGATGGATGTGCGTGAGCAGCTGGCCCAGAGATTAGGATCTGTACTCCTCACAGGACACATGAGGCCGTGGTGGTCCTGGCAGGGGCACGACTCTTCTTCTGACCCGTTACTTGACTGTCCATCATGGGAGCTGATACTCTGCAGAGTCAGGAGCATCCATCCCGGCCCTGGCTTTTGGCGTTGTCATGTGGTGCGATCCATCCCAGAACACCAGACATTTCTGGAGACAGTGTGCTTGCCAGTGCCACATTGTTTGGGACAAGCTGATTATCATCCCAACCCTGTACGCCAGTTAGTCACAAGCTGCTGAGCTTGCTCCTGGGGTCAGAGGAAGAGACTGGGTGTCCAGGGAGTTGGGGGTAAAAACCTTGGGAAGGGAAGTGTGGCCCAGTGACCCACCATAGGGAAAACAGTTCCTCCAGGGCCCAAGGGTGCTTTGGGAACTGTGGACTGGGACCGAGTGAGCAGTTTCTCTCTGTGATGAATTAAGGGGTAGCCTCCAGTGTCCCCAAGCTGGGCACAGGCAGCCAGCTGGATCAGACCACTGGACAGGCAGAGCCTGAAGCATCCTGAGACAGCAATGGTCAGCCCATGGGGCGCTGAGGGCAAATCTGTGTCCTTTCCACTGCTTCCTCAGACACCTCCCCAGGTTCTGCTCCTGGGATCTCTAGCTACCCTGGCCCGGGATCTCAGTGCCAGGGTAGTTGACCACACGTGACTTTTACAGGTAGACCTCATTTTGTGTCCAGTGAAAGACAACACCAGAGATTATTAGAGTAACTTTGTCAGGTTAAATATATTTCTGTGGACAGGAGTCTGGCCCCTTTAGGAATGCCTGCAGTTTGCTTTGTCTTGCTGCAAACAATGTTTTCCCCAAAGACCTGCACACGAAGGCCATTACAAAATGTGATTCATATTGCATGAGCTCTGAAGTGTTCCGCACAAATGACAAATGGAGGCTTTAGTGAAGTATTTATGCTCTGCTGTGAGCCAGGCGTCAGATGCCCAGCTTCACGGTTGAAGCTAGAGAGAGTCGCCCCCCGGCACAGGACATCGCTGTGCGGTGATGCCACGGAGAGGCCAGGGCTGGGCCAGTCCCGGGTTTCAGGCCAGCACCTCCGTGTTCCGTACACACACTCACCATTTATTTATGCAGGGCTTGTACAAGGGGCAACAGTAAGAGAACAAGCACTACATTGGTGACTTGAACAGACAGTAAAGGTCTGGGATTTAGAACATATAAGGAAAAGATAGACGACCCAATGGAAGGACGTGGAGAAGACTCACAGGGTCTGTGCAAACATGGAATCCTTACACCGTGTGCCTGAAACTAACATGACTTTGTGTCACTTACACCTCAGTAATAATAACGTGGAAGTGGCCAATGAGGCGCCTAGCAGAGGAGGACATTCACGACAACAAACACACTTGCAGGTTAGAGCCCCTGAAAGACCAGGAACTAAAAATCAGTGTCACAGTGAGTCCCAGGGCCGCCCGCAGGCAAAATCAAATGGCACCCCTTCCCTGCCCCGGGCCGCCCCTTGAACCCCGTTTTAAAACTATGTCGGGGAAGTCCCACGGGATTCTGCTGGGCTGATCGCTGGCAAATTGAAGGGCATGAAACCACAGCGAGGGTGCAAAAATGTGCTGATGGGGCTGCCTCTGGTTTGTGCGGCGTGGAAAGAGAACACACTGGTAACACGGTGCACGGCGTGCTTCCCAGAGAGGCTGCCTCCACACCCGACCCTGCACACTCTCCTCCGGATGGCAGGACCCTGGGCTCTGTTCCCACCCTGACCTCTGGCCAGGCCCCTGACTGGGAGGAAGTGACAGACTTCCCAAAGCTAGGTCACCAGAGGTCATCCACCTTGGAACCCAGGCCAGCAAGCCACATGAGGAGACGATGGGTAGGGGCTCTGGTCACAGCTTTCAGCATGGGGACCCAGCCGCCCTGCTGCCTTACGCTGCATGCTGGCCAGCAGGGCTGGCATGTTCTCCACAACCCCCATGCTCGCGCAGTGGAAGACCGAGTTATAGCCATGATGTGGAACGCATGCATTCATTCACATGCATGCTCCAGAAGGAAGCACTGGGAGACTGGGGAAAAGTCAGAGACAGTCTCCTGGGGGGTGGGAGGGAGACATCTCCCAATACATCCTGGTGTATGGCTGGCTCTGGAGTCATTTGTGCTTTGTACAAATGAAGAAAAAATTTGAGCAAGAAGAAGAAGATGCAATTCAGAAAATTGAAAACAAGCTAAAACAAAAGAACCTAATTATGTATCAAGTTGGTGACAAGACCCTGGGGAGAAAAGCATTATTTCCAGTGACTTGACAACACAGTGTTCTGACTGTTTATCTTCCCTGGGTAATAGTGTAAGGACATTATCCTGAGGGGAGGAGCCAGGGAGACCCCCCAGACCTTCAGAAATTGGGAGAGAGAAGCGGGATGAGAGAGGAGAGGCAGATGGAGAGAGGAGACTGAGAGGAGGAATGTGAGCAGGACCACTGGGGGCCAGTGCTGATACAGCCAGGGAAGTCGCAGCCCTGGGAGCCCCTTCCTCAGGTGCCCCGCCCAGCGGAGAAGGCCAAGGGCACTGCAGCACGCTCCCACTTACCTGCAGGCCTCCAGTGGCCTTCCAGGTCTCTGCACCAGGTCTGACCTGTTTGCAGCCCTGCTGGGTCCAGGGGGCATCTCCCGGCCTCCCCTGCAGCCCTGCAAAGGCCCCTCCCCCAGTATTCTGCCTTCTTCCAGGTCCCTGAGGTTCATTCCAATTTCAGCACCCAGGGGGATCTCTGCAAGCCCTGTTCCTTTCCTGTGCAAAAATTTAGAACACAATCTCCAGCACACAACAACTGCCCTTCTGACCCCACTTGCCCAGCCCCCTCTGCCTTTGGGCCTCTGCCTCTGGACCTCTGCCCTCTGGACCTCTGACTCCAGCCCCAGCTTTGTCTTTGGGGCTTCTTCTGCCTAGACTCTGCTCAGGTGTCTGCAGCTCGCCTCTCCCTGAAGGTCTCCCTCAGAGGGTGTCTTCTCAGGAGCCCTTCCTGACTACCATGTTGACAGTGGAAAGTGCCCTAATCTTCTCCCTCCCCCTCCTGGTCCTCATCACGGTTAGCCTATTTTATAACAACCCCCATCTAGCACCCCTGGAGAGGACCAACTGTGTGGGCCCAGGACCCCTGGTGTCCCAGCACCGAGAACTGGCCCTGAAGGGACATGGAGGAGACACCAGGAGGGGTCAAATAGATGTGCGTCTCCCTCCTGGTGGGAGATGGTGGCAGCATTGCCGCGGTGGTCCCTTGCCTCTCCTGGCCCCTCATGCTGCGCTGTCCTTCGGAGGTCACTTCACTAGCAGCCCGGCTTCCTGGCCTCTCTTGAGCACACACCCCCATTCCTGTGCAACCTGGTCTTTGCTGCTGACCCCCCTCTGGGCGCCGGACCACCCTCGTCCTTCTTGAGGTAGCAGCTGTCATCGCTGGAAGGTTTGGCCCCCAAGTCAAACTAATACCCCAGGGAAGGAGGTCTTTGTTTTGAGACCCCACGTTCTGACCTAGCAATCTAAAACATTATGAAGGTTTCTCACTCCATTTAATTTTTGTTTTGTGTTAGTCGATGTCTTAATTGCTAGAGCAGAGCAATTCCCTTAGCAAGTGAAGCAATGTGATGAAGTTACCATCTCCCACCCAGTCCCCAGCCCACCTCTCTGAGGTGCACCGTTAGAATCCTGTTATCATCCTCCGTACGTTTCTCTATGTGTGAGTAAACACACACAACTTCGCTTACATACCCCAGTGGCCTTTTTTCTCTCTGGTTATTTTCAAACAAAACCAGGACCCACATCCCACTTGTGTTCAGCTCTTCCTTTTTTCTTGCAGTGCCCATCTTGGCTGCTTCTGAGTCAACGCCTCTCACCGAAGCTAACCTGTTAGCAAAACCTGCTGAAAATGCCTGTCTGTACATCGACACTACGGAGACCCCATTTTCACGCGGTTCAACCTGCTGTCTGGACTGCTGACTCTTTGCCGGCTGTGTTCTAACACTTTACAGGAGTGGAAGTTATTTCAAGGCTACTTCCAGTTTTTGCCAAATGCAAACACTGATCTGGGAGACACCGCAACACGTGTCTCGTCCCACCCGAGTGCGATGGCTTCTGTATGACAGTCCTCAAACACGGCCGCTGGGTAAAACACGTCCACTTCCCATTTAGGACCCATGGCCTGATAACCTTCTCAAAGGGCCGTGGCCGGGAATACACACGAGCCAGACATGCCCGGTCCTGCTCAGCCCAGGTGCCGTTCTGTGCGTGTCGCCCTTCCCTGGAGGACACGCGCTGTGGTTCTTGGGGCTGCATCTCCCTCACCTGGATGAGACCCACGTCTTCTCAGTCCTTGTTCTTTGCTGTTTTCCCACTGAATTGCTCGTCTTTTTCTAAATAAGAGAAGGGTTTTGTATAGTAAGGAGATTAACCCTTTGCCTACCATATGATCTGCAAACATTTTCCTCAGGCTTAGTACTCTGGATTTCTGTAACATGTCCTTGCTGTACAAAAATGCACAACTTTACAAAGTCAAATGTGTCTGATCTTCCTTTAAGGTTCTAGGTTATAAAATATTACCTTAAAATGTCCCTTTGGTGATGTCCTTGTTTTGTCCGCAGTCTGTGTAAAAACCTCTCAGCCACTGCATGTTGCTCTGCAGATGGAGGTTCGGTGTAAGTGTTCGTCTCGGGCTGAAACCACCTCCAGCATCAGCCCTGCTGCTTCCCTGATCTGACCCTCAGCCTCAGCGCACAGGCGCGTCGGGACTTCAACGCCAGCCCACTTCGCCCTCATTTGCCCTGGATCCAAGGCAGGCCAGGAGACTGTGTGTGTGCCCCCGGTCCTTCCCACTTTGCAATCTTCCGAATGCAGGACAATAGGTTTGGAAACTAATAAATCCTTAGCCACACTGGAAAGCAGAGTGGCACATTCTGCCCAAGCGTTGTGACTCCTCCCCAAACCATGAGGAGAAACAGAATTAGACTGAGCTGAAAAAGAATGCACAGCCCAGAGTGTGGTGGCAGGAGAACCCACTGGATGGTTGGAGCTGGCGGGGTGCAAGCAGCCTCGCGCGAGCCCCTAAGACAATGTCCTGAATGGGGGACATTGCAACAAGCACACAGAGGTGTCCCCCTTCTACAAGGGCTGCTGGTGGGAGCAGAGGACACTCAGGGAACAAAAAGCTGCATGGGGTCATTCTGACCTCAGAATTTCCCCAGAGTCCCAACCGCTGTAGTCTGTCTGCACGGGAAAGGCGGAGATCCCTGGGAGGAGGAACGGAGACTCCTCACAGAGTTCATTCAGGTCACCCCTGAGACTGACCCTGTAGGTGCTGCCTTGTCCACGCTCAGCTGCCCCTCAGATAGAGCAGCTAATATCCTGTCCTGTCTACCTGCCCAGGCACCTGAGTCTTCAGGTGACAGAGAAATCCATCCTTGTAAGGCAGCAGGAGCCAGGTGGGCTGCTGCAGTTAATGGACTTAGGGCACACAGTGCCAGCGTCTCCGGGTTCTCCCTCAAACCTGCAGCGCGAAGGGCAGGGACGAGTTACCTGGCAGAGCAGATGATTCTGGGGAACCAATAATTCAGGGATCTAAAAAATCATTACAGATATTACAATTAGTATCTATGTGGTATCAGAAAGACTAATGCATTCATAGAAATTTTTTGAAGACCCCACCAAAAAGAAACAAAGGACAATGAAAACCTATTATAAATTTAAAATATGATTCCCTCCCATCCCAACAAAAAGTTCCAGAACAAAGCAGATCAGTATAGGGACATGGCTCAAGTGAAGTTAGTGAGCTGGAAGGTGCCAAAAAAGGGATCCTGTAGTGTGGGGGGCTCCACCCACAGGGCCCC